>JBBELK010000482.1:1200000-1801217 GCA_037783545.1 Henricia sp. BOLD:AAB3569
AGAATTGTTTAGTTTGAGAACTGTGTTCATTTCAAATTAAACATGAAAACAATTTGTAGTTGGAGTTAAAGCAGTTGAACTGTATTGGTTTCCAAGTTACATCCACAACCACCACTTTGTTAAATAATTCAAAATGGCAGCACTTTGTCAACACTGAAGACTCCCAAATTACCCCCAAATTACCCCCAAACATTGTAAGCCACCACATCATGCAACATCGTTATATAAATGGTGATTCATTGCTCTCTTATTGACCATTTTTGTGGAAATGAAGAAATGTCACACTTTGTTCCTCAACTTCATGGAATGACCCATATAGTGACGAAATGTGGCCAGAATACGCAGGTGGCCATTATATAGAGGTTTAGCGTACACGTGCAGAAATATCCAAACATCATAAAACACACCACAATGCATGTCTATAGATGAAAAACAGCTAAAAGTGAATTGAATGGAAGGTTTGCTCATTAAAAAATTGAATTTTGTTTTTTTAATTGAATTTCTTTTTGTTTTTAATAATATTTGTAAGCTCCTCATAAAATTTCCCAGAGTAGCTTGATTCATTGAGGCAATTTACTGTATGTGGCCAGATTATCCAGGTTTAACTGCCATAGGATTATACACACAGGAATCCTAGTGCCCTGGCCACTGGCCGCGTTAGAGAGGAGCCCTAATATCAAGATTCCACCTCCATATGTTTGTGTACAAACTGGTTTGGGACTGAACAAATGTGGCCACTTTAGACAGGTGGCCTCTTTATAGAGGTGGCCCTAAGAGCAGGTTTCACTGTAATCATATGTCCATTGCTATAAGTGCAGAGAAACAGTTCACTGGTTTTTGTGTAGACCCAGTAACCTTGGATCACACACCACCTAGCCATTGAGAGCAAGTTACCCGTGTCACGAACAGTCCGCCTGAACTCAATCTACAAGTAAACTCCTCAAAACAAGTTTGGAAAGTCAAGTTTGAGGATGTGCAGTATTGGGGGATGTGCAGTATAGCGGAATACAGGGGTGGGTGGAAAGTGAAATGTCCGAAAATTCACTGCTATTGTCATGCAGTACATTCCCCTTTTGCTTGGAGGATGGGAATGTGTCAATGCACTTTTTGACAATAGCAGTGAATTTTCAGACATTTCACTTTCCCGGCACCCCTGTATTCCGCTATACTGCACATCCCCCGCAGAATTAATCATAACAAATGACACATCACTGTAAAGAGGAATAACAGGGCTTTCTAATGATACTAAATTCAAGGGAAATGATTTAGTAACAAGAGAGAAATCGTCAGTCAAACTTGATTTTCCGAACTTTTTTTGAGGAGTTTATAAAGCTAAAGTGAACTATGAATGTCACTGCTATTCCATTTGTGGGGTACCATGGCCGAGTGGTTCGGGTCACTGGCTCGCAATACTCGGGTGAAAACTTGGGGTTGCAGGTTCGATACCCGGCTGGGGTACCTGTGCCCTTGAGCAAGGCACTTAAACACACTTGCTCCATCCTTCAGAAGGGATGTAAAGCCATTGGTCCAGTGTGTTAAGTAACGCATTTTAAAGATCCCAGAGCATTTTTTCGTGAAAAGCAAGGGGATTCCCCAGTGTCTCTGGCCGTTTGTAATTCTCCTCATGGGTTTCCTCACGCTTGCGAGCGACAGTGCAATGGACACTGTTGAGGAATCCTTGGTTTCAGTACCAGAAAGAAATAATAATAATTTAACCAGCTTGCAACTCAATTTGAATCTAAGCTTGTGGTGTGACTTACGACCGACTTGTACCTAGACCAACATACCTTGGTATGCTCCGAGCTATGATCACTGGCCGTTTCTCCACAGCCAACATAGCCACAATTCTCCTGTTACCAAAATAGAGAGTAACATTAAGGGCGTGTTTGTTTCGGACGAATCCGCCGATCCCAAGATCTGCGCAGATGGTTCAGCTAGATTCAACTATGCATAGCGCTGAACCATCTGCGCAGATCGGGATCGGCGGATTCGTCCGAAACAAACACGCCCTAGGAACAGCAACATAATTTGTATGGTGCCAAAAACAAAATGAGCTGGAATTGAAAAAAAATTAATATACACTCACAAGTTATTAATGTCTATGGTGCATAAAAAAAATTCAAAACAAAGTGTTTTCAAAGAAAAACTTATAATTTTCTCACTGCTAAATTTATGTTTCCTCACATCACCAAATTTACACTTTCTGGGACATTATCATGTCATATTAGAAAGAATTAGTAACAAACTATCCATGCGATGAAAAAGGGAAATTTGTAATCTTTAATTTTGGATGTGGAAGCAAAAAAGTTAGACCACTGCACTGCAACATCAGTGGTTATTTTTTGTTTTTTAGTTGTTTTTTTAACTTTGTGGATTGGGAGTGCAAAATGTCATAATGGTAATAAGAAAAATATGGCAAATTATATGGTACATGTACCCAAATCTCAGCACCCATTAGAAAAGTGGGGTGTTGGGGGTTAAAAATGTGATCTGGACACTCTCCTTTAAACTCACATGTAGACATATCCACAGATTAGGACCTGCCGCATCACACGACTCACAGCACCCCTGCAGAAGGATTAAGAAGGATTAAGTAGGATTAAGAACTTATTTTTTACTTTTTAAAGTTGTTTTTACAATGGTGCCCCCATGTGAATGAAACTAGGCCCCTGACTACCATGGTATTATTATAGCTCCATTTTCCATACAGTAAGGCCAAGGAACCAGCCTAAATAGGATTGTGGCTTTGCACAATTTCTCGAAAGCATGTACACAGTTTTTCATAGTTTTTTTTAAATTTTTTTTTATATACATTGAACACGGATTTTGGTGAATTTATATATTGGAATCGATAGCTTATTCAATTCTAAGATATACTTCCCACTGACACTTCCGTCGCAAATGTTGCATTTCTGAGATAAATAAATGATAAAATTACTACATAAAGTAATGCACAAAATGACGTGGCGAGCGGTCTGTGCGTAAGCGCGACAACAGAGGGCGCTGCGCGCGCGCATAAATGGTTATCTTGTGCACTAACTGAAGGCAATTTTTGAAGAAGAAAACGTGATTTTTCTACAGAAAAGCAACATTTGCATCAAAAGTGCAAGTGGGAAGTATATCTTAAAATTACATTATCTGTTGATTCCAGGAGGTAATTTCCTTAAAATCTTTGTTCAATGTATACGAAAAAAATACCAAACAATTTCGTTCATGCTTAGAAAGTGTACATGTTGCACGGACAACAGCTTTGTTCCTTCGGCGCTTGTCACCATGGTCACATTTTTCACTCCAGTCCTATTGGATGTGACGTGGCACCGCCCGACCGAGTTCACAGAAAGATAAGGTGGATTTTACCTGTGCACGCTGTAGTAAGTCTTCTTCATGAAAAACAGCCGTCCTACCACCGTGAGGACAACCCCTGCTTCGTCTCATGATTGGCTTCAAATTCTGCTGCAACCTGAGTAAAATAGCCAAAATACATTGTCAAGATGGCAGTGCCCGGCCACAGTCCCAGCGGTCGCAGTGACGTTGAAATGTGGCTGTCCGCTGCTTACCAAATTTGAGGAAATGTGACACGTTGCTATTGATTGTGCATCGCCAGCATTAAGGAAGAAAACCACGAAAGGTGCAATTTATTTGGGTGTCGTTGAAACCCGGAGGTCGGAGGTAACCCGGAGGTAGAATTTGTTGTGACCGTGTAGTACATGCTACAACCTACCTCCGGCTTGTTATTTTAATACTGCGTAGCTCCGGGCCAACTACACGTTAGCAAAAACAATTTACCTCCGGGTACCTTTGGGTACCTCCGACCACCTCCGACCTCCGGGTTTTATAAATTTCCAATTTATTTGCTATTTTCAAAACTGCAAACCATCGTCTGTCATCTTTCATGTCGCGTGCACTATTTTGAAATGACTCGCGAACAACTTAAAAGTTTGTTGGCGAACGTTGGTGGCGCACAATACGTTCCACTTGAAATCGTTGGCCAACGTTGCCAACATTTGCAAGCGTTCGTGTATGTGGAACGCAGCCTGGGTCATCACAAAAGTGCCAGGATGTTCGATGTGGGGTACCGTGGCCGAGCGGTTTAGGTCGTTGACTCGCAGTCATAGGTGAAAACTTGGGGTTGCAGGTTCGAACCTCCCCACGGCTACGGTACCTGTGCCCTTGGGCAAGGCACTCAACCACACTTGCTCCATCCTTCGGAAGGGATGTAAAGCCGTTGGTCCAGTGTGTTAGGTAATGGAAACGCACTTTAAAGATCCCAGAGCATTCTTTCGTGAAGAGCAAGGGGGATCATCCCCGGTGTCTCTGGCCATGCATTTCTAATTCTAATTCTTCATGGGTTTCCTCACGCTTGCGAGTGACAGTGCAATGAGCACTATTGAGGAATCCTTGGTATTGTAGCGGAATGGACTGACAACCAGTCTATTCCCATTCATGAATTTCCTGGCTGATGCAATCCTTGCCGTAGTCACGCCCTTTAGGCATAATGTTTATTAATGCACATAGAATGACTGCACTGCGTATGGAAAGTCCCATGCACGCAGTGCATGATCGTAACGTATGACGTTAGTTCGGCCAATCCGAGCTTAGTTTATTGTTGCTGGGCGGGACTAGAGCCCAGCATTTGGGGCGCTGTGCGCGCCATGTATAGTCAGTTGCAAGTTAGCTTTTGAAGTTGCCAGTTAGCTTTTGTTGTGGAAAGACCTTAAGTTATTCACGAGATTTCTGGTGTTTCTGTTGAAGTTATCGCAGTAAGTTTAGGCCTTAATTTCGGGCGAGAGTACAGCAGTCGTGTGTCCACATACTACGGGTTGTGCCGGTGAATTCGGTGAGTTAATTCGGAGTCGCTAGCGCGGGCATTTCGGGTGATTTGCGTTGCCTTGCCTCGTGGTTTGGCAATACGGCTAGCGTACGTTTGGCTGTGGTCAGCGGACTACAGCACGGCACACGGTGAGCATATAGCGCGAGTTGAGCGTGCTCGGGTAAACATTCGCCGGGTAATCGCGAGTGTATTGCGCGGTGTGTACCCTGCCATACTGCTGTACTGCCGTCAGTGTATACAGACACTGTGTAACTCCCAAGTACGGGAGAGGAATAAGGCGCCCAAGTTTCCTACTTGTATATTTAATTACAAGTCCCAGGTCATTGTAAATAAACGAATCATACACTCTCAATCACTGAACACCCGTGTCTACTCTTGAGTTATTTGCAGTACCGAGTCCCTTCCCCTACCCCGGGGAAGATATCAGCTACAACAGGCGGTATATTTCCTCCAAAACGAATCCATTTCCCTGGGCCTTGAGGCTGCTCGTAGCAATTTCTTAGGTCCGAGCTCCGCCAGAGTTCTGACCGGAACACTGCCGCCTAACCAGGTGGAGTCGATTCCGGTTTATCGAACTTTGGTCGACTCGTCGGAAATTGTGCGACCCGAGTGTCTAGAGAGGGCACTCTTGAGGTCGCGTACCGCCACAAATGGTGTCAGAAGTGGGATTGTTGTAGCTGAGATTGGTACAACATCCTCAGATAAATAGAGTGATAGTGTCCAGAGACACGTGAAGTTACAGAGGAACTTCAATAGAGTTCAGAGAGTGGAGTACGCTCCCAGTATGGAGCGAGTACAGAGGCTTCAGATGGAAGCACAGTTGCTGCAGTGGCAAGCAGACCTTGCAGCTAGAGAATTAGAAGAGGGCAAGCTTGAGCACCAGGGTGCCCAGGCTGGCCAAGGAACAGTCCAGGCTGACTCAGAGATTGAGTTCAGGTTGCCTGTGCAGAGTTCAGGGTACGAGTCTCAAGGCGAGGCGGGCCGGTACGTGATGACCCCAGGGTTCACACCACTGCCAGCCCCGAGGTCTCGTAAGAGTGTGAGACTGGGTCAGAGTACCCCAATTCAGAGTGGGTTGGAGCACACCCGGGTAGAGACACCCAAGGTGAGTGCGATAGAACAACTGGAGGGTTTTCTGTCCGGTTCTAGTGGGACTGGCTTGAAGAGTGCAAGCCCAGCCCAAGCAGAGGAGAGCAGCAAGATGCTGCACACGGAGCTGCTGAGTTTTGCAACCCGCCCAGAGTCGGCGAGTAGCAATCGTACAGCAGAGGCTACCCAGACAGGGGAGCCATGGCCTCTAAGGAGGGAGGCGAGAATAATAGAGAGCGGAATTAGAGATGTTGGGCGATCAGAGCGTCGACCCAATATTATTCCCGATCGGTATAGTGGCCGAGTGCCGTGGAAAGAGTATTTCCGGCACTTCGAGTCGTGCCGAGTAGTTAATGGGTGGAACGAGGAGCAAGCGGCAAGCTATTTGCTTGCAAGCTTGCAAGGAAGTGCCCTAAGATTGGTTGGGGACAGTTCCACTGTGGAGCAACCCACGTATAGCGGGTTGGTAAAGCTACTCGAGAAGAGATTTGGACCAGGTCGCCAGAGCGAGAATTACCTGGTAGAGTTGAGGCATCGTCGGCAATGGCCGAAGGAGACCCTGCAAGAGCTGGGTCAAGCCATACTAGAGCTAACGGTGAGGGCGTATCCGGATATACCGGAAGAGTCGCGTGACCGGTTGGCTAAGAACCACTTTGTGGATGCAGTAGAGAGTCGGTCTGTGCGAGAGGGCATAAACCGAGCTCGTCCAGGGAGTCTGGACGAAGCAGTCAGGGCTGCATTAGAGTCAGAGAGTTTCGAGAAAGTTGAGCAACAGAGAATGCTCGAAGGAAGGCCCGCCAAGATGGCGAGGGCACTTAACTCCGGATTGGAGGAGAGATTTTTGAAACTCGAGACCGAGGTGGGCAATCTTGTGGACCTGTTGGCCAAGCTGGTCAAGCAGGAAGGCCACAAAAGTGCCCCAGTTAAGAGAACAGGTGTGGCTTCAGAGGTCGAGCCAAAGATTAGAGAGAGGAAGCAAGGTGGCTTGAGATGTTTTAACTGCCAGGAGCAGGGCCACTTTGCCAGAGAGTGCAAGAAACCCAGGATGTTTCCCACAGCAGGGGAACAGGTACCAGCTGTGCGCAAGGCCCACATGCAAGCTGGAGGAAGTAATGGGCGGAAGCGAAATCACTTAGGGAGTGAACAGAGAGGAAGTAAGAGGAAAAGAACAGAGGGCAAGCAGCTAGTAGCGGCTTTACCAAAAGTGAATTTGGTAAAAGCCGACACAGGTTTGTCAGGGACAAAACCTGTAGCCAGAAGCATCGAAGTCCAGCCAGAGCTGCCGGCTGAGCGACTTAGAGAGGCCCAGTTGGCCGATACCTCAGTCGAGTGGGTGCTTAGAGCTAAAGAGAAAGGAGAAGAGCGCCCCCAGTGGGAAAGTGTGTCGCATCGCCCTTGGGCGAGCAAGACGTACTGGTCCCACTGGGACGTGCTGCGAGTCAGAGAAGGGCAGCTAGAGAGACGCTGGAAGACGGACGATGGCCGCTCAGAGCAGTGGCTAATTGTCCTCCCAGAGTCCTTGAGGAAAGAGGTCCTCGAGGAGGTGCACGGTGGGTGTCCCAGTGGGCACCTAGGCGTAAAAAAGACACTGGCCAGAGCCAAACAGAAATATTACTGGCCAGGCATGTCAGCTGACGTTAAGTCCTTGCTGAAACGCTGTGGCACCTGCACCAAGAGGAAGTCCCTAGCAAAGAAGGCGTTAGCCACTTTGCAACCGTACCCAGGCGGTAGTTCTGTAGGGAGCGTGGCAGTGAACTTGCTGGGTCCACTGCCCAAGACCGCCAGAGGGCGAGAGAGTCTCGGGAAGAGTGCCCGAAGACAGAAACAAAACTACGACCGCAGGACGGTCCAGAGGAAATGGCAGGTTGGACAGCTAGTTTGGCTGCACAACTCTGCCCGAAAAAGGGGCGTGTCACCCAAGTTGCAGTCACGGTGGGAAGGGCCGTGGCAAGTGGTCAAACGGCTGTCGGACGTTATAGTCCGCATCCAACGCCGGCCAGGTGGGACACGTCGAGTTGTCCATGTGGACAGACTCAAGATTTATCAGGGGGACAGTGTAGAACCCTGGAGAGTAAGAGAAGGACCAGCCGATGAGACGCCCAGGAGAAGTCCAGGGCAGAGGTCTCAGAGCCCAGACGAGTTGTCCCAAGAAGGGATACTTGATGTCCCTCTAATGGGGTCGCCAGAGCGCGAACCCCAGTCGCCAGAGCGCGAACCCCAGCCGCCAGAGGGCGACATTCCGTCGCCAGAGCGCGAACCCCAGTCGCCAGAGCGCGACACCCAGTACCCAGTGGGTACCCCAGAACCCGGGAAAAGGCCCCGGAGGAATCCCAGGAGAGAACGCAAGTTGCCCTTACGTTACCGCTAGTGGTCAACTCCCTCTGGTGAGGAGACCAACAAACCCCTGTCAGACGATTCGTGACTTGGAACAGAGGATCGAGTGACCAGAGGAGAATACCACCCGAGGAGAAGCCAGTCCAGGACTCCCTTGACGTGGACGAGACGACTTTACGGGAGACGCGTTATTTTAAAGCTAGTTTAGTTTTAACAAAGTTACATTTCCAATCATTTTAAAATTAGACCTGGGACCACATTTTTAATCGTGTATAAATGCCGTGATTATTTTGTATAAAAAAATTATCACCTTGATTTTTGTGTAAAGAAAGACAATTTTTTTGGTGCTAGGGAAGCATTTTTGTAAGTGTCAAAACTTGCCTTTGTAATGTATAAAAAATAGTTTATTTTGTATAAGAAACGGCAAGTGCTCCGTCCATGCAATAGGTTTTGCAGTTTAAGTTATTTAAAAGAGAAAAACAGTTTTTCGAGCATAAGAGACTGTTGTATAGGTTTTGTAAATAATAAAATAAAGTAGGTGTGTCAAGTAAGCCACCCCTTATACTCTGTAAAAAGATATCGTCCCGTTAGATATTGTGTAAAAATTCCTGAATATTTAATGAGCAAATTTTAGTGTTCTTGGGTGTAGACTTGTGTCAGTCCTTTCGCTGTGTGGTTTCGGTTTTGCCTTTTCATAGTGTGGACGCTATGGGCAAGCTGGGTCCTATGTAGCGGAATGGACTGACAACCAGTCTATTCCCATTCATGAATTTCCTGGCTGATGCAATCCTTGCCGTAGTCACGCCCTTTAGGCATAATGTTTATTAATGCACATAGAATGACTGCACTGCGTATGGAAAGTCCCATGCACGCAGTGCATGATCGTAACGTATGACGTTAGTTCGGCCAATCCGAGCTTAGTTTATTGTTGCTGGGCGGGACTAGAGCCCAGCATTTGGGGCGCTGTGCGCGCCATGTATAGTCAGTTGCAAGTTAGCTTTTGAAGTTGCCAGTTAGCTTTTGTTGTGGAAAGACCTTAAGTTATTCACGAGATTTCTGGTGTTTCTGTTGAAGTTATCGCAGTAAGTTTAGGCCTTAATTTCGGGCGAGAGTACAGCAGTCGTGTGTCCACATACTACGGGTTGTGCCGGTGAATTCGGTGAGTTAATTCGGAGTCGCTAGCGCGGGCATTTCGGGTGATTTGCGTTGCCTTGCCTCGTGGTTTGGCAATACGGCTAGCGTACGTTTGGCTGTGGTCAGCGGACTACAGCACGGCACACGGTGAGCATATAGCGCGAGTTGAGCGTGCTCGGGTAAACATTCGCCGGGTAATCGCGAGTGTATTGCGCGGTGTGTACCCTGCCATACTGCTGTACTGCCGTCAGTGTATACAGACACTGTGTAACTCCCAAGTACGGGAGAGGAATAAGGCGCCCAAGTTTCCTACTTGTATATTTAATTACAAGTCCCAGGTCATTGTAAATAAACGAATCATACACTCTCAATCACTGAACACCCGTGTCTACTCTTGAGTTATTTGCAGTACCGAGTCCCTTCCCCTACCCCGGGGAAGATATCAGCTACAACAGGCGGTATATTTCCTCCAAAACGAATCCATTTCCCTGGGCCTTGAGGCTGCTCGTAGCAATTTCTTAGGTCCGAGCTCCGCCAGAGTTCTGACCGGAACACTGCCGCCTAACCAGGTGGAGTCGATTCCGGTTTATCGAACTTTGGTCGACTCGTCGGAAATTGTGCGACCCGAGTGTCTAGAGAGGGCACTCTTGAGGTCGCGTACCGCCACAGTATGAATACCAGAAAGAAATAATAATAATAATAATAATGTCGACCGAAGTAACACAAAAATGGCCGTGCCCCTTCAAGTTCAATGACAAAATTCCTAGCCTACCCAGTTTTATAAGTCATTTTAAGGAGAAAACAGTTATAATCAACTTCTCAATTCTTACCAAATCTTGCTTTATCACTTACCTTGGAATTTGTTTTGCTTTGATGTTTTTTAAGGCGGAATTATTCCAGAGTTTTCACAAGTCAAAATTCGCCATGTTCGGTTTCTGTTTATCATGTTTGTGAATGAAGCCCGCCCTCATCGGAGCAAAACGATAACAGTTCTAGACTGGTTTCCAATCCTTACATTATCTTTCAATTTGTCAAGTATGTACGTAAATGTGTAGGTGTATAGGAAGTGGAAACCAGTCTAAAATCCATTTTTAAAGTTTCCAGAAAAAAAAACAGGACTTAAATCCCAAACATTACATTTAAATTCATGCCACGGAAACATTGGGATAATCTAAATAAACTAAATTTGCACCTGTTTGATGTTATATTGTATAAAAACCAAAATACATGTAATTTATATAATTTCCATATTCATGAGCAGAACGTGACGTCACCTTCCTGCGTTGTCAAGGTTTCAAAAGCAGTCAATCGTCTCTGTGCTTTTGTAACGGGCGTTTTAGCCGACCAACACATGTTATTAGGCCCACAAAATCACTTCAATCGTCTACACAATAATTGACAAATAATTTAGTAACCGGTTTTCCCTTTTTATAAGTTCCCTGTTTTGTTGAAGTTCAAGGGCATGTTAAATAACCAATACGTGTCTTTGCGGTTCCCCTTTACGGTTCACTGCGCGCGGTACATGGCGCAGTGCATGATGGGATAGAAATCTAGTACACTATGCCTCGGCGCTCAATGCATAGTTCCGACCTGTCAATCAACCGAACCCGCCGACCAATCACAACAGAGCTAGCAGAGATCACCCACATAGGTCAAAGTGCCGAGATTTAAAAAAAGCCCCCAGGATTCGGTTGAAAACAACAACATAAGCAGATCACTGGTTAAACCAGTGATGACTTCATAAAAATGTTAAACAAAATAATACCATGTGGTACAGAGAAAAGGTAGATGACGTCATGGCAAGCTAATGCAATGCACTTTGTCAAACCATTGCCGTCCAGACCAAAACGTCGGTTTTTCGCGTGACCCTAAAACATCGAGCATAGATTCACCCCAGTTCATTTTTTTCTCCCCGAATTAATGACTAATTATTGTTCTAAACATTCGCTGGTAATCTGAAACGTCCATTGCTAAATCGCAGGGAAAGGTTCACTGGTTTGAGTGTGGTGTAGACCCAATAACAATGGAAACACACCAGACAGTAATGGAGTGAACTGTATGATTTAATTTTTGCTAAGTTGGGATGATAATTCTCAATCGGTTCAAAAATGTATGCAAAAACAATTTTAACGGAATAAATCATTAAATATCATTTGTCGTATATACTCTCTATATACTCATAAGGTCTTTAGACTTTAAAATAAATGTTTACATGCAAAGTTTGAGCAATAAGAATGAAGAACAAGTTTAACATTTTCAAAATTCAAGCTGAACGTTTGGTTTTATAAGAGCAATTTAAAAACAATGCCTATATTAAAGAACAGTTACAAGGAAGAAAACATAATTAGACAGAAGACGATGACGTCAGCTTCATTTAACGTGCGTCAAGAAACTAGGAGTCAAGAAACTAGACGGTTTTTAGAGCCACAAGAAACCATGATGTCATTTTTTCTTGGGGTCCATTTAAAGCAGTTAAATGTTTCATGTTGAAAGAAAATTTTGTTTTTCGTGCTGGAAAAAGACAGTGGCGTTCAATGTGCATGCTTTCTGTATTGACAAAACATTTGAAAATGGCACATTTCTGCTATAGTTTGGGAAACTTGAAGCTTTGGTGGTTTCTTGAATAAACAGTTTTAAAATGTACTAAAACGTCTCTTTTAATAAGCAACGATTTGCTGAAAAACTCCAGGAAGAATTGAATAGTTGACCATCGCTTCAGGTCCTGCTAGTGTACAAAACATAAGGACTGGCTGAACATTTTCCCCAAGCGTTTTCTGGGGGATGGACAACTTTTCTAAAACTCATCCAAAACTCATCAAAAACTCAATTATTTTCTACCAAATCTGTACCGACTGTAATGCTGGTTATAGTCAAGTAATTTTAAGAGGAAACTTGAGATTAACTTCAAATTCTTACTCCATTGCAACCATAAAAAAAATGCTAGTTTGATATAACAAAGACTCAAAAGTGTCACGATTTTACCAAGGATTAAAGGCACAGGCTCGTCAGCAATGCGCGCCCGCCAAATGTGTGCCACGCAATACGCAGCTCCATAGCAAAGGCATGGAGCTGCGTGTTTCGAGCACGAATTTGGCGGGCGCGCATTGCTGACGAGCCTGTGCCTTTAAATTATATATTTTGTCTAAGACTTGTCCAATACATGCATGTTTCCTTCTCGTCAAATGTAACAGTGAATCTCCAGTCTGGAACTAGCAGACTTGGGTCGGCAACTTCTTAGTCCAGCATAAACTGGTAACGAGAACAATATTCTTCATTGTGTTCCAAGAACTAACTCGGGCGTCTGCTTTGCAGCATGCAAGGAAAATCTTGCAAACGATCAATAATCTTGACTCGTTGTGGCGATGGTCATAGCTTTGGCAGCCTTGTTGGACGTCTTGGCCGGCAGAAGAACCGACTGAATGTTCGGCAGCACGCCTCCCTGAGCGATGGTCACTCCGCTCATCAGCTTATTCAATTCCTCGTCGTTCCGGATGGCCAACTGGAGATGTCTCGGGTTGATCCTGGACTTTTTGTTGTCCCTAGCTGCGTTGCCAGCTAGTTCCAGGATTTCGGCGACCAGGTATTCCAGAACGGCAGCCATGTAGACCGGGGCGCCGGCACCGATGCGATCAGCGTAGCGACCCTTGCGCAAGAAACGATGCACGCGGCCGACGGGGAACTGCAGACCGGCGCGGTTCGATCTGCTGCGTGCCTTGACGCTCATGCCCTTCGGTTTTCCACCCTTCCCTCGGCCAGTCATGGTGATAATTCTCACTAGCACAGACGAACAGTTCCGTTCAACCCCAAGCAACCGTCCAAAATTAAAAGTCCCGGTCGTAAGTACAGCTTCAACTAGCTGCCAAACACAGACGACACCCCTTGCCGAATTCACTGAGCTAGTCCGACTCTCAACTACTCTATTCAACGCGACGCCAAAATGGTAGCCACCCACCTTCAAATTTCTTTAAATACGACATGCCACGCGCGCGAAAATTTCACTTCTTTTATCCAAGGCTTTTGTCTAAATTAGCGGCCGAATGCAATGGACAAATTCTTGGGCGAATTCTTTTCCAAAATGCTTTTAGCATGCAAATGCGGGGGCCACACACTTCTCACCTGATGTTTAAAGCTGTCCTGTGATTGGCTATCGGAAAATAAAGTTGTATGACGTCATCACCCAAAAAAAAACAAATCAAATTTTTTTTATTTGCAAATTTTGAATCAAAAAAACATGCGGCGCTTTTTTTTTACAGAGTATTTTATATTGTATTTTAACAATTTATTTCATAATATGTCTGGACAAGAAGGAATAGGCCTCTGCAAATATTGTCAGGGCCACGTGACCAAAGGTATTTCATGCATGTTGAAGTGTTAATTAGGGAATTTTCAAAATTAATCACAACTGCTTACTATTTTGAAACCAGAACGAATTCAACAGATAGTATTCAATTTTCATTGTTTCAATAATGAGCTCATTGTTGGGCGTGTTTTCGCGACCATAAGCAGAAACATGTTTTTGACGTAATTCCTGGTTCAGCCAATGACTGGTTGTGATTTACGAATGTTCCATTTGGTCAACGAGGGGCGACCAGATCGTGTCGTACTGCAGTCGCGTGCGATTGCGCATATCATATCAATGGATTCCCCGCTTAAAGAATAGAAACTCCCTCCGCTGCGCCACAGACTGCCAAAGTGAATACGTCATCTTTTGTTAGTTGCCTAGGCAATGGCTCTATACTAAAAATCATTGAACCGTGTCCCTGTGCTTTTGCAATGGTACTTTTTCCTACTGCCATGTTTAAGCCAATTACCATGGCAACACGTCACACTTCGGCTGTCTATTGGTCCAAAGTTTCGAGACGTCATGCATAATCTCGGTTAATGTTGCATCAAACGCCTCGTAAATGATTGGCATACCCGGAGAACTAGGCCTATTTTCATATTTTTTTCCCCCGCAAATTAAAACCTGCCTGAAATAATATACACATGTACTCAACAATGAAGAAAAGTCAATTCGCCATATATCGGCGGTTGCACAAAATGTGCATTTCTTCTTTGTTGTTGTGCTATTTATTCAACTCCGGTGATATTTTGGCCACAACACAGAAGTGAAGCCACTTATAAAATTAATAGACAGTACACATACTGACGGGGCAGTACCACTTTTTATATAAAGAAAACGACCGGTTTTTATTGGCTGTTCCGACACGGGCGGAAACGGCCTTTGTTTTCGTTTTTTTCCGACGCTATTTCGGGCACTTGAACATTGATGATTGACTTCATACTTCACATGGACATTGGTCACTATGTGAATTAGTGCACGGTAGTAATGACGTCATGATGACGTCATCACGTGTCAGATTAAAGGGGCATAAAGTTTAATAAATTAAATATTCAAAAATCTATTTTAAAAAATCAACCGTTTGACCTACGATTTTAATTCTTTCGCCATATACGATCGCTAACAAAGGTGTTTAAGATGCGCACACGCTTTGACCTCGTTTCCTATTGGTCAAACAAATTTTGCCTTGTCATTTGAAAGTGGTACAAGATATCAGGATGGGATCAACTGTGTTACACTTCGACTAGGGTGGGTTATTCAAACAAATATGACGGTGACCTTTGACCTTGCTCACTTCCGGTCGAATCCGGAAGTGGCCCTTAGTGTGAAAATGGTAGAGGGTATAAATATGGGGTCGAGGGTGTTAATGTCAGAGGCCCTCAAGCTTATCAAAATATGAGTGATGACGTCATCGTATAAAATAGCGCCCTCTAGGCACAAGATGATTAAATAGTTAAATATATAACAATATAGGTGATAATAGGTCGTCTCTAACACCAGACATGTTCATAAAAAGGAAGGGAACAGCCATGTGTTCGTTGTCAAGAACGAACACAGGTCTAGCTCCATTGTAAATTTGTATTCACTAGTACACTCATACAAATTAATGTTTACATGCAAAGATTGAGCAATAAGAATGAAGAACAAGTTTAACATTTTCCAAATCCAAGCTGAACGTTTGGTTATTTAAGAGCAATTTAAAAACAATACCTATTAAAGAAACAGTTATAATTTATACGAGTATATTTTAAGGAAGAAAACAATTAAACAGAAGACAATGACGTCAGCTTTATTTAACGTGCGTATTTCTATGGGAGTCAAGGAACTAGACATTTTGTCTTGGGTCTATTTAAAGTGGTTATTAAAACAAATTCCTGTTTAAACAAAATTGTTTTTCGTGCTGGACAACGACAGTGGCGTTCAATATACATGCTTTATGGGTTGACAAGACATTTGAAAATGGCACATTTCTGCTAGTTTGGGAAACAAAGCTTTGGTGGTTTCTTGAATAAACAGTTTTAAAATTCACTAAAAGGTGCTCTTTTAATAAGCAACGCTTTGCTGAAAAACACATGGAAGAATTGAATAGTTGACCATTGCTTAAGGCCTGGTGTACAAAACATAAGAGACTGGCCGATCGACAGTTTCCCCCAAGTGTTTTCTTAGGGGGAGGGGGGGGGGGGGGGGGGGGGGACTTTCCTAACTCCTGCTTTTTTTTCTACCAGATCTGTACCGACTATAATGCTCGTTATAGTTAAGTATTTTTAAGGGGAAACTTGAGATCAACTTATCAAATTCTTACTCCAACCATGCAAAAATGCTAGTTTGATAACAAGGACTTTTTGTTTCACTCAATTTTGTTCTACCAAATCTGTACCGACTGTATTAAATGCTGGTTATAGTCAAGTAATTTTAAGAGGAAACCTGAGATTAACTTCCCAATTCTTACTCCATTGCAACAAAAAGTGTCACGATTTTAACAAGGATTAAATTATAATTTTTCTATTAACTTGTCCAATACATGTATGTTTCCTTCTCGTCAAAATTAACAGTGAATCTCCAGTCTGGAACTAACAGACTTGGGTCGGCCATCTTGGTTTGAGTTGGTTTCCATCCAAAACTTCTTAGTCCAGCGACTGTTTCACTTTAAACAATATTCATCACGGTGTTGAACTAACATAGGCGTCTGCTTTGCAGCAAGCAAGCAAAATCTTGCAAACAATCGATCAATAATCTTGACTATGTGCGGCCAGAGCTTTGGCAGCCTTGTTGGCGGTCTTAGCCGGCAGAAGAACGGTCTGAATGTTCGGCAGCACGCCTCCTTGTGCGATGGTCACTCCGCTCATCAGCTTATTCAATTCCTCGTCGTTCCGGATGGCCAACTGGAGATGTCTCGGGTTGATCCTGGTCTTTTTGTTGTCCCTAGCTGCGTTGCCAGCCAGTTCCAGGATTTCGGCGACCAGGTATTCCAGAACGGCAGCCATGTAGACCGGGGCGCCGGCACCGATGCGATCGGCGTAGCGACCCTTGCGCAAGAAGCGATGCAGGCGGCCCACGGGAAACTGCAGGCCGGCACGGTTCGATCTGCTGCGTGCCTTGACGTTCATGCCCTTCGGTTTTCCACCCTTCCCTCGGCCAGTCATGGTGACAATTCCCTCTAGCACAGACGAACAGTTCCGTTTAACCCCAAGCAACCGTCCAAAATTACAGCCCCGGTCGTAAGTCCACAGCTTCAACTAGCTACCAAACACAGACGACACCCCTCACTGAGCTAGTCCGACTCTCAACTACTCCATTCAACGCGACTCCAAAATGGTAGCCACCCACTTTCCAATTTCTTTAAATACGACATGCCACGCGCGCGAACATTTTCGCTACAGCTGGTTCTTTTATTCAAGGCTTTTGTCTAAATTGGCGGCCGAATGCAATTGACGAATTCTTGGGCTTTAGTATGCAAATGAGGGGCCGCACACTTCTCGCTTTATTTTTAAAGCTGTCCTGTGATTGGCTTACGGAAAATAAAGTTGCTTGACGTCACCACCAAAACAAATATTTTTATTTGCAAATTTTGAAAAAAAATAAAACATGCGGCGCTTTTTTACAGATTATTTTATGAAACAGTTTATTCCATAATATGTCGTGACAAGAAAGAATAGGCCTATGCAAATATTGCAGGGCCACGTGACCAAAGGAAGTTTCATGCATGATGAAGTGTTGATTTGGGAATTTTCAAAATTAATCACAACTGCTCGCTATTTTGAAACCAGAATGAATTCAAAAGATAGTATTCAATGCATAGTTCCGACCTGTCAATCAACCGAACCCGCCGACCAATCACAACAGAGCTAGTAGATATCACCGACGTAGGTCAAAGTGCACTGTCAAACAACAACATGATCACGCGATATGTTCTGCCGGCCCCATACAATTTGTACAGTGTTGTATGCGATGATCCGGGTGAATTTTTGGTTTCAAGGCCGGTCGTTTCGTTGTTCAAAGGTACGAAAGCACGTATTTCATGATATGACATCCCTGTATTACTGGCCCTTTACTCAGTGTGTTCTAAGATAACTGTCGACCCTGAAACATGAATGCCTTTGAGTTTTTTCCAATGAATCTGTGCTTTCCGTTGAAAGTCCCATTGCTTTGTGCGTTGTGTGGCGCCATTTTGACGATAGCATGTGAGCCATAGCAACAATATCCACGGGGGACGGGGCTAACTATAGGCAAACTCGGAACTATGCATTTTCATTGTTTCAATAATGAGCTCATTATTGGGCGTGTTTTCGCGACCATAAGCAGAAACATGTTTCTGACGTATTACTGGTTCAGCCAATGAACGACTTTGGATGCCGACGACCAAAGCCGACCATTGGTTAATTCCGCAGTTACGTCAGAAACAAGTTTCTGTTTGTGGTCGCGAAAACAGGACCAATGTATTGTTTATCACTACATGCACATTTTTCCAGCGCTGATTGGGTACTGATGGGTCGTCATTTCCATGTGTGGATACATGATTTTACTGAATTTATCGACAAAACTCGCTGTGAATACACTCACAAATAAGTCTGAAAACTGCATGTTGTTTGGTTGCAATGTTCCCAAGTTTATTAAACCAAAAAAAAAGTTTGCTGTCGCCATCTTGCGAACTCATGACGTCACAGACACTTTGCACCAATGACTGGTTGTGATTTGCGAATGTTCCATTTGGTCAACGAGGGGCGGCCAGATCGTGTCGTACTGCAGTCGCGTGCGATTGCGCATATCATACAATAGACTCCCCTCTTAAAGAATATAAACTCCCTCCGCTGCGCCATTGGTCCAAAATTTCGTGACGTCATACATAATCTCGATTAATGTTGCATCAAACGCCTCGTAAATGATTGGCATAACCGGAAAATTTTCGAGAACTAAGCCTATTTTCATATTTTTTCCACGCAAATTAAAATCTGTCTGAAATAATATACATGTACTCAACAATAAAGAAATGCACATCTACATATGCAGCACATATGTGGCAGAGGGCATCCCCCAACCATTGTTCCCCCATTGTGTCTCAAACATCCAAGGAATTTCCAAGGAATTCCTTTCAGTTTTTAGGGGTGATTGGTGCGTTAACAAAAGGGAAGAGTGTGTTGAGGTATAGGGGCGTTAGGGCGGGGAGTCCCTTTGCCACATATCGTGCTGGGTATACACATCTACTATCAACCGCCAATTTCAATTAGATTGCGTAAAAGTTAGGTAACACATGTCTGGCAGGCCCAAGGTCACAAGCCTAGATAAAGACGGTTGGAACAAATGAAATTATCAATGCTTCGCATGAACGGCGTGAAATTTCACTGCTCCGCAGTGGCTAATTTGCCGTATATCGGCGGCTGCACAAATGTGCACTTCTTCTTTGTTGTTATGCTCTTTAATCAACTCCGGTGATATTTTGGCCACAACACAGAAGTGAAGCCACTTATAAAATTATGAGACAGTACACATATATTGACGGGACGGTACAACTTTTTATATAAAGAAAACGACTGGTTTTTATTCCATTTTAAATTTGTATTCACTTTAACTATTAATTAGTTGCAAAGGCATATGTACCATTAAAGGCAAGGCTCGTCAGCAATGCTTGCGCGCATAGCAAAGGCATGGCATGGAGCTGCGTATTTCGTGGCACGAATTAGACATGGGCGCATTGCTGACGAGCCTTGCCTTTAATATAACTGATGCATATTGAAGATAGATAACAGGATTGGGAAAACTCTCACAAATGGCATTATCTCCGTGTGATTGAAGATGTATATGATAAAAACCATTGTGCGTATAAATCAGTTCAGATCTACGTTTCAAGGAAATAATGAAAAACTTGCTTTCAAGAAATTGGGTGAATCCATCATCCTATTTAGACTGGTTACCTGGCTAAACTGAACAGAAAAGAGCCATTATACCACTGTTGTCAAAGGACTAATTTTGTTCGTATGAGGGAACCCTCGAAAAATATGCAAGTGCACACACATTTATATAAATTCATCTTATAAAAAGATATTATCTGGGGCAGAATAATTGTATTTGTTTGGCATTTAATTGTGTTGCCGACATTGAAAACAAGTGCCCCTAGATTCCCATGAGTGTTTATATATCACTTCAGGCAATTTCTTGGATAATTCTAGAGTGTTTCTTCTCTCTGTAGCATAGTGGTTCTTTTCTAGTTTTTATTTTTTATTTTTAAAGTTAACATGTCACTTTTTGAATGATAAAGTGCGAAAAACCTGGCATCACTATCAACAAAACAATAGACTACTAAAGTGTGACGTCAGTTGCCATGGTAATTGAGTCTAAACTTTCGCTGGTAATCTGAAACGGCCATTGCTAAAGCGCAGGTAAACAGTTAACTGGTTTTAGTGTAGACCCAGTAAGTTTGGCAACACCCAAAGGGTGACGTTTTCATTTTAGTACTATAGCCCGCCGCACACGTGAGGTCGTTTGCTGAGCAAACGGTCATTCGTGGCCGTTTGCTCAGCACTTGGCTCACGTGTGCGGTGACTATTTTGCCGCGAGGCCATGAGACAAAAATCTAACATGTTTGATTTCTTTTGCCTCGCGTGGCCAAAATCTCACGTGTGCGGGGGTGCTGAGCCAAGTGCTGAGCTAAAATAAATGTAGCTGGCCAATTAAAAACCATCCCCTATTCACGTGATATGAATACAGTGCGCGCGGGCACCGCTAGGGCACCAAACTTTTGCTAAAGTGTGGTGACCTTGGCGGGGTTCGCGTGCGCGCGCTGTTTTCGTATCGCGCGCGTGGTTTTAATTGGCCAGCTACATTCATTTTAGCTCAGCACTTGGCTCATCACCCCCGCACACGTGAGATTTTTGCCACGCGAGGCAAAAAAAATCAAACACGTTAGATTTTTGGCTCACAGCCTCGCGAGGCAAAAACGCAGCAAAATAGCCACCGCACACGTGAGCCAAGTGCTGAGCAAACGGCCACGAATGACCTTTTGCTCAGCAAACGACCTCACGTGTGCGGCGGGCTATAGTAAACCACAATCCAAACTTTAACACCGGCTTCATTTTTTGCCCTTTTTCTTTCCTTTGTTCCACTTTGGTCTCTGACCTCTGCGCTGTGACCTCTCCTGGAGTTCCAGATATTTTCTCTTGTTGTATCTACGTGCGGAACAAAAGGTTTGCAGAGTGATATATGTAATTGTATTTTCTACGGTATATGAGTCTTTCCACGGTAAAGGGGGCATTTCGGCAACACAGACCATATTTTCCAGAAAATACTTTTGTCTAGTCTCAAAATAAAAAAAATTATATTTTCAGTTGTTCTGAAGAGATAACTTAGGCCCAAAAAGGGTTAGTGTAACAACATGCCTTTCTAAAAACCCTGTGTACACATTTCCAATATTCGCTCGTAACCGGGACGGCCTAAAATGTAACACAAGTATCCGACCTGGTTACGAGCGTATATTGAACATTTGTACACAGGGTTTTTAGAAAGGCATATTGTCACACTATTTGTAATCCTTTTTGGGACTAAGTTATCTCTTCAGAACAACTGAAACTTATTTATTTTATTTTGAGACCAGACAAAGGTATTTCCTCAAAAATATGGTCTGTGTTGCCAAAATGCCCCCTTTACTGTGGAAAGACCCATATCATAGTTCCCATTAAAGATGTATTTTAGGTAGTTGCAGGCGGACGGAAAGGTGACAAACGTTTTTGACCACAAGCAACTGACAAAATAAACGAAGTGATTGATCACAGAATTTCAGCAGTTCAAACTATACTGAAACGCAAATGAAACCTACCACTTGTTTAAAATGTAATGAAATTGTAACAGTTCAAAATAAAACAAACCAACAATTGCTAATTGAAACATTGGCATTTTATTGATGACATGTCAAGTTTTTGACCAAGATACACCATCTCATCAGTTTGTTCTACAGTAAAGAACAGAAGAGGGTGCAATGTCAGTCCCCTTTCAATAGCGTGTGTGGCCACCATTGATTTGGATACAGGCAGTGCATCGTCGGCGCATACTGCCTACCAGTCTTTGGATGGATTGCTGCTGGATTCTGTCTCACTCAGTCCTCAATTTTGCACTGGCCTTTTTAAAGCCAACATCAAGACATCATGTGCAGCACATTACAATCATCCCATACCCCTTGGGTAATCACTGACAGTCAAAACAGCTGTGCCATGAAGTGACCATTGAAGGTTCAAGTGACCTTCAGACACCGTTTGGTCTGACAGTGAGGACACTATTGTCCACAAAAAAAGTTCACACATTACTACACGCAGTGTTATTGTTGCTATCTAAAGGTTTAAAAGGTGGTTTAAAAGGTTTCTTTTGCGTTTCAGTATATGTGATTCTTGGTTAAACACTCAGAAAGTTAGCAGAAGCGGAACCCTTACCTTCTAGTTTCTGCATCTGCTAGGAGTTCCTCCACAATCGTCTGCTTGCGTTGTTTCTTGGGCACCCTGGAGTGGTAGAAATCGGCCGGACTCTCAACAATCGTTCCAACCTGTTGGAAAAGGCAAACAAAAAGAAACTAGTTATAAAGACTTGAAATGTAATCATAAGAGTTGAAAAATGCCTTGGTGTCCCACTTACATTACTCACAATAAGTTGGGGATATTGTGGGGTGTACGCAGATATTTTATTAAGGGTATGCATTCTGTTTTAATGATTTTGTATATGATTAGACAATTGTATCTGCATGACAGACACACCTTGTTACAGGAATAGGTGAAAACAGTCATTTGAAAAAGAAAAATCCAAAATTGAACCACACCAATATCCCTAACTTATTGTGAATAATGTATGTTGTTAAACAGTTTTCTTGAATATTATCAAAAATAATATACTATAAGACATGTCTAACAGTTTGTAAATTATTTAAAAAATATTCTACACTGTATTTAAATACATTTGTATGAGAATTTATTTTCAAAAATTTATTAATTTGGAAAAGCCCTTTTTGAAAATGCATCAAAATGTCACTTTGGCTGTCACTTTTATAGAAAGACATAAGAAAACAAACTTTGGGTCTCCAAAATAGACAAAACAAATCAGAACATAGCTTTTTAAAGAGCTAGTAAAACATTTTCTGGAACACAGTGAAATTTGCTTTATTTATTGCAGAAAGAAGTCAACTTTTCTTGTTAAAGCTTGTAGTGATTTTCATTGTCGGGCACTCTGACCTTTTGGGAAAAAAAAGTCACGACTGTTGAATACAAAAAGTGAACTAGCTTTTAAAAACTGATACATTTTGCCACTGAGGGCATGGGGTATTGGTTGTCAATCTTGTGCAATGCATTTGCTGCGAGTGGGAACCACCCGTGAGTGTGACGTCATTCGGGAGAACTGACAGTGTGTGAAAGTGTAGCCTTGTTGGATGGCTACGAATAAATACTGCGTGTACACGCAGTGTACTATGCATGCATTATAAATACAAAGCCTACGCAGTGTTTTGTGAACGAGCAGCTCTCCTAAAGTCCGTCACGCACTCGGTGGCATGCACTGATCTTGGATAAACTTGCCAAGGACTATAATTCGATGACGGCCAAAACGAACGAAACTAATGTGATTTTTTAGTGATAATTTGAAAATTAAAACCACAATTCGTAAAGATATATAACCATTACTCTCATTTTGAGCAGAAAACGGATTTTCAGAAATCGTTTTATCAGCTCTTTGAAGTTAACTTGGATAAGTTTTATAAGCACAAGTCAGTTTTTTAAGTGCTACCTTCTGATTTATTTTGTCTACACACTAACACAGCTGCTGTACAATTTTCCTCAGAACAGTTTGACTCATTTACGTACCTGTACAAACTTGGGCATTGCCGTCATGTCATTGTGTTTGTAGAATCTCTTAGGGTCCAGCGTTGCGCGCATACGCACGGCCTTGATGTCGTTGCGTAGCGTGTCGGTCATTTCTGCCGCCGCCATGCCGTACCAATCGGCACCTGTCGTTGAATCTCGCTCTTTCTGTGAAAGTTTCAAATTGAAAAATAGACTTATATAACAAGAAAGACATGCTGAAGTACCTTTAATAGAGAAAAAATTATGCAATCATTTTGCAATTTTGGCAGTTATGCCCATTTCCCCCCCCCCCCCCCCCCCCCAAGGTTATAACTACCTTTTTCTGTCTTTTCAATTGTCGCATTGCCACTCTGTATGGAGGCACGCTGTGGCGCTTTTCAAAATCCGGCGTGATGACACTTTTCTTCAAAAGCTGTGGGAAAAAAAATCGTTGGTGAATATGTTGTTTCAGAAATACTTAAACCGGTCATAAACTCAAGTGGTCAAGTTTATCAAACTTTAATTAAAGGTACACACCTGCCTACTGTTTACATGATTTAGTGATGTAGCAGCATTGACAATACGTTTTTGATGGTCGTTGCAAAAAAATTTCATCAAAATATCCCGTAATTTACTAAAGAAGTGCAAAAATAACAAAAACGGTCAAAAGACGGGTTATACGCTTTACCAGCCGTTTCAACTACGCGAGAGCCTCACGACTTTGTCACAAACGATTCGCTCTTTTCCTGCTCAGGATATCTCCAATTTTCTGCTCACGATTTCACTGGACAGCCCGGACGACCGAATAGGAATTTCCGTTTTTTTGTTGAGGAGTTGGCATCATGTTTTTTTCTTCACGAACGTACGTGCACCGAAGCAACACGCCTACGTACCTGTACGTGTGTGTGCACTTTGCCGTGCATGCTGCGCGGGGCAAATTTCTACACTCAACGGTAGCCTGCCGTAGCACGCGCTCGCTCCCGTTCTCCGGACTCTCGAAACAAACAATTATGTTCGAATTTTCATACTTATGTTTAACTTTGTTTCATACCTGTATAAATAGTCTCTCTTTTGTCAATTACTTATAAATATTGGGGGGAAATCAGAGTTGAATTTGGTGCAGTTCTGCAGTAACAAACTTTTATACGGCTGGAAATACAACTAACTCACAAGACCACGTGACTTTTCGGAACCGTAATTTGGTTCCGAAAAGTCACGTGACCTTGGATTTTTCAAAAGTGCTCAAAAACGGCCAAATTTGACGGCGTCTTTTCAGGATATATCTAATTTACTCTCGAATGCGCTTCAGAATAATGTATGGGTCTATTTCGAGCCCAAAATAGCCCAACAAAGAAGGTGTGTTCCTTTAAGTCTTCAGGTCATGAGTTTAAAATTCAAATCAAGATCGGCCTACATCCATGGTGCTTATGCCCTTGTGCAAGGCATTTTGCACAAATTGCCTCTTCACCCAGGAGCAAAGGGGCACTTGTGAGGGCAGTGAAGGTGTTGTTTGATTACCTCATGAGAGCCTAACAGGCAGTCGAAGGCTGTATGCTTCCCAGGGAGCTGAGTAGGTTCAACCGAGGAATGCTGTTTAGTGCCCAATGACCAGGGCCCAATTTCATAGAGCCGTTTAACACCCCATTTTCCGTTAACCGAGCGTCAGGCTATTTCTTAGACATCATTAACGGTAAACAACTGAAAACCTGCCTTAACCGCAGAGCCAAATTTTGCTTAAGATAGTGACGCAACAATGGCCGTTTCCAAGCGCGCGCATGCTTAATAGCCTTAACGTTAGCACAACTTTTCTGCTACAGTAAGCACACGTTTTCAGCTAGCGCTTAAGCAGCTCTATGAAATTGGGCCCAGGGGTTTAATGTAATGTAGATATCCACATTTTTTAAAATTTTGTATTATGATCGTGTATGTTAAAATGCTTGATATAAAACTATTTGAATTTTAAAAAACTTTTTTTCTTGTGTCTTGTTTTTAGGGGAATCTTTTTTTAAAGCCATATTCACCTTGTCCTGGCTACTTTTCAGCAACACCATTTCAGCTGAGGTTTTCTTTTCAGACGACTCATTTTCCACGAAGTTCAGATAGGTATCATTTGGGTCCAGCCCTGAATCCAACTCGGTTACTAACTCGACCCTAACAAATTAGAACAAAATGTTTCATTGTAAATAAGACTGCCTCAAAATGAACTTTAATTATAAACAAAAAAGTGGATTAGTAAAGACTTCTTTAATTGGACATCATAAATTATTTATATTATGACATTTGATCAATCACCATGAAATGCAAATATGCTGTAAAAATTAAAACTTGAGGGAACAAAAAGAAAATTGTAACATATGCATTACTCTTTGCAGCAAATTATCATATTTTCAAAAAAATGCAATATTTTTGAAAGAAGTGATAAAAGTACAATGTAGAATTTTAAAATATGTCAATTTAAAAAGGTAATTCACCTCAATTCTTTGTCAATTTATATAAAAAATTACCAAATGTTTATTTACAAACCTTTTGAGTCCAACTTTTTTAATCCGAATGTCAGGTTCTTTCAACTTTCCATTATTTATCTTTCTATTTCTCGCACTCCCTTGTCGTTTTTGTTTATCTCTGGAAAGAGAATCGCTCGGATCAAGAGATATGAACTCATCTTCTGCTTGTTCTTGAGCAGCGGCTGGTTCAGACTCTACTGGCTGATTTGATGAGGTGTCAATCGCATCTTTTCCTTCAAGTTGGGGTTCATTTACTTCATTAGTAATTTTGGTTTTCTCGTTTGAAGTGGTTCCGCAATGATCAACTTCAATTCTGACATTACTTCTTGAATTCGGATTTGTGTCCAACACGAATGGGAGAATGTCTTCATTTTTTTTCCTGCCCGTTTGACGACTGACATTTGCAGCTTCCGGATCAATGTCGGAATTAGACTCTTTTCGCTTCGTTTTGTGCATTGCTTTAGACATTTTTTGGAACGTCTGCTCGACGAGAAATTCCATCTCTAAATCAGTACATTCGCTGTCTTCACTGGCCATACCGTAAACTTCATTCACATTTTCTTTCTTTTGAGGATTTGACAAACATTTGTTTTGTTTTTCTGGATTATTTTGCGAAGAACTGAGCGCTCTTTTCGTTTTGGAATTTCTCGTGGTCGGCGCCATCTTTAAATGTGGTGCAACCCAATCGACAGAGGGCGCTATTACGGTTCACTGCTGGGCAGAATCACTCTTGAATCACTCGCCCTTTTACAGCCAAATCTTGATGAGAAACCATGATTTATTGGCATGGAAAAATATTTTTAGTGGGGTGAACCTTACGGTTGAAACTTGAAAGTGCAGGAATTGAAGCTATATCGTTCCAAAGCACAGCAGTATTAAAAAACCAAAATGCAAATTTGTGGTTTTAAAAAGTTATATACAGTATACATGTAGATCATTCGCACTGGCGGCCATGACAGGGGACATGTTTTCATATTTAAATGATGTGCACAAAGTGCCTACATGCACGACGCAAACGTCTTGGGCATTGGTAAAACGCAAACGTCTTGGGAATTAGTCCTATCTTTATGAGGTCTCAGAACCCAGGTTCGAATTTTGGTCACGGCATGGCAAAAGAGTTATCTTGCCACGAAAGTCACATTTGTGGATATCTGGGGGTCTTTTCCAAATCTCGGCTTCGTCTCCGTCTCCGTCTCCGGCTCCATGTGACCATACACCTTTTCGCAAATACTACTGCACAAAAGACAGAACTGCAATGTGGAAAGTATAGCGATCCAACAACCTTCCCACATTGCAGCTCTGTCATTTGTTCAAGTTCACTCAAGCAGTATTTACAAAAGGCCTAAGTCGAAGCCGGAGCCGGAGCCGGAGACGGAGACGAAGTCGAGATTTGGAAAAAGGCCCTGTTTTCATCTGTTGTAAGATTTCCTAAAAGTAACGACCAAGTACTCAAAGCATTTCGCGTTCACGTTCGCGTTTTATGTGCATCTAAAGTACCTCCCTATTGTGGTTGACTCTGTCATGGCCGCTCGTGCAAATGGTCTATACTCGACTTGTAAGGATTTTGTATGCTACTGGTCAAACCTGCATCGCTCTTAACAATTCTAAAAGCGTTTGATGTCTATCAACAGATTAAAACATGAGCCCCAATGAGCCTATTTGGGATCTGCCCGGCTCAAGGGTCAACAAATTATCGAAAATGCCTCGTGCTGAAAGTAGAACATCGGATTAATTATGGTTTACTTGGTGGTTTGGACCGGTGCGTATCGCTTCGTCGCCGTGATACCGTGAGCTCCCGCGGGAGATAATCAACATCTGCCCCGCGAAACGAAGGATGCAATATATGCGTATTTAGCACGAAACCAGCCGAGCCACACCCCCTTAAAGGTGTATTTCTTTGCCAGTGGGACTGATATTACCTGAAAAATTGTCGTTTTCGTAATGTATCCAAACTCATGGAAAGTTCTTGTGGCAATTGGTCTTTTGGGTTTAATATTTGTAATACTTAGAAAGTCGCACACTACGCTTGTTGCTACGTGGTGCACGCCATTGACTAACAACCACCAGTCTGGATGCTTTATGCCATTCCCTCCTACGGTAGACACATCTTCAACGACAGTTTTATACTTTCGATTATTCCAAGACTGTTCAGTACTTCACACCTGTCGCCTGCACCACATAGCAATAAACATTTAGTCTTGTCAAGTGGATACTAAGTGTGCATGTGAAAGAAAGTACAAAGCATACATGCACTTGACTTGACTTGAGACTCGAAGGCAATTTGACTTGACTTAACTTGAGACTCAAAGGTAGTATTTGACTTGACTTGGGTTTTCTTCTTTTGTAATTTTGGGAACTTGTATTTCAGCACTACAGAAACCCAAGAGTTTAAAGGCAGTATACATGATTGGTATCTCGAAAATCAGAAATGTTCACAGATTTACGCCTAACTTACACAATATATGAACATGATGACCGTAGAAAACTTCCCCTGAAATGGTTTGGTTTGAGAAATGAGTAAAACAATTAGTTTTCGTCTCATGAGACGAAAATTCAATTCGCCCCAAAACCATTTCGCCCCAAAACCACTTCGCCCGAGTGCCATTTCGCCCCAAAACCACTTCGCGCGAGTGCCATTTCGCCCCAAATCGGTTTGTCCAAGCACTACATCGCCCAAATGCCACTTCGCCCCCAAACCACTTCGTGCACAGGCCGTGGTTCAGAGCGAAATGGTTCAGGGCGAAGTGGTTTTGGGGCGAAATGACTACAAACTCTTTTTCGACTGTTTTCTCAAAAGTTAGACGAAGTACGGAGCTGGTTTTTGCTGGTTTTATCACACAGGGGGATAAAACTATTTGTAACAGTTTACCAATCATTGTATACTGTCTTTAAGTTTATAAGCTTTAACAACAAAGATACCCTGTACACAAATGCAAGTTTCAACGAGACGCAGGTTAGTTGACACGTTTGGACTAACTCGCGAAACGTAAACCTGTTTGACCATGTCTCAGTGGCTATAGTTGACACTTTTGGACTAACTCGCGAAACCTGTTTGACCATGTCTCAGTGGCTAGTTGACACTTTTGTACTAACTCGCGAAACCTGTTTGACCAGGTCTCAGTGGTTAGATGACACTTTTGGACTAACTCGCGAAACCTGTTTGACCAGGTATCGGTGGTTAGTTGACACTTTTGGACTATAACGCGAAACCTGTTTGACCAGTCTTGGTATAGCTAGTTGACACGTTCGGACTAACTCGCGAAACCAGTTTGACCAGGTCTCAGTGGTTAGTTGACACGTTTGGACTAACTCGCGAAACCTGTTTGACCCGAGGTCTCAGTGGCTATAGTTGATACTTTGGACTAACATGCCTGACTTGACTTAACTTAACCTAACTTGGCATTGATGTCAAATGACTTGACTTGACTTAGGACTCAAGGGCAACTTGACTTGACTTGACACGGGACTCGAAGGCAATTTGACTTGACTTGACTTGGGACTCGAAGACAGTTTGACTCGACTTGACTTGAGAATCGAGCAGATGTTATCTTCATAACATCACAACTTCTGGTAAACGGAAAAAAATGATTTTTGCCCCAAACACACAAAATACATCTTTAACGAGCTCGATCAGCGGCAAGCGAATGCCGCACGCCGATGACATACTCTTTCAGGAAGGCGGTCAAAACGTCTCAATCGAACACGTTTAAATATCTGCACGACAACCCCAATTACCGTGCCGAGTCGATGAGTGCTACGCGGGATAAATACTGGAACCGATCTTTCACGATGCCGATTTTGGAAGCCGAGCGAGTCCTAATTTGTGCCTTGTCGGAACTAGATCGTCCGTGTTTCGGCTGAAGTGAAAAGACCGCATCTAAACCTCGTACAGAAAACTTGGAACACATTCTGTAGCAGTTTTCGGTTTTCGTCGAAGCGAAAAGCCGGATCTATCTATCGTCTGGGAGAAGTGTTACCTTGGATAAAAGAATTTTACTGAGAATTTGCCGGCACGAAATACTACCTTCGGTTTTTCGTTACCACACAGGTAAGAGAAATGTTTGAATTAACCTTAAGCCTAGGTAAATTGGTAAAAAAAACAGAAATTGACTGCCAACTTCTAAACCTTCTAAATGTGTATGCACGTCAAAGGAGTTATATATAACTGCAGTGGTACATTTAGTGTGCAAAGGTAGTCGAACACGGCGTAATTTAGTTGTTTATGATGAAAATGTTGATAAAAAATACATAATTTTGCTGTTACCCAAATCAGTTTTACTTCACGAGTTGACAAGAAAAACCCGACTAAAAGTGGTGATAGCAATGGTAACAAACATCACACGATTTTTTCCCATATAAAATGTTACCTTTATGGAAGAAGTTGTCAATTTTTTTTAAATGTCTGCAGAAACGTTTTCACCATTCATTAAACACAAAAACCATGCATGGATTTTCAGGTTTTCTGAAGTATTACTGCATCTATGTGCCTGAAATTTCTACAAGGCAGTTTATCAACATTATTCTTTAGTTATGTAACGCTGTTGTTTCTGTTTTAAAAAGTTTTTCAATCATGTAAACTGTCTTTAAATGTAAATTTCTTTAGATGCCATGTGTTCGAATAATTGTGCACACCGTTGTATATTATACTTGTTTTCGATTTTCACGAGCGTACGAAACGCATGATTTTTATTAAACTAAAAATGATCCGCTTTTTTGTTAACCAAGTGTCGTCTGTTTTTAATCTCAACTTAAGAATTACCCCAGGATGAGCTCGTGAAGAAAATGACACAGATCGCTCCTTTTTCAGTTGTAAAAAAATTGCAGGTTTTGTACGTTCGTGAAAATGATTTAAAACGGTTGGCGATATTCCTAAATAATAATAATAATGAATATTTGTAATGCGCCGGTATCCATCAAAAAGATGTTATATGACACTTTATTACTAAACCAAAATTCTTTGAGTATAAATGCGCAATTATAGGCCTAATATCGAACTGTGCACGAAATTGTAATATTTTTTTCTTTCGTCTACGACAGGGAATGCTTACTTTCCGTTGTTTCTGTTTTTATAGGGAGAGACAAAACTAAGATGAGCGGATTTACGAAGAGATCGTTTTTGATACGGGACATTCTCGCCGATGTTTCGACCGTCGCGCGGCCGTTTCGTGACGGGGCATCACTCTTCATCCACCATCAGGGTAAGACCGGTGAATATGCCGCGTTGTCCGTTCCCTATCTATGGTCAAAACCGGCCCCCACTGTGCGATTTGTTTCCTGCAAGTTTTTCATAATTAGGTAAAATTTGTTTATTACATAGACAGTAAGATAGTATAGGTACTCTGATTAAATCGTACCAAATCGTGCGGAATTCGTACAGCGAACATTACTGGAACAACGGTTATTGCAAAGACGAATGTTGGTAAACTATATATAGTCTGCAGAAATGGCAGCTTCGTATATAACATGTACAGCAGTGTTTCAGAACTTCCATGGATGGGTTTGGTGTTAAAGGAACGTGTTCACATTTTTCCAGAAAATGGATTTCGTTTTAACCTAAGAATCATATAAAATACCTCCCCAAAATACTATCTATGGGAAGAAAACAAAAAAATTGCAATCTCCAATTTGGATGTGGAAGCAAAAAGGTTGATGTGATTACTGTACTGCTGTATGGAACCAGATAAATTAGTTTACAAAACATCTGTGTTTTTTTTAACGATATCCTAGGATTGAGAACATCAATTTTGAGGATAACGAGAAAAATATAACAAAATGATTTGGTGGCAAAATCTCAACACCCATGGGAAAAACAGGGGGTTCACAAATGTGATCTAGACACGTTTCCGGCCCTTTACAGCCAACCTAGCTCCAGGAGTTGCTTTGCAATAAAATCAAACATGCAGTAAGCCATTTCGTTATTGCATGTGTCTGAAGCTTTTCTGTCTTGTATTTTACAAAATACTCCGCAAAATGCAACACCTAGGCATTTAATAAGTAAAAGATATTAATATTTGACCGATTTATTACCTTTCTTTTACATTTTGCTGGATATTTTTGGTTGGTTGTGATTTAACGCGCACGATCGAAAAGTCGACGAATACGTAATGAACGTTTCCTCGCTTTTTATTACATAACAGTCTTTTAAGAAATCAAATTTGGCTAATAATTTCAAAAATCTTCATCTAAACTATAGGGTAAGCGGAAAATCTTCCATGCAGCTTATGGATGCAAAACAGGCCCGTGTTTGAGCGCAAAATCCCCGGCAAACAGACTCATTTTGCCATACCATATGGAAGAAAATTTGTTTTCCATCCTCCATGGCCATACTGACGTCACGCGTCGTTGATAAAAACGAGAAATCTGGGTTCTACCATTGAGGAAGGAACCAATTCCTTTAATTTCCGTTTTATTCTTTGTTTTATTCCACTAAACGCCTAAGCAATGTTGTAGTCGAGTCACCAATATCGAGTCCGAGTCCGAGTCTCGAGTCACTAGCCTCGAGTCCGAGTCAGAGTCCCAAGTCATGAGCCTCGAGTCCGAGTCACGAGTCACTTTCCTTGAGTCCGCCAAATTATTGAAACCGAATCTGCTATATTTGATGCTGTACTCATGCCCTACTTGCCGGCCTGGTGGGGCAGTGTACATATTCACGCATCGGACTGTTTTTCCCCCCAAGAATCCTGCATTAAGCGGGAAAATATATATATTTTTTCCTTTTTTGAAATATGTGACTCGTGCCTCACGAGTCACCAGGCCCGTAACCAGGGGGGGGGGGAGGGGGGGGGGGGGGGGGGATCTGGTGGATCGGACGATCGCCCCCGCGCAACAGGGAGTTCCGCTCTACAAAATAAAAATTCAATAATTCGAATAATATAGCCAATATATAGCACAATATAGCACAATATCTAGCCAGTTGTTATTGTATTATGTTGTTGTATACCACACAGTGATCATATCTGAAAGGGGGTCATCTACTTATCCATGCATTCTTCGTTATGTATGCAATGTTATGTATAGCCGGCATTTTACTTTTTCAAAACTTGTGCCTGGCGGGACTATTCGATCGCCCCCGCAAAACTCGCTGGTTACGGGCCTGGTCACCCTGTTTGAGTCCAAGTCATCATGGTCGAGTCCGAGTCATTTTCCAATGTGACTCGAGTCGAGTCCGAGTCACAATTCTTGTGACTCGAGTACTAGTACTACAACACTGCGCCTAAGTATTGTAAAAATTGTATAAAGACAAGCCACCATATCGAGGCCCATTTAACGACCGAAAGAGACTACGCCCTCCCCTGATTAAATGGAAATTTTAATCTCCTAAATGCCGTGTAATTGCCGATAGCAGAGTGGCGCAGTGCTCACTCCTAACCCCCGTAATTGGTTTGATCGTCCTAAACTGGAAAGCTTTTGAGCAAAAAGAACGGACCATAAATCACGCAGGATCGGAGTGGGAAAATGTTTGCTCAGCGACGGCTCGGCAAACCGTTCAACGCGGCGCATCGCACGTACGGACGGACTCCGCGTACGAACCCGATATCATAATGAATTAATGAGCTCTTAACGGAGGGTTGTTACGGCCGATGCTGTCACCGCCAATTGTAAACGTTTTCGTCAGTCACGGCGAATTCTCTCTCTTATTGCTGTTAATTTGCTCTGGCCAGTCTGTCTGGAAAGCATTTACAAAGCAGAAACGATTCTCCCCTTTCCTTTTTAGGGGCCAGAAAATGATGTAAATGCTTGCGCGGGAACTGCGTTTAGGGGTAAATAATTGCGGCTTGCCGAGATTAATGAGACAAGGCAGTGATAAATCGCTCGCATTAGCTTTGAAATTGTCGCTGGTTAGCGAAAGGTTAATCGTGTTGAAATTCGGCACGTTTACACTGGCTAACTTTTTAAAATGTTTCGATGTAAATTTGAACAGATACTCTACTCACAATAAGTTAGGGATACTGTGGGTGTACGCAGATATTTTATTGAAGGTATGCATTCTGCTTGAATGATTCTGTACATGGTTAGACAGTTGTATCTGTATGACAGACACACCTTGTCACAGGAACAGGTAAAAACAGTCATTTTAAAAAAATATATAAAAATCTAAAATTGACAACATACCAATATCCCTAACTTATTGTGAGCAGTGTACCGAAAAGTACAATTTTGGACAAGAAAGAAAATCATGTTATCAACTCATGAAATAAAATCTTGGATCATTTCAAATGATACAACGGGCCTTCAAAATATTACATATTAATCTATCGAGATAAAGCACGGACCATAACACTTCACATTATTACCACCGCTCATTGGGCTCAAACATTCCATTGTAATTCTCTGCGTGTGAATTACAATGCTTCGCTTCTGATAAGGCCCATCGCAGTACCCATTTATTCGGACGAAAAGGGGCAATTTTAAGTCCGGTTTCTATACAGAGAGTCTGGAAAAGGGTGTCTAGATCACACCAGACAACCTCAGAATGTATGTTTTACCCGGATCTTGATAGGAATCTTCTTTCATAAAAAAAAAAGTCTTTATTGCAACAAAATCAGTCAAACGAATCAAAAGTTGGGTCATTTTTGGTGCGACCTAGTTCATGAACTAGATCTGATTATTTCAATTGACAATATAGACAGTCACTCCAAGTTGAGGGCCGACTTCGCTTTACCAAAAATGACAATATTTGATTCGCTCGACTAATTTTGATGCAATAAAGACTATTTTTCATGTAAAAAAGAATCCCTATCAGGATCCGGGGAAACAGATTCTGAGGTTGCCATGCAGGTATGACCTGGAATTTTTTGGGGAAACTCTGTAGGCCTATAATCACCTTGAGTGCTATGAATACTTCGGTTAAGGCTTTCAACAATTCCGTTTCCAGTCGGATCATTACTAAATAATATTCTTTACTTTTTCAACAGTTCTGGGAGGTTCGCTCGGTGGTTGTATCAAAATCTTTCGTCCCACGGTTCTCGCCTTAAACCCTAACCACCTCCATCAGTTGGCCGTCCCAAAACCGGTCTGTACGAGGGGTAATTCGGCAGCGAGTTTCGCCAAAATATCACCGGAGAACGGACAGACCGAGGCACATCTCGCGGCCACGCTGCCGATCAAACCGCGCCGTCCCAGGCGGCGGCGGACCACCTTCACGCAGATACAACTGACCGTGTTGGAGAGAAAATTCCAGTGCCAGAAGTATCTCAGCGTAGCGGAGAGGGGCACCCTGGCAGACCGGCTAAATTTGAACGAGACACAGATCAAAACGTGGTACCAAAATAGAAGGTAGGGAAGCCATAGGTCCTCTGCACGAACGGCCATGTTGTGGCTAGGTTTTCTCATCTAAAGCCACAATAGATCATTTGCAGCGAGCCGAAGTATTGATAGCAATGGTACAGTGAAACTTGTCTATAGTGGCCACCCTCGGGACCGTAAAAAAACTGGCCACTATAAAGAGGTGGCCTCTTTATAGAGGTTTCTTAAGCATTATACACATGGCATTTGGGACCAAAGGAGGGTGGCCACTATATACAGGTGGCCTGTTTATCAAGGTGGCCTTAATAGCAGGTTTCACTGTAGTAAAACGCCATGTTTTTTCCTGTGTAAAATGGTACTTTTGTGTGAGAAATTGTCAACTGAAGGTGCATTTAAAAAATTATCTGCAGACAATGTTTTTACCATTCATTCAACACATGGATTTTGCATACAAGTGGCTGAAATTTCTACAAGGCAGTTTATCAACATTATTCTTTAGTTATGTAATGCTGTTGTTGATCCTGTTTTTTAAAGTTTTGCAATCATGTATTAAATCTGTCTTTTTTTTTTAGAACAAAATGGAAGCGACAGATAGACCCTTCGGACCGCATCAACCAACTTCGACATCACTGGTGCGAAGATGATGGGTGCCCGGGTCGCCTTCGTCAGCACGTCGACCTTGTTAAACACCGCCCTCCCTCTACCGACGAGATTACAAAATCATTCGAATCTAAAGCAGTCGATGATGATGATGTTTAAAAAAATGAATAATTTTTATCTGGAAGATTACGTCCAATATCCTAATTTTGCCAAACATATTTAAAAATATATATATATAAACTCCTCAAAAAAAGTTCGGAAAGTCAAGTTTGACTGACGATTTCTCTCTTGTTGCAAAATAATTTTCCTTGAATTTTATATCATTGGAAAGCCCTGTTATTACTCTTTACGATGATGTGTCATTTGTTATGATTAAGCAATTGGGGGATGTGCAGCACAGCTGAATACGGGGGTGGGTGTAAAGTGAAATGTCACAAAATGCATTGCTATTGTCAAAAAGTGCATTGACACATTCCCATCCTCCAAGCAAAAGGGGAATGCACTGCATGACAATAGCAGTGAATTTTGTGACATTTCACTTTCCACCCACTCCTGTATTCCGCTATACTGCACATCCCCCAATTGATTAATCATAACAAATGACACATCACTGTAAAGAGGAATAACAGGGCTTTCCAATGATACCAAATTCAGGGGAAATGATTTAGTAACAAGAGAGAAATCGTCAGTCATACTTGACTTTCCGAACTTTTTTTGAGGAGTTTACATAAATCAAACAAAATGTATAAAATGAAGACTTCTCTCTGTAGGCAAAATTGGACCACCAAATTTTTAATTTCAATATGAAATACCAGTATCTATTGAAAAAGTCCTCACAATGCCATGGGTTGTAGTCAATGGTTCATGAATTAGGGTGTAAATTGGAACAAACAGTGACAAAACTGATTATCTTGATTGATTAATTTTGATTAAAGACTATTTTTCGTGTTAGAAGATTCCCTATCAGGACCTTGGAAACCTTAATTCTGAGGTAGCATGCAAATGCGCACACACACGGTATTTCGTAGACTTGTGGAAAATATACTATTATTTGCTGGGTCTTTCCACAGTAAAGGGGGCATTTTGGTAATGCAGACCATATTTTCAAGGAAATACCTTTGTCTGGTCTCAAAATAAAAGAAATAAGTTTCAGTTGTTCTGAAGAGATAACTTAGGCCCAAAAAGGGTTACAAATAATGTGACGACATGCCTTTCTCAAAACCCTTTGTACAAATTTCCAATATACGCTCATAACCGGGACGGACACTTGTGTTACATTTTAGGTCGTCCTGGTCACGATTGGAAATTTGTACAGAGGTTTTTTTGGTTGGGACAAAATAATTTCCAAAAAAAATAAAATAATAATTTAATTTTGATAATTTTGAATGGCCCCTTAATGCATAGTTCCGACCTGTCAATCAAGACGAAACCGCCGACCAATCACAACAGAGCTGGCAGACGGCGCCCACATAGGTTAAAGTGATGCAATCATTACACAATCACGCGATTTTCTGCCCATACAGTTTGTATGTTGTATGCGCCAGTGACCGGGTGAATTTTAGTTTCAATGTCGGGCGATTCGCTGTTCAAAGGTAGGAAAGCACATTTTTATGAATATATGTCATCCCTGCATTACTAGCCCTTTGCTCAGTGTGTGCTACGGTAACTGTCGACCCTAAAACATAAATACCTTTGAGTTTTCTCCAATGAATCTGTGCTTTCCATGCCGAGTCCCGTTGCTTTGTACGTTGTGTCGCCATTTTTTTTCGATGGCTTGTGAGCACATAGCAACAATATCTAAGGGGCGGGGTTAACTGGGCAATCTCGGAACTATGCATTAATTTAACCCTGTTGCACCAGGATAAAGAAGTACAAGTAGTCCTGGCAGATCTGGAAAGTAGGTCTACGCTGCTGGTATTGGCAGCATCACGCAGAGAGGGGAAAGGAGTAATGTCATTTCCATCTAATAATATTCACCTGCTTTTATACTATCGTTGGTGCCACTTCAATACTGTTGATCCTCAGCACAGAAAGATAAGAAAACGCCTCTGTCAAAGGGCACATAAATAAATAAAAATTTACATTAGACTGGAATTAAACATCCAAAATGCAACCGGTTTCTATAGTCTATACCTGCCATTTCTTTAGGAGACAAACATATCAAGAACAGCATTCTCCACTACCGATTTTGTTGTGCGGGCGCATCGCCCGGACAAAATCATCAGAAGAACCATTAGCGCCCAGACAAAAATTTGCCGCCCGGACAAAAAACTCTGCCGCCCGGACAAAAATAATCCATTTTCCCCTCTAAAACACTTCGAAAGTACAGCCAAGTCATTCCAAAATTAGGTGTGGATGGAATTGAAAAAACTTTAGATCTACCACATTGACGAAAAAAGGTCAGAAAATCAACTTACCCCTGTATTTGCGGTTATGTGTCCTCGGCGACTGCCTGAATATGATCGTCTTTGGACCTCTGGTTTTCTCGATAACAGTGGCTTCAACTCGTACCTGCTCCGGACTGGAAACAATAAATTTGGGTTGAAAAAAACCATTGTACATAAGTGTTGAGTGGAGCATTAAAAAAGTTTAATTAACATTTCAACAGTTTTAATTTTGTTGTGTAGTTTAAAGGCCCTATGTATCATTTGCCAAAAATAAAACATTTTACCGATTCGTGTAATAAGAGTAAAACATATCTAAGGAAGAATGTTGGTAAACTAGCCTGAAGAAATTTTAGCTACTTAGATGCATCAATGGTTCAGAAAACCTATATATGGATTTTGTGTACAAGTGAATTAAAAAACGTTTTTAGAAAACCACCTTCGGTTGTCAATTTCCAGCAAGAAATACCATTTTGGATGGAAATAAATTCATGTGGTGTTTGTTACCATTGCTATCAACACTTTGAATAAGGTTTTTCTTGTCAACTCATGAAAAACAAAATTGAGTCATTGCAAATGATACAATGGGCCTTTAAAAGGCACAGGCTCGTCAGCAATGCGCGCGCGCCAAATTCGTTCCACGAAATACGCAGCTCCATGCCTTTTCTATGGAGCTGCGTATTTCGTGGCACGAATTTGGTGCACGCGCATTGCTGACGAGCCTGTGCCTTTAAGCAGGATTCTCCACTAGCTGTTTTGGCGGTGCACCCGGACAAAATCATCAGAGGTACCATTAGCGCCCGGACAAAAGTTTGCCACCCGGACAGAAAACTCGACCGCTTGGACAAATAAAATCCATTTTCCCCCTAAAAACACTTCACAAGTACAACCGCGTCATTCCAAAATTTGGTAAAATTTGGTAAAGTCACCAAACATGATTCACTGACTGTTGGTGTCATTATCGTTCACTTACCATGCATATCTATCGCATCTGCGACCCAATCCGCAGCAATATCGGCCGTGACAGTTTCATGCATCTGTTTTGAACAGCGCCCTCACACGGCAAACAGGTGGTTGGTCAGTGTTCGCCGTGTGAGGGTGCTGCTCAGCGCCCCCCAGTGGAGAATAGACCTTTATCACGGTGCGTCCATCTTTGTTTTGTTCCCACTGCATAGTACGTGTACGTGTCAGGCATGATCAGTGCGTGTGCGTGTCTGCGCGATAGCGCGTGCAGTCTTCCGTTGTTGTTTTGAGAGAATCACTGTCCGCGCTGCGCGTTTTCTTGATCGCACGTCATTGTGATGCACACAATGAACATTTTTAACACGGGGCCAAACTATTTTATTTCGGCAAGCCTCGCTTTGGTTACGTTCATTTTAATAGGGAAAAAGGGAAGATGACCGCACCGTGATAAAGGTCTATACTGGTGTACTTCAAATTTTGAAAACAAAATGGACAAAACCGTTTTGTCGCGATGGGTGCATTCTGCCCTTACGGGATTTAGAGGGACAATCATTATGTTTAGTTTATATCATACACATCCTCAATCACATGTGGGGTAGGTAAGGAAGGCAAGTCGTTTACGATCCCATACTGGCTCATACAGCCGGTACTCATCCCCGGTTTCCGTGGCATGGAGTAACTAGGAGCATTGCTACTCCTCCTGGATGAGATGTCAGTCCATCACAGGTCTATCCCCAGCAATAGACCGTATCGAATAGCCGCCATGTCGTGGGGCACCTTTTGTTACTTAAACCGTTCAACAATGGAAGCACAATACGTGCAACCATGCATGTCTTCAAGGAACAAAGAAACTGGCCCGCGAAATGGCGGCTATTCGATACGGTCTATTAGTTGGGTGTACCCAACCGTATTTGCCGGTACCCATTTATACACGTGGGTGGAGAGAGAAAATGTGGAGTGAAGTGTCAGGACAACGCGGTGCAATGACCAGGCTTCGAACCATGGACTTCTCGACCGAAAGTCTGACGCGCTATCCACTAGGCCACCACGTCTCCACCTCAGTTTTCCAATCCTGTATTCTATGCTTAAAGGCCCTGTAGATGATCTGTTTTTAAGCAATTCTGCGATTAAAACCATTATAAATCAAAAGAAAGACATCAACAAACTCCTCCGAAGAAATTTCATGAAAATCCATATGCATTTTCCTGGTCTTGGCGGGGTGTTTCAAATATTCGTTCTCAGTTGATCGGGTACTATGTGGCTTGCGTCATGCACTCTGTGGCGCACATCATATACTGCGTGTGCACGCGATCCATAAAAACGCATCGCGTTGGAACACGCACACGCAGTACACAGCGCCCATGCATTTTGGACCGCGTAGATGCGAACCAAAAATAAATAAATCGTTTGCAAACGATCTAAATAATTTCATCTTTACGGCTTATTTTCTGGTAAAATTATATCATTTTGAGCGGAAACCTTTCATTGGGTAGTTGCTATTAAATCAATCATTACTTTCAGAACTTTTCCCCTGTAAACTCGTCGATTACTTTTTTGGGTCATTGCAAATGATACACTGGGCCTTTAATTAGAAGCTGCTGTGGGAGGTTTTTACCTTAAAAGTGGTCTTCCTATCAGGCTGAAGTTATCGCCACTAACGAGCAGCACCTGGGAAGAAATTTAAAGGCTGATTTTATCATTTGCATATTAATTTATTAATTTTTTTGTTTTACAATTTCCAGGAACAGCAGCATTACATAACTAAAGAATAACATTGATAAAACTGTCTCGTATACCGAGAAACAAAAGAATTGTTTTGCACTTTTTGATTGAAAAAAAAAGCAGTCAATCCGAGTGGAAATTTTCAGCACATTGAAGATTTATGCAGTCATGCACAAGGAAACTGTTTTGAGAATACGTGTATTTCGATGTCAGCTTATTTACGAAATAAAATTCAAATTTTGATTAAACTCAAAATTTGCGTTTCTTTCGTTGCTCGGTATATGGGTCTTTCCACAGTAATGGGGTACATTTCTGTGACATACAAGATCTTAGGTCCCAGTTCAGTTCAAGTGTCTTAATTTTATCTTTAAATTATCCAGCTAAACTGAGGAAATAACTTTTGCACGAAGGAGTAAGAAAAATAGTCCTACAACATACTCTTCTGAAAACCCTATTTTCCTATTACGTATGTAACAAAGACAGAAAAAAATGTCACAAAATTATCTGTCCACGTTACATACGTAATAGGAAAATTTGTACACAAGCTTTTCAAAAATGCATGTTGTGGCAGCAATTTCTTACCTTTTTGGGCAAAAGTTATCTCCTGACAACAGTACAAGGAAATTTCTTTAAATTTGGGATAAACTAAAGACATCTACAAGGAATTATTGACTTATTTTTCAAATGTACCCCATTACCGTGGAAAGACCCATATTAGGCCATTAAAAAAAAAAACTATGTTTAGCAATAGCGCGGGCATCACTTTCAACCTTGCGCGTCAAACTTATACACGCACTGTCTGTTGAGTGTTTCAATTAAAAACATGTCTGTTGGCTTCATGTCAACTTGACTTTATTGCTTGGAATCCACTTATAAAAAAAAAACGCGCCACCGCATCATTTTGGGAGACTTCAACTTATGCTAAACATATTTATTTTTTTTGGCCTTATGTACGCAGGTCTAAACTTTTCAATTTGTTATCATGCGTTTCTGACAGACTTCTAGTTTTATCATCACCATTTTTGTGATAGACTCGACTACCCCATGCTTAAAGCTTGTCCAATTTGGATGTGGAAGATATAGGTTTTAAATAATCACTGCACTGCTTTATGTAACCGGATAAATTAGTTTACAAAACAAGGGTTCTTTGACGATATCCTTGAAATTTCAGAATGGTAATGAGAAAAATATGACAAATGATATGGTATCAAAATCTCAACACCCATAAGAAAAAATGCGATTTGAAAAAAATGTGAGTGGACACACTCCGTTAAGATCGGAAACCATTTCTTACAACTGACCTTTTTCAAACATATCCTTTCGCCATTATCTGCGGGTATGTGCTGCTGTATCTGAATAATGTCATTGATTGTGACTTTAAACTGCTGGCCTGCTAGGAAGATTACGGCAAATAGTCTGGTACGGTTGCTTTGCATTTCGGATTCAACCTGCTGTACAACATCTACGGCGGAAAATAAAAACAAGGAATTTTTGGCAAAATCAGGGAAAGAATTTCGTTCACTGGTCACCACTTATTTTTCTTATGACTTCATAGCCACCAAAACGTGTTAATATTTTCAAAGAAAGTGATTTTATGAGTGAAAAACATTCAACAATTTTCTTGAAAATACTGCCTTGTTTCATAGACTTTAATAACACACAGCGTCTCAGTGGCGTACCGTGGGGTACCGTGGCCGAGTGGTTAGGGCCATTGACTCGCAATCATGGGTGAAAACTTGGGGTTGCGGGTTCGAATCCGGCTGCGGTACCTGTGCCCTTGGGCAAGGCACTCAACCACACTTGCTCCATCCTTCGGAAGGGATGAAAAGCAGTTGGTCCAGTGTGTTAGGTAATGGTAACGCACTCTAAAGATCCCAGAGCATTCTTTCGTAAAGAGCAAGGGGATATTCCCCGGTGTCTCTGGTCACTTTCTAATTCAAATTCTTCATGGGTTTCCTCACGCTTGCGAGTGACAGTGCAATGAGCACTATTGAGGAATCCTTGGTATGAATACCAGCAAAACAAAATAATTAATTAAATAAACGGAATTCATACCAAAACAATGAACAATAAAGACAAATACATGTATGTAAACAGATTTATAATAAATTTGGAGAAACGACGACAGTATATCTACCTGTTGGGCTTTCATGTATGACTACCGACGGACTGGAAGTTGATGACATGCATCTTGACAATCTGAAAATAAACCAATCAGTTTTTGTAAAAATTGAACTTTCAAATTAATCACAAAATATGTTTTGCTTAAAAGGATTTATTTTTGCTTAGTACAAATGCTAATAAGTAACATGCATGGAGTCGCAAATTTTATTTAACAAGTTCTGCGGCCGATTTCACGAAACATTTACGCACTGCGTGAGCCCACTTGTGCAACCTTTTATTGCGTAAGCTGCGCAACATTCCTGTGATAATTACATGCAAGCCTATGGGGCTTACGCCATTTTAAAAGTTGCGCAAGCTACGCAATTTTTCGTGAAATCTCAAATCGGTTGCCCAGGCACCCGAGACAACTTTTAAAAAATGCTGCGCTATCAGAAATCCCCAAGATAGTTGTCCGTGGACAACCTGAAAATCTGGCAAAGCTACTGTACTAATTTTAATCTGGGCTATCAAGTTGACATCATGGGCAACTGCCTTAAAAGCAACTAAGACAAATTATTTCCTTGTGATACCTTAATGGACTTGCTGTGCTTTGTAAATCTGGCAGCCACCGTGCAAATAGATGAACTGAACGTCTGTTCATGGATGTATCTATAGCAGTGAGAAATACATGTTAGTCCTGGAATAGGGATATAAAATGCAACGTGATTTTCAAACAAAAATAACTTGTCTCAGCCAGTTGACCCTGGGACTATTTTGTCAAAAATATGACAAATATGACTGGCCAAAAGTTACGGCCACATCATCAAGCACCATAAACACTGACTCTTGAGAGTCATTTCTACATTTAACACTTCGAGGCAGCCGCCACAGTGCGAGATGTGCCAGACTGCACTGATAGACCGTCCACAGCCGTCAAGTTCAAGTTCAAAACACAGTGCAGTAAAATGAATGGATGCGTTTCCACGCACGCATCATTTGAATAAATGCACACACTACATCCGGGAACTTCACTCATTCAAACGATGCGTGCGTGTCACGCTAGGAATTCGTAATGGAAGGAATGGTCTTGAAATTGCACTTTTTCCAAAAAGGTAAGTAGGCTAAGCTAGTATCAGTCCGGGAAAACTCCATTTGTTCCTCAGATGTCGTGACGTGTCAAGTATATTTGTGGCCATTTTGAGTGAGGGTGAAAACTGTTGCTTTTTTTTTAGGTGTGTGAGAGCTGGGAATTAATAAATACTTTTTAACCCAGATTCCCTTGGACCCTACAATCATGACAATATCGGCCGGCTGGCCCCTAGCTGTGCCTGTGGCTGTGCAATCGCTGTGACTGCGACTGTGATGCGACTTGCCAGAACTCGGCCGCGGCCGCCGCACCGCGGCTCCGACGCCCTGAGAGGCTGTGGTCATGGTGTACCCCTAGAACTATGGGGGACTGTATCCCCCATAGGTTATGTTGTTTTTTTCCAATATGGCGGCGCCTGAACTTTAAGATCGGACCGAAACGGTTTAAGCTAGCGCAATAATCCGCTCCCCAATCGCCACCAAACTCCGTCTGATAGTTCTTGAGACACTCACCTTGCGTGTGTCTACGGAATTTCGGTACCATTTGTCCACTAAATTCTCCGAAAATAATGTTGGGAAATGAACGGGAACATGTGCGATGCATCCACATGCATCGCACCGAATGCCTCGATCATGCATCCACATGCATCGCACATGTTCCCGTTCATTTTCCAACATTATTTTCGGAGAATTTAGTGGACGAATGGTACCGAAATTCCGTAGACACACGCAAGGTGAGTGTCTCAAGAACTATCAGACGGAGTTTGGTGGCGATTGGGGAGCGGATTATTGCGCTAGCTTAAACCGTATCGGTCCGATCTTAAAGTTCAGGCGCCGCCATATTGGAAAAAAACAACATAACCTATGGGGGATACAGTCCCCCATAGTCATGATAGTTCTAGGGGTAGTCATGGTGGTTAAAACAATCTTGGAACACTATTTATAAGTATTTGACAAGATTTTTCAAATTCATTTACAACACCCACATTCACAGGACGTACGATGCACCACTCCAACTTTAATACACACTGAAAACCGGCAAATTTTAAGTGATGATAACACCGGTTGACTTAGAAAATTCACACATTTCTGCAGATTGAAGGCTGCCATTTTCTTTGAAAGTGCGCCCTCCTTTGGCAAATGTGTCACTTGCTTGCACGGGAAACCGACTGGTTTCCAGTCCATGTACCCTACCAAGTGTGCCCTGTTTTGCTTCTCTGAGCTGAACTTTGCGGACTTTGATTTGAGGACTTTGGAATTTCACTATCTGAGACTCATGATAACTTAAATTACAGGACTTGACCCATATATAATTAAACCTTCTACCTACCTGTAATGTAAACACAGCATAGCGTGTCTGCAAAGCCAGCTCAAGTGCGACACATAGCGAATTTTCTAGATCGCCTCCAACTACCTCAAACTACCTCAAACTACCTCAAACTACCTCAAACTACCTCTGAAAAGGCGGGAGAAAATAGACTTATTGGCAGCACTGTTCTAAAGAAGTTGCTGGCAGATTTATTCCAAAATGGCTGATGAATCGGAGCAGCTGGAAACTTGGGACTTCGTCGTGATTGGAGTCTACTTTGTCTTTGTTTTACTAGTTGGTTTAGGGGTACGTAAATTGGGGTGTCGTGCGGTCGTGTAGATATCTTTTGGTGGACGTTTACGAGATTTTCCGAACTCTGATTGAAGCATTGAAAAAAGCTAGCATCCGGTGAACAAATTTGGCAGCCTGAAATTAATTTGGTTCCCAATCCTATCACGAGATGGCGAAGAACCCGAGCTTTGCCTTTTCGCCATCTCGCAATAGGATTGGAAACCAATCTATTTGAAAACAGTCCAACTTGTGATTGGCTGAAAGTTGAGGCAGGTATCCAGTCTGGAAGTTTTTCCGACAGGTGATTGGCTGAAAGTGAAAATGGTAGAGTGGGCCGATTCAATGAATGTGGGGGGTGTCAGCTTTCCTTTTTACTCTTCTTCGTGCATAAATTAATTTCCCAGGTTGTTAGTAGAGAAATGTATAGTTTGTGGCGTCTATTTAGTTTTCTTTTCAAAAAGTGTTCCTACTCCTTATACATTGACAACAATAATTGTGTTCCACATCTTTTTAATTCATCATCTTTTTTAAATTACTCACCTTTTTTTGTTTTGGAACAGTCCTTGTTTAGGTCAAACAGAGGCAGCACGGAAGGATACTTTCTCGCAGGCGGTGCTATGCTGTGGTTCCCGGTATGTTTTTGATATTACAGAAATTCTACCACTTTATATATTATTCTTTTGGTTGGAAATCTCAAATGAACGTTTATTTTATTGAAAAAAATACTCCTGGAAACATTTGGCAAATAATCTTGGTCGTGGCGTCATTGCTTCGTAGTTTTTGCCCCACTTTTTCCTGCTGTAAAAACACCTCAGCTCTCGGACCAATTAGAGGAGAGAATATTAAAGTGAAACTTTTCTTAGCCAATCAAGAGTGACCTTTCTTGCAATACTGTCCAATCGAAGCCTTGCCCTCTTTCCAGAAAATTAATCTTGTAGTTATTAAAGGAGCGTGACCAGTTTTTTGAAGAAAAAAAATGGATTTCGTTCTAACAACAATCATAAAATATCTCCTCAAAATACTATCCATCAGAAAAAAACGGTAAATATACAGTCTCAAATTTGGACGAGGAAGCTTCATCTTTATGTAACTAAATTCATTTCTTTTCCATTTGCAAGTCATATATTTTTCTTTGGCAGGTTGGTGCTTCCCTTTTTGCAAGCAACATCGGCAGCGAACATTTCATTGGGTTGGCTGGCTCAGGAGCTGCATCAGGAATAGCCGTTGCAGCATTTGAACTCAATGTAAAGAAATATTTTGGAGAAGAAAAAAAAAAACCAATGAAAAACTCGAAGTTTTTTCAGTGCTAAAATCATGTTTTCTCACCGAAATTTGCTCTTAAAGGGGTATTATTATGTCATAATTAGGAAGAATTAGTGGCGAATGTGTGTTACCCAGAAACTTATAAACAAAATAATACCGACCAACAAAAGAAACAGGAAAATCTTAGTTTTTGAATTGAAATCATTTAAAAATTATTTTTAAATTAAAATGAGATATTTCTGTCATTATGAAAATGTCTAAACATTAGCAGAAAATGACCTTTAAAGCTTAATTATGAAATTAAAAATAAGTTTGGCATTGAAGATTTTAAAGATTTTTGGGGGGAGGGGAGTGGGGGGGCGGGGGGGGGGGGGGGGTGGGGAGGGCGGGGAACAAGGTAACTCCTTTAAAAATTCAATTCATATATCATATTTTCTTCCCTCAACAGGCTCTTATAATTGTCCAACTACTCGGATGGGTGTTCCTGCCTGTTTATTTAGCGGGTGGGGTTTTCACGATGCCCGACTATCTCCAGAAGAGATTTGGGGGCAAACGGATCCAAATGTACATAGCCGTCTTGTCACTGGCTCTATACATTTTCACAAAAATTTCAGTGAGTAAATTTCATTTCTTATACCCGAGGTTTTCTTTTTGTAAAGGACACAGTTATATAAATGCGTGTGCACAAGCGTTTTTTTTACAAGGGCGCCCTCGTGGGAACAAAACTAGTCCCCTGACTACCGTGCCTTTGTTTTTCATGCAGTATAGCCAGGAAACCAGCCTAAATAGGACAGTGGATTCGCACAATTTCTTGAAAGCATGGACGCAGTTTTTCATTGTTTTCTCTGAACACAGATGAGGTACTGAGCCGACTTATACACAGGTTGGGTTTTTATCATACACATTCTCGCGACCACACAGATAATGCCATTTTTTTCCGTTATTTTTCAACAGGTCGACCTGTACTCTGGGGCGCTTTTTATCGAGCAAGCTTTAAAGTGGAATCTCTATGTCTCCATTGTCTCACTTCTTGCAATTACAGCACTGTACACTGTAACAGGTGGGGATATTGTGCCATTTTTTTCACAATGAGGAAAGTTTGATTAGAAATGTTAAACCATTCAATACAAATGTGGACAAATGTCCATGAGTTTAGGAAATCTGGATGCAGTGAAAAGCAACTTGGCTCCACCGGGATTCGAACCACGGACCTTCTGCTTAACTTGCAGATGCCCTACCAATTGAGCTATAAAGCCAACTGGTGGTCTTGAATCACGGTAGTGCAGTTGTTCCTCACTAGGCTATCACGTGAGCTTAGCAAGTCCTACAGAGGGATAAACCCTTCAATGAGATAACCACCCCTCCCAGAGATCATGAACGATAGTAATGTCTTGCTAAACAAGTAATCCATCATGGCCCTTCAAGCATTTACATTTTTTTTTTTCCAGGTGGTTTGGCAGCTGTTATTTTCACCGACACACTTCAAGCAGTAATCATGCTTATTGGTGCAGGGGTGCTATGCATAATGAGTAAGTTAGAGCCCCAATACATTGTTTGCAGTTGGGTCATTCCATGAAGTTTGAGAAACACGGTTTCTGTGTTACATCCACAACCATTTTAACTTCTTTTTTTGCCCTTGATAACCCCATGAATCAATACTATTCAGAAATTCAAGCTGTTGGATGAGAGAAATTTTAAAACATTTATTACTTGTAACAAAATTCCCATGGATTTAAATTTAGATGTCAACTAAATAGAATTTTGTTCAAATGTAGGTGTGACATTTGGTGCTTTTTAGCAGATTTTCTTGAATCACACAGAAATATAATCTAGAATCCTCCAAATTCAAATTAAAAAGGATTGTTTAGTTTGAGAACTGTGTGTTTATTTCAAATTCAACAATTTGTAGTTGGAGTGAAAGCAGTTGAACTGTATTGGTTTCCAAGTTACATCCACAACCACCACTTTGTTAAATAATTCAAAATGGCAGCACTTTGTCAACACTGAAGACACCCAAATTACCCCCAAACAGTGTAAGCCACCACATCATGCAACATCGTTATATAAATGGCGATTCATTGCTCTCTTATTGACCATTTTTGTGGAAATGAAGAAATGTCACACTTTGTTCCTCAACTTCATGGAATGACCCAGTTTTACTTCACGAGTTGACAAAAAAAAAAAAAAAGTGTTAATAGCAATGGTAACAAACACCACATGATTTTTTTCCCCAGTGTAAAATGGTACCTTTGTGGGAGAATTTGCCTAAATTATCGTCTGCAGACAATGTTTTACCATTCATTCAACACAAAGACCATGCATGGATTTTTTAGGTTTTGCTGAAGTATTACTACATTATTGTGCATTACTCTTTAATTATGTAAAGTTGCTGTTCCTGTTTTCCAATCATGTAATCTGTCTTTAAGTATCGGAAGATGTCCTCTCTTTACTCAGGCTTTGTAAAGGTAGGAGGTTACTCCGGTTTGAGGGAGAAATACCTGCTTGCCTGGGACAATGTCTCTCTCGCGGACCCCACCAACGAGTGTGGCAAGCCTCCCAACAACTCTTTCAGTATGCTGCGTGAACCGTCCGACCCAGATCTACCCTGGCCGGGATTCATCTTCGGCCAATCGGTCGCGTCGATTTGGTACTGGGCAACTGATCAGGTTTGTGACAGTTAAAACAAATTTAATAAAATATCAGTACATAGGGAAAACCCTTATAGCTCAGCTGGCTCAGCTGGTAGAGCATCTGCCAGGTGTGTCAGAAGTCTTGGGGAAACCTGAGGGATTATACCACTGTGTGTCATAGCTCAGCTGGTAGAGCATCTGTCTGGTGTGTCAGAGGTCTTGGAGAAACCCGAGAGAGTATACCACTGTGTCTCATAGCTCAGCTGGTAGAGCATCTGCCCGGTGTGTCGGAAGACTTGTGGAAACCTGAGGGAGTATACCACTGTGCCTCATAGCTCAGCTGGTAGAGCATCTGCCCGGTGTGTCGGAAGTCTTGTGGAAACCCGAGGGAGTATACCACTGTGCCTTATAGCTCAGCTGGTAGAGCATATGCCTGGCGAGTCAGTGGTTCCGGGTTCGAATCCCCCTCCCCCCGTTGTGTCAGAAGTCTTGGGGGAAACCTGAGAGATTATACCACTGTGCCTCATAGCTCAGCAGGTAGAACATATGCCCGGTGAGTCAGTGGTGCCGGGTTCAAACCCCGATAAGGCCCTGTGAAATAAGGCCCTGTGAAATGTCACATTTCATTATGCTGTGGGAATCACTTTGTTCAAACAGGTCCTCTTGGACCTGGACGAAATCACCGAAGAGGAACAGTCTTTTAGACTCATATAGACCCATTGCACCGGCGGCCATGACAGGGGGCAGGTTTTCATATTTAAATGATGTGACAATAGATTACAAAATGCCTACTCATGCATGACGCGCAGTGACAATATGACTGACCCCTGTCATGGCCGCCGATGCAAAAGATATATTGTATTACATGTATTTTTTAACTTCTTGGATCTAGGTGATTGTACAGCGAGCCTTAGCTGCCAAGAACCTCTCCCACGGTCAAGGCGGTACACTGATGGCCGGTTTCTTGAAAATCTCCCCCATGTTCTTCATTGTCATGCCAGGAATGATCAGCCGCGTGTTGTACACAGGTAACAAACTTGGGATGAGAGAAAAATCGTAAGGGCCTTATTAAGATATAGAAACAGAGACCTCCGACTCACCGGGCAGACGGTCTACCAGCTGAGCTATAAGGCACAGTTGGTATACTCCCTCAGGTTTTCCCTATGGACCCAACTTTTCTCTCGGTAGTAAAGCCACGAATGCAAATTTGATATTATAAATTTATTTCATGTTCAAAATATTTTTTGGGCCCTAACATAAATTGTAATTGGCACTCGTAATAACATACTTTTGTAAAATGTATCTTATTGTATATGTATTTTTTTATGGACTCGGCTCAAATATCCGAATCCTTACTACCCAATCCTTGAAAATTGAGACTCGAGTCCTACAGCATTAGCAACATCCGATTCAGTTTGCCATGTCGGTTCACATTTTACTGCGTACCGTACTTTTAAAAGACTACCCAACTCCCCCTTGCCTACAGCATGCACTGCCTGTGGGCTAGTGACTGGAAGCATTCAACCAAGTTGTTTTCAACATCTCTTCCAGACATCGTTGGTTGTGCTGACCCGGACACGTGCGACCGCATTTGCGGTAATCGGGCAGGATGCTCCAATTTAGCCTATCCGCAACTCGTTATGAAGATTCTGCCAACCGGTAAAGTTTTACGATAAATTCAGAGCCTTTTTGCGTGTAAATGTGACATCGTTTCACTTTTTTCTCTCGCATCGCATTTAAGCGCGAAAAGGCTCAGTAGAGGCGTTCGAGATGCTTACACCGTGTAGCAGGGGGTTTAAACCAGGGGAAGCACCCAGAAGATGCAAAACAAACGACACAGGGTTTCGCTTTGAATTCTGGGAACACGGGTCAAAGGTTGTTGACGGGCGGACCTTTACAAACAAATTAAATGAGGTCGGCGCCATGCAAAAATAGTTGTCCTATTAAAACTTTGTCAATGCCCACAGACATATTTAGAGCCCTATAGAGCCTTTGCACGGTGGCCATGACAGGGGGCAGTCACATTGTCACCGTGTGTCATGCATGAGTAGGTGCTTTGTGGTTCTATTGTTACATCATTTACATAAGAAAACCTGCCCCCTGTCATGGCCGCCGGTGCAGAAGCTCTATTCCTTCCTATTTTGTGTCATAAATCTGGGTTTTTTTCTTCGTACTCGCATCATGATTCCAAACTGTCCGCCGTGTTTTGCTGCTCACGGTTACTAGGTGACGTCATTACACCGAGCTTTACACCACAGACCCGCTCGCGAGCTCGGGTAGTGGTGGCTGCCACCGAGGCAGACTCGTGTATCACGTGATGGCTAAAAGAACGCTCCGGTGTAAGTTGGTGTTACATGGTGTAGGCATCTCGAACGCCCCTATAATCTTTTGGTGAGAAGATTCATACAATGAATGTAGAAACGACTCTCAAGAGTCGGTATTTGTGGTGCTTGACCTGGGTCTAATTTCATGGAACCCGTTAGCACAACAAATTTGTTTAGCACATAATTTCTTTGCTTTATTTTGCAAAACTGGGTTGCCAGCCAAAATCGTAAGTGATGTGTATTTACTGATATTTTGCTCCTGTTCCTAAAAATACAATTTAACATACAATTTTGGCTGGTAACACATTTTCGGAGCAAAGAAATTCTGTGCTAAACAAATTTTTGTGCTAACAGGTTCCATGAAATTGGGCCCAGGTCTTAATTTTGGCCAGTCACATTTGCCTTTTAAAAAATATATTTTTGTTTTTGCTAAAAAAAAATTCCCGGCATCAACTGGATAACCCCTTCAATCACACATGTACATTTGCTGAAAGGGACTTATTTTTCTGTCCAAAATCCTGTGACTGAAGGGGTTTAAAAAAAACTTTTTTTTCCCTGAAATGCTTATCCAACAACTTTTCTTGCAACCTGTTTCAGGCATAAAGGGTCTGATGTTAGCGGTCATGTTGTCAGCCCTCATGAGTTCCCTGACGTCAATCTTTAACAGCGGAAGCACCATCTTTACGATGGACGTTTGGAGGCAGCTCAGACGTTTCCCTAGCGAACAAGAGATGCAAACGTTGGACCAGAAAACTAGACGCAAGAAAGAAATGGAACTAATGATCGTAGGAAGGTGAGAGAACCGTAAAGACAGGTTACATGATTGGAAAACTTTTAAAAACAGGAACAGCATAACATAACTTGATAATAATGCTGATAAATTGCCTTGTAGAAATTTCAGCCACATAGATGCAGTAATACTTCAGAAAACCTGAAAAATACACTCATGGTTTTTGTGTTGAGTAAATGTTTAAAAGAAATTGTCTGCATATAATCATTATTAAGCATCATTTGGCAATTTCTCCCACAAAGGTAACCATTTTAAACGGGAAAAAATTATGTGGTGTTTGTTACCATTGCTATGAACACTTTTAGTCTGATTTTTTTTTGTCAACTTGCGAAGTAAAATTTTGGGTCACTGCAAATGATGTACTGAGCTTTAAACTTAGTTATGTACAATGTAGCATAAAACTTGCAATCGATTGTTGACAACAATTTTTGATGTTTGCCGGCCGTTTCCCAAACAGCCCTAAAAGTTTAGGAGTTCAGGGAGGCACTTCAGGCAGAGTGGCGCACCCTGCCTCAGTGGCTCTTACAAATGCTGGTGCAGTCAGTTTTGCCAGAAGGTAGTCATACATTGCTAAACAGAGCTATGAAATTAAGACCCGATATAAATAAAAATTAAATATTTTTCACTTGCAGGGTTTTCGTGCTGGTGTTGGTCGGTATCAGTATATTGTGGGTACCGGTCGTGCAGTCGTCACAGCAGGGTCAGCTCTTCCAATATATTCAGCAGATATCTGCCTACTTGGCCCCGCCAATTGCGGCCGTTTATATCTTGGCTATACTGTGGGAACGTATTAATGAACAAGTGGGTATTGTGTCGTAATGACTCGGATTCAAGACTTGAGCCGACCCGAGTCCTGATTTTTACCGACTTGAATCTCAAATGACTCGACTTGGACTCGGGTCATTGTTGCAAATGACAGGACTCGGACATACATTTCTTTTTTACTCGAGTCTGCCAAAAATGAAATTGAAATTTTATGCATTTTGTTTTTCATTTTGAGGACTGTATTTCCACACTATAGAAACCCAAGACTAGGCTTTGTTTAAACATGAAGCTTTCTTGGCCAGAACAGCTTGAACAAATTTACCATCTTAACTACTTGACTTGACCAACATGCCTGACTCGACTTGACAATCAAAGGCAATTTGACTTGACTTGACTTGGAACTCGAAGGCAGTTTGACTTGACTTGGGACTCGAGCCACCTAGAGGTTGTCAGGGGTCCGACTCGGATTTGGACGAAAATTTTTCTTAAAATACTTCAACCTACATGTATGTCATGAACTCGTTGCTGAGATATGACCTCCAGGAAATGCCTACCCTACCCACATTTTCCCAATCATAGACGTGCCATTAAAGTTTTTTAAATTTGTGGAGGCCTGTAGCTTAAAAATGCTTGAATATTTTTACCTGAAAATTGATATACACATAGATTGGCATCCAATCTGCATGATTCTGTTATCAAAAGTACGGTACCACGTTTCCTTTTAAGATGTCGTTCCCCGAAAACTCATTTTTGATTATCGTGGTAACTTTATTTCATTTTTGGCTCCCCATGGTGCCCCAAAAAACTATGAAGGAAAAAAGATACCAAACCAAATTTTATACCAAAGATAGATTGGATACAGTATTTTAAGATATGTAAGTTTCAATCGCTTGGATAGTGACCATCGGGGGAACCACCCCTCAGAAGAGGAGGCTCATTTTGCCATTTGTTTTGCGGACCCACTTTTAAACCTTGACCACGCCGCCAAAAAGGGTGGAATTGCTTTGTCCTTGATATGAAGCAAACCCATGTGCCTAGTGTGTGTGCATATAAAATATGAAGTCAATCCCACAATCCATGTGGGCACCATGGGGAGCCAAAAATGAAAAAAGGTTACCACGATAATCAAAAATGACAGTTTTCGGGGAGCGACATCTTAAAAAAGGAAACGTGGTACCGGTACTGTACTTTTGATAACAGAATCATGCAGATTGGATGCCAATCTGTGTATATAAATTTTCCGGTAAAAATTCCCAAGCATTGTTGAGCTACAGGCCTCCAAAAATGTAAAAAAAATTCAATGGCATGGCTATTATTGGAAAAAAAGTGGGTAGGGTAGGCATTTTTTGGAGGTCATATCTCAGCAATGAGTTGGAGTTGGCCTCTAAAATGTTGTACATGTTCATGACGTCATAGGTTGAGGTATTTTTAGAAAAAGTTTCGTTCAAATCTGAGTCGGACCGACAAATTTTCTGAAATTTAGGTGATTTCACACAGAATGACCCGTAAACACAATTTGGTGTTGCATATTTGCACAAGTTGGCGTTGGGTACATAGGTCAAGATTTTTATAACCTCTCCACAGTACAAAAATTTACACACTACACAAGATTACTGATAAAGATTACATAATTGGAAATTTTTTACAGATGGCGGTATCTCCATGTGTGTTTGAAGATGTGTATGATAAAAACCAACCTGTGTATAAGTCAGCTCAGTACCTCATCCATGTTTTGAGAAAACCGTGTCATGCTTTCAAGAAATTGTGTGAAGCCACCGTCCTATTTGGGCAGGTTCCCTGACTATACTGCATGTAAAATGAGCCATAATACCATGGTAATCAGGGACCTGATTCTGTTCACATGAGGATGCCCTTATAAAAAGTGTGCACACACTTATATAAATTAATTTTCAGTTATTTTTATTGTAAAAGATACTCTGCAAAATCATTGCATTGAAGAGTTGAAACTAGCCCGAATGCCTCTGGCCGTCTGAAGACGGCCAGAGCGGTAAACTGACCCAAGCGGCCGGACTTTTTTAGGTGCATCACATGAGGGTGCGCTACGCGCCCATTGCAATACAACACGTCCAGGGCGTTGCCATGTTTTTTTTAAACGTCACTGGAAGAACGATATTTCTGGAAATAACCCTAACATTTCCCCTTTCTGTAGGGTGCCTTTTGGTCTCTGATGGGCGGTTTAGCAGTCGGCATCATACGCATGGTACTAGACTTTGTCTATGAAAGCCCCGGCTGTGGACAGGTCGATGAGCGCCCTCCAGTGGTGCGCAAGATTCTATTTCACTATATGTACTTTGCACTGCTACTCTTCGGTCTAACGTGCACTCTAGCGATTTGCATCAGCTATATGACGGATGAAATTCCTCCGAAATATGTAAGTAGTTGTAACTTCTGTTTTTGTATCGGTGAAAAATATTATGCATAAAATATGTATCTCAATGTTTAGGTGGAAGACACTTGTAAGCTTCATGCAATGCATAGTTCCGACCTGTCAATCAAGCCGAACCCGCGACCAATCACAACAGAGCTAGCAGACGGCGCCCACATAGGTCAAAGTGATGCAATCATCACACAATCACGCGATTTTCTGCCCATACAGTTTGTATGTTGTACGCGCCAGTGACCGGGTGAATTTTGGTTTTAATGTCGGGCGATTCGCTGTTCAAAGGTAGGAAAGCGCATTTTTATGAAATATATGTCATCCCTGCATTACTAGCCCTTCGCTCAGTGTGTGCTACGGTAACTGTCGACCCCAAAACATAAATACTTTTGAGTTTTCTCCAATGAATCTGTGCTTTCCATGCAGAGTCCCGTTGCTTTGTACGTTAATGTCGCCATTTTTTTGCGATGGCTTGTGAGCACATAGCAACAATATCTAAGAGGCGGGGTTAACTGGGCAATCTCGGAACTATGCATTAAACTCACAGGCTGGGAACTAAAGTTTATAAACACATTAAATTAAATTTGAATTAAATGTCTGCAGAAATGTTTTTACTATTCATTCAAGACAAAAACCATGCATGGATTTTTCAGGTGTTCTGAAAGATTACTGCATCTATGTGGCTGAAAATTCTACAAGGCAGTTTATCAACATTATTCTTTGGTTATGTAATGCTGCTGTTTTTTAACAAGTTTTCCTATCATGTAATCTGTCTTTAAAATCTCTTAACCTTTCAGTTGTATCGTTTAACCTACTTCACGCGCTTCAACACCAAAGAACGCAAGGACATCAAGTATTTCCACAAGCGCAAAGCGCCCTCGGCGTCCAAGAAAAAGTATGATATTGACAATATTGCAATGGACAATCAATTCATCATTGATGAAAAGGAACAAGAAGAGGAAATAGAAGGACATTTTATAGAGCCTCCAACTGAAGTGCGCATTACTAGAGCAGGTGAGTGGTTTTCACGTTTTGTCAATTATTTTCCGTGAATACAGAAAACGGACAGAATTTACAGTATCTGACCCTTGAATCAAGTATTTTAAAAGTTTGTTGCAGATATCCGTTTAGCATTTTTCTAAATGGATAGTTATATTTCGGTCATTTAAATATTTAAACGATCCCAACGTTAGACTATATATATATACATATTAAAACTTAAACGTGCGCCAACGCTAAAATGCGCGCTTGCGCTAATGCTAAAACGCGCACCAACGCTAAAAAGAACACCAATGCTAAAACACACGCCAATGCGCGCTAATGTTAACTTAATTTAAAAGTTCCTAATATTTCCTTCCTATGGACAGAATCGGCACTGAGCGATTTTGTCAAGCATTCCATTTTTCGTCGATTCTACGATTGGTTCTGCGGGTTTTCTACCAATGACCCCGAGGTGGAGATGACTGATAAACAAAGACGTACCAAGGAACGCAAACTCATGGACAAACTTCATCAGACAAAATACGAAAAGATTATCCTTAATTTCTTCTTGGTCGTTGTGTTGGCTATAGCCGTTTTCATGTACAGCTACTGGGCCTGAAGAACTACACTGTAGTTAGCATAATATGTAATCAGTGATTTGCATGATATTTCTTGTATTTCGATCATTACGATCAATATGTAACTGATCTGGCGAAATCATGATAATAATAATGTCTACCTCTTTTACAGCACAATTCAGACAGTCCCAATGCACTTTTATATTTTCATGTATAAGAAATAAGTAGTTGAGGACAGCCAATTTTTATACTGAAGATTCCTTAGTTATTTGTGCAGCTTCCATGCATACGTACCAAATATTAATTTTCTGTAAAGTTCTGTTATTAGTCATTTCCTTTATTTGGCAAGTGTACATGTATCTCTAGTTTATATTCAATTTATACAGCCCTCTGTTGGCAATATTTTTTTATCCGATACATGCATAATACATCTTTCAAAGAGCATAGTTTGACTATTTCCAACTGAACGCAGTCTAGTCAATGATGGTTAGTCGTGTCTGGTCGACCATTTGGAACCAACCCACAGGGTATGGTCACGCTGGTCACTGGTACCCATCAGGCATTGAGTTGATGTAGCGTTTTGCATGGAACCAGTTTAGGCGTTCACTCTTGGACATGAGTGTGCCTGTGTGTTGCCAGGATGACGTTTGACCAGAGGTTAACTCTGGTCGTGAATCAAACTTCCTTAACGCAACACACAAATGTTTAAGTGTGAACGCCTTCGGTTAGTCAATTGACAGGCTGGTTCCGTGCAAAATGCTGCATGTTTATTAATGCAATATGTACGCCGGTATTTGGTATTTCCCTATACCTTCACCGTTGAAGGTATTGTTGGTATGCATACGTATTGCGCTATTGAACACGCCCCTGGTCGGTACCAGTGAGCAGTGCAACCGTGCCCCGTGGGCTGGTTTAAAACAGTCGAGCAGACACAACTAACCATCATTGACTATACTGTGTTCGGTTTAAAATAGTCGAACTATAGTTAACTATAGTTGTCAACAGAACTTATTTAAAGTTCTTAATTCGATTCCTTTACTTTACCAGCAGTAATGAACTTTATTAAATAGTAGCTATCCATGCACTTATCTGCAGATTTTTACACAAAACCTCCAGTATAGACCGTATCGAAAATCCGCCGTTTCGTGGGGCAGTTTCTTTGTTCCTTGAGGACATGCATGGTTGCACATATGTGACCTGCTCCAGCAAAACCCAACACTTGTGATGAAAATTCAAAATTTAAGTTTTGGTATCAGCTTAGTGTGCATACAAAAAGGTATCTTTTAAAACATGTTTGAGGAAATTCTGATAATTTTTTGCGAAGTTATGACCAATTAAAGTATGACAGATCAGATAAAGTGAAAAGGAGCTATTGGTATTTAAAGTTTGACAAACTAGTTGATTATTTAATTTATTTTCAATAATATGACATTATGAGGAATTTTGAGACAGTTCAAACAACAAAACAAATCTTGAATGTATCCCGATGTTGATTCTATCAAATTTTCGAGTTGGTCCCAGAGGCCATTTTTTAAGGTTCTGGGCCCATATCACGTAACGGGAAATGCCGAGAAGCGTCGGGTTTTGCCAGAGTCGGTCACATATTGTGCTTCCATTGTTGAACGGTTTAAGTAACAAAAGGTGCCCCACGAAATGGCGGCTATTCGATACGGTCTATATATAGTATACATTGTAACTGAATTATCTGTACTAATTTGGTTTACTGGAAAATAATGTTCAAGTAAAAATACTAACATTATTACTTCTCATAATTACGCATTTCCTCCGACTGTCGAGTTTCATGAGTGATTTTCAGACAGTGTGCATAGAAAAGAAAATAGCGCTCTTGGAACATTTTAGGCTAATTTTAGGTTAATACATGTATGAAACTCTTTGCTATTTTTAAAAGCATGATCTTCAGCATGCTCAAAAAAGTATAAATTAAGGAAATGGTGATTAATGATATATTTCAAAAATTACAGATAAATAGCAGTGCTCGGGGCAAATTTTCCTGGTACAAATAAATGTAAACATAGAAACTGATAATTTTGAAAGGTGCCATTTTGGATAGATTGGTTCCCGATCCCTATAGATTGGTTCGCTTATAGCGAAAATATAGGGATCGGTAAAGGGCAGCCATGACGGGCAGAATTCTGCCCGTCACGTGGTTATTATTATTTTAATTTTTTTAGTAAGTGCGCAGATTTTGCATCGACATTGTAACTTGGCCGTGCGTGTCGAACATATCCAATTATGTAAATAAAGTACATTGCCTAAAGCAAAGGGCTTGGCCAATTTTTAAATATAAAAAACACAATGCGCACGCGCAAAGACGACCAATTACAGATCAAGATGAAGCGCTCTTTACCTGTCCTTATATTCTCCTGTGTGGAATATGTGGACGGGAACCAGTCTACATTTTGGACAGCAAAAATTCATGCTAGCAACACTGATTAATTTTTTCCTTTTTCACTCCTGACATTTTTGGTCATCGCAAATGATAAAATGGGCCATTGAATACAAAGACAACTTCCATAACACTAGTCCAGGTAAGGAGTGTGTCCAGATCACATTTTTGACACCCCATTTTTTTTCCATGGGTGTTGAGATTTTGATACCATATATTTGTCAAATTACCATTCTGAAATTTTGCGCTGTCAATCCGTATATTTTCAAGGATATCGTCAAAAAACCACTGAAGCAAACTAATTTATCCAGTTACATAAAACAGTGCAGTGATTACACCAACCTTTTTGCTTCCACATCCAAATTGGAGATTGTAAATTTTCTGTTTTCTTCCTATGGATAGTATTTTGGGGAGGCATTTTATATTGTTAGGTTAAAATAAAACCCATTTTCTGGAAAAATCTTAACACGCTCCTTACTGGCCGAGTATACAATGACCACGCTGGTTACCGATAGGACTGCCTTATCAACTCAAGGCCGAGTTCCGCGAGGAACCACTGAAAAACGAAGCTTCACGTTCAGCTACATTTTAGCGCAGAGTTGATATAAACATGTTCTTTGGCCGGCTTGCAACGACAGGAAAAATTGGAAAAAGCCCACCTGTGAATCGCTCTACTCCACAGGATCATTTAGCACTTCGATGCTGCTTTCCGAAGCGTACGAACTGTTTTCGGCAATGCCGTTTTCCTCTGGCGCGAGGCCAATAAGTTCTCGGATTGCCGAGGGGAGTTCTGGGTACTCGCAGAGTTGTAGGTAGATGGCTTCGGCGATTTGGAGGATTTTTCCGCCGTCAATTTGGCCGGATAGTTCATTGACGTGCTGACGGAGCAAAAATGAAGTAAAGTTAGATGATAATAATAATAATAATAATATAGATATTTATAACAACGCCTTACGTAAAATACCTCAAAGCGCTTCACAGACCACAACACCACCCAAAAAGACGTTACAAAATCAAGTTAAATCATAAAAATACAAAAAATATTAATCTGCATATAAATCTAACGACATCGCAATCAAGGCAGGTGACAAGGAAACAGTTTTCAGGGGATACCATAAGAGGCGGGTTATGGAGAATCCCCCAGACACACAGTACCCTGTCTAAATGGTCCCGCAAGGCCGGCTGTTTCCCTTGCAGTTTAAGGGCCCTGGCCCCACCGGTATTTGTACAGGTCCGCTAACCTCCGGGTTACAAAATCATTAGGGTTTACTAATCTTAGGGCTTGTCCAAAGTTGTCATCCACAGTTCTACAAAGCATAATTTAGATTCGGCAAAGATTTGACGAAGAGATTTCCTACATGCATGCCTATGTACATCCCCCTTCAACTACGATTATAATTTCTTCGAAGCAGTAAATTTGTGATATGAATGCCAACCCCTTTGTTCGACAAAGATTTGGCAGACTTAGGCTGCGTTCCAAATATGCAAACATTGGCGCCAACGTGGAATGGATTGTTTGTTAAAATACATTGTCAAGATGGCGGCACCCACAGTCACAGCAGTCGTACCGACGTTGTAATGTGGCTCTCCGCTGCTTACAAAATTTGAGGAAATGTGACACGTTGTTATTGATTGTGTATTGCCAGGGAGAAAACCACGAAAGGAGCAATTTATTTGTTATTTTCCAAATTGCAAACCATCGCCTGTCATCTTTCATGTCGCACACGCCAACGTTGCCAACGTTTGCAAACGTTCACGTATGTAGAACGCAGCCTTGGTTAAACACTTGCATTAAGCGTCAAGCGTCTTGTCGACTAACCACTGAGACCTGGTCATGTATTTAAATCAAGTAACAGGTCTCCCCGGTTAGTACAAATTGTCAACTAACCACTGAGACCTGGTCATGTATTTAAATCAAGTAACAGGTCTCGCTAGTTAGTACAAATTGTCAACTAACCACCGAGACCTGATCATGTATTTAAATCAAGTAACGGGTCTCGCCTGTTAGTACAAATTGTCAACTAACCACGAGAACTGGTCATATATTTAAATCAAGTAACAGGTCTTGCCAGTTAGTACAAATGCATAGTTCCGACCTGTCAATCAACCGAACCCGCCGACCAATCACAGCTAGCAGACAGCGCCCACATAGGTCAAAGTGCATTGCCTCACAAACCAACATCGCGCGATTTTCCGCAGATACGTTGTATGCCGGGTGAATTTTTGGTTTTAAGGCCGGGCAATTCGCTGTTCAAAGGTAAGAAAGCGAATTGTTATGAATATATGACATCTCTGTATCACTGGCCTTTTACTAAGTGCGTGCTACGGTAACTGTCGACCCTGAAACATGAATACCTTTGAGTTTTCTTCAACGAATCTGTGCTTTCCGTTGAAAGTCCTATTGGTTTGTGCAGTGTGTGTGGACATTTTGACGATAGCGTGTGAGGCCAAGCAACAATATCCAAGGGGGCGGGGTTAATTGGGCAATCTCGGAACTATGCATTGTCAACTAACCACTGAGACCTGGGATCGTTTTCACAAAAGTTCAATGCATCCTAATTCCAATACCAACGTCCCAAGATAATAATAATAATAATAATAATAATGAAAATTTATAATGCGCCGGTATCCATCAAAAAAGATGCTCATGGCGCAGATAAGATAAGAGTGACCCTTCCTAAGAGGCATCTCAGCGCTCTGTGAAATTGGCCCCAGCTAGGTCATTGAGGCGTCGTGCAACTCAATTTGATATTTGTTAGTGGTTGCCTAGTGTAAACGCTTGGTTGAAATAAAATACAATACTCACTTTTAAGATATCGCTGAAATCAAAGTTTTCCTTTTCCAGTAAATCCCGTTCTCCGTCCAAAATGGCCAGGCACATGAGGAAATGGAAATTCTTGCATGGTAGTCCAGTCCACATCACCTGGGTTATATAGCACAACACAAAGTGGCTAAGCACACAAACTTGTTTAGGAAATGCGTGTATTTTAGAACTTAATTTCTTGGAGCTGCTTAGCAAGCACAGACAACTTTTGCTCAGCGAAACAGGGCCATTTTCATAAAACATGTTATGCTTTAGGCCCCCTGTTTAAGCCCGCCGCACATGTGAGGTCGTTTGCTGAGCAAACGGTCATTCGTGGCCGTTTGCTCAGCACTTGGCTCACGTGTGCGGTGGCTATTTTGCTGCGTTTTTTGCCTTGCGAGGCCGTGAGACAAAAATCTAACATGTTTGATTTCTTTTGCCTCGCGTGGCCAAAATCTCACCGTGTGCGGGGGTGATGAGCCAAGTGCTGAGCTAAAATGAATGTAGCTGGCCAATTAAAACCACGCATGCGATACGAAAACAAAGCGCGCGCGCGAACCCCGCCAAGGTCACTACACTTTAGCAAAAGTTTGGTGACTTTGGCGGTGCCCGCACTCGCGCTGTATTCATATCACGTGAATAGGGGACGAAAAATAATTGTTTTACTCATTTCTCAAAGACTATAGCACTTCAGACAAAACCATTTCAGGGGAAGTTTTCTACGGTCATCATGTTTATATTGTGTAAGTTAGGCGTAAATCTGTGAACATTTCTGATTTTCGAGATTACCAATGATGTATACTGCTGATGTTTAACAGGCTTTATGAAATTGGCCCAACTGATTCCTACCTCCCATATTCTGCCGATGTCTTCCATGTTAAACTCTCTCTTGAACCAGATCAGAAGCCATCGAAAACAGAAGTACATATTGCTGCATTCCTTGGATTCTGTCAACAAATTTAACCGAGTAGTATTTTTGAAAACTACACAGTACTAAACCTAACATCAAATTGAAATTGCCGTGATAATTTAACCAATAGATACCAACACTCTGAGGTGGCTGCCAAGGAGTGCGATTTGCTACACTAACGTCCACAGCCGTCAAGTTCAAGTTTAAATTTTGGACATCTGTTTCTCACGTGTCAAACCAGTTCCAATCGTACTAAGTCTGAATCACGTCACAATTGAGCATAGAGAAGTGATTAAACTGCTGGGCGTGTTCATCCAAGCAGATCTTAAGTGGAACATACAAATTAATTCCCTGATCAAGCGGGCTAACTCACGCTTGTTTATGTTACGTAAGTTGAAGCATTTCCACCTGACCGTCGGTGATTTGGTCACTGTCTTTGTTTCTTTTGTGCGCCCCGTTTTAGAATACGCTGCACCCGTCTGGACCAGTGGCATTACTAAAAAGCAGTGTGCAGATTTAGAACGAGTGCAGAAGCGGACTTGCAAAATTATTTTTGGTACTGAGTACGGTTCGTACTCTAATGCGTTGGAATTACTTCAGCTAGATATACACTGCAAGTACGAAGGCACAATTTGTGCCAATCATTTGCAAAATCAATACCTATTTCTGTGTTGAAAAAAACACCTCCCTCCTGTTGTTACAACTAGATATCAATTGCGGAACTCGAATCAGTACTCCATGTTCCGTTGTAGAACCGAACGTTTCAAGAAAAGTCCCCTTCCGTTTCTTATTCGGTTGTTAAATAATACCAAGTAGTACCTTGGCCTTGGCTGTAGTCTCAATCCACATTTATTTTTAGTTTTAGTTTTTGTCTGAATCTACGTGTTTTTTATAATGTATACAGTTATTACAGTTATGCTATTGAGATTTTAATAACCATGAATGAATGAATGAATGAAGAACATGGTGTGTACAAATGACTGGTGGACAATGGACGTGTTTACACGTCAACTGTGGGAGACAGTGGCAAAGCCGACGTTTAAACGCGTCAACCACCCCTGTGACTATACATTCCAAGAGTACGTTTACACGTCCTTAAGTGTTAATTAGGGTTAACAATGAATGAAGACTACAGATTGATAAACATCAACATCAATGGCTGGCAGGAATTGGCGTAAAGATGAACAAACAACAGACTAATGCGACCCTCCAGCCCAAACCAGTCAAGTCAATTTTTGAAGAAAAAAAAATTTGACTTGAGCTCAACAGAAAGGGAATCTTGACACCACATATATGTTTAACACTACGAGTACATTTTGGAGGTCTGTAGTTTTGTTACAATGTGATGTAAATACTTCTATTGTAGTGTACCATGTGTTTCTTTATGAAATGAATATACTTACTAAAGTAGCTGCATGGGCTGGAATGTTACTCATATTTAAGATTTGGTACGTCACAGCTTTTGTACTCAACCTGGTGGAATGACCCAGCAGACACAATGGGGAATCCCCGTTCAACTTGCAATGGTGACTGATTGTTTTGACGCATTTTTAAAAAGTTTCCAATTTTTTTTCTCATGGAATATGGCACATTTTCTCATCAAAACCAAAATGAGGTATTTTTAGTAGAAAAAAAAAAAAATAAATAAATAAAAAGTGAAAGAAATTTTTCTAGTTTTAACACTAAAATCCGAATCACCATAATTGACCCATGCAATGCTATTTTAAAAAATACGGCTTTTCAATTTCTGTCAGGTTTTGAGAAATGTATGGTAATTATCAGTATACATACGGAGATAGCTGTAGAGTTTAGGGTCAACAATCTGCATCATGCTGTTGATTTGCGTTAGCTGTGTCCTCATGCCTTCTTGCTCCATGTCAAAGTTCATGACCTGATAATTAAAGACACATTACATGATTGGAAAACTTGTAAAAACGGGAACGACATTACATAACTAAAGAATAATGTTGATAAACTGCCTTGTAGAAATTTCAGACACATAGATGTAGTAATACTTCAGAAAACCTGAAAAATCCATGCATGGTTTTTGAGTTGAATTAATGATAAAAATTGCCAGCAGACAATTTGTTTTTAAAAAGCACATTAAGTTAGCAATTTCTCTCACAAAGTACCATTTTACACAGACAAAAATCATATGGCATTTGTTACCATTGCTATCAACACTTTTAGTGGGAGTTTTCCCGTCAACTCGTGAAGTAAAATTTTGGGTAATTGCAAATAATGTATTGGGGCTTAAAGGCCATTATAAAACCATTATAAATCAAAAGAAAGACATCAACAAACTCATCCGAAAATATTTCAGCTTTGTCAAATGTACCACGTTTAAAAAAAACATGAAAATCCATATGAGTTTTCCTGGTCTTGGCGGGGTGTTTCAAATATTCGTTCTCAGTTGATTGGGTACTATGTGGCTTGCGTCATGCACTCTGTGGCGCACATCATATACTGCGTGTGCGCGATCCATAAAAATGCATCGCTTTGGAACATGCACACGCAGTACACAGCGCCCATGCATTTTGGACTGCGAAGATGCGAACCAAAAATAAGTAAATCGTTTGCAAACGATCTAAATAATTTCATCTTTACGGATTATTTTCTGGTAAAATTATATCATTTTGAGCGGAAACCTTTCATTGGATAGTTGCTATTAATTCAATCTTTACTTTCAGAACTTTTCCCTTGTAAACTCGTCGATTACTTTTTGGGGTCATTGCAAATGATACACTGTGCCTTTAATTAGGGAATAAAAGTGGGTTTGGCCAGTCTTAATAGTCTTTAAAGCCCATCGAACAGAGGTAATAGTGATAATCTTACCAGTCCGTGATCGTCCAAGAATCCCACTAAACACCAGAAAGCATCAGATTCTTTCTCCATAATAATGAGGATGGGGGCCAGTAGATCACTCATGCCTTGGACATAACCTGGTAAAGAAAATTGAGGAAAATGGAATGAAGCAATTCAACAAAAATGCATTTTTTTAAAGACAACTTAAAGACAGTTAAAGGCAGTATACATCATTGGTAATCTCGAAAATGAGAAATGTTCACAGATTTATGCCTAACTTACACAATATAAACATGATGACTGTAGAAATTTTCCCCTGAAATGGTTTTGTCTGAAGTGCTATAGTCTTTGAGAAATGAGTAAAACGAAAATTCAATTTGCCCCAAAACCATTTCGCCCAAGTGACATTTCGCCCCAAACCACTTCGCCCGAGTGCCATTTCGCCCCAAATTACTTCGTCTAAACACTACATCGCTCAAATGCCACTTCGCCCCAAAACCACTTCGTACACAGGCCGTGGTTCAGGGCGAAATGGTTCAGGGCGAAGTGGTTTGGGGCGAAATTACTGCAAACCCTTTTGTTACTGTTTTCTCAAAAGTTAGACGAAATACGGAGCTGGTTTTTGCTCAGGTTGGTTTTAGTCATGCATATCTTTAATCACAGAGGGGGATAAAACTATTTGTAACAGTTTACCAATCATGTATACTATCTTTAAAATTAATAAATTTCTCCCAGCATCAATTGTGTTTCTTTTTTGGGGAGAGTATATTTTGTAAAATTTCTGGCCAATCTTACCAAGATCAAAGTTGTACTGGCAGTAGGTCATCAGGATATCATTTAGCACCTCCAAGTGAGGATTGTGGTCCCCCTCAAAAAATGGATGAATCCGATCTGTTCTTATCACGTCCTTCCCTACAGAATGATGACAAAATGTTAACAAAGTTGGAAGGTATTACGGTGAAGAAAAAGTAAACTGCATATAACCCATTGCAAATCACATACATGTATATGGTACAAATGGATACCAGTTACTTAAAAGCGATAGATGTCAAAAACTTGTTCAATGAGACAACTCGACTTCTAATGTTTAATGGACTCAGGGATGCCAGTGGCTCTTACCTTCAGGGCCGGAAAGAATTCCACTATCATAACTGCATGTATGTGTGCACATGGACTTGCCAGCATACTGTACAGTATGTACATTGACAGTGTGTAATGCAATGGATATGACAGTATGTATGTGATCTAACCACTGCTGTATGGATACAGCGCCCTCTATGTACTTCTGATCAATAGTCTGGTTTCGCGGTACTTTAGCTGTGAATGATTACGGCCGGGATACAGACACACTGCATGTGTGCAAATCGTGTACATAGGCTGTACATGACTTGGGCATATCCAGACATCGTTGATCAGTAAGTGAGACAATTTTCCATGTTTTTTTGGACTTGAAGAGTTGAAAATATATTCTCCTTATATTTCCGGCCGTTTACTTTTCCGGCCTGGAAAAAAGGCTTTGCCGGATTTCTTTTTCCAAAATTAGAAAAAGCTATAGCCGGAAGACTGGCATCCCTGTGGACTACATTTGAGTAAGGCTAAGGGCGAATCCAGCATTTTTAAAGTAGACTCCGATTCAAAAAAGGAATCGCGATTACATTCGGAATCAATTCAATTTTTTTATGAGAAAACTCCAGATATACTTAATGTGTGTGTACATTGACGATACGGCATATTGTGCAGACGACCCAATTATTGACACTGAGCCTGCAGTAAATGTCCATAAAAATGATACCGGTCTGTGTCACACACACATACCTTTGACAGACATACCTATAATGCTCTTGTTGTCCTGATACTTGGTACATCTTTTCTCCTGTTGTGGTGTGACTGTTTTCCACTGTGCCTTCATACAGAAGTACTCATCCCTGCCAAAAAAAACAAAACAGACAAACCTCACATATACACTTCTCCCCCAAAAAATGCAAATAACGCTCTAACTTAGAGATCATAGAGGATGAACAATGCATAGTTCCGAGATTGCCCAGTTAACCCCGCTCCTAGATATTGTTGCTATGTGCTCACAAGCCATCGCAAAAAAATGGCGACACAACGTAAAAAGCAACGGGACTCGGCATGGAAAGCACAGATTCATTGGAGAAAACTTAAAGGTATTTATGTTTTAGGGTCAACAGTTACCGTAGCACACACTGAGCAAAGGGCTAGTAATGCAGGGATGACATATATTCATAAAAATGCGCTTTCCTACCTATGAACAGCGAATCGCCCGACATTGAAACCAAAATTCACCCGGTCACTGGCGCATACAACATACAAACTGTATGGGCAGAAAATCGCGTGATTGTGTAATGATTGCATCACTTTGACCTCTGTGGGTGCCGTCTGCTAGCTCTGTTGTGATTGGTCGGCGGGTTCGGCTTGATTGACAGGTCGGAACTATGCATTGGGACAAGCCGGGCAGGGGTTTGGGTCGTATCTTAAGAGATCTCTGGGAGGGGTGGTCATCTCACTGAAGGGTTTATCCCTCTAGGCTTGCTAAGCTGACGAGATAGCTAATCCCAATCAGTAAGGAACAAGTGCAATTAATTCTGTGTTTCAAGACTACCAGTTGGCTTGATGGCTCAATTTGGTAGGGCGCCTGCACGTTAAGCAGAACGTCTGCGGTTCGAATCCCGGTGGAGCTACGTTTTTTATCACTGCATCCAGATTTCCCAAACTCACAGACATTTGTCCACAGTTCTATTAAAATTAATTAGCCCGAAAAGAAATCACCTATTCCTACTTAAATTTTTGGTTAAAATTTAGGATACAACTGGTCTGCTTTGGCAATGAAAAAAAGTTTTGTTTGAATTTATTCCAAGTAGCGGCATTTTTGCCCCTAAATTCAGTTCCAGTTATAGGGATTTAATTTTCTTTTTAGTTTCGTTCAGTGTTTGTCACATGACCCACATATAGATTTTTTCTTTGCTGGGGCCGATTTCACAAAGCGCTACGACGTGTCTCAGGAAGGGTCACTCTTCTTATCTTGGTACATTGGTATGGGAATTAGGATGCATTGAACTCATCTTAACTTTTGTGAAATCGGTCCCAAGTCTCAGTGGTTAGTTGATAATTTGTACTAACTGGCGAGACATGTTACTTGATTTAAATACATGACCAGGGTCCTATTTCATAAAGTCCACTTGGAAACATTCCTAAATAAACATTCTTAACTCATGTTTTTAAAGATAGGAAAAATTTGATTTTATTGTTCCTAAATCCACTTGGGAATGTTTTTAACTTTTGTGAAATAGGACCCAGGTCTCAGTGGTTAGTTGGCAATTTGTACTAACAGGCGAGACATGTTACTTGATTTAAATACATGACCAGGTCTCAGTGGTTAGTTGACAATTTGTATTACTATACCTCATAAATATTCATCAGGCAGCCGCGGTATTTCATTGGTCCATTCCAGCAACTCAGCCGTGTGTTAGTTTTTACTAACACACGGGTACTATCACACGGCCTAGATTTGTCCCAGTACACTGTGATCTTTTTACCAACAACGCATTCACTTTTCGTTTGTGCAGTGGAGATTAGTGCAAGAGCTCATTGTACCAGTCTATTACAGGTATAAATCAAAATGGCGTTTACTGTGCTCGCTTTGCGATCGTACAGAGGAAGAACTTGATGAAATTTTGGACAAAAAAGACGCCAAAGAATCAAAACGAGCTTTAGAAAATGCAGTTTGCATACTTGCAACAAACACTGAATGCAGGGGAATGACCATAAATAAAGTAGAACAGTTGGAAGAAAGGTAATTAAATGACTAGCTTTCTACGCCGAAGTTCGCACCAAGTTTGACAATGACAGAATTGACGGTGTTCCATTTAAAACCCTTAAAATTGTTGCAAAACTTTAATTTTTTAAACATAATTCCAGTGTTTGTCTGAATTTCAAAAATATTAAATGACTAGACATGAACTTTCTGCTCTGTGTCTCCTTAGATTGAAAAGAATGTTTTAGTTTAACCAACTACTGCACGATAAAATTAAAACACATGGTGGAATGGACCAGTGAAATACCGTGGCTACCTAATGAATATTTTATGAGGTATTGGATGATTGGCACTATCTCCCTCGGCTTACGCCTCGGGAGATAGTGCCAATCATCCAACACCTCAGGGTTGTTAGTTTTCACTATCTCCCATCAAACCATGTTGTATTTGTATACTAACAGGCGAGACATGTTACTTGATTTAAATACATGACCAGGTCTCAGTGGTTAGTTGACAATTTGTACTAACAGGCGAGACCTGTTACTTGATTTAAATACATGACCAGGTCTCAGTGGTTAGTTGGCAATTTGTACTAACTGGCGAGACCTGTTACTTGATTTAAATACATGACCAGGGGTCGATTTTACAAAGCGCTAAGACGTGTCTTAGGAAGAGTCACTCTTCTTATCTTGGTACATTAGTATGGAAATTAGGATGCATTGAACTCATCCTAACTTTTGTGAAATAGACACCAGATGAAATTAGAAAAAGGGGGAAAGATAACTGAAATGTTGTCAGTTTTAACTAACTTACTCTTTGAGTTTCCTAAGCTGGGTCCTTTCTTTACTGGTCGAGTTCCAGGGGTAGTATTTAAGCAGAAACTTCCACACTTCCCTCCTTAGAGATGTTACCAAACCCTGCACCAAACAAAATTCAAAAGACACGATTTTATAGCGTAATCTGAATAACACAGAGAGCCCCCTTTTGTAATTGTTCAATTGTTACTACAGTGTATGTCTACAGTAGCATCATGTGAATGCATTGGAGATACACCGCAGTTTGCGTCTGTTGGATTAGTTTATCTTTACGTTGCAGGATATGCACTAGGCAATTTCAAGTAACATTTTCATGTGGGGTACCATGGCCGAGTGGTTTGGGTCATTGACTCGTAATCATGGGTGAAAACTTGGGGTTGCGGGTTCAAATCCGGCTGCGGTACCTGTGCCCTTGGGCAAGGCGCTCAACCACACTTGCTCCATCCTTTGGAAGGGATGAAAAGCCGTTGGTCCAGTGTGTTAGGTAATGGTAACGCACTCTAAAGATCCCAGAGCATTCTTTCGTGAGGAGCAAGGGGATATTCCCCGGTGTCTCTGGTCATTTCTAATTATAATTCTTCATGGGTTTCCTCACGCTTGTGAGTGACAGTGCAATGAGCACTATTGAGGAATCCTTGGTATGTATACCAGAAAGAAATAATAATAATAATTAATAATAATAGAGGTCACATAAACAACATATCATACTGTAAAATTGTACAGACAAGTTAAAATGTGGCACGTTGTGCAAAAATTATGTTTTTAATGGTTTTTAGTGAAAACAGGAAATTTGCAATTTATCCAATTTGGAAGTGGAAGCAAAAAGGTTGGTGTAATTACTGCACTGCTTTATGGAACCAGATAAATTAGTTTACAAAACATTGGTGGTTTTTTGACAATATCCTTGAAAATATACGTATTAAGAACATAAAATTTCAGAATGCTAATGAGAAAAATATAATAAATAATACAGTATCAAAATATTGACACCCGCGGGAAAAATTGGGTTGCTCAAAAATGTGTTCTGGACTCACTATTGTTATGGTTAAAATTAAGTGGTTAAAGGGCCCCTTATTTAGGATTTTTATCAATGAAATTTATGCTTTAAAACCACTCTACTCAGTTAAAGTCATAAAAATCCTATTTGGAGCTTGCTTTGGGAGTTAAAACAAAGGTTTGTAGTTTTATGCTAATGCAAATATGCATATTCATGATCAAGGTCACGATGTCACAAGAGGCAAACACAGGAAAATCTCATTCAACTGTGCACAAAAGATTCCACTTTTTTCTCAATTTTCCTGAAACTTTTGTAATCCATGGCTGTTTGAGTTTGTTTTACATGTTGCCTGCTGTAAGCCATGACAAAACTGGGGGTAGAAACTGCAGCAATTTGCCACAAGTCCAACTTGAAGTCTTATGTTTTTTCTTAACTTTTCCCTTCTGTCTTCCTTATGTGATGCACTCAAAACAGCGCCCTCTGTCTATGATTTATTGCAATGAAATCTTCAAAGTTGAAAAAGGCCACCTTTTATTGATTTTACATCCAAACAAACAATAGTATGTCTTGCTGAACAAGTAATCCGTCATTATGAAGCAAAGCTTAGGCACAAAGTTGTTTAGCACGTCACAGGCCCTTTAAGTTCTGGAAATTCTAGTTTGAAAATACCGTAATTGCATTCATACCCCTCTGAAAATCTTCCTCTGTAGTTCTGCAACATCTGTAACTCTCCCGTCTTTGTCGAGGTGACTGGCCCATTCCGCTTCGGTCAGAGGGTCCCGTCTTTCGACGTTTGGTCTCGGACCAAGTTTGCTCTGCCATAGGAATAAGTCGTTTCACGCAATGAACAAAATTTTAAAACGTCTTGATGCCGCATGCACAAATGTCATCAAATACATGCAGTTCAAATGCACGTGGGTTTTTCCATAGTAAAGGGGCATTTTGGCAACACGGGCCATATTTTCGAGGAAATACTGGTCTCAAAATAAAAGAAATAAGTTTTAATTGTTCTGAAAAGATAACTTAGGCCCAAAAAGGGTTACAAATAGTGTGACAACATGCCTTTCTAAAAACCCTGTGTACAAATTTCCAATATATGCTCGTAACCGGGACGGACACTTGTGTTACATTTTAGGCCGTCCCGGTTATGATCGTATATTGGAAATTTGTACACAGGGTTTTTAGAAAGGCATGTTGTCACACTATTTGTAACCCTTTTTTATCTCTTCAGAACAACAAACTTATTTCTTTTATTTTGAGACCAGACAAAGGTATTTCCTTGAAAATATGGTCTGTGTTGCCAAAATGCCCCCTTTCGCGCATGTACTCGTGTTAAAGACTTAGAGGCAAGAATAATGACACTCGGGTCAGTGAGAGAATGCTCTTGCTACTCCCCGACAAATGGAGAGTGTGCTTGACGAGTGCCAAGTGATTTGTACAAAGATTTTGGAATATGGGCGGAATTTAGATGTGTTAACTCGATAACTGAAACAACAACTCACTAAGGTTTATGTATGGGTTTACGGTAGCACCATGTGAATCTCTTTTGTATATGTGTGGTTCTGAAAAGAACCGGTGAGTGTGAACTCAACTTTTCGAACAGTGTGCTCTGTTCGTCTTCAGGAGTAATACCGGACTCGTGATGATGCAGGGCTATAAGTACTGGTTGAGGGCATTCAGTGTACAATGTGTGCACTGAAGCGGCTTGGCTTGGGTTGAGGAGGCGTGGTTGTGCTAGGATGATCCTAATCCTGTGCTTGGCTGTGGTGTGCTCACTGGTGTGTGTCATTTGTTCTAAACGACATCAAAGATCCCGCAAAAGTTCCCCTAATTTTCTATGATGTATGTTTGTGTTTTCTTCCATTTCGTTTTAGCAGTATTTGCCAAGTCATGACAAGAGACGGCCATTTTGTCTGCAGGTTTGTTGTTTATGTGATGTGACCAAGTGCAGTGCGCACGCATTATTCCTAAGTAATGAGAATACTGTCTTATTTCAATAATAATTACAAAACTTGGTGCGAGAGAAAAATCGTAAGGGCCTTATCGGGTTTCGAACCCGAGACCTCGGACTCAGATGCTCTACCAGCTGAGCTAGTATAAGGCACAGTTGGTATACTCCTCGGGTTTTCCCTATGGACCCAATTTTTCTCTCTGTGTTGCAAGGTAGCGCAACTGGGCAAAGTAACGAACACAACATCCGGTATGGTGCCTGATCACCATTGAAATGAAACAACCGAACTTGATGTGAGAGAAAAATTGTAAGGGCCTTATCAGGATTTGAACCTGAGACCTCCGACTCACTAGGTAGATGCTCTACCAGCTGAGCTCGGGTTCGAATCCCGATAAGGCCCTTCTGATTTTTCTCTCACACCAAGGTTTGGTCGTTTTATTTCAATGGTGATCAGGCACCATACCGGATGTTGTGTTCATAATAACTACAGAATGCAATCATTACAACTAGCAAAAACACTGCCTATTTACAGTGCAAATATCGGTTTACGTAAACACTTACCTCCGGAACCACCATCTCGTAGCTTTGCTCTGCCTGGGAGTTGACGGAGAGAATTCTGGGTAGGTCCGACATGAGCTCTGCGTACTCATCCATTGGTCGGTTGGCCGTGGGCATCGTTAACGTATCACGCAAGAAGTTGGTCACCTTGGAAAACCCGCCCATTGTAATGGAGTATGGATCTTTGAAGAACTTCTGTTATTAAAATTAAAATAGACAGAACAAAATAAATCAATGAAAAAAACAACTTAAATTTGTACACAGGGTTTTTAGAAAGGCATGTTGTCACACTATTTATAACCCTTTTTGAGCCTAAGTTATCTCTTCAGAACAACTGAAACTTATTTCTCGTATTTTGAGACCAGAAAAGGTATTTTCTGGAAAATATGGTCTGTGTTGCCAAAATGCCCCCTTCACCGTGGAAAAGACTCATATCTTACAGCTCAATAGATATGTTCATGCAGCTGTTTGTACATGTGCAAAAAAACATACCTCACCAACATTGACCAATTCCACAGGAAAAACCACATCCTCATTATCAAGAAATGACATCAATAACGGCACGGGGTCCTCCATCGTTCTCAAATTGCCGCACATATTTATTCCATTTTTCTCAGAAAACAATTTCATGCGCTGGGACGTTTTGACCATTGCATTTTCTATGGCGGACTTATGCTTTTCGTGAAGCCTCTGTAGGTGTTTTAGAATAGTTGGAATGTCTATGGCGTCGGAAAATGAGCCCTGGACGGCCGTGGCTTTGGACGATGATGTTGGAAGGAGGTTGGCAACTCGGGGCGCGAAGGTGAAAGGTGAGAAAGTTGTGACTGTGATTGGTTGGTTCGGTGTCGTGTTTGCTGACGATGTCGATGGAATATCTTGCGGATGCTTCTGATAATACGTGGTATCTATCGACTCGATTATATCCCATTCGTCATTTTCCTGGAGTTTCACTCTGCTTTTTGGTTTTTGAAGTTTTCTTTTCTTGACGGTTTGCGAATTGGATGGTTTCTTCCGGTGCGTGTTCTTGACTCGTGAAGCACATGGTGCTTTTTGGACAGCAGATGTTGAAAATCGTACTTGCGGCAAGTTGGTTGAACTTGAATCGGCGATCCTCGAAACTTTAAGCTCAAGCATGGTCAGATAATGCTCCTTTTCTTTGCACGAGCTTGATTCAGCAGTGTGGTCATAAATGGCCGTCTTGGTACAATTTGCATGTAATTGGCAGAAAGAATTGTGCTGGTAGGGCACTTCGAGCCGTGTCGTAAAAGCCTCAAAAACCTGGATTGGACGTGAAACGGTAGACAATTCATTCTGTCCCTTAATATCACAGCTTGGAAACAATGCATCTCCACCAAAATTCTGGGTACCCGACTGGATCTCCTTAAACTCCAATACCAATTCCTTGCCTAGCGCCACGCCTTCAACATGAACCACTACCGGAAAAATATCAAAACCAAACCGTTTTGTCTGTCTAAATCTGTCGATCCAGCGAAACAGCTTCAGCCTCCGAGATATCTTTTCGTGGCGTTGAAAGCCCTGCGACTGCCAGACAGACATTTCCTGTCCAGAACTCAGAACATCAATAGTGGATTTCTTATGGGTAACTTTAGCTTCCCAGAAAATGGTTCCTTTACCGGAAGACGTACCATTTTGTGTAAATTGTCCAATCGTTATGTGCTCCCTGATGCTAGTAACTTCCATGTCGCAGTCTTTAAATGCCGAGCAGAGACGTTTTAATACAGAATCCAGCTTTTGAATGTAATCTCACTCGTGTAAATCTGTTGCAAACTCGACAGCCAACACGCATGAAATACCGATAACAAATACAATTCACAAATGGTTGTTAATCCACAGACGTATTTCCTGCACAATGTAGCCACAGTTTGCCCAACATGAGCTAAAAGTAAACGTCTACTTCGGCTTGTGACAAAGCAAGATCACACTGCAAAACAAATAATGGGCACAGAGGTCCATCGAATGTAAGCGGTCATTATACCTCAATAGCATTGACGATCATTATCATTAGCATTGATGATAAGCCCATACAATGGTGCTTGCATAATTACTGACCATGTACACGTAGGTTCCTCATTAAATTAAATCGTGGAAGACAGAAAACAACAGTTAATGATTTCGTCACAGGCAACCTTGGACATGAGTTGTGTATGCTATAGCAGTCCACCGTTGTCGTTAAGACGCGTGTTAGTGCTGACGATAATTATCCACTCCGTGAACTAACAGATAATCATTAAGCATCGTTAATGAAATGTTACATTAACCCCCACTGACGCATGGAGGAAGGAATTAAAACACCGACGTTAAATTCAGTTTTAAAAGTTGACAACTGCATCAGCACATGGAGGAAGAAATTGATCAGCACAACCCCAAATCACAGAGCCACAATGGAAGAACTAACTCAACTACAATTTGCTTGCTTGCACTATAAAAGGATAGCTCCATGCTGTTGTTCACCACATGTAGTGACAAAGGACTGATGTTCTTGGAAGATTAACACCCTGAGGCCAACTGCACAATGGCTAGACATGTGTGGCCCAAGATTCAAGGCCCACTGCTAAATTACAATGACCATGCATTGACCACTGCTTGTCCTGTTTATACTCTGCTGGGCCCATTTTGGCAGCCCTATATTTCACCCCTGTGTTTGCCTGATGGCTTTTGTTTTTTACTGTCTGGTGTGCACAATGCATGATATCTGTGTACAAGGGCAGTGTGTACTGCCCCAGATGGGGACTCCATGGTCAACCACAAAATTTAAATACAGTACATCAGTGCATTCTTGGTATACATATTCTAATTTATTGCATTGCATGGGTCATTCCATTGAGCTGGTGCACAAAAAACAGCTGTGTACATGTAGCATCTGTCTTTAAAGGCCCATTGTATCACTTGCAATGACCCTATTTTGTTTTTCATGAGTTGACAAGAAAAACCTTACTCAAAGTGTTGATAGCAATGGTAACAAACACCACATGAATTTATTTCTTTAAAAATGGTATTTCATGTTGGAAATTTATAACCAAAGGTTCTAAAAAAGGTCACGCGTGCACAGGACTTTTTTACTATTCACTTTTACACAAAATCCATATATAGATTTTCAAGGTTTCCTTAAGCATTGATGCATCTAAGTAGCTAAAATTTCTTCAAGCTAGTTTACCAACATTCTTCCTTAGATATGTTACACTCTTATTTCACTAATCTGTGAAAAGTTTTATCTTGCAAATGATACATAGGGCCTTTAAGTAACACGAGTATACATTTGTAATTCAAATTTTGGTTGTATGGATGTGGTATAGGGGCCCCAGTAACCTTTTAAATTAATTAATGTTTGGTTATCCAGCCAAATCAGCGTTTGCCCTTAACTTTTTTTCCAAACTGGCCGACAGGGCCAGTTGGCCTAAGTCTTACTGGACCGTCAGCATTTCAACTGAAGTGGCCCGGTTAAAATTTCCGGTTGTTCTTTTTATACACAGTCGAGGGTTCGGCGCGCCGGGGTCATCGCAGGGTTGAAAACAGCGACTTTTCACACTTGAGAAATTTCAACCCTGCGTCAACCCCGAGATTGGTTTTAACCTGGGTAGAACTCAACCCTGCTCGGGTCCAGGGTTAAAATGTTTCGCCCCGGGTTGAAACACTCACCCCGGGTTAAAAACCGTAGTGTGAAACGAGCAGGGTTGAGTGCCACCGCGTGTTTATTTATGACGATTGCGGACAAGGTTTGAATTTGATTTTATATGCTATAATAGGCATGTGTAATATTTTAAGAATAATATATTAAATTTCTATTAGCCAAATATGCAATAACCCATCTCAGATTGTTATACACCCGTGCCGTAGAGCGCAGCGTGCTTTGACACTTAACGGTTATGCGCTCCTAAAAATAAATGCATGATGTAATGCTTAGTGCTATTTTAAACACGACGGTAGCCGGTCCTCATATTCAATCGTTGTATGTGCAACATGCAGAGTGGGAACCAGTCTATTGCCATTCCCTGACTGGTCTCCGTAAGTCTGACCTGAAATGAGACTTACACGGTCTATTGTACCAGCACATGTTTATGTACCAGTATATATACTCGTATTGCTCAACTAATTATTAGTGATGGGTAACATGTAAATATACCCATGGATAAATGCAAATGTATCTATTTTTTGCAGGTAGGTTAACAACAATGTTGTGAATAATAGACAGAAATAGACCATATTCCTGAAGCGTGAGGGCGCTGTCACAAGTTTATTTATTTATTTATTTATTTATTTATTTATTTATTTATTTATTTATTTATTTATTTATTTATTTATTTATTTATTTATTTATTTATTTATTTATTTATTTATTTATTTATTTATTTATTTATTTATTTATTTATTTATTTATTTATTTATTTATTTATTTATTTATTTATTTATTTATTTATTTATTTATTTATTTATTTATTTATTTATTTATTTATTTATTTATTTATTTATTTATTTATTTATTTATTTATTTATTTATTTATTTATTTATTTATTTATTTATTTATTTATTTATTTATTTATTTATTTATTTACCACATCCAACAGCAGAGAGACCGCCAATTACAGGAATGGGAGCAAGTGTGGTTGAGTGCCTTGCTCAAGGGCACAGGTGCCACAACCCCTCGCGGCCCGGAATCGAAACTACATTATAGTACTTGCACAGGAACTTAAGTTCGACGCACTAGACCGCTTGGCCATAATACCCCAAAGTTGCCCGCGCCCATCGCGCATTATGTTCAAACACAAAACGCGTTCCAAACGTTTACTTTTAATGGAAATCTTTGCCCGCACCACGGGCCCGCGCACGCGACTTTTCCCCACGGACGTATATATATAGAATTCCCTCTATTTTCCACTGGCAGACTGCACATTTTCCCCCAAGTCACCTAGTTCGAGCACCCTCACTTGTTCAGGGAACTTTGAGATACAATAATATGGTCGTCCACCACAAAACGAACCGTTAAGTTGGCAAACTGTATTATGTGCTACAGCAAAACACCGTCCTGTTATAATAAGGTTTAAAAGGCACAGGCTCGTCAGCAATGCGCGCGCCAAATTCCTGCTACGAAATACGCAGCTCCGTGTAGCAAAGGCATGGAGCTACGTACTTCGTGGCACAAATTTGGCACGTGCGCATTGCTGACGACCCTGTGCCTTTAAACCAGAAACCAATTTCATAAAGCTGTTCAGCAAAAAAGATTGCTTTAATACCAAACGTATTTGCTAAGCAAAAATTAGTTAACAGTCAAAATTGTTGGTCAAGTTGTGTTCTTAGCAAATGCAATAGACAGCCGAAGTGTGACGTGCGTTGCCATGGCAATTGGATCTAAACTATCATGGCCTTCGGGAAAAGTACCATTGGAAAAGCACTGGGACACGGTTGAGTGATTTTTAGTTTAGATCCAATTGCCTAGGCAACCAACAAAAGGTGACGTATTCACTTCGGCAGTCTATACACATCACATACGATTTTGAATGCTAACCTATTTTTTGCAAGGTATAATTTGGTATTAATTAAGCAAGTTTTTCTGCTGAACGGCTTTATGAAATTTGCCCCAAGACAATGGATTGGTATTGGTCAGTTTCCTTCCTTCCTCTGCAGAAGTGACCTTTATCACGGTGCGGCCATCTTCCCTTTTCTCCTATTAAAATGAACGTAACCAAAAAGAGGCTTGCAGAAAAAATAGTTTGGTCCCGTTTTGAAATTGTTCACTGTGTGCATCACAATGACACAGGCATTGCGCGATCAAGAGAGCGCGCAGCGTGGACAGTGATTCTCAACAGGAGATTACACGCACGGTAACGCAGACGCACTGATTGTACGTACCTGACACGTACTATGGGGAACAAGACAAAGATGGACACACCATGATAAAAAGGTCTATAGCAATGTGTGTGCAGTTCTTGGTGTTGTAATAATTCATCTGGTCTTTAAGGTCACAGGCTCGTCAGCAATGCGCACGCGCCAAATTGGTGCCACGAAATACGCAGCTTCATGCCTTTGCTATGGACCTGCGTATTTCGTGGCACGAATTTGGCGCGCGCGCATTGCTGACGAGCCTGTGCCTTTAATAGTTTAATTTGACTCGGCATTTTCTTAACCACCGACCATATTGAGAATATATCTAATATCAGTTCTTTGTCGATAAGCTTACAACAGCAGGCAGTCAAGTGAAAAGATGGATTGGAATAGACTGTATCGAATAGCCGCCATTTCGTGGGGCACCTTTTGTTACTTAAACCGTTCAACAATGGAAGCACAATATGTGCAACCATGCATGTCCTCAAGGAACAAAGAAACTGCCCCAAGAAATGGCGGCTATTCGATACGGTCTATAGAGGAAAACAAAACTCGAGCATGCAACTGTGTCATTACAAAAAAAAGAAAATCTCCAACTTTGTAGTATGTTTTTTTAATTTTTTTATTTTCAATGGGAAAGATGAGAAAAAAGAAAAAAACAACCGGAAATCAGCTGATCAGCTGAAAAGTTGCATGCCTGTATGTAATAATAATAATAATAATGGATATTTATATAGCGCACACATCCATCCAAAAAGTAGGCGCTCATGGCGCTGGAGAAAGAAAAGAAAATTAGAGTGTGGTGTCGTAGGCAAGATTATAAAAGTATGTTTTGAGTCCAGTTTTGAATGAAGTGAGTGATGTACTAGACCGGATATCTACAAGGAGACTGTTCCACAGATGTGGGGCAGCTATACAGAAAGATCTGTCTCCCCAGGACCTATACGATCTCGGTACAGCCAGAAGATTTTGGTTAGCAGACCGAAGACCTGAACGGCTGGGCTGGTATGGAGCTAATAGTGTGGACAAATATGAACGATATGTGAGGAGCATAAGTTTATACATGATTCTGAATTTAATGGGAAGCCAGTGGAGTTGTTGAAGAATGGGGGTTATATGTGAAAAACGTCTGGTGTGCGTTATGAGGCGAGCTGCAGTGTTTTGTCTCCGCTGGAGTTTGTTGAGTAGTTGTTGATGAATGCCAAAGAGGAGCGAGTTGCACGTGTCTAAACGAGAGGTGATGAAGGCATGTGTGAGTTGCTCAATTGCTTGTTTTGAAAGATGTTTTCGAATTTTGCTGAGGTTCCTAAGAATATGTGGAATGTGTTTCTCAGCCCCTGCTCGTTTTAGTGGGTTTCCCCATTACAAAATTGTATAGGGGTTGTCCTCCCACCTCTAAAACTGAGCATTTCTTTATCGTCTTCTCTTCACAGGTTTTTTCAGGCTTACGAGCTACAGTGCCTCGGATACTTTTCAGGTATCCTTAGTTTCAATACCAAAAATAAATAATAATAATAAGTTACTTACTGATGCCGACGTTTCTCCCATAATTTTTAGCTCCATAAAGGATTGGGTCAGTGCATCCCTGTTGTGTGGTACGACAATTAGCTGGCGAGAATCTGTTGGACATCTGCAATCAACAAAAAACATACATTTAATAAAGTGAATGAAATGTCAATTTTCAATTATTTAGGTTTCCCCCCAAGACCTCTGACACACCGGGCAGATGCTCTACTAGCTGAGTTATGAGTCACAGTGGTATACTCCCTCGGGTTACCCCAAAACCTCTGACACTCTGGGCACATGCTCTACCTGCTGAGCTATAAGGCACAGTGGTATACTCCCTCATGTTTGCCCAAGACCTCTGACACACTAGGCAGATGCTCTACTAGCTGAGCTATGAGTCACAGTGGTATACTCCCTCAGGTTACCCCCAAGACCTCTGACACACCGGGCAGATGCTCTATCAGCTGAGCTATGAGTCACAGTGGTATACTCCCTCAGGTTACCCCAAGACCTCCGACACATCGGGCAGATGCTCTACCAGCTGAGATATGAGACACAGTGGTATACTCCCTCAGGTTACCCCAAGACCTATGACACACCGGGCAGATGCTCTACCAGCTGAGCTATGAGGCACAGTGGTAATACTCCCTCAGGTTACCCCAAGACCAATGACACACCAGGCAGATGCTCTACCAGCTGAGCTATGAGGCACAGTGGTAATACTCCCTCAGGTTACCCCAAGACCTATGACACACCGGGCAGATGCTCTACCAGCTGAGCTATGAGGCACAGTGGTAATACTCCCTCAGGTTACCCCCAAGACCTATGACACACCGGGCAGATGCTCTACCAGCTGAGCTATGAGGCACAGTGGTAATACTCCCTCAGGTTACCCCCAAGACCTCTGACACCCCGGGCAGATGCTCTACCAGCTGAGCTATGAGTCACAGTGGTATACTCCCTCAGGTTACCCCAAGACCTCTGACACACCGGGCAGATGCTCTATCAGCTGAGATATGAGGCACAGTGGTAATACTCCCCCTCAGGATTTCCCCAAGACCTCTGACACACCGGGCAGATCCTCTACCAGCTGAGCTATGAGGCACAGTGGTAATAATCCCTCAGGTTTTTCACAAGACCTCTGACACACCAGGCAGATGCTCTACCAGTTGAGCTATGAGGCACAGTGGTATACTCCCTCAGGTTTCCCTAAGACCTCTGACATTCCAGGCAGATGCTCTATCTGCTGAGCTATAAGACACAGTGGTATACTCCCTCAGGTTTCCCCAAGACCTCCGACACACTAGGCAGATGCTCTACCAGCTGAGCTATGAGGCACAGTGGTAATACTCCCTCAGGTTTTCCCCCCAAGACCTCTGACACACCGGACAGATGCTCTACCAGTTGAGCTATGAGGCACAGTGGTATACTCCCTCAGGTTACCCCAAGACCTCTGACACACCGGGCAGATGCTCTACCAGCTGAGCTATGAGGCACAGTGGTATACTCCCTCAGGTTTTCCCCCCAAGACCTCTGACACACTGGGCAGATGCTCTACCAGCTGAGCTATGAGGCACAGTGATATACTCCCTCAGGTTTAACCCCCAAGACCTCTGACACACCGGACAGATGCTCTACCAGCTGAGCTATGAGGCACAGTGGTATACTCCCTCAGGTTACCCCAAGACCTCTGACACACCGGGGAGATGCTCTACCAGCTGTGCCATAGCTCAGCTGGTAGAGCATCTGCCCAGTGAGTCAGAGGTCTCGGGTTCAAAACCCAATAAGGCTGATAAAATCTTTTGAAGAGTATACTCACTTAGATAATGTAACATGCTTCTTCATTTCCTGTATCATTCCCGCGCTACCGCCCTCGTGGAAATGTAACGGCGGGAGCGAGACACCGTCCTTTAGAACAAACATGAGGTATGACCAGCCCAGATTTTGTTTGGAGCGGCGGATGGTCTTTGTGTCGACCAGGGGGAAACTCATTGAGTAGCGGCTACGCTTGCTTGGTTGAGCAACGGTGACGCTTTCTGGGGGAGAAAGCAGAGGGTGAACACGGATTATACATAGAGCGTGTTTATTTGCCGATGCGGTGCGCAGTGCCTTTACTTTGTCTGTTTCTACTGGAGACAAAATACCGGTTATTAAAACTGGCCTATGGGTCATTCCATGAAGTTGAGGAACAAAGTGTTACATTTCATCATTTCCACAAAAATGGTCAATAAGGGAGCAATGAATCACCATTTGTATAATGATGTTGCATGATGTGGTGGCTTACACTGTTTGAGGGTAATTTGGGAGTCTTCAGTGTTGACAAAGTGCTGCCATTTTGAATTATTTAACAAAGTGGTGGTTGTGGATGTAACTTGGAAACCACTACAGTTCAACTACTTTCACTCCAACTACAAATTGTTTCATGTTGAATTTGAAATAAACACACAGTTCTCAAACTAAACAATCCTTTTTAATTTGAATTTGGAGGAGTCTAGATTATATTTCTGTGTGATTAAGAAAATCTGCTAAAAAGCACGAAATGTCACACCTACATTTGAACAAAATTCTTTTTAGTTGACATCTAAATTTAAATCCATGAGGATTTTGTTACAAGTAATGAATGTTTTAAATTTCTCTCATCCAACAGCTTGAATTTCTAAATAGTATTGATTCATGGGGTTATCAAGGGCACAAAAAAAAAGTAAAAATGGTTTTGTTTGTAACACGGAAACCGTGTTCCTCAACTTCATGGAATGACCCCTATATGTATGGATTTTGTTTATTTGTTTACCCTTGTGCTACAAAGTGGCCTACATGTGCCACCAAAACAAATGACTACATGCATTTATAACAGTACACTTCAGTTACATTCAAGGTCTTTTGCCCCTAGAACAGCCATCCCTGAGGCAAACTCACCCCGGGGCCAGCCCTGGGTTGACTCACCCCCGGGTTCAACCCCGCATCAATTCACACTTGTTCTCGAATTCACCCCAGAGATCGGCATCTCGTCCCTCGACCAAACAAGTGCGAACTCACCCCTTCCCCTTTTCACACTACCATTCTCGGCCTAGGGAATGTGTCTCACCCCGGGGCAAACATTTTCAACCCTGATCTTGAGCAGGGTTGAACTCGCCTTGGAAAAATAGCAATCTCGGGGGGTCGCACGGGGCCGGGGGTGAGAATTTCAAGTGGGGACTAGGCTTATTGTCACCGCTGCATTGCTTCTGGGCTACCCCTGAGATTTGGTTTAAAATTTTTGCTGGAAATTAATTTAACAGATCAAAAACAGACTGGTACCTGTTGTTCTACTGTTTTCTTTCTGATAGCTCACTGTGTTGACCACAGTCCAGTCTGTATCTGGTTTGTCTACAGTCAGATTCTCAACATCGCAGATAGGGTTCCACTCTATGTAGGCTCCATCACTCTGAAAAATGTGAGGGAAAAAGCGATTGAAAAACCCTTTCAATCCAGAGTCATCTCTATGTCAGAGAGTTATTAAAACTAAAGTTGGCTCATTCTGATGCACAAAATGAGGCAAATTGTTGTGACTATGTATAAATGTTCAAGAACCTTCAATTTTTTTCGGGCACTTTTGAACAGCAAGGGCTTATACCAACACATGTACACTGTTGTAATTAAGATATTTAAATAGTTTTATATCAAGTTTTTCATAGTGTCTCAGGAAAGCACTGAGTATACAGTGCTAATATACGTCGGGTAAGGGCAAAACAAACCCTAATTAACATTCATTCTCCCCGACGCAAGCTAAATCAATTACTGAGTTTTATACAAGCAGTACTTTTTTTAAAACAAATTGCTCAACATGAAACATTGTTTATGCCTCTCAAAGAAATGGTAGGTTTAGAAACTGGTCACTACATGTATTTGAAAGCACAAAAATGGACACAAAAAGGCGCGGGTATTATTGCAGCTTGTGAATCTACCTACTATTGGGTATCACAGCTGTGCCCATGATCTAACGTAAATGTCAGCATAGTCGCCAGGTCCGTGACCTCGCCACTCTATTGATGAACAATGGCTGATAAGTAGGGTGGTGACCTCACAGACCTGGCGATCTCACAGACCCTATACTGATATTTATGTCAGAGGTTGTGGGTTAGAACACGCATGAAATCTTTGCGCAAAAAAAAGTGTGATTTCACCCTTATGAAATCTTTCCCGAGTAATTTGTTTGACTTCTTTCACGGTTAATCAAGTACATAGTTTACAGGGTTTTCTACTGGCCATTTTGTCCTGGCAGGCCGCCCGGACAAATTCAGAGGTACCATTAGCACCTGGACAAAAAAAAAACTTGGCAGCCCTGACAAAAATAATCAATTTTCCCTTCGAAAAACACTTCAGACGTACGGCCGAGTCATTTCAAAATTAGGTGTAAAATTGCCAAACATGATTCGCTGGTCGCTGGTGTCATTATCGTTCACTTTATTACTGCGCATATCGGAAAGATTTCCATTTATTGGTCGCCATTTTTATCTCCTTAATATGACTCAATAACCACCAAAAAGATTTAATATTTTGAAGAGACAAACATCCAACATTTTCCTTGAAAATACTTAAACTTTTTCTGCCATGTCCTATAGACTTAACACGTAGCATATCATTCTCAGTAGCGACCAGTGAACAAAATTCATGCCCCGCATATCTATCGCATCAGTGACACAATCCGTGGCCGATAATGGACGTTTCACGCAAAAAACAGGGGGATGGTCAGTGTTTGCTGCATGAGGGCGCTACTCAGCATGCTCAGACAAATTGTCGACCAATGGACAACTCTGATTTACCTTTCTGAGGACCTGAATTTTTCCACCAAGTATTACATCGCCAGCAGCCTCCTGTGTTGCATGTATAAACACTCCATTCTGCTCAAACAGAACTTGATTCTGTAACTTTAAAAATAAAATACATACATTAAAATCTCAAATTTTTGGCAAGAGTTGAAAAGTTGATCAGACATTTTTTTTCTTTTAAATTATTCATCACGCATCGGTATTAAAGTGCAGATTTGATGGGAAAAAACAAATTTGGGAGTGAAAAAAAATTAAAATTTTGTAAGGAAAACCTTTTTTCAGCCAGTCTTGTATGTTTTGAGCACAAGGTCTGAAGTAGACAGAATAATTCTGTCCCTACGGATTTCCCGTAGGGACAGAAGGTACCTCTTTCATACAGTGGATTGTTGTCATTTTGCCTCCAAATTAGAATCACACCTAAAAATTTCCTCCTAGTTGTGTCCTGCAGTGGTTTCAGATGTCCATGATTGGAAAATGATTGAAAGAAAATACTTACAACACCGTTTTTGAAGCAAAAATGTTCTCCCAAATGCAAACTGACCGACAGATATCCTCGTTGACGTGATAATAATTCTGGAGTTGAGAACCAGCCGGAACCTAGCACGAAACTCGGGCCGGAATTTCGGCTGGCCGGATTTTGTACATATTGTTATTTTTACGGCTTCCGGAAATGCTCGAAAGGTCGATGGAAAGTTAGGCACAATTCTACGCCCAGATGCCGCGCTTTTCAAATGATTTTGTAAAATCGTAAAAAGGTGCGCCCTGAAAGATTTGGTCATGGAAAAACTTCGACTTTTTACGATTTTACAAAAACATTTGAAAAGCGCGGCATCTGGGCGTAGAATTGTGCCTAACTATGCATCGACCTTTCGAGCATTTCCGGAAGCCGTAAAAATAACAATATGTACAAAATCCGGCCAGCCGAAATTCCGGCCCGAGTTTCGTGCTAGGTTCCGGCTGGTTCTCAACTCCAGAATTATTAACACGTCAACAAGGAAATCTGTCGGTCAGTTTGCATTTGGGAGAACATTTTTGCTTCAAAAACGGTGTTGTAAGTATTTTCTTTCAATCATTTTCCAATCATGGACATCTGAAACCACTGCAGGACACAACTAGGAGGAAATTTTTGGGTGTGATTCTAATTTGGAGGAAAAATTACAACAATCCACTGTATGAAAGGAAAGCTGACTGACTAGGTCTGAAGCTCAAAAGCAGAATCCTCGCAACTCCCGATCCGAGTACTACAACTTAAAGCACCAGTAGCATTACTTCCAGATAGCTGAAAGTACAGGCCTGATTTTTTACTGAAATTATATCATTTCAGTAAAAATTCAAACCTATACTTTCCGCTATCTGGAAGTACAGTAGCATTTGGCAGACTTAAAGGCGCAGGCTTGTCAGCAATGCGCGCGCGCGTGCCACGAAATACGCAGCTCCATGCCTTTGCTACATGTAGCTGCGTATTTCGTGGCACGAATTTTGCGCACGCATATGCCATTGCTGACGAGCTTGTGCCTTTAATGGCTTCGGAGTATTGTTTCATAATGCACCAATCAATTGTTTCCACCCCCCCCCCCCCCACCCCCCACCCCCCCCCCCCCCCCCCCCCCCCCCCCCCCTCCCCCCCCTCCCCCTCCCCCACACTGCCGAACCCCTTGGGTGGGAATTTGGTCACTCTTTTCATGCCCCAGGGTGGATTTTTTGACGCAAATTTTCAGTGCACATGTCTTAGACTTTGGAGCAAAGCATGCATGTTCTGCACTCGTGGGTGGGGATTTTTGTCACCTAAATTTTGCCCGAGGCATGGGGATTTAGTTTTGAAAAAATGCTATTTCTTTCAACGGTATTTTTTTCATATATCCTGCAAGCACCTAAATTCGCGCGCACGTAATTTCGCGCGCTGCTGCTTTCCTCGGCGTATCTTCTCAACAAAATCACGCACTGACGTCAAATTTTTCTTGAAAGTTGTTTGTCACATCATCTTTCAATTTGCATTCAAATGAGAAAAAATAAGGGTTTCTCAGTAAGTAATTTAATAACTGCTAATTCAGGGTACAAAATTCTACCTTATAGACTAGGTACAAAATACTACAATCAAAATGGTTCTGAGAAATCTTAAAAACTTTTACCACCGATTGTCCGCTCAGTCTCCAGGCACTAAAAAACAATATTGATTAGGTTTTACTTTTCAAAAGAGGGCGCTTTGCAAGGTACGGGGCTTAAGGAAAGACATGTGTCTTATAGCTTTTTAATTCGAAATTATACTGCTTAAGAAATTTGAGTCAATCATAATAATTTACTTATAATTTACAATTTCGTGTTTTTTTCTCATTCCACAAGGGAGACAGACAGAGAGAATAAAAATAATAAAACATGATAAAAAATAAAAAAAACAGAAGGCTTCACATTTAAATGAAATCAACGGCAATATAGCCCATTCCGCCCTCCATTAGTCAACTTCACTGCTGGTTTTGGTAATAGATGTCCCAGAAAAAGCGTGCAGTTTATATGACTTAATCATCTCCAAAACTCAAATAATCTTTCAATTATGTCCTTAAGTAATGTACTGGATCATAGTTATTAGAAAGCACTTCTTCTGGAAGCATAATTTTCAGATACTGGGCACAACGGGGACACCGTAGTGTGACATGTGACTAGGGAGCGAATTAACGTCACGTAACTTTGGCAAGTCTACTTTTGCATGTGTTTGCAAAAACAAAGCTAGCGTCGTACGGCGACGTTGCTCTTTCTTGAAATTTTACTCCCAGGTAGAGTTGGACATAAGGAATCTGACAAAGGAGCCAAAAGGTTCTTTTTGATTGCTTGATTGTGATCAAAACAGTAACAAGTCTTATGTGCGTGAAATATGGTAGCCCGAGGATACATCGAACACGGATTTGGGTAAATTTATATATTTGAATCGATAGCTTATTCAATTCTAAGATATACTTCCCACTGACACTTCCGTCGCAAATGTTGCATTTCTGAGATAAATAAATGATAAAATTACTGCATCAAAGTAATGCACAAGATGACGCGGCGAGCGGTCTGTGCGTAAGCGCAACAACAGAGGGCGCTGCGCGCGCGCGTGAATGGTTATCTTGTGCACTAACTGATTTTTCTACAGAAAAGCAACATTTGCGACAAAAGTGCAAGTGGGAAGTATATCTTAAAATTACATTATGTGTTGATTCCAGGAGGTAATTTTCTTAAAATCTTTGTTCAATGTATACGAAAAAAATACCATTTCAACTGTCATTGCTACTGCTGCGACTGCACTGTCACTGTATGTATGCACTGTGACTGTGGTGCCACTACAGTACAGGAAGTGGCGCGCCGTGTACATGTCATGATGTATGGCGCATCATGAAGTAAAAAGTAAGAAGTACGGTAATTAAAACGACATTTTCTCTCAACTCTTGGATATAAAAATGCATTCTAGAAACACTTTAGGCATGTCTTACCTCTGAATTCTGCTCTGCCATCTTTTGGGCCTGATAAATACCTTTATTTCTGACTTAATAATACGAAATCTTGCATGTTGCGATGAGTCACTGGTTTGTTTTGGTACATTACACGTCTAACTGTGCGTAGTCTTGATTCAAGACATCACAGAACGTTTGTGTAAGGAGCGTGTATAATTTGTACGCGTAAATAACGTCCGCTACTCGCTGCCTCCCATTAACGGCTGAACTACGACTAGCACCAGTTGTATTAGACTGGCTCGAAGTCCACGTAAGATTCGAGGCCCCAAATCGCAACCTTCCCACCAAGGGCTCGGACAGGATTCGAACCCGGGTCCATGAAGTGGGAGGCCATGTTTTTTTTCAATCTTCAAGAAACGGATATTGACATGCTTTTTTATGTTTTTGACTTGAAAGAAAAGTTCAGCTGTACTACCACTGGAGAAAAATGACAATTTCATTCAAAAATTCGAGGCCTTGGTTCAAATCCCGACTCAGCAAAATTTCTTTGTCCAATTTAAATGAATACAGACACATGACCATAAAGAATTTAGTTCAAAAACGATCTAGCAATGTTATTTTGGCCATATACTACCTTAAAATTCAGTACAAAACACACGTACATGGATTGTTTAATTTAGTTTTCCAGTTTTAATCATGTTCACTTCAATCCCAATATCACAAACATATTGTGCTGCTTAATTTACCACAAAATTAAATGATTAATTAACTGCAGAGTCTTTGTGGGTAAATGAGATTTAAAACTATTTTGTGCAGAGCCTTAGACTGAGCACAATTTGTGACAGAAAATTCTCTCTCTATATAGACCCTTTGCACGAGCGGCCATGACAGGGGACAGTCACAGTGTTACCTTGTGTCATGCACGAGTAGGCACTTCGTGGATCTATTGTCACATCATTTAAATATGAAAACCTTCCCCCTGTCATGGCCACTGGTGCAATGAGTTTACATAGCAGTCATATCTCAGAGAACAAGAACTTTGCTAGTACTTGTACTACGTGCCAAAAAAACCTGTCCTACTTTTAATCTTGAATAACCTTGTCATTTTCCAACGGATTTAAACCAAAATTTAACATCATGTAAACAAGGCCCGACAAATTTAACTGAGCGAGTTTTATCAGTTTTGTCCAAGAGGGTGAGATTAAATAGCCATACGAAAAAAAAACTAAATTTAAGAATTTGCCACTTTCGACTTGGCATCCGCAATTTTCAAGTAAACTGACTATGTCCAAGGTCCCTTTGCACCTCCTGATCAAATGCTCGAAGCGATCGAGACGGTTTGCAATAACATTCGGAGTAATCCGGCCTTTCTTCATAAGCTTTCGGCTGCAGCACACATTCCACCACCGTCTCCAGCGATGTACTGACATTGAAGGAGGCGAAGTCGAAAGTGGCGAATTCTGAAATTTACTTTTTTTCCGTATGGCTATTAAATCTCACCCTTTTGGACAAAACTGATGAAACCCACTCAGTTAAATTTGTCAGGCCTTGTTTACATGATGTAAAATTTTGGTTTAAATCCATTGGAAAAGGACAAGGTTATTCAAGATTAAAAGTAGGACATGTTTTTTTGACACGTAGTACAAATGTAAAGGAAAAAACAACTCCAACTTAAATGACATTGCCAAAAATATATAAACGTATATTTTTCTTTCTTTATTATGAGAAGTTCTATATCGAATTATACCCAGCACGATATGTGGCAAAGGGACTCCCCCTGACGCCCCTGTCCTCAACACACTGTTCCCTTTTGTTAACGCACCAACTCCCCCTAAAAACTAAAAGGAATTCCTTGGAAATTCCTGTTCGAGACACAACGGGGGAACAATGGTAGGGGATACCCTCTGCCACATATCGTGCTGCATATGTATAGAATAGCTGCCATCTTGTCCGTAAGTGAGGACATGCATGGTTGCACATTTTGTGCAACTAAAGTTGTCCTACAACATGGCAGCTATTTGAAACGGTCTATTAGACACAATCCAACTGACAATTAGGTGCTCAAAGCACTCACATATTACCCCTGGTCATTGTGCTCAATTATTTCATTCCATTAAACCTTCTCAACTCACTCTGGGGAGCATGCCCTAGCTGCCTGTTAGGCACTCATGAGCTAATCAATGACCCCGTTCTCACCAGAGACGAAGATTCAACAAATCTTCGTCGAACGAAGCGATTTCTCTAGTGAGAATAGGGTAAAACACACAACACCTTGCAGGTACCCATTTACTCCTGGGTGGAGAGGCAATTTATGGCAAAATACCTTGCCCAAGAGCACATGCACCAGACACTACAAAAAAGTTAACTTTTTTGACATAGGCGAAGGAGACGGGGGGCAAGGGGCTGGTTTCCCCACTTTCAAAAGTGGTGGGGGGTGCAAAGATGTCAATTTTGTTGCCTCCCACATATATATGATGTAATTCATATATGATGTAATTCATATTTTGTCGGCAAAATCATGGTACTGTCGGCAAAAATAAACAAGTTAATGAAACTAATAACACCGCTGATAAAACGCCACGGCAATTGCAATGCTATCACATTATATTCCATGTATGTCCATACAAGCTGTTGCGTGGATGCGCTCATCCGCTCGACAAGCCAAGCGAAGCACCCCACCCAACCCCACCCCACACCCCCACTTTTTAAGAGCTTGCTATGCCCATGTAAAACTAGCAATCAAAACCTTTGTTACTTTGTTAATCTCGAAATTCACTTATATTATAGCAATTTCTTTTTGAAATTATACCAGGATAGCAGTAATTTGATGTACAAATATATCCATAAAAAATAACTGTGTACATAATCAAAATTCTACCTTTTAAAAATAATTTTGTATTTCAGCAATTAACTGTCATTAACCATTCTTTTTGGGTTAAAAATAAGGCCCAAAAAAAGAAAAGAACTATGTTTTGCGTAATTTAAAGTCTCCCAAAATGATGCAGTGACGCGACTTTGTTTTCGCCTTTCTTTTTTGGTAAGTGGATTCCAAGCAATAAAGTCATATTTTTAATCGAAACACTACAAAAATAAATAAATAAATAAAACCTTTGACGCGCAGGGTTTAAAGTGACGTGCACTTGCTAACAATATCTTCAGAATACCGCTGCCCGCATCATCACCTTATCCAGGAGGATTAGTCACATCACCCCCATTTTAAAGGAACAACACTGGCTTCCTGTCTCCCAAAGGATTGTCTTCAAACTCATGCTTCTGTTCCACAAAGCTCTCAACAACAAGGCTCCCTACTACATTATGGAACTACTACATGAATATTCTCCAGCAAGAACTCTTAGATCAAGTAGCCAGCAGCTTCTCAAGGAACCAAATTCTAAAGGAACTTGGGGCACCAGATCTTTTTCTGTTGCAGCTCCTCGACTTTGGAATTCATTGCCACTTGAACTCGGATCATGCCACTGTACAACTAGGTTCAAATCACTTCTTAAGACTTACTTGATGTCGCAAATTTTCAAGAATTAATTACTTGTTGTTTACAGCGCCTTGAGCACCCTGCAGGGTGGATATGTGCGCTTTACAAAAACTATGAATGCTAGGATAGGGCGACATTTTGTGTGTAAAAAAGCTATATTAGGGCGACACGCTCAATAGGGCGACATTTTGGTGTCGCCCTAATATATATATTTTTTAAAATCATTTTTTTAGGTCAAAAACCATTTTTTTTAAATCGAGAACCATTTTTATTAGGTCTAGAACCAATTCTCTTAGGTCTGGAACCATTTTTGGAAGCTTTGGGTAAAAAAAATAAGGTGTCAATTTGAGTGATTCTTGCCGAAATTTCGGTGGTCCCCGGGGAAAGGTTTCCCATAATGTCACCCTATTGCGGCATCCAGAGTTTTTACAAATCTCATTATTATTATTATTAATATATTTGTTTGTGTGTGTTTTTGAAAAAAAAAGCTTTGATGCGCAGGGTTTAGAGTGACGCGCGCTAACACTAAATATAGTTCTTTTTTGGGGGGAGATATTATTAACAATGAAAAATATCCATTATAAACATTTTACATATACCTTTTTAAACGGCAAGTTTCACAATAAAAAATTAATTATGTGCAGACTAGAGGTTTTCCTCCCACCTCTAAAACTGCGCATTTCTTCACCATCTTCTCAGGTTTCTTCAGGCTTACGAGCTACAGTGCCTTAGGCACTTTTGAAGAATCCTTGGTTTTAGTACCAAAAAGAATTAATAAAATGGCTCCTATGCCAAATACTTTCAGAACATTTTCACGAAAAATTTCGTAGCTTGCGCAATTTTTGAAAATGACATAAGCCCCTTAGGCTTGCGTGTAATTATCACAGGAATGTTGCGCAGCTTACGCAATAAAAAGTTGGCAAGGGGGCTTCAGCAGTGCATAAGATTCGTGAAATCGGCTGCAGATGATGTTTGCTACACCGCCTTATTTCATAATTTCTTCAGTTTTGTGTGGTAACTTCACGCGACGGGCAAACGTCTCTGCGATAAGCAGTGGAACAAGCAGCGTTGCTTCTCCGTATATCTGGTGACGTTGGAGAAAAAAGATAAAATGGAATGTTAAATTTAACATAATTTAAGGAGCTTGTTTAGATTTTTCCAGAAAATGGATTCCGTTCTTACTTAACAATAATATACAAATATTGACTGCAATTAGGGGCATGGTTAAGATTATAGGCCCAAGGTCATCTCGAAGCCATGACTGTGCGCCGAGGGGCATAGTCATGGCTTCGAGATCACCGAGGGCCTATAATCTTAACCATGACCCGAATAAACAGCAGTCAATATTTGTTTTATATACCGAACGTGTAGATTTTTGTCATCTGGTTGGTTAAAAGTAACGATACACATACAGTCACAGTCATATGACAGTGGTCATTCGAGTTTCGATTTCGAAGTTGTATATTTACAGCAACAAATTGTGGCATAATCACCTGTCACTTTAGTAGCACATTTCACCTGACACAGTTTTCACTGTAGGCCACTTCTCTTATTTTCTTAAGAACTTCATCATCTACGACAGACGACAAAACGACTTCGTCGAGATTCCGCCATTACCGTCCTGCTGAATGTTTACGTGAAGCGCCCAGCTGCATAGTAGGTGCAAAGCTATGCTAACACATGTTATGCGCGCGCACGGAACCCGCTAAATGACTATGCCCGGGGCATGGCAAAGACTATGCCCGTGGGCATAGTCAAAATTGTACACGCGCTGGGTCTAGCTGATTCAATGCCCCTACTTTTAACCAATCAGATGACAGGAATCTACGCATGAGGTATATAACATAAAATATCTCCCCAAAATACTATCATCGGGAAAAAAACAGGAAATTTGCAATCATGGCCTTACACCATCTGGGACCGTAAGAGCGGCTGCGAGGGCAACGTATGGAGCACGGTGAAATTCGTGGCACGAATTTGTTTGTCGCACATCATTGACGAGCCTGCGTCTGCTAAGTGTCTTTGAAAACATCAAAACATCTCCCCCACACACCAACAACATGTACCGATTTTTTTCAAAATACCTTGACTGGTTTTGCATCTTTCTTGATTTTGCCCCAGGAGATGGCCTCATCTGGTCTGGCCCCAGAATCAGAGCCATCAAACTCCGATGCAACATTCACAAAGAGAGAAAAATCAGCACCATTCCTCTAAACGAAAAAAGGGACATTATCAATTAAGAATTCGATCTTAAAAGCCCAGTGGATCATTTGCAATGACCCCAAAAAGTAATCGATGAGTTTACAGGGCAAAAGTTCTGAAAGTAAAGATTGAATTAATAGCAACTATCCATTAAGAGGTTTCCGCTCAAAATGATATAATTTTACCAGAAAATAATCCGTAAAGATGAAATTATTTAGATCGTTTGCAAACGATTTACTTATTTTTGGTTCGCATCTACGCGGTCCAAAATGCATGGGCGCTGTGTACTCCGTGTGCGTGTTTCAACGCGATGCATTTTTATGGATCGCGCGCACACGCAGTATGTGCGCCACAGAGTGCATGACGCAAGCCACATAGTACCCGATCAACTGAGAACGAATATTTAAAACACCCCGCCAAGACCAGGAAAATGCATATGGATTTTCCTGGTTTTTTTAAACGTGGTACATTTAACAAAGCTGAAATTTCTTCGGATGAGTTTGTTGATGTCTTTCTTTTGATTTATAATGGTTTTATTCGCAGAATCGCTCAAAAACAGATCATCTACAGGGCCTTTAAGAGTAAAAAAATAACGAGTGAAAAATCATAAAAACAGTACGTCCAATAAGCCTTTGCAAAATGGCTGGTAACATGTGCACAATGGCTGGCACACCACTTTCAAATAAAGGGGCAGTTTAGAAAGTCACATACTATGCTCTTGTTGCTACGTGGTGCATGCCGTTGCCTAGCAACCAACAGTGTGGTTGCTTTATGCCATTCTCTCCCACAGTGAACACGGTATTGATTCTGCACTTCACACCTGCCGCATGCACCACATAGCAACACAAATTTAATCTGATCAAGTGGATACTAAGTGTGCGTGTGAAAGAAAGTACATCAGTGCTCTCTGCCGAGAACACTGTATGTCAGGATTTTGATTTATTTGAGCCTGATGACCTATTAATTATGTTTTTATTTGAAATATGACTTACCATCAAGTTGGAGTTACAGATGTGATGTTTGACGAGGCCTCCTCCTAGAATGATCATGCCTGTGTGTGCTGCGAACACCGACTGGGAGTGCATTATGCGGATATCTAATGCAGATAATAAAATAAGATGGTAAATTACTGAATATTTATTTTTAAAAATTAGGGAAAATAATAAGGCATATGATTATGTTTTTGAGTTCCATACTAGTGTATTTATATTTAGTATTTCGTCGGCGGTTGCGTTGACATTGTAATGGTTGTTGTACAAGGGGTTTACCATGTGTACTTTCCCATTCGCAGTACGCTAATGTCAGTGCCGGCTGCGTGCGTCAAAAACCAAATGACAGGCTTGTTTTTGGCACGCGCGTTTGCGTTTTGCATGTTTGTTGGAAAGAGTTGGGAAGTTGATCATAAATTTTGTTCTTTAAAACGACTCATCTCTAGCAGAATGTAGTTTCATCTCCCTGTGTGATTGAAGATATGCATGATTGAAACCAACCCGAGTAAAAATCGGCTCCGTACTTTGTCTAACTTTTAAGAAAAGTCAAAAACTGTCGTTATTCTCCCGAAAGCTTTACAGGCACTTCGACCAAAAACCACTTCGTCCTGAACCACGGTCTGCGCACGAAGTGGTGTTTGGGCGAAGTGGTGTTTGGCCGAAGTGGTTCAGGGCGAAGTGGTTTTGGGGCGAAGTGATCGACATCTTCAGGAGAAGAAAATTAATTGTTTTACTCATTTCTCAAAGACTACAGCACTTCAGACAATACCATTTCAGGGGAAGTTTTCTACCATCATCATGTTTATATTGTCAGTTATGTGTAAATCCGTGAACATTTTCAGATTTTCGAGATACCAATCATGTGTTCTACCTTTAAGTGCAGCGTTTCTGCTTTTTAAGTGTTACTTTGTGCCATTCGTAGGATCAGTCTGTTTAGTGCTGAACCGCAAATAAATAAATTAAAAGAAAAACCTATTACCTTCAACAATGTCTATAATAAGTCCAGGATTCTTGTAGGAATGGAAGTACAGCATGTCGCCGATCGATCCGTCGGTAATCGCTGGACTGAATACAGGAATGTTGTTCTGCAGGTTTACAAAAAATAAAAAACTGCACAAGATTATTAAACAAAATGGCAACAATAACATAGTTGAGATGACTGACATTAAGGAAATTCAAAATTATTTAAAACAAGTTGCTTTTCACTGCATTCAGATTTCCAAAACTCATATAGACATTTGTCCACATTTGTATCGAATTCTTTCACCCCGGCGGTCCCTTGGTCATAATCGCTAAAATAATCACTTATTCATACTTATTTAAAAAATGGCATAATAACAAAAAGAATCTGGCAGCCAGGTTACCTTGTAGGCCCAGTAATACACAGAATCTGGGTGATTGATCTCCTTGCCTAGCCTGGCAATCATTCGAGACGGTGTCCAACTCACGCCCTGAGAGAACAAAACATAGCACAATAACAAAATCAGTTTAGACTTGATAATCCTGAACATTTGTGAGAAGTACACACAGAACATACTCTCTTTAAAAAAAAAATTAAATTCCACTATTTTTGATGATATACAGGGCGAGTCAGTAAAAACGCTCTTTTTGTTTCGTCAATTATTATCTCAAAAACTTCCCTAGATATTTTTTCTTTGACAATGCAGTCATGTTGATATGGTTACTGAGCATGTCTGGTGAATGAATCATTGAGCAAGTTCAATCAATGGGTAATTTCCGTTGTTCGAGGGACTCCAGTCGACTATAGTGAACTATAGTCGCTTGATCGAACTTGCTTATTGATTTATATTGCAGAAGAAAAAATAGACAATTCTTCCCTGGGTTCTGAAATGAGTCTTTCCACGGTAAAGGGGGCATTTTGGCAACACAGACCATATTTTCCAGAAAATACCTTTGTCTGGTCTCAAAATAAAAGAAATCAGTTTCAGTTGTTCTAAAATGATAACTAAGACCCAAAATGGTTACAAATAGTGCGACAACATGCCTTTCTAAAAAACCCGTGTACAAATTTATAATATACGCTCGTAAACTGGACGGCCTAAAATATAACACAAGTGTCCGTCCTGGTTACGAGCGTATATTGGAAATTTGTACACAGGGTTTTTAGAAAGGTATGTTGTCACACTATTTGTAACCCTTTTTGGGCCCAAGTTATCTCTTCAGAACAACTTATTTCTTTTATTTTGAGACCAGACAAAAGTATTTCCTAAAAAATATGGTCTGTGTTGCCAAAATGCCCCCTTTACTGTGGAAAGACCCAAATAGCTACCAACACAATGTTTTGCCTCAATGTTGTCTTCCAGCTCGACACTCAACCTGGCCTCATATCTCAAACACAGCTCTTTTTACCATCCGTATCCTGCCTAGTGCCTGGATTTCAGCAGTTTTGCGATTTCTTAGCTCATGATGTGAATTTGAATGAGTGTGGCAATGGTTGTCAATGTCACTTTTCTTAATAAAGTCACAAAATGTGTTTGTAGTTATTTCAGAACCAAGGGAAGAATGCATAGTTCCGAGATTGCCCAGTTAACCCCGCCCCTTGGATATTGTTGCTATGTGCTCACAAGCCATCGCAAAAAAATGGCGAGACTACGTACAAAGCAACGGGACTCGGCATGGAAAGCACAGATTCATTGGAGAAAACCCAAAGGTATTTAGGTTTTGAGGTCGACAGTTACTGTAGCACACACTGAGCGAAGGGCTAGTAATGCAGGGATGACATATCTTTCATAAAAATGCGCTTTCCTACCTTTGAACAGCGAATCGCCCAACATTGAAACCAAAATTCACCCGGTCACTGGCGCATACAACATACAAACTGTATGGGCAGAACATCGCGGATTGTTTGTGATGATTGCATCACTTTGACCTTTGTGGGCGCCGTCTGCTAGCTCTGTTGTGATTGGTCGCGGGTTCGGCTTGATTGACAGGTCGGAACTATGCATTGTGCCGGTCTTTGTAATGCAATACCAGACAGTTTTTTTCCCGACTCGCCCTGTACCACAATGTTAAAAGTTGATAAACACAAGTTTATTTTCAAAACTGTCGAAAATCCTAAAAAAATCCCATTTACCTGTGTCTTTTGTTCTTCCAACATTTGGTCAAAAATCTTCATAATCCAGTCTTCAAACAAGCAATAGTTGTCGTTCGGCGCTAGGAGGTTCCCGATACGGTTTATGCCCTTTGATCTCAGTTCTCGTCCGGGCAGACTAAAGTCGCCGAGATATGTCGGGGCCATGCACTTGATGAAATCCTCCTCAATTCCGCCTGCTGTTGTGACAATGACATCAACCTACACGTCGATTTGTTATAATGTAAAGGGAATTTGTGATCATGAGAGAAAAATCTTATGGCCCTGATCAGGATTTGAACCTGAGACCTTTAAAACACCGGGCAGATGCTCTACCAGCTGAGCTACGAGGCACAGTGGCATACTCTCTCAGGTTTGCCCCAAGACCTTTGACACACCAGGCAGATGCTCTACCAGCTGAGCTATGAGGCACAGCTGTATATACTCCCTCTGGTTTTTCCCAAGACCTCCGACACACCAGACAGATGCTCTACCAACTGAGCTACGTGGCACAGTAGTATACTCCCTCAGGTTTCCCCCCAAGACCTCTGACACACCAGACAGATGCTCTACCAGCTGAGCTATGAGGCACAGTGGTATACTACCTCAGGTTTTTCCCCCAAGACCTCTGACACACCAGGCAGATGCTCTACCAGCTGAGCTATGAGGCACAGTGGTATATACTCCCTCTGGTTTTCCCCAAGACCACTAACACACCAGGCAGATGCTCTACTAGCTGAGCTATGAGGCACAGTGGTATACTCCCTTAGGTTTGCCCCAAGACCTCCGACACACCAGACAGATGCTCTACCAGCTGAGCTATGAGGCATAGTGGTATACTCCCTCTGGTTTTCCCCCAAGACCTCTAACACACCGGTCAGATGCTCTACCAGCTGAGCTATGAGGCACAGTGGTATATACTCCCTCTGGTTTTCCCCAAGACCTCTAACACACCGATCAGATGCTCTACTAGCTGAGCTATGAGGCACAGTGGTATACTCCCTCAGGTTTGCCCCAAGATCTCCGACACACCGGGCAGATGCTCTACCAGCTGAGCTATGAGGCACAGTGGTATATACTCCCTCTGGTTTTCCCCAAGACCTCTAACACACCGATCAGATGCTCTACTAGCTGAGCTATGAGGCACAGTGGTATACTCCCTCAGGTTTGCCCCAAGATCTCCGACACACCAGGCAGATGCTCTACCAGCTGAGCTATGAGGCAGTGGTTTATACTCCCTCTGGTTTCCCCCCAAGACCTCCAACACACCAGGAAGATCCTCTACTAGCTGAGCTATGAGGCACAGTGGTATGATCGCACAACTACGAGTACCACTAGGTGCAATCGCAAATTAAGAGCTTCATCGCAAAACACTATTTTGTTGGGGGGGAAGGGGGGGGGGGGGGGGGGGGGGAAGAAACTGCCATTTTATATTACAATTAAGCACTACAGTCAATGGCAAATTCCAACGAATAAAACAGTTTATTATTTATTTATATACCACATCCAACAGCAGAGGGACCGCCAATTACAGGAATGGGAGCAAGTGTGGTTGAGTGCCTTGCTCAAGGGCACAGGTGCCACAACCCGTCACGGCCAGGAATCGAACCTACATTCTAGTACTAGCACAGGAACTTAAGGTCGACGCACTAGACCGCTCGGCCATAACACCCCACATGGGATGAAACACAGTTGAATGTATAGGACCACCACGACCTATTGATCACGTTCAAATGACATCACTTCCTACAAATCGCCACGTGCATCAGAATTTTGCGCATATTTTTTTGTGACGCGCATCGGCTGCGCCGTATTTAGAACAAATTTCGAGCAACACGCGCGCGTGTTTGGAACATGTTACAGCGTGTACGTGCGCGTACTTGATAGCGTTTAATACGCAGTAGCATTTCTTCCTACGAGGATGGCATGATCAATTCTCATTTTCTATGGAAATGTCGTTTACTACGTTTTGCGATAAAACTTCAAATAGAGATCGTAGCAAACATTGCCGATTGGTCGTACGTCAGCCAAATAGCCACTATATTGCACAATCTAGAAATCGTACGATCTTCAAGCATGTTAAGGTAGACAAATACACTAAAGTCAACTTACCAAGTTGTGCTGTGCTAGGAAGCGAAGATTTTCCCTAATTCCTGCTGATATCAGATTGGACGTATATCCCAGGAATATGGTGCAGTTGGTCTTGGGTCGATGGATGGGGTTAACCTCTGTTCCCTTGGTGATTTCTTCCTCACTCAGTGGCTCCGCTTTCTTGTCTAGCTATTTAGAGAAAACAAAAATTAAGGCTTAAATTTGAAATTTCATGTTTTTGAAAACTCCATAATACTATTGGTTGTTAAAGGTCCTATGTATCATTTGCAAGATAAAACTTTTTACAGATTCGAGGAATAAGAGTATGGCAGTGAATGCTGGACCCTGAAGCCAACTTTGCAGAAGGCTATAGACGGGTGCTACACCAGAATGCTACGTGTAGTGCTGAACATTAGCAAGAGCGCACATGTGACCAACGAGATTCTGTATACTGGAGTATCCAGGGTGAGTGACAAAATAGCTGCCAGGAGAATGAGACTTGCAGGACACTGCCAAAGACACCAGGAGCTGCCAGCCAGCAAATTGGTGCTGTGGGAACCAACACATGGGCACCGGTCACGAGGACGTCCCATAGTAACATTTCTGGATGTACTCAAGAAAGACGCAGGAGTGCAAAGCACCAACGAGCTGGCGGGATGTATGGAAGGTCGGGATGACTGGAAGCGACGATGGAAGGCTCGTCTGAGGACGACCTAGAGAGAGAGATATCTAAGGAAGAATGTTGGTAAACTAGCCTTAATAAATTTTAGCTACTTAGATGCATCAATGCTTCAGAAAACCTTGAAAATCTATATATGGATTTTGTGTACTTAAGTAAATGGTAAAGAAATCCTGTGCACGGGACTTTTTTAGAAACCCACCTTCGGTTGTCAATTTCCAACATGAAATACCATTTTGGACGGAAATAAATTCATGTGGTGTTTGTTACCATTGCTATCAACACTTTGAGTAAGGTTTTTCTTGTCAACTTATGAAAAACAAAATTGGGTCATTGCAAATGATTTGTATTGTATTTATTAACTATATTCAACAGCAAAAAATGTGCCAGATACAATGGGCCTTTAAAAACCATATGAGACAAACATTTATTTTCAAATATTTAATTCTTACTGTTCCTTAGGCTAAAGTCACTCTCCCGGTTTTGCGTCCCAGTGGCGCTACGATTGGATTTGTAGATAATCCTAGTCAGACCGTACTCAAACCTAGTGCCCCGTAGTCAATCCTTATAAACCATCTTGAATCAGCAATGTGTCCTCTTGGAGTTTTGCATGGAATACTTTGCCGGATCACCCGGAAAGAAATTGACCCGAATGGAGCCTAGGGCCGCCGTACAAACCCCATAGGCGCCCCTAGTGCCGCCTTGCACAATCCTATTGAAGCCAGGACACTGCTGTTGATTCTTGGGGGCATTGGACTACCCCAAGACTTCCCGGCTCCCTTCCCGGCATTCTTGGTAGAATCACGAGATAAGAGATTCATTCAAGTGGTGTACATTCATTCAAGTGGTGTACTGTGGCGGAGCGGTCTAGTGGATCGTATTCAAAACCTAGGTTAGCTCTAAAGGTAGTGGGTTCGAATCCCGGTCTGGTCCATCCATGGTGCGTGTACCCTTGAGCAAGGTACTTTGCCACGCATTGCTGCTCTACACCCAGGAGCGAAATGGGTACCCGAGAGGGCAGCAAAAGTTGATGTGTTTGATTAGCCGTTAAGCGCCTAAGGCAGCCGGGGCTGTGTACTCCCTAGGGAGCTGAGATGGTATATGGAGTGATTTAATAGAGCCCTATGATCAGGGCGATGATAATGTAGGCGCCTTGATCAGGATTTCCCCGGGCAAGTGCGCGGTATAAATCCATATCATTATTATTATCATTTATTATTTATCACAGTTTGGAGCCAAAAAGGTAGAGGGATACTGGGACGCACTCAGGCCAACCAGGACACAAAACCGGCAATGTGTGACAAGGCCCCTACGTACCATTCTATTAATTTCTTCAACAGCTAACCCAAAGTTGGTAGCTTGAAATCCGGTCGTCTTGTAGCTCTGCAGTATCGCATGGTAATCAATGCCATCGTTGAAATCATAGCCACGGACTATGACCGAGTCGGCCGGCATCGCTTCACTGGGAACTAGCACTGCCTCGGCAACGCAACTTGGTAGAACTTGTAGAACTTCAGACACTTCTTTTGATGCATCCATGTTGGTAGTTTAACAGCTGTGGTTCAATATTAATTTATTATATAAACTCCTCAACAAAAGTTCGGAAAGTCAAGTTTGACTGACGATTTCTCTCTTGTTGCAAAATAATTTTCCTTGAATTTTATATCATTGGAAAGCCCTGTTATTCCTCTTTACGATGATGTGTCATTTGTTATGATTAAGCAATTGGGGGATGTGCAGCACAACTGAATACGGGGGCGGGTGTAAAGTGAAATGTCACAAAATGCATTGCTATTGTCAAAAAGTGCATTGACACATTCCCATCCTCCAAGCAAAAGGGGAATGCACTGCATGACAATAGCAGTTAATTTTGACATTTCACTTTCCACCCACCCCGGTATTCCGCTATACTGCACATCCCGCAATTGATTAATCATAACAAATGACACATCACTGTAAAGAGGAATAACAGGGCTTTCCAATGATACCAAATTCAAGGGAAATGATTTAGTAACAAGAGAGACATCGTCAGTCAAACTTGACTTTCCGAACTTTTTTTTGAGGAGTTTACAATGAAAGTTTTGAACTCGGGGTAGTTTTTCTGTCGGTTGGCGCCACGTCACACCCGGCAGGACTTGAGTCATGAAAATACATGTTTGACAACGGTGACAAGCGAAGGAAAAAAGCCGTTGTCCGTGCAACACGTACACACGTATCCAAGCATGAACTAGACCTGTGAACAGAGATTCGTTGTTTCCCACCCAAAATCCGTGGCAAACTCACGGAAATGAAATTTAATTTGTCCCTTGGGTCTGATATTTGCTCAATAGTTGCACTCACCCAAGCGCGAGAGTACGAGAGGTCCACAGGCTGCGTTTGAGCATACATGTAGTTGTCTCTCACTGACCCTAGTGTCGTCTACGCGCGCATGAGTATACATGTACTTATGTGGGGTACCGTGGCCGAGTGGTTTGGGTCACTGACTCGCAACACTCGGGTGAAAACTTGGGGTTGCAGGTTCGATACCCGGCTGGGGTACCTGTGCCATTGAGCAAGGCACTTAAACACACTTGCTCCATCCTTCGGAAGGGATGTAAAGCCATTGGTCCAGTGTGTTTGGTAATGCACTTTAAAGATCCCAGAGCATTCTTTCGTTAAGAGCAAGGGGGTTCTCCGGTGTCTCTGGCCGTTTCTAATTCTCCTCATGGGTTTCCTCATGCTTACGAGCGACAATGCAATGGGCACTTTTGAGGAATCCTTGGTTTCAGTACCAGAAATAAATAATGATGTTAACATGTCGAGGACACGCTTGAACGAAGCCCTTGTATTAATCTCTCGTACCTGACCTCCCTTTGCGCATGCGCACATTTGAACTTGGAGCAAACTGCCTTGTTTATTTTATATTACGGAGGGTCGAAATTTTGCCTTAAGATTTCACCAAAACTAAACGCTTGGTCCAGTGCACCTATTGAGCAAATATCAGACCCAAGAGACAAGTTTCATTTTTTGGAGTTTGCCACAGATTTTGTGGGAAACGACAGGGCGGAGGTTCACTGCAGCCATGTTCACGGGTCTAAGCATGAACAAATGTTTTTACTCCTGTCGCGTTGCTACGTATGTCAGTATACAAAAATGGAAAGAATTTATAAGTGAGACATCAACATGAATGATCATGCACACACAAAATAAAGTTTTTCCATCCAAATTAAATCAACCTGCCAATTATTAGTTTTCTTTTTAAATGTACGTTTTCGTTTACTGGCTAGTAATTATTAGTCATTTTAAGGAAAAATAGTGATGTCTAACTTCAAAATTCTTACCGTGTGCACTAACTACAATGTACATGTACAAGCATGGAAGTTAGACCCGTACCGTACCCGTGAACAGGGCGTCTATACGACACAGGTCTACAAAGTACAAGCAAGTAGGCCTACATCCTTGTTACATTTCATACTGAGCTGAACTTGGATATAGGCCTAAAGTGTCTCTACACGCGGCCGACACGAATAGGTGCGCCACAAAGTCCACAATTAAGCGAAAAACTTAAAAACGAATGATTCAAGATGTGAAAGTTTTAATTACTTCGTCTTTTGGAACAAGACTGGCAAGTATCAAACCAAATCTTTTAAGATCTAGAGTATTTCTAGACGTCTTGAAGGCTAGGCATCGAACGCGATCATTATGTCGGAGGCGGAAAATCTGCTGCATGCGTGCGTAAATGGCGCCCTCTGTTGCCAAAAATTACCCACCAGACAATCAATCGTGGGGGCGTGGCACACTATGCCGAACCTGGGGCCCAACGGGAGCGGGGAAATGTGCACCCAAAAAGCATAACATATTCCGGTTTTATACATTTTTATTCAACTTTATATGCACTTTCAATATAAGTTACGTCCAACATTAAACCTTGTATTAAAGAAAATTAAACATTTGGTGCACCGACAAAGAATTTAACAATTCAGCCCTTATATAATTTAATGTTTTTTAGACGAATGTAAATGACAGTCATCGACACCTTTTGCACTTAAACTAGTTTTTTAAAGGTATACAAATTTGCATTTTGTCATTTGAACCAGTTAACGCTGGGATTATTTCAAACATTGCTGTCCGTAGGCGCTGCTTTATTTTCTTGCATGTTTAACTCATTGAAATTCAAGTTTCTGCAAACACACTCTCAATTGATAGGCATGTACTCATAGCTTGACTCATCCTCTTTCAAATCTTGTGTTCAGTAAGGGTGGCTACTATTGGATAACTCTGGTTATTTACCTTGACAAGGAACATTACTTAACATTACCAAAAGGCTCTGAGGAATACTAATAAGACATTACATGTACTTGTGAGTGCTATTGGGGTTAAGGACTAAAGATCTTAAGCCTAGCGTACATCAGCGTACGCGACATTGCAACTGGAAGCAACTAGTGGCAACTGTTGTTTCCGGCAACTGGAAGCAACTCGCGGAAACTGGGAGCAACTGATCAGTTGCTTAAAAAGGTCGATGTACGCGCACTTGCAACTACTGGCAACTGGAAAAATCCCAGTTGCAGCGAGTTGCTCATGTTCTACTTTTTGGCAACTAGTTGTATCCAGTTGCATCGATGTACGCGTACTTGCCACTGGTTGCTGTCAGTTGCTCGCGTGCATCTGATCACGTGCGTACACATGGTTGAGCAATACAATACAACGCGTTGAGCAATACAACTGTGAACTATTAGCGCTTCTTGAAACACATGCCCCTAATATGACAAGAAGTATTACTCTGAGACCACATGCACCTTGGTACAACAATATTCTTCGTGAACAAAAGCAGGTGAAACGTCGGTTAGAGCGGAAGTGGGTTTCATCTGGCCTTGAAGTACACAAGCAGCTGTACCGACAGGGATGTCTGAACTATACCAAAGCACTCGAACAGTCCAAAAAAGACCATCATCGAGCACAGATCAGCAGTTGTGGGCAGAACAATCTTTTCCGCCTTATTGATAAACTCTCTGCTGTTAGACCTAATAAAGTCCTTCCGTTGCATGAATCATCCATTCAGCTTGCAGGAGAATTCTCTGAGTTTTTCTGCAAAAAGATTGAAGCTGTGAAAAATGATCTAGATAGCTTCACCGGCACCATTGTGTGTACTCAAGAGGCACAAAGGAATCCTCAGCAGCTGTGTGACTTTCAGAGGATGTCGCCCGACGCAATACGCAAAGTTATCATGGACTCAAATTCAAAGTCCTGTCCCCTTGACCCTATTCCGACCTGGCTACTCAAGCAGTGTGTGGATGAGCTTCTACCTGCTGTCTGTGACATTGTGAACTCATCCATGACGTCGGGGGAAGTACCTGATAGTTTCAAAGTAGCTCAATTAACGCCATTGATAAAAAAACCATCACTCGACCCTAATAGACTCGATAACTACCGGCCAGTGTCAAACCTCTCTTTCTTGTCAAAGATAACTGAGCGCTGTGTTGCTGCCCAGCTAACTAATCATCTATGCTTTACTGAGTTGCAGTGTCAATGTGCGCGCTCTGAAAATGTAGACAAGCCTGGATGCATACATGCTCTCAGTTGCCGCTAGTTATACAAATGATCAGTTGCTGTCGATGAGCGCGCTACGTACACATTGGCAGCAACTGCAAGCAACAGTTGCTTCCAGTTGCAAGGTCAATGTACTTTACGCTTTACCGAGTTGCCGTGTCGATGTGCGCACTCTGAAAATGTAGACATGGCTGGATGCATACATGCTCTCAGTTGCCGCTAGTTGCGCAAATGATCAGTTCTGAGTTGCCGTCGATGAGTGCGCTATGCACACTATGCACACATTGACAGCAACTGATCAGTTGAGTTGCTTTCAGTTGCAATGTCGATGTACGCTATGCTTTAAAATGTTTGGTTGAACACAATTTACTGTAAGAGGTAGTTCTGCTATACTTACATAATAATCGTTCAGAACTGGCACATATTACAAATGATACAATGTTACTTAATGAGTTTACAAGAAATAACACTTTCTCTTTTGGCCCCTATGAGGCATTTTTCTTTAATTTTACACCTCAAATCTAGTATTACAAAAGTTTATCGTTTCTGTATCACAAATTCTTTCCCTCTTCCAACTGCACGAGTTGCGCGCTGACATCCCATAATTTCTTGGCCACTTCGGGGTCGTTAGACTCCGCGGAGCTTTCCGATTCTTCGCAGTCACGATAGTAGCCACCAGTCTTACCTGTAAGGGTGCAAACAAATGTTGAAAATTTTAACGTGTACAACAGGGATCTACACAATTTCGGGTACAATTTTTTTCTTTTATTGCAATGCATTTATTGTACAAGGCATCGCTGCAATTGCAATTCTCTGAAAAAAATGACATTTCTTGTTTCCTTGTTTACGGTTAATTTCTGAAATAAGAGGTCCAATTTCTTGAAAGCATGGACACAGTTTTATCGGAATGAGGTACTGAGCTGACTATGACCCCGTTTTCGTTACGGAAATCGCTTCATTCAACGAAAATTAGTTAACCACTTGACGCCGGAGGACGTGTAAACACGCAAAAATTTCCCCATCGGTGTAGCGGAGGACGCGTAAACACGTTTAGGAGAAATTCGTTTGTTACTGCGTTTGACTTCTACAATCGCGGTAATTTCCGAGAGAAATGGCCAAAAAAAGTTTCTATCAAAGCGACATTGTGTTGTACAATGACGGTTCATCGACATAACAACAATACTTAACCGCACATGGTTAATGAGTTCAATTGTTTTCCACCTCCATGTTTCAACTATAACCCGCACCTACATACAGCAATGTTTAAAATAATCCCTGGATTCCTGACTTCTTACCCTTCAAGCTAGGGTCAGTGCCCGCATGGTACACCGCCTCTCCCCCCTGGTCTTCGGTTCTCGTTATGCCTTTCCATCTGAATATCGGCGTCAGGAGATAGGTCAGCATAAACCTCGTCATTGCGCTCTCATTTCTGTTTAACCCGGTCGATGGAATGAACCCTAAAATTAAAACATAGTAAAAAGGGGGCCAGTAAAATTTGTTAACAATCCTGTTTCATTAGCATTGCTTTGTTGTTGTCTATCAACTTCATATGTTGATAGCAATGCATAGTTAACCCCGCCTCTTAGATACTGTTGCTATGTGCTCACAAGCCAGCACAAAAAAATGGCGACACAACGTACAAAGCAACGGGACTCTGCATGGAAAGCACAGATTCATTGGAGAAAACTCAAGGTATTTATGTTTTAAGGTCGACAGTTACCGTAGCACACACTGAGCGAAGGGCTAGTAATGCAGGGATGACATATATTCATCAAAATGCGCTTTTCTACCTTTCAACAGCGAATCGCCCGACATTGAAACCAAAATTTACCCGATCACTGGCGCATACAACATACAAACTGTATGGGCAGAAAATCGCGTGATTGTTTGTGATGATTGCATCACTTTGACCTATGTGGGCGCCATCTGCTAGCTCTGTTGTGATTGGTCGGCGAGTTCGGCTTGATTAACAGGTCGGAACTATGCATGGTAACAATGGTGTTTGTTACCATATTTTATGCGTAAAATGGTACCTTTTTTAAATTACTTTTTTACCATTCATTCAACACATAAACCATGCATGGATTTTTTGAGGTTTTCTTAAATATTACTGTATCTATGTGGCTGAGATTTCGACAAGGCAGTTTATCAACATTATTCTTTAGTTATGTAATGCTGCTGTTCCTGGAATTCGTAAAAAATATTTTATCTGCAAATGATATAATGGACCTTTAACCATGTGACGCCGGAGGACGTGTAAACACGTTCTGGCAATGTATAGTCACAGGAGCGGCTGACGAGTTGCAATGTCAGCTTTGCCGCTGTCTTCCACGGTTGACGTGTAAACGCATCCATTGTCCACCATTCATTGTGTTTGTACACACTGTGTTTTGAACTTGAATTTGACAGCTGTGGCCTGTCAGTGTAGCTAATCTTGCACTGTGGTGGCTGCCTCAGAGTGTTCCAAAGTATAATCTTTTGGTGAGAAGATTCATACAATGAATGTAGAAATGACTCTCAAGAGTCAATATTTGTGGTGCTTGACCTGGTGCCAATTTCATGGCGCTGCTTAAGCATTAGCGGAAAAGACGTGATTACTGTGGCATAAAAGTTGTGCTAACTTTACTGCTATTTAATGGCCGTGACGTGCTTAAGCATGCACGTGCTTAGAATTGACTATTGCTGCATCACTGGTCTTAAGCAAATGTTGTCCCTGAAGCTATCGAATGTTTTGCTTTGCTTTGCTTATGGTTACGGTCTCCATTAAATAGGCGAAGCCTCTGTTAGCACAAAATCGGCTGCTAAACAGCGCCATCAAATTGGCCCCTTGTCTTAACTTTTAGTCAATCACATTTGCCTTTTTTTTTTAATTTGTATTTTAAACAAAAAATTGTATTTTAGGCCAAAAATAATCCCGGTGTCAACTGGTTTAAAATTCTGTCTGATTTATTACTTGTATAGGTAAATCATATGTTTAATGATACCTGGACAAACAGCATTGACAATGACCCCCGAGGCCTCCAACCTCCTTGCAAGTTCTTTTGTAAACAGCACATTAGCCAGTTTGGAGTTCTGATATGCCAACTCTCCACTGAACGTTCCTTCCAAGAGCTGGAGATCGTCAAAATCTAGGTGTGCACCAGCACCTGAACAAAAAGAGTAAATTATAGGTCTTTTGTTACTTCATTACAAAATCTTCATTTGCATAAATGGAGAACCGTAGCCAAGCAGTTTGGTGTAATAAACTCGAGACCTTGACATTCGACACGCACATAGTCACAGTGGGCACAGTGGGCACGGGCGCACAGTGGGCACGGGCCCGGGCGCACCGTGGGCACGGGCGCACCGTGCAATGGAAAAACATATGGATCTAAAATTGCACGGCAAATGGAACAACATGGAACGGTTAGTGACGTTGCATTAAATGGATTAAATATTAAACGACATGCGACCTGCCATCGTCCAATCAGATCACAAGGATCTACTTGGGTGTTACATTAAAGGCGCTCTTCCATGCTGGCTAGCAGCATGCACAACTGCAGCGTGATAATAAAATGTACGCACATGGACGAAAATCTGGACTAAATCCAGTATGGGAAGGACCGCATCAACATGGTATTTTATTCCATATTTTTCCAAAACTTAGAGATGTGCCTTATACAACATGTATGCGAGTGCGCCTTAAGCGGGCCTCCCACTGTGCGATTTTTGCCACGAATTTCCTACGATTGAGTACGATTTGGTACGATTGTGTGTAGAGTCAATAGACAGTCTCTGGTAATCGTACCAATTCGTGGGAAATTCGTGGCAAAAATCGCACAGTGGGAGGCCCGCTTTATACCCAGGTTTTTACGGTACACCCCTTTGGAGCCAAGATATAATTTAATCTTATCCGTTCTTACCTCTCGATCCTTTGCTACTGGGATCATGAAGAGCAGAAGCAGTCACGACAATCCGTGTTTCTCCAACTTCGGATGCAGTTTTCCTCAAGTCATCCAACAGCAGCAGGGTCAACAAGAAATGACCTAGGTTCAAAGGGTGAAAGAACTGACCTTTTATAGCTAGGCCAGACAAGAATGTTTTAAGAGACTATACCACTGTGCATTATAGCTCAGCTGGTAGAGCATCTGCCCGGTGAGTCAGAGGTCTCGGGTTCGAATCCCGATAAGGCCCTTATGATTTATAATTCCCCCCCCACCCAAGTTTTTTTAATTTTTATTTCAATGGCTAATCGGATTAGGCATTAATCAGATGTTGCATTCGTTACTTGGCCCAGTTGCGCCACTATGCAAAACCAAGAGAAAAATTGGGTCCATAGGGAAAACCAGAGGGAGTATACCACTGTGCCTTATAGCTCAGCTGGTAGAGCATCTGCCCGGTGAGTCAAAAGGTCTCGGGTTCGAATCCCGATAAGGCCCATACAATTTCAAGTATACTCTCCCGAAAAAGAAAAACAATTCATAAAATATCAATTATTGATCAGACATAAGTTTGTTGAATACAGTAAACTTGTGGATAACAAGGCACTGATCGACCAATCACTTTGGAATCACTTTCAAGACTGTTCTGCTTCAGTGATTTTGGACCTGTTTGAACTTCCTGGGAGAATCCTGCAGTTAAGGGTTCTCGGAATTCCCATTTTGTCGGGTTTTCGAATTGTTTAAACCTGCATGGGATGAGCTGACCTCTGCAAGTGCACATCTCAAAACAGCCCTAAAACTGCAGGAGCTCAGGAAGGCAGAGTGGTGCACCCTACCTCAGTGGCTCTTACGGAGGCTGGTGCAGTCAGCCTTGCCACAAGAGGTGTTCATACACCTTACTGACCAATAGAATAGGTTGCATCTCTCCGCCTTTTTGATATTTCAGTCAAAGAAAACCTTTTTTTTCCAAGCGTATAATTTCTTTGGAAATACTCATATTGAAAGACTTCAGCAATGGTCAACCAAAAACACACAAATATAAACAAACTATATGGAAAAACAACTGAAAAACCTACCCAAATGGTTAGTTCCGAATGTCGTTTCAAAGCCATCCTCAGTTTTAAACGGGCCGAGGCCATTACGGAATCCGGTCGTGATTCCAGCGTTGTTACAGAGCACGTGCAGTGGCTTTCCTGAGGCGTGGAATTCGTCCACAAACTGGCGTACTGACTTTAAAGATGCAAGGTCCAACTAGAGTGTGCAAAAAAATGACATTTACTTTATTAAAGGAGCGTGTTCAGATTGTAATTTTGAGCCCCCATTTTTTCCCCAAGGGTGTTGAGATTTTGATACCATGTCATTTGTCATATTTTTCTCATTACCATTCTGAAATTTCGCGCTCTCAATTTGTATATGGGTCATTCCATGAAGTTGAGAAACACAGTTTCCGTGTTACATCCACAACAATTTTTACTTTTTTTTTGCCCTTGATAACCCCATGAATCAATACTATTCAGAAATTCAAGCTGTTGGATGAGGGAAATTTTAAACATTCATTACTTGTAACAAAATCCTCATGGATTTAAATTTATATGTCAACTAAATAAAATTTTGTTCAAATGTAGGTGTGACATTTGGTGCTTTTTAGCAGATTTTCTTGAATCACACAGAAATTTAAGCTAGAATCCTCCAAATTCAAAAATAAAAAGAATTGTTAAGTTTGAAAAATGTGTTTATTTCAAATTCAACATAAAAACATTTGTAGTTGGAGTGAAAGCAGTTGAATTGTATTGGTTTCCAAGTTACATCCACAACCACCACTTTGTTAAATAATTCAAAATGGCGGAACTTTGTCAACACTGAAGACTCCCAAATTACCCTCAAACAGTGTAAGCCACCACATCATGCAACATCGTTATATAAATGGTGATTCATTGCTCTCTTATTGACCATTTTTGTGGAAATGAAGAAATGTCACACTTTGTTCCTCAACTTCATGAAATGACCCATATTTATTCCACAAAGCAGTGCAGTGATTACACCAACCTCTTTGTTTTCACACCAAATTAGAGATTGTAAATTTCCTGTTTTCTTCCCATGGATAGTATTTTGGGGAGGTATTTTATGTGATTGTTAGGTTAAATTGGAACCCATTTTCTGGAAAAATCTGAACACGCTCCTTTGCACGCTACCTTCATGAACGTCAATTTAGCGCTTGAGTTAGCTCCCGTCAGCGTCTTGATTGCGTTCTCTGCGTTGGTTTCGTCACGGCACGCCATGATGACATCATAACCAGCTGACGCAAACTTCTCTGCTGCCCGGAGACCCACGCCACGATTGGCTCCCGTGATGATGCATACTGCTTGGAAGAAAGTTTTATTCGAGAGTTTACGTAAAATTGAAATGGGTATTTGTTCATACTTTGTGAGAACCAACGTTGATATAAATTTTTAAACTTGTTTTTTAAATGATGGAAAGAATCTATAACCAAGTCGGATATCACCTTAGGCCTCAAGTACAAAATATGAGTTTTTCCCAAGTAGGCCTAAAATCATATTTTTTTCCTGCAAAATTTGTTTAAATGTCTGCATAGTTGCCAGGTCCATGACCTCGCCACCCCATTGATGAACAATGGCTGAGTGATGAATAGGGTGGCGAGGTCACGGACCTGGCGACTATGCCGACGTTTACATTAAATCTGCACTTACTGATGGCTAATTTAGGCAAATTTAAGGAAAAAATTGTTATGTCCGACTTGTAAATGTTTACCAAAACGACTCCTCAGGCATCGTACATAGGCCTGTTATTTAACTAAGGCATAAAAAAAATTAATGTTATGTTGGCGTAACGGGCCCCCAAAAATAGGGTAGGTAGGTCGGGATTTTTTTTTATTTTTTTTAATTTTTTTTTCCTCCCAGCAACGAAAATGACATGAAAAAGTGGAAACCAAAATCAGACAAAATGCTGGCCGTTTCATCTGATTCCACATCTTTGTATGGACCCGCTTCTTCCTTTGACGATTGTATTTTCAGCACCGTGTACACCTTGACATCATCGGCGCAGCTCTGGGCGATTAACCTTAGCTGTTGACTCAAATTTATCCGTTTTAAGCGATCGAAAATTACCGCAGATCCACATTTTCCCTTGATGGAAACATATAGATATTAATCATTAAATTTCTTCCCTTGAAAAAAATAAAAATATCCAGGGTCGGCCGTATTTTTAGGGTCGGTCGGGTTACGCCAACATAACATATTTTTTTTTTATGCCTAAGTGCAGATTTAATGAAAAACCAAAATTTAGCAGTGAGAAAATTTTAACATTTTGTGAGGAAACACTTGAAAATGTTTAAGCCCGTCTCGCATGTTTTGCACAGAGGGTTTGAAGCCATGATCAACCATGGAGGAAGGATGGATCAACTTAGGTATTCCAATCTTTCCCGCACCTCCCCGCCCCAAACGGTCCTGGATACGGCACCGGCCGAGTACGAGTGGCAGTGCTGGTGGCAGACCTTTGCCAGAAACGGTACGAGTGCACCAACTCTGTGCGTGGACCGTACCCGTGTGCGCGTGCGTCACCCTGGCCGCCATGCTCGGACTTACCTTTTGCTGCGGTTTCCGTGGTTAACGTCTTCACTTCTTCTGAAGTCGGATTTTCTTTTCCTGAATCCGCCATGCTTGACTTGAACTCAATTTACTTTTTTAAGGCCATCACCGAGTGAAATATTTGCAAAAGTTCCGGGCAAAAAGTTCAGCCAGTGCAGTTAAAAACATTTTTGTGTGCATGCTGCAAAGAGCGCCCTCAATGGTCAAAGTCTAGTCGAACTCGACATCACAGCGTTTACGTTTAAAGGGAATAATTATGTTCAAAAATTAAAGGAAAATTTTTAATTTCAATTTGATTGTGCGAACTTACTGTGATGTCTTTTGTGCCCAAATCCCTCACCCCGTTTCGTATAAATTTGTTTCATGATCCTTTGTTATTACTTACATTAAAAGTTGGTCTGTCACAATTCTTGAAATCTAATGTTTTTCTCGGAGATTTCTCTGGGGTTTCTTAATTCCCACTTCTAAAACCGCATCTTATTCGTTGTCTTGAGGTAATCTTGAAAACGGTGGAGCAAAAGCCTTGCGACAGGAAGATGGAGTTAAAGGAGCGCGTCACATTTTTGAGCCCCCATTTTTTCCTAATATCATTTGTCATAATTTTCTCATTACCATTTCAAAATTAAGCGCTCTCATCAATCCGTATAATATTTTCAAAAATATCATTAAAAATAACCCACCGATGTTGTGTAAACTAATTTATCCGGTTCCATAAAGCAGTTCATTGATCACACCAACCTTTTTGCTTTCACATCCAAATCGGAGATTGCAAATTTCCTGTTTTCTCCCCGTGGATAGTATTTTGGGGAGGTATTTTTGTTATGTTAAAACAAAATCAATTTTCTGGAAAAATCTGAACACGCTCCTTTAAAGCACAACAATTTGTTTATCTGGGGCAGGGAAGGCGCTAATTTGGGTTGCTAATCTACAGATGCAATTTCAAACATTTCTTCATTTTGTAAAAAAAAAAATCAAAATAAATAAGAAATACACACAGAATACGCAGTCTTAAAAAGATTACCAATGGCTCAATTTTATACTGAACTTTTCTACGGCAAGAATTTCTGATAATTTAAAATTGTCTCAATTTTTCGACCAAGAAAGAAAGGTCAAAACAATGAATGGCAAAGACATGTATGATTTTTTTCTTAATAAAAAATCAATAAATTACACCTTTCTTTAATGAAAGTTCTTCAAATTTATATTATAATTTGGAGCAAACGATTCTAATCATTAATGTAATTTAAGACTGAAAGACATTTTCTTTTGTAATAATACGATTAATGACGAAAACAATTTACAAACTTAAAAAAGAAAATGAAATCGCACAAAAATTTGACCTTTTCTCATATTGTATTTTTGAAAAAAGAGTTATAAAAAACTCCTCAAAAAAAGTTCGGAAAGTCAAGTTTGACTGACGATTTCTCTCTTGTTACTAAATCATTTCCCTTGAATTTGGTATCATTGGAAAGCCCCGTTATTCCTCTTTACAGTGATGTGTCATTTGTTATGGTTAATCAATTGGGGGATGTGCAGTATAGCGGAATACAGGGGTGGGTGGAAAGTGAAATGTCACAAAATTCACTGCTATTGTAATGCAGTGCATTCCCCTTTTGCTTGCAGGATGGGAATGTGTCAATGCACCTTTTGACAAAAGCAATGCATTTTGTGACATTTCACTTTACACCCACCCTGTATTCAGCTGTGCTGCACATCCCCCAATTGCTTAATCATAACAAATGACACATCATCGTAAAGAGGAATAACAGAGCTTTCCAATGATATAACATTCAAGGAAAATTATTTTGCAACAAGAGAGAAATCGTCAGTCAAACATGACTTTCCGAACTTTTTTTGAGGAGTTTATATTTGTGACCTTAACTCATGTATTTTTTTATACATAAGAATAATTTATTATTTGGCTTTCCTTTGATATAAAATCCTGTACTGTTGTCACTTTAGGTTGCCAAGGTTACCGGGTCTACACTAAAACCAGTGAACGGCAATGGACATTTCCAATTACCAGCCAATGTTTATACCCAGTTACCCTTATCACTGACATCACACTTTAGTAGTCTGTGCGTAGTAATAATTCTTGGGTTTCACTTTCTTGACAACCGGTTGCTATCTGCCATTACTGTGTCCATACTATGGCACGGCAAAGCGAAAATAATTAAACACTGATAGTTCTGCCATCAACCCTGAAAAATAAGTCTCAACATTTTTTAAAACTTGCCAACAAAAGCACGGTATGCCAGTTTCAAACAGTCTCAACATTTAAAAGTCATGCCAACTTTTTTTTCTTGTGCAACATTTGCGAAAATATGCGTCAACATTAAATTATCAGTGTTGAATTATTTTCGCTTTGGCGTGCCATAGTATGGACACAGTAATGGCGGATAGCAATCATTGTCAAGACAGAAACCCAAGAATAGACGCGAGTTCTACTTGAATCAAAGGGGCAAGAAATAATTAGTCTCAATTCAAGTCACAATCTCTTCCACTGAACTGTGACAAATGCATTCTTCTGTATGTCATTCTCAATCGACCTTGTGATGAGACTTGAGCTAACTCTAACTCTAACTCAGCTCCATGGAGAACTGCAGTTATTTTTCCCCACACTGACGTAAAAGGTCTTGCTTTCTGATTGGTGCATTGGATATGAATATTCATATTGTCTATAAAGCCGTCTTTGAGAGTTGTTTATATTATAGGCTTACAAAATTTAATTGCCTATTTTTCCTCCATTGCATAAATTGTGTAGTAACTTGTGTTCGAACTTTGGACGTATTTTTGTCAAAGCATTAAACAAATGTACACAGCACAATTTGCCTGTGAAAATTAACAGCGTTTAAATGCTTGGAGAGAGTCCAAGTTGTTCCAATTTATAAACAAAAGAGAAGGGAAAATGTACGTTTTTTTCTAACTGGTATTTTTCAAATTACCAAATTGACTAACTTTTAAGTAATTGTAATGATTGCAACAACAATTGTTATGCTCATCTTACTTTGTTAAATGAATTAGATAAAAACAAAATACTGGGTCCAATTTCACGGTGCCGTTGAGCAAAAAATACTGATTTTTTTGGTATAAAACTGCCACTAAGTCGTTTGTTGATAAAAACAAATGGTCTTGGAGTAAAGTTTAATCCAAAATGTGAAACTAAGATATTAAAAGAATAGTGAGTTTCATTTTCCCTACAAGTTCAACATTAAATTTGAAGTATGACGTGAATCTGTTTTTGTACAAAAAGTCTGAGTACCATTTTTGCAAGCATGCATGGTTGCACATTTTGTGCTTACATTGTTGACCAATAGAACCTTTGCACGGCGGCCATGACAGGGGGCAGTCACATTGTCACCTTGTGTCATGTACGAATGGGTGCTTTGTGGTTCTATTGTTACATCATTTAAATAAGAAAACCTGGCCCCTGTCATGGCCGCCGGTGCAGAAGCTCTATTTGAATGAGAAAAGTTGCCCCGCAAGATGGCGGCTTTTCGATACGGTCTATATTTGCAAAGTTTTAATTTCGCATTTAATACATCTCTATTTTTCAAAACATGATTTGCATTATACTCGTAGAATTTCAAAAGCAATTGCCGACAGAAACTGGGCCTATTAAATGAGTTTGTCCGGATCACACTTTTGACACTCACACCCCCCTTTTTTACCATGGGTGTTGTAATTTTGTTTCTCATTACCATTCTGAAATTTCGCGCTCTCAATCCACACATTTTCAAAGATATCGTCAAAGAAACCTCCAATGTTTGGTAAACTAATTTATCCGGTTACATAAAGCAGTGCAGTGATTACACCAAACTTTCTGCTTCCACATCAAAATTGGAGATTGCAAATTTCCTGTTTTCTTTCCATGGATAGTATTTTGGGGAGTTATTTTACACGATTGTTAGGTTAGAACAAAATCCATTTTCTGGAAAAATCTGAACAGGCTCCTTTCATGTTTTTTTCTGAACCATATTTTGGCAAACTGCTACTGATGAACACATCTCAATGCATCATGTCAGAAGTCCATGATTTATACTAGGGGAAATCCTCCACACAAAATCTTGCAAGAAAGTCCAGCTTACAATTTACATTTATCCACGCGCAGTGTGCTCCGTGAAGCTCATAAAACTCAGTTGCAAGTTTTTTCCACAATTCGTTGAGGTGACCGAAGATTTGATTTCACCTCAGAATTGGCCGGTGAACTTTGACCTCGCAGACAAATTGCAGTATGGCCCCACCTCACACGAGAACACTGATTTTAAGATGAAATTCCTGTCTTGATGTCTTCCAACAAATAAGTACACTTTTGTAGAGTACTGTACCGAATTACAATGAGAGGCGTAGTGGTCTTGCGGATAGCGTGTCAGACTTTCGGTCGAGAAGTCCATTGTTCGAAACCTGGCCATTGCACCGCGTTGTGTCCTTGGACAAGACACTTAACTCCTCTGTGTCTCTCTCCACCCAGGTGTATAAATGGGTACCAGCAAATACGGTTGGGGAAACCCAACTAGTTGCTGGGGGTAGACCTGCGATGGACTGGCATCCCATCCACGAGGAGTAGCATTGCTCCTAGTCACTCCATGCCACAGAAACTGGGGATGAGAACTGGCTGTATGAGCCAGCATGGGCTTGTAAATGACTTGCCTACCTACCGAATCACAATAATCAAGTATGGCAACATATTCCTGAAATAATTTTTGTTCATCTCCGAAAGAGGTGTACTAAAAAAAAATGGACAAACTCCACATATGGAAAGCACTTCATCATAATATGCAACAAGAAATATTTATACATAATATTCATGTATATTTACGTATGTATAGAATATATTCACAGACGTGTACAAAATAGTTTTTTTTTTCAGTCGGGTTCCGATTTAGTCTGTTTTGTCGTAGCTCTCGTCCTCCTCAGCTACGATGGTTTGAAGGGGAATCCACTGTCGCGGCTGATGAGGGCGCTCTTTCTGGCGTCAAATATACGTTTCTGAGTATTCCTCCTCCGAAGCGGCCGAGTTTCGGTGGCCACGTGGGAGTGACGCAGAAAGCGCCGACGAACTGGTTAGACCGACCGAAACGAACGCACTGTCCTCGCACGACATGGTGGGCGGTGTTAGTTTATCAGGGCCGAAGGATGACCGCGAACGCCGCGTGGTTGACGGACTGTTGGTACTTGTTGTAGAGCCTAGCTGGGGTTGACCGGGACTTTGGGTTTGGATGTTTTTAGAGCGTTGTGTGACGAGCTCTGTTAAGTTACGTATTCGTCTTTCTCTCTGTACAAAGTAAAACAAAAACAGTGTTTTTATTCATGTCGTCCATTTTCTAGGTAAGGGCTACCAAAGTCACGTGCAGAGAAACCAGTCCCTCAATCAGAAACAAGAGATATTCAGAGTGCTTGGCGCTCGATGCGCATTTGGGTCTTTCCACAGTAAAAGGGGCATTTTGGCAACACAGACCATATTTTCGAGGAAATACTTTTGTCTGGTCTAAAAATAAAAGAAATAAGTTTAAGTTGTTCTGAAGAGATAACTTAGGCCCAAAAAGGGTTACAAATAGTGTGACAACATGCCTTTCTAAAAACCCTGTGTACAAATTTCCAATATAACGCTCGTAACTGGGACGGCCTAAAATGTAACAATTGTCGGTCCCTGTTACGTGCATTATATTGGAAATTTTTACACAGGTGTGACGAGGGGGCAATTTCATAAGGCTCTTTTGCACAAAAATGTTTTTGCTTTGTAAAAATGGGTTAAAGCAGTCCAAATTGTAAGTCAACGTTGTGTTCTCAGCAAGAGCAGCAGAACACCAGTCAACTGTGATGGGTAATTCCTAAAATTAGGGGTCCAAAATGTTTGGTGTCCCAGTTACGTACGACACTCTCTGCTTCAAAAATCACCACTTATGACCACAAATTCTCAGTAATGGACTGTGGCCTGTGATTATAGCAGGGATGTGATTGGATGTTTGAAAAAAAACTGAAATTGCGAGCGCACAGCGTGAAGCCATTACGGCATGGGATTCACAAGGGTCATGTTTTTTGGCAAAAAACCAGAAAAAAACCTGAAAAATCACATCCCTGTTATAGGGGGCAGCATCATTTTCTTCAATATTTTGTTTTCTGATTCCTGAAAAATATTAAAAACTAAAGACCATAAAGGCTTATAATTTACTCCATGGTATTGAATAGGAGTTTGTTGTCCCGGGTTACCTACGCCAATGAAAATTGGCTGTAGAATGAGTTTGCATTAACCTTGGTGCCAAATATACACAAACATTAAATTTGAGTGGCATTTGTACAAATAAAAATAAATATTTTCTACTGGGAAACCACTTTCAATCATTAAAAACACTTGGAAATCTTAAAAAGCATGTCACACTTTTGGACCCCTAATTTTGGGAATTACCCTAATACACATCACATACGAGTTTGACTGTTACCCAATTTTTACAAAACAAACAATTTTGGATTGAGTTTTTTTCCTTCTAAATAGCTTGAAATTGGCCCCAGTACCACTCTTCTTTCGATCTTCGTAAAGTGAGATTACTAATGATGAATAACTAATCTTCATCAAATGAAGTAATTTCTCTAGTGTGAACAGGATTAACAACACCCTTACCTCTGCTATTTGCCTTTTAATCTCTATGTTATCTGCCGATAACCGCTGATGTTTTTCTTCGTCTTCTCTGCTAGGCGCGGCAAGCCCCAATGGGTTTTTAGTATATATCCCGTCGGGGTTCTTGCGAATAAAAAGGATCTGTTTAAAAATTGGTAGACAGAAATTCATAAAAGTTCAAGAAAAAAATACATTTCATGTTTTTACTTCAAGTGGAAGACACTTGTAAGCTTCATGCAATTCAGCCTACAGGTTGCGAATTGAAGTTCATTACACCCATTAAAAAAAATAAAAAAATAAATAAATATTCACAAATGAACTCCCAAGCGATGTCATTGGATTAAACAGTTAACATGACATTAATTACAATTACAAAATGCTACTCGATGCATGCACAAAAACTAAATGGTGTGGCTAAACATACTTGTGACTCGGAAAGGATTCGAACCCAAACCACAGAGGTGAAAAGCAAGTAAAGTACTACTATGCTGACCTGGCCTCTCTCAAAAATACATTCATTCGTTGAAATATACAAATAAACAGGTCCACTATCTCACCTTTGGAGCAAATATTAAAATTAGTGTAATAGTTGAACAGAAGATAACTGTGAGGGCAGCAAAGCCAAAGACTGCGTCCTGCTGACTACGAATGATTACTGTTACTGGCGCTGTAATAATACACAATACCTGTGGGCACAGAACAAAGACAAAAACACGATCTGTAATGTCTAAATGTTTTAAACAACCATTTGACCAAAAAAGCCTTACTCAAATGAAAGGTATGAATAAGTGATTATTTTTAGGGACTCTGACCTAGGGACTGCCGGGGTGAATGAATTTGATACAAATGTTGACAAATGTCCAAATGAGTTTGGGAAATCTGGATGCAGTGAAAAGCAAATTGGCTCCACCGGGATTAGAACCGCGGACCTTCTGCTTAATGTGCAGACGCCCTACCAATTAAGCCAACTTGTGGTCTCGAATCACAGTAGTGCAGTTGTTCCTCACTAATTGGGATTGGCTATCACGTGAGCTTAGCAAGCCCTACAGAGGGATAAACCCTTCAATGAGACAACCACCCTTCCCAAAGATCATTTAAGATATGCCGCGGTCCACGGTTCAAATCCCGGTGGAGCCAAGTTGCTTTTCACTGCATCCAGATTTCCCTAACTCATGGACATTTGTATCAAATAAAAGGTGAAAATGTCTAACTATACAATGCAATAAATCTGCCCGAGATATCTTTTTACAAAAAAAGAAAATGATAATTGAAGATGAATTTACATAAATGTGAACAAAACTAGACCCTTGACTGCCGTGGTATAACGGCTCCATCTTCCATGCACTATAGCCAGGGAACCAGCCTAAGTAGGACAGTGACTTCGCACAATTTGTTGAAAGCATTGACACATCTTTTCATTGTTTTCCTGGAATGCAGATTAATTGAGTACAATTTCTATGAATTTCAAAAAAAAATTAAAATCAATTTGTTTTTAAAATTATTCAAAAATCAACAATTTAAAAATTTACAGAATTAAGACTTGAACTCACGACTCAAAACATTATTTCTATTTTAAAAATATTTAAAAACTCACCGAAACATTGTAAACAGACATGCCGACATATCTAGAATCGTTCAAATCTCGAACAGACATGTTCCTTGTTTCGTAGGCTAGGAACAACCCAAATATTAGGAGTAGACCATTGATGGCGTACAAGATACCTGTAGGGGTAAACAAAGTGGTTGGGGGGAGGGGCGGGGGAGAGCGGGAAGGTATGGAAAGTAGAAATAAAAGAGTTAGAGAAAGTTGCAGAACATGTGATTTGTATTCCATAACTAAAGGCCTGTCTACACGAACCAACATTTGTTGGCCAACAAGGTCTGACGATGTCGGACGATGTCGGCCGACCAAAAGTTGGATGGTGTAGACGTCACTCCAGACAACGTCCAACAACATCCACCTAGTTGGAGCATGTATGAACATGTTCCTATCGCGGCCCGACTTGTTGGAGCTTGTTGGAGAAACGGGCCAATAGCAGATTAAATCACCTGCCACGTGAAGGCAGCAACCAACTGCAGTCGAGATATGCTGGAACATGTTGGTTTGCACGGTCGAGCACATCCATGTACCGCCCAACAAGTTCCAACTTCATGGTCCGTGTTGGCCAACAAATGTTGGCTCGTGTAGACAGACCTTTAGCAAAGTAAAATTTGGTATGGTGTCTAATCACACACCAGATTGCTCAATCACAGGACTCCACCCTACTTGAACTCACAAATAAATTAATTTGGAAAGAGTTTGAAAACTTGTAATGCAGGGTCTACATTTTCTCAGATTTTAACACCAAGTACAAGTTGGCACTTGAGAGTTAAAGGCAGTATACGTCATTGGTAATCTCGAAAATCAGAAATGTTCACAGATTTACGCCTAACTTACACAATATAAACATGATGACCGTAGAAAACTTCCCCTGAAATAGTTTTGTCTGAAGTGCTATAGTCTTTGAGAAATGAGTAAAACAATTAGTTTTGGTCTCATGAGATGAAAATTAATTCAATTCGCCACAAAACCATTTCGCCCCAAATTATTCGTCCAAACACTACATCGCCCAATTGCCACTTCGCCCCAAAACCACTTCGTGCACAGGCCGTGGTTCAGGGCGAAGTGGTTTTGGGGCGAAATTACTGCAAACCCTTTGTTGACTGTTTTCTCAAAAGTTAGACGAAGTACGAAGCTGGTTTTTGCTCAGGTTGGTTTTAATCATGCATATCTTCAATCACACAGGGGGATAAAACTATTTGTAACAGTTTACCAATCATGTATACTATCTTTAAAGTACTCCACTACAACAGTGCTCATATGTAGCACGATATGTGGCAGAGGGCATCCCCCTACCATTGTTCCCCCATTGTGTCTCAAACATCCAAGGAATTTCCAAGGAATTCCTTTCAGTTTTTAGGGGGGGGGGGGGGGGGTTGGGTTGGTGCGTTAACAAAAGGGAAGAGTGTGTTGAGGTATAGGGGCGTTAGGGGGAGGGAGGAGGAGGGAGGGGGGGAGGGGGGGGGGGAGTCCCTTTGCCACATATCGTGCTGGGTATAACAGTGCTAGGTCGTCACCTAAAAGTCACACTTCAAGTCACAAGATTCCGTGTTTAACCAAAAGCAAATCTCAAGTCATACACGTCTGTGTGCTGAAAAACACTTACTCTGTGACTAAACATGTTTCTGTGTAACCTAAGCAAACAGTCACGAGCTTTGGCCGTGCGACCTTAAACACAGTCCGATTGAACGGGTTATACAAGTGCTCTTCAGTGCAGTCGCGGCCTGCAAATGGGTCAATAGGGACCGATTCTGCAAGAAGTCCGGCATATAGGTTTAAGATCCCGTCTCGCGCTTGAAATGTTGGGGTTGATTTCCAATGTGCGGGGAAAGTGCGATGTTACACGATCGTAATTAGGCCAATCAAACAACGTTAAGAGGCCATTTACAGAAAGATAAACTCCTGTCTCTATTTACTAATGTCCGCAGCAGTCACAGGGTTGAAGTTGCTTTCACAGTGAACTTTTTGGGGAAATAAAATCACTTCGAGTGAGAAAATTCTTTCAATAGACTACTAAAGTGTGATGTCAGTTGCCATGGTAATTGGGTCTAAACATTCACTGGTAATCTGAAACGCCTATTGGTAAAGTGCAGGGAAACAGTTCACTGGTTTTAGTGTAGACCCAGTAACCATGGTAACACACAAAGGGTGACGTTTTCACTTTAGTAGACTATTGTCCAAGCTTAATTTCAACCCACTGAAATTCTCTTAGCATATTTTTTTTATCTCTCCATTATTTTCAAATGATTTATTTGGCAGAGGTTATTAATATGACCTAAAATTGCAATATGTCCTGCTAAAACTGTAATTACAAAATAGAACATGCAATGAAAAATAGTAATTATATGTACTGATTGTGTATACTTGAAGGAGCGTGTTCAGATTTTGCCAAAAATTAGATTCCGTTTTAATCTAAAAATCATAAAAGAACTCCCCAAAATACTATTCACGGGAAGAAAACAGGAAATTTGCAATCTCCAATTTGGATGTGGAAGCAAAAAGGTTGGTGTGATCACTGTACTGCTTTATGTCACCCAAGAAATTAGTTTACAAAACATCAGTTTTTATTATGTTATCCTTGAAAATATACCGAAATTTCAGAATGGTAATGAGAAAAATATGACAATTGATATGGTATCAAAATCTCAACACTCATGGGGAAAATTAGGAGGTTGTGCACCTATCAATTGTTTTCCCCACCCCTCCACCCCCGGGCTGCGTGACACAATTGTGGGGCACAATTTAGGTGACAAATCCCCACCCTCGGGTGCAAAACATGTATTTCAACATGTATTTCAATGGGTCAAAATGCCCACCCTGGGGCACGAAAAAAAGTGACCAAGCCCCACCACCTAAGGGGTGGGGCAGCGGGGGGCTGGGGGCGGTGTGAACAATTGATAGGTGCATAAGGGTTAAACAAACCTCAATTAAACAAATCTGTGTAAAATGTATCCATGCTTACCCAACCAAATTGATAAATTTTTGGCTTCGCAGTGCTCTAACTGTGGTTGTATTTCCAAATCTTCTTCATAATGCTCCTCGACATCGAAGTCTTCGATGCTACGATACAAGGGGTCAATGACCTGCCAAATCGTCAGTAGAATCATGTTGACTAGGAGGTGCGATCCGATCATTACGTACATCTTCCAGACTTCAACTTTCTGTTTCAAATCAAAACCAGAAATATTAAAATAAAAATTGAAAAACGATAATTAATTAAAGGCACAGGCTCGTCAGCAATGCGCGTGCGCCAAATTCGTGCCACGAAATACGCAGCTCCACGCCTTTGCTATGGAGCTGCGTATTTCTTAGCACGAATTTGGCGCGCGCGCATTGCTGACGAGCCTGCCTTTAACCCCCTGACATAACATGGGATTATTTTGTAAGATGGGTCGCTTTCGGAAGGCATTTTTTTGGTAATTGTTTTTGAATAACTGTAAACCTCAATTTAACTACCCTGTTGGAGCCTGTACAGTCACCTTTAACGAATCAGGCCGATCCTAGGAAATCTGGGCTCCTAGCCAAGCTCCAATCATTTGTGTACCATGCACAACAGAAGCTACCAATCAACCTACTTCTGGCCCAGTGACACAATGTAAACAGCTGTTTGCAACCAATGGTTTGACAGAGAAATAGCCCCAGGGTACAGCGCTTCCGGAGTCTCCCCTTTGAATCCCATGTAATTTTGTGTGTGATGCATGTGAACTTATCCGACGACCAGGAAGGCACCATCATTATTATTACCCCTGATCATAGGGCTCCATATTACATCACTCCGTATATCATCTCAGCTCCCTATCAGGCACTCAATGGCTAATAAAACACATCAACATTCAGGGATGCCAGTGGCTCTCACCTTCAGGGCCGGAAAAAGAAAATCCACTGTGCGTGTATGTACGTGTGTACTAGTACGTGTGTACACAGCCTTGCCAGCACATGGAATTCCTGAACATGTACATTGACAGTGTGCAATGTCACCGGCACCACTGCTGTATGGATACAGCGCCCTCTGTAGTCTATGTACTTCTGATCAATAGTCTGGTTTCATGGTACTTTAGCCGTGAATGATTATGGCCGGGATACAGACATACTGCATGTGTGCAAAGAGTTGAAAATATTATTTCCTGCCGTTTATTTTTCCGGCTTGAAAAAAGCCGGAATTCCGGCAATAGCCAGAAGACTGGCATCCCTGAACATTTGCTACCCTCTCAGGTACCGATTTCCTCCTGGGCGGAGAGAAGAAATGTATGGCAAAGTGCCTTGCTCAAGGGCACACGTACCATGGATGGACCGGACTGGAATTCGAACCCACAACCCTTAGAACTAACCAAGGTCTTGAATACGATCCACTAGACCGCTCCACCATGGCACTCCAGAATGAAAATTGGTCTCTGGTATTAATGACTATTTCGGTTTTGCCCGCATGTTGATTTGGCCTTCAAGGATCGGTCTAGCACACCGACTCACCTGCAGGCTGATTTTCCGTCTTCGCCTTCGGCCGTCCTCACTGTCCGACTTCTCCTGAGTCACCAGACTATGCATCATCCAGATCTTACTGAACATGGCTCCGTAGCCAAGCGAGAATGCCACACCCAACAGCCAAGCTACTGACTGAAGAAAAACAAATTTAACATTAAAGCCCAAATTGCAGTTACCCAAAATTTTACTTCACGAGTTGACAAGAAAAACCAGATTAAAAATATTGACAGCAAATGGTAACAAACACCACATTATTTTTTTTATTTCTGTGTAAAGTTATACCTTTGTGAAAAAAATGTCCAACTGAAATATTTTTTTTTTTTACATTTTTTAAAAACAATTATTTAGTCCAAAAACCATGCATGGATTTTTTAGGTTTTCTGAAATATTACAGCATCTATGTGGCTGAAATTTCTACAAGGCAGTTTATCAACATTATTCTTTAGTTATGTAATGCTGTTGTTCCAATCATGTAATCTGTCTTTAACATTATCTCAAGCAACTCCTACAAATGACATCCACATATTCACAATAAAACGTAAATAATATGTCCCTATAATATAATATGCCCCACACTTAATCTCCATACGAGTTTATTGTCCTCTCCGGTATTATAAACGAAACGCACTTTGCTAGTAATGTCGACGCCAGCCCACGGCATACTCCCTCTACAAGGTGAAGGGCACTACGATCGTTATCGCTGGGGCTCATTGTCATGAGCTGAACTAGACAAACTGCCTTAAGGCAACGCGGGAGAACGAAGGGGGGGGGGGGGGGGGGGGGGGGGGGGGGGGGGGTAGGGGGGTTGGGAGTAGAGTTTAGTATAGGCAGGTGAATATGCTAGCCGAAGCAGTCAGTTCGTATTAGTGACGCCAATTTCTTTTCTCCCCGTGTTGGAGACAATTCGATATGCGCAGCCGAAGGGGCAATAAGAGAAAGCCATTTAGGTGTTTAAGAAAAGACTGGCAGAATAGGAAAAAAATACGCTATTTGGTCGAGCAAAATCGCTCAAATTGAGTGTGACAAATGTCTGGGTTTTTTTTTTTCCTTTGTTGTTCCTTTTTTCTTTGAGCAACGAATCTTCTCGAATGGATAAGCAGGGAATATTAATTCCAGCCGATTAGAGTTGGCCACACAAATAGCTTAGCACTGACCAATACATTACTACATGGAAAAGGCAAGAGAAAAATCAATCACAAAAAAACATGGGGAAGATGTGAATTGTGGAATGAAATTCATGAACATATTGTCACATTAGAAAAGATTTTCAGAGATTCCAAAAAGGATTATTTTCAGGTTGTTCTAAGGAGAAAACTTCAAACCTAGAATGTTATACAAATAATTAATTTTTATGGTACGAATATTTTCATGAGTTGAAAGATGAAATAATTCCATCTTTCAACGAATTAAAATATTCGTTCCATTGAACAAATAAAGAACATTCATTATTTGTTTTATATAACCCCCAAAAAGCTCATTGTCATTTGATTGGAGAACATCAAAATATGAAGAAAAAAAATACCCTTACATCCCTCGCATCACAATGACCGAATCCCACTCATCTACATGTACCACACGCGCGTCTTACGCAAATGCGTCGTGCAATGTCACGTGCGTATACGAACACGCGCTTTCCCTGGGGTAAGAACGGTCGTTTGAAATTGAACAAGTGAGTTGTCACTTGTTCAATTGAAGAACGAGGTGCCATTCTCCGGGGTGTGTTCGCCCCGGGGCGAGTTTCAGGACAAAACATGTGAATCGACGTGTGGTTGAACCTAGGAGTGAGTCACTCTGGGGCAGCCCCGGGGCGGCCTTGGGGTGACCCCGGGGATAGTTGTTCTTATGGGAAAGGGCCTAAATGCTTAATTAAAATGTAGGGCATAATTGCAAATCTTGCATACTGGTTTTGATTAATGTATGTACTCACACTGCAAACCATTGGGAAGTGATCTACACTAACATACTGCCCGTCTAGCCCCATGAGAAAGACACTTATTAGACCGATGATACAGCCAATGGCTGTCAAGTTGTTAATGTGCGGCTGGGAACAACTGATGTACCTAGAAAAACACACAAACACACAGATTGGAAATGGGCTGATGATGTAAACAGGCAAATTGTTGTGTTATGAAAAAGCCATTAAGCCTAGCGTACATCGACATTGCAACTGGAAGCAACTCAACTGATCAGTTGCTGTCGATGTGCGCACAACGACAGCAACTGATCAGTTGCGCAACTAGCGGCAACTGGGAGCAACTAGTCAGTGCACATTTCTAGAGCGCGCACATCGACACGGTAAAGCCTAGAGTACATTGACCTCGCAACTGGAAGCAACAGTTGCTGTCGATGTGTGCGCAGGTGATCAGATTCACGCGAGCAACTGGCAGCAACTAGTTGCAAGTACGTGTACATCGACGCAACTGACCGCAACTGGGTACAACTAGTTGCCAGAAAGTAGAACATGAGCAACTCGCGGCAACTGGGATTTTTTCAGTTGCCGGTAGTTGCAAGTGCGCGTACATCGACCTTTTTGAGCAACTGATCAGTTGCTCCCAGTTGCAGGAAACACCAGTTGCCACTAGTTGCTTCTGGTTGCAAGGTCGATGTATGCTAGGCTTTAGGTTATACTGATAAATAATCCCAGCAGGATTTCGTTTCAATAGGTGTGTTAAGGTAAAGTATCCCCCTTCCCATATAACAGTAATAATGCAAACAAAATAGATTGCTGGTATTCATCTTATGTAGTCTGACGAGTATTTGGTGAGCCCGTTCTCGTTTGATTAATATACTGTTAATTTTTTGACATTATCAATTTGGATAATGATTAGCACTGTGTTCTTGGAGCTTCCCAGAGACACTATGAGAAAAACTTCATAGCATGCTTGGGTGGGACTCGAACCCACGACCTCCTGCATACTAGGCAGATGCCTTTTTAAAACTCGACCACCAAGAAGGCCGGTGTTGAGTAGTTGGTTCAAATAATTTTGATTTAGCATGGCATTTCACATTATTACCCCTGGTCATTGGGCTCTTAATAGCATTCCTTAATTTTTTCCTTCCGAGCTTCGTGGGGAGTTTATACCATATCGAATAGCTTTCATCTTGTTGGGCAACCTTTGCCATTTAAATTGGTCCACAATGCAGGCACAAAACGTGCAACCATGCATGTCCTCAAGGAACAAAGAAACTGCCCTACAAGATGGCAGCTATTTGATCCAGTCTATACAGCCCGAGGTGCCCGTTTGCTCATGAGCTAATCAAGCACACACCACTTTCAGGTATCCATTTCTTCCCTTACCCAGTATGCCGATAGATCATGTTGAAGACGATACAAAAACAGGCAAATAAGATAGCCAAGCCAGCTAGGACGCAGACAGGGATGAAGAGATTTTTGGAGATGGCCCTGAATTGGGTTTGGGTGTCCACGCCATCCTTGGGAGGTCCAGCTCCACCTGGGAGAGCAGGAACAAACAAAAACACTGTTTACACTCGAATCGGCAAAGGTGGATATACAGATCACAAAACTGAACATTTGCCGCGTTTACTACACCCCAAATCGCTTCAACTCGCCTTCAGAAACCGCAAAAGTCACCACTAAATGTAACTGCAGCGCATGCGTGAGCTGTTAGTTGTTGCTGCACTAGTGCCAGATTGGTCAATTAAATCTACTACACTGCGGGCACCGCCCCAAGGACACTCAAATCTGTATTCGGGTAGCATTTACACAACAAGCGATTGCAGGGTTCAACCCCGCAATTGCGGGGTTCAACCCTACCCCAAAGGTGACTTGAAAAAGGCGAATCAGACCCGGGTCTGATCCGCCTTTTTCAAGTCACCTTTTGCATTTACACTTAGTGCCTACCCGGCTTCAACTCCCCTTTTTAGAAATTGCAGAGTTCAATTCGGCAAAGGCGAATCGAGTGTAAACGGGCCTAAAGAATGTTTAACATTAAAGAGCAAGACCATGGTAAGACTGGGATGAAGAGGCGCTTTACAATTTCTCAAGAAAAATCGGAAATTTGGCAATGTAGTAGAGTTGAATTGAAAGCAAAATACTGATACAATCATTAGGTTGAACTGTTTTATTGATTCCTTGAATTTAAAGATGAATTTCTTGGCTGAACCAATCCTTTAAAGAGTTTTTGTGTTGGACAATGCCTTTAACTATTTACTACAGGATTTTGTTCAAGGTTTGTGACATAATTAATTAGAGGCCACCGTTTGTTTAAGTGTATTTCTAAAGCCACTGTGAGTGACGCGCTTTAGTGAAAGAGTTAACCATCATCTTGTCCGTTTCTACTGAAGACAAAATGGCAGTTTATTTGGCACGTGCACAGCAGTTGGAATGATGCAAACCCCCATTAAAAAAGCGCTGTCTAATCTTTCTATGCCAAAATTCTGTCGCTCTCCGGCAAAAACCTTCTCTGAGCAGATTTGATTTTGTCATTGCAATTTCTACTGGAAGAAAAATTGTTCCAAAGCGTTTCCGAATTAGTTAACATGCACAGTAGAAACACGTTTCTGTTTAGGTAGGACACATATTGGGATGAAGAGATTCTTAGAGGCGAGTTAAAAAATAGAAAGAATGCTTCGTTAATTTTCACATAAAAATGCCTCCCCTAAAACTTGCTTAAATTCTACATACATGTGGGTGTGCTAAAACGCTCTCTATTTGGCACTGTAAAGCGAGCCTCCCACTGTGCGATTTTCGCCACGAATTTCCTACGAATTGGTATGATTATCGGAGACTGCCTATATAGACTCTACACACAATCGTGCCCAATCGTACCCAATCGTAGGAAATTCGTGACAAAAATCGCACAGTGGGAGGCCCGCTTAAGTGCATGAATAATTTTCAGACATGGCTGTCTTTGTGTTGCGAAGTGTTTTTTTTTTTCCAGAAAAATTAAAGCTTACTGAGGTGAAAAATTGTAAAGAAAATGGATGTTTAGTATTTTTCCCCCACACATGCAGCATCATGTCCTGAGAAAATTTGGAAAACTTTTACCTTTTTTAAAAATAAGTGCTTGGTCCAATTAATCACTCTTCAATGGACATTTATTTAGTTTGTTGCACCCATGATGCACCATGTTCTTAGTTAACATATGTTTCAATTATCACTGCATTACATTCCGGTCAATGCTCGGCTTTTGTCGCAGTCAAAGGCCGTCTTTTGTCGACTCACAATGACTGATTGATTTTTACAACCACGACATAATAAGTTTTAATAAAAATCATATTTCACCGCTTCGTACGTCTGTGCTGTGTTTATTATTGCATACGAGCAGATGTAATGACCGCAACAGAACAAGGACGTGCCATAATTAACACACAAAACACCGACCTTGGTTGGCAGTGACGCATTATAGTTCATTACAGCTGCCGATTTTGTGAATTATTTCACGGATGTTCTCACGTACATGTAGATGCCAATTAGAACCAGTTCCTGGAATTTCCATGTGGGGATATTTTGCAGGGTTCTAGTTGAGTCTATCAAGACCAGAGCCGATAAAATCACAAGGCCATGACAAGTGCCGCACAAGTCTGTCACAAGTCCAGTAACAAGAAGCAAAGGATGAACATGCACAAAATAATTGTTAATAATTCATTTGAGTACTAGTTTGTGACTTTAAATAAGACCCAGGGACTTGTGGTGGACTTGTGATGGACTCGAATACAACCCTTACAGGGCCTGATCTAGGATTCTGCAAAGGGGGGAGCGTGAAATGTTTAAGCATGAAATGCGGATGACAATGAAATGGCGAGCGCGTAGCACGAAGCCATAATGGCGTGGGGTCTAGGGTCCGCATAAGGGCCCCCTGAAAATTTTCGATTCTAGATGCTTTGTGGTGTAATCTCAGGCAATATTTAACCACTTTAATTTTTTTTTTGAAAAGGGGGGAGGGGGCGTGCGCCACCCACGCTCCCCCCTGCCTTATATATTTTTTACAATCTGGTAAATGCTTTCTGAAAATGTGTGAAATGATTAAGTCTGATGAAAAATAAAAAATAAAAACCTAAAATGGAAAGCAAAAAAAGGTAATAAACAGACCTTTCTAAAACCTTCCTGTTAAATTCCCCACATAACATGTTTAACAGAATAGGAGAATCAGGTTGGTGTAATGGTACTTTCCTTGCCTTCCACCTCTGTGGCCCTGGTTCGAATCCCGTCCAGGTCAGTATGTGGATTGGGTTCTCAATCCCTGCTTGATTCCGTGAGTTTCCCCTTATACAGAATTGTGTAGGGGTTTTCCTCCCACCTCTAAAACTAAGCATTTCTTCATCGTCTTCTCTTCAGAGATTTCTTTAGGCTTATTGTACAAGCTACAGTGCTTTTTGGGCACTTTTGAGGAATCCTTGGTTTCAGTACCAGACAGAATTACTAATAAATAACATTATATTTAGTTTTTCATGACGTACGTTTTAGGCAGATAGCTCTATAACTTGCATTCTTTATCGATGTAGAAGTAATTTGCTTCAATTTCTTTACGGTTTACCCCCCGGCAATTTGCCCGAACCGTTCCTTAAAAGTGTAGCCTCTTGTTACATCTTAATTAGATGATATTCACGGCCATTTCACCTGGTCTTTCTGCATATTATCCTCGCGCATTCTAAACAATCCAATTATGCGCAAATTACGTATTTATGCATTGCAATTGCTTTGCCATCGATGGCCTGTCAATTTCACAGCTTCTTACTGCGTATTGCATTGTGGACAATCCAGGAAGTTTTTTAAAAAATGCCCTCACTTGAAACCAAAATTGGAATTTTCCACCCCCCAAAAAATGGCCTTTTCTCAGTCAAATTTGTCACTTTATATTTAAATACATTATCACTTCTAAATATTTTTACAAAGACATTTACAAGTTTAACATTTTCAATGGGTGTTAGATTCGTCGGCCTTTTTACGAAGTGGCGAAATCCGTAAAAAAACCCACATTTTTATTAGCAATTTCTTTTTTGTGTATAATTTGACTTTATTTGGTGTCCTTAACATTTCGAGACTTGAAAATTTGTATTTTTTCTTAATTTCAGAATTTGCCTAAAACTACGTAACTAATGGGTATGCAAATTTACATTTACGCCACTCATTGAAAAAGATGGTATGTGCATGAATTGCTTTTTCATGAAATGGCATATCGCAATACGCCACTTCGTGAAAATGCCACGCGCAGGGCGACATTGTAAATATTATGCGCGCAGTGAAATACAGACAGGGGGAAAAATTCTGTGGTGAATCACGCATGGTCGGCATTTTGCGTTTTCACGAAGTGACAAATAAGTTATAAGCTAAAGTTTCTTTAATTAGATAATCAATACAATAAAAAAGTATATAACTCATACGCCACTTCGTGAAAAGGCTGACGAATTGTACTCAAACTATAAATTTAACACTTGAAAAAAATCCTATTTTTTTGCCAATGATAATATTTGTGGAAGATATATTTGATATTATTTGTAAGTTGGATCGAAATTCATTTTCCTAAAACAATCTGACTAATATTTAAAATTTTTTGGATAATTTAAGTAAAAGACAGACTTAAAAAAAACACCAACCTGACTACATTTTATGTCACATGCCGCACATTTGAAATTCAATAACAAATGTATTAGAGTATAAACATAACACAGCACCACGTTAATCTTTTTGTTCGAGTAAGAAAAAAGCGAAGAGGACCATTATAGAAGAATTTTTGCCCTGACCCGTGACTCCAAGTTGTAGCAATGTTTATTTTAGGCATCCGGTATGCAACCTTGTGTACTGATAGATGCCTAACCCAGCAGGCGGATGTTGACCGAAGGCACGGTGTGCAAGATGCCTCCGTCATAATTGGAAGAAAATTATTTGGTCTGCGTCCAGAGTCAATATTTGGGGGGGGGGGGGGGGGGGGGAGGGGAGGGGGGAATTCCTCGAGTCATATTTGATGTTCTTGGGGTGTACATGTACTACTTACTCCTAGGGTTAAAGGAGGGGACAACCCTTGTTCGAATTTATCGACGAATTTAATTTAAAAATATTACCGATGTATTGCCTGGTGCATAAACCTTCATGAGAATCAGAGAATCTTGTTTTCAACGTCGGCAACCTAATTAATTTTGATGATAAACTCTGCAACTAATGCAACTGTGTGCTGCGCCATATTTGAAATTTTGAAATGGATGACGACGTCAACCATGCAATGATTGCATGGATGACGTCAATATTGATGCCTTGTTTCCCGAGCGCCTAACACTGCACAAGATGGCGACTTACATGAAGCATACAGAGTTAGGCAACCTTTTGCAAGTGTTGTCCCTTCCTTTAATGGAACCGGAGTTAATGTGGAGTAGTGGTATTTTCTCCGCCTTCCATCTCTGTGGCCCTGGTTCGACTCCCATCCAGGTCACTGTGTGGATGGGTTCTCAGTCCCTGCATGGTTCCGTGGGTTTTCCCCAATACAGAATTGTGTAGGGGTTTTCCTCCCACCTCTAAAACTAAGCATTTCTTCTCTTCACAAGATACTAACTTTTTAATGAGCCGTTATATCAATTATTTCAGAAGCAAAAAAATGGAACAATTTAAAAAAAAAAAAGGGGGTTTTTTTTCCTCGACATTTTCCATATTAAGCATTTTATTAAATGTCCATACTTTCCCCACTTCGCAGGTGAAATTTTGTCATTTCATTTTTCTTCTCCAGTCATTTAAAATGTCAACCCCTAGCCCTACACGCGCAGACCACTCGTCAACATGTGACAACGAACTCCGATAATGCGCTTCGGCATCTCGCAGAATTGTTCCCGAATCAATACATCCCAGAGCTCAGAACAAAGTAATAAGACAGAGCCCCGCGGAGGAGCATAGAGTTCTCTCGTGGGCTTTGAAAGACAATTATGGGGAGAAAAAAGCTACAGGTTCGTAATATACCAAATCGATTTAAACTCCCTCGGAGTGGCACTCTTGTTTCTGATATTTGTAGTCACTCAAAACTAAATGTATTTTGTCAGGGGAACGGGAACATTTGTGGGATTGGGTGAGAAGCGTAATTTGCTAATCAAGTATGAATTGTCAGACTACTTGTTAGAAGAATAGGGTGTGTTTTCACTGCGGGCATCGGCATTTAAACACTTTTTGGCGATGCGTTGGGCAAAACCTGAGCAGTATACCACTGTACCTCATAGCTCAGATGGTAGAGCATCTGCCTGGTGTGTCAGAGGTCTTGGGGGAAAACATGAGGGAGTATACCACTGTGCCTCAGCTCAGATAGAAGAGCATCTGCCTGGTGTGTCAGAGGTCTTGGGGAAACCTGACGGAGTATACCACTGTACCTCAGCTTAGCTGGTAGAGCATCTGCCCAGTGTGTCAGAGGTCTTGGAGAAAACCTGAGGGAGTATTCCACTGTGCCTCATAGCTCAGAAGGTAGATTGTCTGTCCGGTGTGTCTGAGGTCTTGGGGGAAAACCTGAGGGAGTATACCACTGTGCCTCAGCTTAGCTGGTAGAGCATCTGCCCAGTGTGTCATAGGTCTTGGGGGAAACCTGAGGGAGTATACCACTGTGCCTCATAGCTCAGATGGTAGAGAATCTGCCTGGTATGTCAGAGGTCTTGGGGGAAACCTGAGGGAGTATACCACTGTGCCTCAGCTTAGCTGGTAGAGCATCTGCCTGGTGTGTCATAGGTCTTGGGGGAAACCTGAGGGAGTATACCACTGTGCCTCATATCTCAGCTGGTAGAGCATCTGCCTGGTGTGTCAGAGGTCTCGGGTCTGAATCCCGATGACCCCCATATGATATTTTTTTCTAGTTCATGTTTGGTTATTTAAATCTCATGATGATTAGGCACCATACCAAATATTTTGAGTGTTTCGTAGTTTAAGTGTCTAAGATTTGGTGAAAATTGTCAAATTTTCCCGCTCCCCCTTTTCTCCCAATATTTTTATTTGAATAACCACTTTAATCAGCTTTTACCCACACATAAAGGACATCCACACAAAATTGCAGGCTGGAAAGTTGGGAGTAGAACTCTAAAATGTTTTTGGGAAAAAATCTATACCCATGCTTCCGCCGTTTTGGGCACATGAACAAAAAAGCCACATGAACAGAGCATGCCTGGATGCTATTTTTGCAGCTTATTACGTGGAGTAGGTTTATTTTTCCACCTAAAACAATCCCAGAGGGTCTGATTTTCCTCTGGAGCATGGCACACGGGTCGTCGGAAAATGTGCATGTACTTCCGCGAGCGTGAGGACAATAGTCAATAGCAATTACATTACGCTACCCCGGGATCACTGCGCTTGGCAGCTGTTGAGTGTGTGCCTAAGTCAATACGAAAGTGCTCTTTCGTTTTGCCCATTTTTACGCAGAAGAGGAAATTAAGTCTTGTTCCCTGCCTCTGCCTAGGGTTTTTGGGTGTATGCCAGTCCGTGTCTCCTTGGAGTATCGTGACCTTTCGACCTTTGTGGTCAACTGTCTTTTTCAGATTTTTTCTCTTTAATTCTGTACATAAAACCTTGTTACTTTACCCATTTGGAAATCTACAGTGTGCAAAACCGAGAGAAAAATTTGGTTCTTAGAGAAAAATTTGGTTCTTAGAGAAACCCGAGGGAGTATACAACTGTGCCTCATAGCTCAGCTGGTAGAGCATCTGCTCAGTGTATCAGAGGTATTGGGGGAACCCTGAGGGAGTATACCACTGTGCCTCATAGCTCAGATGGTAGAGCATCTGCCTGGTTTGTCAGAAGCCTTAGGGAAAACCTGAGAGAGTATACCACTGTGCCACATAGCTCAGATGGTAGAGCATCTGCCTGGTGTATCAGATGTCCTGCGGACAACCCGAGGGAGTATACCACTGCCTTATAGCTCATCTGGTAGAGCATCTGCCTGGTGTGTCAGAGGTCTTGGGGGAAACCTGAGGGAGTATACCAATGTGCCTCATAGCTCAGATGGTAGAGCATCTGCCTGGTGTATCAGATGTCCTGGGGACAACCTGAGGAAGTATACGACTGTGCCTCATAGCTCGGCTGGTAGAGCATCTGCTCAGTGTATCAGAGGTCTTGGGGGAAACCTGAGGAAGTACACCACTGTGCCTCATAGCTCAGATGGTAGAGCATCTGCCTGGTGTATCAGATGTCCTGGGGACAACCTGAGGAAGTATACGACTGTGCCTCATAGCTCGGTTGGTAGAGCATCTGCTCAGTGTATCAGATGTCCTGGGGACAAACTGAGAAAGTACACGACTGTGCCTCATAGCTCAGCTGGTAGAGCAACTGCCCAGTGTACCAGAGGTCTCTGGTTCAAATCCCGGTGAGGAACTTGTGGCTTTTCAGTCAACTCCTTCACAATGTACGTTTTTAGTTATTCTATTAATCAAGGGTAAAATTGTCCCTCTCCCCCGAACACAAATTTAAACAAAATAGCTAAACTAAAGTTAAATAAAAAAGGAATAAAAAATACCTTAAATCTTACGACTTTTGGTAAGTATACAGTTGGGAACATTAATATAACGCATATTAATAGAATCACTATAAAAACATGTACACCGCATGATAAATGCATCTTATTACATTGATGTATGATGTGAAAACATTCTTGCTTTCAAACACAACACGGGACAGCACAGTTAAAATAAGGTCCCCAAGAGAACAAATATACTCAACGAAATGCACTTCTCATTTCAAATTAATGAGGGAAGTTGAAATGTTAAAGCACTTTGCGATCTGAAAAGTGCACAACCCTTTTAAAATACTTTTATTATTTATTCTAACTTGGGACGTTTATTTTCTCAACTTAGTGTTTTTACAATTACCATAGTTTCTTTCAAGCCATTTCATGAATTTAATTTTGTGTTTTGATATATATTTTAAGTTGTATCTGTAACTTTTATATGGAACATGCACATGTACATAGTATGCAAACGCAAAACCGCACATGCCCGGAAACAAATCTGACACAGTGCGACAAAAAGCTTAAGTAAAGTTTACCCAGGCTGTGTGTGTGCATGGGCATACAACATGCGTGCAATGCGTGTAGCATGCGCGATCGAACAAAAACAACTCGACACACAGCACACTTTGAACAAACGTGACACATGTAGCTAGGAAAAAATACGCTGCAAAAATGTTGAAACAGCGAAGTTTATAGTCAAACAATTTCAGCAAGTTTTACTGATTTACATATAAAAAGTTATTTATGAATGGAAATAAAAGTTGGTTTGGCTGGTCTTATAACAATTAAAACCGGCTGGGGATCTGGATGCTTATAATGGCCCTTGCCTTGTGACTCGAGCAAAACAGCCTCCAGGTCCCTAGCTGGTTTTTAATACACAGTTTAAGACCGTTCAAATCCATTTTTATTCCGTAAGTGTAGAATGACCAACTTACCCGGCCATTTAACTGGAATAAGCCACGTCAAGTTGTCTTGCAGCGAATCATAATAAGCGATCTTGTGGTATTTACCGTCTGAAAAATAGAAATTAATTATGCATAATTTAATTGTCGTTACGATTTACTACAAAATTAAAAATTGTGTAAAGGGGGAAAATATTGGTTGAATAAACAAATTGTGTCATAAATGAAATCGTATGGACTGACACACTAATCACTTTATTTTATATTGTCAAAGTTGATCGCTGTAGGATTCGAACTGGCCATTTGACACTGGCAAGTTCGGTGGTCAGATGGTTAGGATGTCTGATGTAGAATGCAGGAGGTCCTCAGTTCGAATTCCACCCGAGCACACAAGTTTTTTAGCTTGTGTCTTGTGAGAAGCACTTAGTAAATAGTGCATACTACACCATGTAAGAGCAAAAACAAATAGATTAAAAAATAAATAAATAAATAAAATAAAAATTGCACTGCTTTCCTTTCCGAAAGAATAAAACAAACACCAGTTTTTAATATAACGAAAATCAAAATGTCATTTTCTCAAAACATCATTTTCGTTGAAAATAATGTTTGGCACTTATTGAAATTAACAATATTTCAAATTAAATTTGACTAATAAACAAACGCCGGTTTTTAATAGAACAAAAATCAAAATGTCATTTTCTCAACAACAACAAAAACTCAAAGTGGTTCAATCTTTTAACAGTTGGCATTTGAATTCATGCATTAGTAATAAGGCCTAAATTATAGAACATCTGACATTTGGTACAACAAAATCGATTGAAAATATTTCATTTATGAACAGTATTGAGTTACCTTGAGTAGTTAATTAGCTATATTTTGTAGTATGATTAATAAAAAGGTATGTTTGATTAGAAATCAGGGGAAAAAAAGGAAATTTGCAAAATGTGTGGTTTTTAAAATTATGACCTTGCGGTTTAGATTTTTGGCAAGATTTTGTTTGTATAATTAAAACATACCAATCATCTGTTCAATCTGTGTTCTTGTCACGCGATCGCCTGTAGCTGTGAATGCGACTTGACCCTGGAACAAAACAAAATGATGAAAAATTTTCATATTGGTTTTACCCGTTAGGCATTAAAACATTTAAGTAAGATTTAAAGACGCAGACTCGTCAATACATCACGAACAAATTCGTGCCACGAATTTCACCGCGCTCCATACCTTGCCCGAGTAGGGCAGCTGCGCTTACAATTCTCTGAGATCTCAGGATGAGGTTAATTCAGATCACTTGAAATTTTAACACACTGGTTGACAGATATTTTGTGTTGCATTTATTCTGAAACACCCCAGAATCTTTCACAAATTTCATGTTTTTATATCCTACCCATCCTGTTTATAAAAAAGCATTCAATTTAGATCTCTTTTCATCATTTTATACAAAGTTTTATTAATCGGTATTTATGACCCCAACAAAGTCCAATACACTGCACTCCCTAAGGATTAGCAGCTAAATACAGATTTGATCCCCCGAGGGTGCGGCAATGGTACAGGCCGCAAAAGGTAGATGAAAAAAAAGGGGCTTAAAAGCTCTTGTTCTGTCAAGCCTAGGATAATCTGCCTTAATCCCTGGGGGCATAAGAGAAGCATGGCCTATGGATCTTGCAAGGATTAAGAAATCTGACCTCTCGCGACACAAATCTTCCAAAACAATGTACAGAGAGAGTGCGGAATACACCAGAGCTTTTGCTAACGAGTTTTACACTCGGGCATGGAGGGACATTTCTCTTTTTATAGACTCTGGCGCCAATTTTTTTTCCTTCCCGCTTCTCGGAGATGTATGGTCACGTTCTTGTGGCGGCCGCGGCGCGAGAGTGTCCCCCTGACATTTGTGTTCCACGGTTTGGGCAAGCTGGGGTCTTTAACGCGCTATAAAGTGACCGAAGAGTGATGACGGTTGATCATCAATGCAGAATCAGGCTACCGCTGTGAAATATCAATATGATCTTATTTTTCTGTCCGTCCGCTGAGGCCTGGCGTCCTTTTTAGACCGTTTAAGAGACTTCCTTTTCTTGTTTAGCTGGACGCTGATTGGTGTGTACATGCATTTGGCAAACAACTTGCAGCATTTACGGAAGGCTGGCCTATTCCCATTTTACTTGTGATCATGGGGTCTGGGCACAGATCATTTGTGAGACATAAGGAAAGAGGTGCTGAGGTATACGAGCAATGTTCAACAGAAATGCAAAAATGTTTTCTACTTTTTGACTGTGAAAAAAGCAGTCAATCTGAGAGTGGGAATTATCAGCACACAGAAGCTTTGTGCAGTCATGCATAATAATATGAATATTTTAATGTCAACTTAGTTTTACAAATTAACTTTTTAAAGGCAGTATACATGATTGGTATCTCGAAAATGAGAAATGTTCACGGATTTACGCCTAACTTACACAATATAAACATGATGACCGCAGAAAACTTCCCCTGAAATGGTTTTGTCTGAAGTGCTATAGTCTTTGAGAAATGAGTAAAACAATTAGTTTTCGTCTCATGAGACGAAAAGTCAATTTGCCCCAAAACCATTTCGCCCAAGTGCCATTTCGCCTCCAAACCACTTCGCCCGAGTGCCATTTCGCCCCAAATCACTTCGTCCAAACACTACATCGCCCAAGTGCCAGTTCGCCCCAAAACCTCTTCATGCACAGGCCGTGGTTCAGGGCGAAGTGGTTCAGGGGCGAAATTACTGCAAACACTTTTTTTACTGTTTTCTCAAAAGTTAGACGAAGTACGGAGCTGGTTTTTGCTCAGGTTGGTTTTAATCATGCATACCTTCAATCATACAGGGGGATAAAACTATTTGCAACAGTTTACCAATCATGTGTTGTACCTTTTAAAAATGTGTGTGTGCACCTGCACATTTTTTAGGTCCATAATTTTGAAGGAAAACTTGAGATCTGGTAGCCAACATATGGAAATATCTACTAAAAATTAAAAAAATTGTCTTATTCATGTCTAAATATGATATTGTGGTGGCATTTTTGTATGGTGTTGAAAGAAAAAGCCACCTCCAGGCCTCGAAATTCATTTTCTCTTAGTAAAGGACACTTGAATAAGGAAATGGACAATTTGTTTTAGAACTCTTTAAGGGCAACACGGCAAAAGCATAGGGCACCGATGGCAATTTGTGGGTTATATCAATGCCTGCACCTCCTTATCCCCCTCCCCCTCCCCCTCAAAAAAATAATTCTGATTCCTGTTTAAACAGTTTGGTCACGTCTTTTCTACTTTTCCCCCCATTTTTCCCGAGTGAACGCTATTCCACATCCTGCCTGTAAAATAAATTATTCAAGTCAATTCCGTGACTTCTTTAAAATAGCTTATGGCAACAGTTTTCGTCCCAAGCCGACTTTTTTTCTGTACAGATCGAAGTCAACTGGGATTTTTGGGCCATCATAAAGCCTAGCATACATCGACCTTGCAACTGGGAGGGAGCAACTGATCAGTTGCTCAAAAAGGTCAATGTATGCGCACTTGCAACTACCGGCAACTGAAAAAATCCCAGTTGCCGCGAGTTGCTCATGTTCTACTTTCTGGCAACTAGTTGTACCCAGTTGCGTCGATGTAGGCGTACTTGCAACTAGTTGCTGCCAGTTGCTCATGAAATCTGATCATGTGCACGCACATCGACAGCAACTGAAAGCAACAGTTGCGAGGTCAATGTACTCTAGGCTTTACCGAGTTGCCGTGTCGATGTGCGCGCTCTGGAAATGTGCACTGACTAGTTGCCGCTAACTAGTTGCACAACTGATCAGTTGCTGTTGATGTGCGCGCTTCCAGTTGCAATGTCGATGTACGCTAGGTTTAACACAACACATTGGACTGTACAGTAAGAATGGTTTTTGCGTCGCTTTGAGGAAAAAGTGGTGCGGGGAGAATTTGGAATAAAACGACACACAGTGAAAACAAGTTAACCAAACAAAAATTGAAAAACCAGTTTTTCCGAACATTTAAAGGCACAGGATCGTCAGCAATGCGCGCACGCCGAATTCGTGCCACGAAATACGCAGCTCCATAGCAAAGGCATGGAGCTGCGTATTTTGAAGCACGAATTTGGCACGCGCGCATTGCTGACGAGCCTGTTTCTTTAAACTAAACCCAATCTTAAAGAATCTACAAGGGTTATTTCTAATGACTTCATGAAACTGAAATAAATTTATATGAGGTTGCAGTCAACTTTTGGCCAGATAAAGGTCCAATGATTATTTTGGGGGTCTAGGGGTATTGTGTACATTGCACATGCATCTTTAAACACCAGCAACAATCTTTGGTGTCAGCCGAATGGTTAACCGACAAAGAATTGCAAACCGGTTTCTGAATTAACCGTAAATTGCCCCGGGCGAGCTCTCCTAGGGGATCGCTACCCTCTTTTCCCACTTGAGCAAGTTGGTCCGTGAGGCGAGCACCTATCAAGTAGAATTTCTCGTCATTCTGTCAATTTTTTGGGTATTTCGTCGTCTTCTCAAATGGCAATTAATTTCTGAATTTCCTCATCCCCCAGATTTGCCTTTCAGCCAACTTCTTTTCTGGGCATATATTTATTTTTTATTTATTTATTTATATACCACATCCAACAGCGGAGGGACCGCCAATTACAGGAATGGGAGCAAGTGTGGTTGAGTGCCTTGCTCAAGGGCACAGGTGCCACAACCCGTCACAGCCAGGAATCGAACCTACATTCTAGTACTAGCACAGGAACTTAAGTTTGACGCACTAGACCGCTCGGCCATAACACCCCACAATATAGCTGACGTATAAGCTGATAAAAGTGATATTATTTATACTGGGCAATAAAGTTCATGTCACACTTTTGTTACGGTCTTTACGCAAATCGAACTTAGCGAGCTTTTCAAGTGACCTTCGCCTTGCTCGCCCCGGAGCGAATTCACCCCCGCGCTGTTTCACACTACCGTTCTCGCCTTGGGGAATGTGTCTCGCCCCGGGGCCAAAATTTTAAACCCTGGTTGAACTTGCCCCGGAAAAAGAGCAATCTCGGGGGTGGCATGGGGGTGGCGCGGGGGTGAGAATTTCAAGTGAGAAACGAGGCTTATTTTCACTCTCGCGTCGCCCCAGGGCCACCCCTGAGATTTGGACAAGTGGGAAAAGGCCTTTAGTAAGAACTTGCGAGAAACTGTGCAGACAGTTTTTAATGTTTTTGATGTTCTACTTACGGAAAGTCCAGGGAAGTTTGTTGAATTGAGTGCGTTGAAGATCTCACCCGCGATCTCCAAGTTGCTGTAGCTGTAATTCTCTAGTTTCAGGCCACGTTGTGCGAGCTCATTGGCAGTTCTGGGTTAGAAATAAAACAACATAACATAAGGATGTTTCACAGGCAATGTCACTTAAAACGGGTTTTTAAACCCTGTATTCACCCCAGTGTCATTTCACATTTGTTTTGTGTAAACTGAGCTTAAACAAGGATAATTGCAAGATTAACTCTTGATCCCTTTTCCCAAGACATTTTAACCCTGATACACTGTAAAAAGTGACTCTACATCATGCACGTGATTCTACCAAGCTCATGCACCTGAAGTGTTGCGCTGAGCAATGCATACGCCTCATGGTGAGGCGAGTTTCACCTCATGTTGAGGTGACTGTCACATCATGTTGAGGCGAGTGTCACCTCAAGTGTTTCATGTGCCTGGTGTGCATAGTCAAAGCTTAAAGGAACACACCTTCTTTGTTGGGCTATTTTGGGCTCGAAATAGACCCATACATTATTCTGAAGCGCATTCGAGAGTAAATTAGATATATCCTGAAAAGACGCCGTCAAATTTAGCCGTTTTTGAGCACTTTTGAAAAATCCAAGGTCACGTGACTTTTCGGAACCAAATTCTGGTTCCGAAAAGTCACGTGGTCTTGTGAGTTAGTTGTATTTCCAGCCGTATAAAAGTTTGTTACTGCAGAACTGCACCAAATTCAACACTGATTTCCCCCCAATATTTATAAGTAATTGACAAAAGAGAGACTATTTATACAGGTATGAAACAAAGTTAAACATAAGTATACAAATTTGAACATAATTGTTTGTTTCGAGAGTCCGGAGAACGGGAGCGAGCGCGTGCTACGGCAGGCTACCGTGGAGTGTAGAAATTTGCCCCGCGCAGCATGCACGGCAAATAGCCTGATGAGTGCACACACATGGTACAGGTCAACTCGGTCCCAAGTCAACTCGGTTGACTGGGACCGAGTTGACTTGGGACCGAGTTGACTCGAAACCCACACACACGTAGGCGTGTTGCTTCGGTGCACGTACATTCGTGAAGAAAAAAACATGATGCCAACTCCTCAAAAGAAAACGGAATTTCCTATTCGGTCGTCCGTGCTGTCCAGTGAAATCGTGAGCAGAAAATTGGAGATATCCTGAGCAGGAGAACTGAGCGAATCGTTTGTGACAAAGGCGTGAGGCTCTCGCGTAGTTGCAACGACTGGTAAAGCGTATAACCCGTCTTTTTACCGTTTTTGTTATTTTTGCATTTCTTTAGTAAATTACGGGATATTTTGATGATATATTTTTCGCATCGACCATCAAAAAAGTATTGTCAATGCTGCTACATCACTAAATCATGTAAACAGTAGGAAGGTGTGTACCTTTAAATGGAAACACTTCATGTACGAGAGATGAAATTATTTTCAGTAAAAACTTTTTGATCTTGCACCTCAGGTGCAACACAAGCTGCTCAGCACGCTCTGACCACCACTTCACACACCTGAAGTGACCATTCAATTTTACTTTTTAAATTCTCCGGGCCCACACGTGCATGAGACGCGAGTTAACAAATTAAACCATCACTTGATGCACATGAGGAACAGTGGTTTGATCTACTTGAGCTACTTGGGGTGCTAGTCACTAACACATCAGGTACCTCATCCATAAGCAGTTATCTGCCTCATGTGTTCATGATTTTGGGACAAAAATGTGCTAGTGAAATGTTTACAGTGTATTGCCTGGGTTATCAAACAATTTAACCCAGAGACTACCCAGGTCAAAAATTGCATTCCAATGTCAAACTTACAATTGGCCTTTTTGAAGTATGGTGGACACATTAGAAGGGGGCAATTTTTTTGGATATGAATTTAAAGTAAATGCAAAACAAGTGCATTTTTAACTTTGCATAAACACTTATTTATTCTATTTGTAATTATGTCTCCGTTATATAATTCCAACAGGCAAATCAGGTTTTTAACCGAGCGTCGTGCTATTTCATAGACATCGTTAACGGTAAGCAATTGAAAACATGCCATAACTGCAGAGCCAAATTTTGCATAAGACAGTGACGCAACAATAGCAGTCTCCAAGTGAGTGCATGCTTAACCACGTCGCAACCATGAAGTAGCGCTTAACTCGTCTGCTACAGTAAGCACGCCGTTACTGCTTGTGCTGCGCTATGAAATTGCCCTAGCTGGTCAGCAGGTCGGTTAACCCATCAAGCGTTGGGTAATTAACAGCAGCTGAAAAACAATTTCCCCATTTAAACGCGAAAAAGATTGAACTGGGATAGCATGATATTCCACACGCAAAACAGACCTACTGCGATTGCCACATACATGTAGTGGAAAAGGATGGCTTTTGTACCCATGCATACAAAACGACAATTAGGAATACCAATTCTGTTATGGGATTTAACTTTGTTTTCCATCAGCATTAAATGTTGTACTTACTGATTGAGTGCCAGAGCAACAGCCCAAATCGCATCATAGGCCAGTGGTGCCTCAGGGTAGCCAGACACTTCGGTGGGGTTGGACCTGTTGAGTCTTTCTTGAAATCGGGCTTCGAACACGTCTGATGTCTGTAAAATGGAATAACACATTCATTAGGTGTTTTAAATTCAGACAATCGTTACTTTAAAGGCACAGGCTCGTCAGCAATGCGCGCGAAATATGCAGCTCCATGCCTTTGCTGTGGAGCTGCTTATTTCGTGGCACAAATTTGGCGTGCGCGCATTGCTAACGAGCCTGTGCCTGTGCCTGTGCCTTTAAGTTATAAGCAATACTTATTCATGAGTAAGATTGTAAGTACATGTAGTGACTGAAAATGATGTACATGTATATTCACTCAGTGTGAAGGCCCCAAGTCAAGTCAAGTTGCCTTCGAGTCCCAAGTCAAGTCAAGTTAATTGCCTTCGAGTTCCAAGTCAAGTCAAGTCAAACTGCCTTCAAGTCCCAAGTCAAGTCAAGTCAAGTCAAGTCAAGTCAAGTCAAGTCAAGTCAAACTGCCTTCGAGCAAGGCACTTAATCACACTTGTTCCGTCCTTCGGAAGGGATGTAAAGCCGTTGGTCCAGTGTGTTAGGTAACGCACTTTAAAGATCCCAGAGCATTCCTTCATGAAGAGCAAGGGGATTCCCCGGTGTCTCTGGCCATTTCTAATTCTAATTCTTCATGGGTTTCCTCACGCTTGCGAGTGACAGTGCATTGAGCACTATTGAGGAATCCTTGGTATGAATACCAGAAAGAAATAATAATAATAATAAAAAGTCAAGTCAAACTGCATTCGAGTCCCAATTGAGTCAAGTCAAGTCAGGTATATTGGTCAAGTCAAGTAGTCACGACAGTGAATTTGTTCAAGCCAATTTCAAAATGAGTCTAAACACAAACTCGCATTGATCATGTTGCTCTGGCCAAGGATTCTTTAGTGCTGAAATACAATTCGGTCCCCAAAATTCATAAAAGATATATTTTATTTTTGGCAGACCCAAGTCAAAAAGTCTGAGTCAAGCCAAGTCATTTGAGGTTCGAGTCTCAAGTCAAGTCAAGTCAAGTCATTTGAGATTGGAGTCTCAATTAAGTCAAGTCATTTGAGATTGTTGTCTCAAGTCAAGTCAAGTCATGTCATTTGAGGTTCGAGTCTCAAGTCAAGTCATTTGAGATTGGAGTCTCAAGTCAAGTCAAGTCATTTGAGGTTCGATTCTCAAGTCAAGTCAAGTCATTTGAGGTTCGAGTCTCAAGTCAAGCCAAGTCATTTGAGGTTCGAGTCTCAAGTCAAGCCAAGTCATTTGAGGTTCGAGTCTCAAGTCAAGACAAGTCAGTGAAAATCGGGAATCGAGTCGACTCGAGTCTCGAGTCCGAGTCATTACAACCCCGTCTCCAAGCTGCTTTTTCTCAAAGCAATGCCTGTAAAATTTACTTCCAAAAAGTATCAGTGTGAATCTTTCTTGGTATTGCATAGATGTACGACTCAGCAAAGTAACAAATGCAATGTTTCGAGTTGTGCCTCATCATCACAAATTAAACAACTACATATGACAGCCACAAAATTTAAAGTAGTCCCTCCATGGGGAGTTAATAATGTATGAAAGAAAAAACCTGTGGGGCAGCCAACAAGGATATTAACTTCATTGACATGAACTTTCACGTCATTCCAATGTTACTGATGCATCTTGAAAACTCCCAGGGAGCACATTTTGTTTTAACAGGGAACAATTTGGTTGGTTTAATACTGTGTAATGTACAATGTAACAAACAAAAGGTCAATGTTTGCTACAGTAAAAGTTGGGTCCTGCTGGGCAGAAGGTTACAAGAAGGTCATGAATTGCAATTTGATGATGACTAAACAAAATTTGAAAATCAACCATAACCAATACTAGAGCTAAATTTACAGCAGGAAATTTTTCAGAAATCTTTAAGCCCGGCGCAAACTGGAGGAAAAAAACATGAAACAAATCCGTTTACCACCCCCAGGCTACCTCCCCCGTTTCGCATTTCAGTGTATCCCGCAAACGGAAAACAGAAATGACACACAATGAAACAAAAATGCCACCGAAACGGATACGACAATAAAGCAGTACAATCACATGATGATCTTGATACCACGTGATCCGTAATATCATGGTAATATGATCGATGATTGGGCATCGCTAAGTCGTCGGTTCTCCATTATCGAAACAAGTACCGCAGAGGGTAGATCGAAACATCCGTTTCGATAAAAACATGTTTCGCGAAACAAGCACTGTTTGTTTCGCGAAACGGTGTTTTCTGTCTTGGGGCAACGCAGACGAATGTCAACTTCACGACAAAAACGTTTTTGTTTCGTGTTTCGTGTTTTTGCCTCCCTTTACATGGCCCTGTAGTAAACAAAGCGCTTGCTAAAAGGACGTATCTTTGCAGACGGCCACGAAGGAAAAATCGCAATGGGAATACACAATCATTAAGGTCATGCACACTGAGGAATTTAACTAAATGTCGAAATGGGATTGTGGCTTAAATTTTTCTAAAATTTGAGCTGCCATGCTCAGATGCTCCACAGTGTCCACTTGCAGACTCGTGACATATTGCTTGTTGTACACTGAAAGCGGTCTTGTCACCTGCGGCCATAAATTTTGCTTGGGTCAAATAGATCAAAGTTTCAGTGACCAAACTGTCCTCCCTGTAATTTCTCCAATCCTGGGGGAGGAGGGGGGTGGGGAGAGGAGAGATTGACTAGAGGGTCAATAGCTTTTGTCAAGGGATGCTCTTCCTGGAATCAGGGCAAAGATGTGTATTGCCATATATGGTCTATCTTTAGAGGGGAAAAATATTCCTGTAAGATGCTATCTGGGGTGGCCCAAGATATGGGCATTGGGGGGTAATTGTCACGTACTCGAACCACGGGCGTGTAAATTCATCCGGCTGGCAATAGGAATTCCCAGCACGTACGTTGCGCTAAATGTCTTTCAATCCGTGCATGCTCGCTCTACCGGATACTCAACACTAACACGCTGTACACAAATAAAAAATGTTCACGTATGTCTGCAGTGCATAGGCTGTGTGGATTAGTTTTCCCTTTTGGTGTTTCACTTGGAGACGCCATGAAACTTAAGCCTAGCGTACATCGACATTGCAACTGGAAGCAACTCAACTGATCAGTTGCTGTCGATGTGTGCGTAGCGCGCACATCGACAGAAACTGATTAGTTCTGCAACTAGCGGCAACTGGGAGCATCCAGCTATATTTCCAGAGCGCGCACATCGACACAGCAACTCGGTAAAGCGCAGAGTGCATTGCCCTTGCTGTTGATGTGCGCGCTCGTGATCAGATGCACGTGAGCAACTGACAGCAACTAGTTGCAAGTACGCGTACATCGACGCAACTGACCGCAACTGGGTACAACTACATGTAGTTGCCAGAAAGTAGAACATGAGCAACTCGCGGCAACTGGGATTTGTTCAGTTGCCGGTAGTTGCAAGTGTGCGTACATCGACCTTTTTGAGCAACTGATCAGTTGCTCCCAGTTGCCAGAAATACCAGTTGCCACTATTTGCTTCCAGTTACAAGGTCGGTGTACGCTAGGCTTTAGAGTTGTAGTTTTACAAAGAAAATATTGTGTTGCGCCCCGTGCAAATTTTTACACGTGTACATGCGTGCATGCTACCGTACATAGTACGTACACACTACACAGTGGAAAGGATCAGGATCCAGAACCACAACAAGGGTTGCCATTGTATGTGGTCGTATTGCAGTCGCATACGGTTGCATAGCCATCGCATGTGGTCAAACTCTGGTCGTCGACCGGTAGTCGTATAGTACTCATATAGCAATCGGTGTGGTCTAATAACCATCTTCATGACTTTACTTTTCAACAAAAATCTTCGTCACAAAAATCATTGCATTTCTGTCTTTGTCTGTGGGTAGGGGCCGTTCGGGCTTTACGCATTTATCAGAAATTACTTTAATACAGCATGAAGCATTACAAGCCCTCAATCTCTCTGACATGTACATGTACGTCCAAATTTCCGGAATTGCCCAATTATGCTATCTTTTTTTCATCTTGCCTTGTCCTACTATCATTTAACTGTCTGAATAACTTTTGAGTTTGTGACTTTTTGTGTCGATGACGAGCACTCCATAACTAAACTCCTCAAAAAAAGTTTGGAAAGTCAAGTTTGACTGACGATTTCTCTCTTGTTGCAAAATAATTTTCCTTGAATTTTATATCATTGGAAAGCCCCGTTATTCCTCTTTACGATGATGTGTCATTTGTTATGATTAAGCAATTGGGGGATGTGCAGCACAGCTGAATACGGGGGCGGGTGTAAAGTGAAATGTCACAAAATGCATTGCTATTGTCAAAAAGTGCATTGACACATTCCCATCCTCCAAGCAAAAGGGGATTGCACTGCATGACAATAGCAGTGGATTTTGTGACATTTCACTTTCCACCCTCCCCTGTATTCCGCTATACTGCACATCCCCCAATTAATTAATCATAACAAATGACACATCACTGTAAAGAGGAATAACAGGGCTTTCCAATGATACCAAATTCAAGAGAAATGATTTAGTAACAAGAGAGAGAAAACGTCAGTCAAACTTGACTTTCCGAACGTATTTTTGAGAAGTTTATTTCAATTCAATTGATCAGTTTGCCAAGCTATCAATGTGTCAACTTAATGATGATGTTGATGTGAAATTTGTTGACCAAATTAATTCAATTTAGCCTAATACACCCTTTTGCAAACACAAAAATCTACTTAATTTGAACCCGATTGGGGTTACTAAGGGATCGGAACTGGGGCAACCTTTGCTACCGCAATCAGATTACTTGTGAGTGACCCGATTTGTGAATGGCTTGTGGCGACATGATATGGAAACTGACCAGTGACGGACTTGGAACAAATCTGTGCAAAATAGCATTGGTTTAGTCAGGACTAGATTATCTTAGACCAAGACATATGTGACCGGCTCCAGCAAAACCCAACACTTTTGGTATCAGCTTAGTGTGCATACAAAAAGGTATCTTTTAAAACATGTTTGAGGAAATTCTGATAATTCTTGGCGAAGTTATGACCAATTAAAGTATGACAGATCAGAAAAAGTGAAATGGAGCTATTGCAAGTCTTTAAAGTTTGACAAACTAGTTGATTATTTAATGTTTTGTCAATAATATGAGGAATTTTGAGACAGTTTAAACAACAAAACAAATCTTGAATGTATCCCGATGTTGATTCTGCCAAATTTTCAAGTTGGTCCCATAGGCCATTTTTTAAGGTTGTGGGCCTATATCACGTAATGGGAAATGCCGAGAAGCGTCAGGTTTGCCAGAGTCGATCACATATTTCAATTCATGTACATATATTACTCTTTGATATATTTGTATGAATGAGAGATTATCTTTTAGGAATTATGACCTAAGGACTGCCGGGGTGAATAATGTGAAAACAAATGTGTCCATGCGATCGAGTTTGGGAAATCTGGATGCAGTGAAAAGCAACTTGGCTCCACCGGGATTCGAACCGCAGACCTCCCGCTTAACGTGCAGATGCCCCACCAATTAAGCTATGAAGTCAACTGGTGGTCTCGAATCACGGTATTGCAGTTGTTCCTCACTGATTGGGATTGGCTATCACGTGAGCTTAGCGAGCCCTACAGAGGGATAAACCCTCCGAAGAGATAACCACCCCTCCCAGAGATCACTTAAGATACACCTCAAACCCCCTGCCCGGCTTGCCCCAATTATTATATGTCCGCAAAATTGATATATGTACACTCCGGGGCGAGTTCACTTTGGGGCGAGTTCACTCTGGGGCGATCCCCACCCCCTCCCCCCGGAAAGTTGGTCCCGGGGACGGTTGTTCTAGACTGAAAAGAGGCCTTATTTGTCCACCCTCAATCTCCGAATAGGCCCCCCTCACCCCTTCCCAAAAATTGTTGGACTACTGACAACAAACAAACATGTGACATTGGCAATATGCCAGCATTTGCAACCATTCAATATCTTCAAAATAACTTTCCACCATGCACCATAACACAGCATGATACTGCATTGCTAGTTGACAGTATGCATCTTACTATACGAAGCAACTCTATGCCAAGAATTTACGGAACTCTAACTGGAATTATCCTGGGTATACTGTACATTCCTGATAGTTACAAAGATTGATCGTGTCCTGTGTGATAAACCGTAAAGCCCCATTACATCATTTGCAGTGACTCAAAGTTTTACTCCGAAAGACGGAAAGAAAAATAGACAATTTGATAGCAATGGTCACAATCACCTAGTCTCGTACCCCGATCAACTGGGGATGCTCGCCCATCAGGTCTGGGGAATATCACGATGAGAGCTCATATGTGGCTGACATTTCTATAAGGCAGTTTATTAACATTGCTCTTTAGTATTGTCAATTTGTTCCCGTTTTTAAAAGTTTCCCAATTATGCAATGTGTCTTTAAAAGTACAACAAATCAATGACTGTTCAAAAGAGATGAACACAACATCTGGCATGGTGCCTAATCACCATTGAAATGAAACAACCAAACTTGGGATGAGAGAAAAATCGTAAGGGCCTTATCGGGATTCGAACTTTAGACCTCCGACTCACTAGGCAGATGCTCTACCAGCTGAGCTATAAGGCACAGTTGGTATAGGGATAACCTGAGGGAGTATACCAACTGTGCCTTATAGCTCAGCTGGTAGAGCATCTGTCTAGTGAGTGAGTCAGAGGTCTTGGACAAAACTGATGTTACTTTAATTGCTCAGTAAAATTTGTCAAGCCTTTGGTTTAAATCCGTTGGCAAATGAAAAAGTTATTTATGATCAAAGTAGGACCTTTTTTTCTTTTCACAAAAAAAAGAGACAAGTGCCTGTCTCCAAGGTCAATATGACACGATGAGCAGCTGCAACATCAGTCACATAATATTAAATTCCTGTCTCTGAAATCTAGCCCCCTTTGGGCTCGACTTGAGATGCTCCGAGTGTCTGAAATTCTGCAAAATTACAGAGCACTTTTTTGCCCACTGACATCTGAATAAGAACATATGGTAAGAAATGTCAACAGTTTTGCAACAATGCAAATAGTGTTTTAAAGAACTCTGGATGCCGCAATTGGGCGACATTTCGGAAAGACTCTCCCCGGGGACCACCGAAATTTCGGCAAGAGTGACTCAAAATGACACCTTATTTTTTTACCAAAAACTTCCAAAGATGGTTGCAGACCGAAGAAAAACAGCTCCAGTCCCGATAAAAATGGTTCTCGACCTAAAAAAAAAGGTTTTTGACCTAAAAAAATGAATTTTAAACTCAAAAATATTAGGGCGACACCAAAATGTCGCCCTATTGAGCAGGTCGCCCTAATATACCTTTTTACACACGATTTGTCGCCCTATTCTAGCATTCATAGTTATTTAGTTTAGTGAACACAAAAAAGGCAGCCAGCTAAAATTTGTAATTTTGATCAGCACAAAAATTTGCCAAGGAGTATTTTTTTCTGCAAAATTGCACCCAGGACTTGAAGTTAATTAATAATACTGTCTTCTAAGATGTGACCAAAAGCAGGGCCATCACCAGGCAGATAATGGGCCATGCATCACAAGGCAGATAATGATAATGTAAAGTGCTGTGGTGGAGCAGTCTAGTGGATCGTATTCAAAACCTGGGTTAGTTCCAAAGGTAGTGGGTTCGAATCATTGTCCAGTCCATCCATGGTGCATGTGCCCTTGAGCAAGGTACTTTGCCACGCATTGCTTCTCCACCCAGGAGTAAAATGGGTAGCTGAGAGGGGAGCAAAAGTTAAAGTGTTTGATTAGCCATTGAGCACCTGATAGGCAACCAAGGCTGTATACTCCCCAGGGAGCTGAGACGGTATATAGAGTGATTTAATGGAGCTCTATGATCAGGGGTAATGATAGTGTAGGCGCCTTGGTGGGGGTTTCCCCGGATAAGTGTGTAGTACAAGTCCATGTAAATACACCTTCAAAGTGTTATTGTTAGTTTTGTAAAAAAAAAATGATAATTGTTTTTGTAAAAACCCTGGATGCAGCAATAGGGCAACGATTCGGGAAGCCTTTCCCCGGGGACTACCGAAATTTCAGCAAGAGTCACTCAAAATGACACCTTATTTTTTTACCCAAAGCTTCCAAAAATGCTTCCAGACCTAAGAGAATTGGTTCTAGACCTAATAAAAATGGTTCTCGATTTAAAAAAAATTGTTTTTGACCTTAAAAAAATGGTTTTAAAAAAGAAAAATATTAGGGCGACATGCACCAAAATGTCGCCCTATTGAGCGTGTCGCCCTAATATACCTTTTTTACACACAAATTGTCCCCCTATCCTAGCATCCATAGTTTTTGTTAGTTTTGTAAAAAAAATAAATAATAATAATTTTTATTTTTACAAATTTTGAGTGGTAAATTTTAACTGTTGACTTTTCAGTAGTCCAACTAAAGAATTTTGGCACGTGCGGCTGGTCTAAAACGAACATCTCTTGGAAAATAAAGCAGGGAAAAAAATCACTGCGGCTCCTTTTAACCATTCCGACAAACATCGTTGTAATTAAAATTTACCCCACACGAACCTTACTTTCAAAGAATGAGACACCTAAACATCAATCATTAATTTGGAAACAAAAATTCCGTCCTTTCAATTCGCAAACGGGCTGCACCAATTATCAAAGACTAATTAGAGCATACATAGTTCCTGAATTCTATTAGGCAAAGACCAATGACAAATGCCGACGTTTTATTAACCCGACATTCCATTTTTAACAAGGACAACACGTTTTCATTATTTCAAATGCTAGATGTGATTTGATGGCAGACGGGTAACGAGGAAATGCGGGGGATGTTAGAAAAATGCGCTAATAAGCTTATTAAAATAGAAAGGAATTCTGGATAAAAATGGAAAACAGTCATTAACAAAACTGGATACAGATTTGGACAAATCGTCGCTGTCACCACGAAGTGACACCCAAGTGAACTTCAGTTACAGTTCGTGAAAACCGCACAGTGTGGGGGACACAAGTTTTCACGAACTGACATCCAAGTGTGCGCGCGCACTCCGTACACTGCACCAAAAGCCATGAATTTTTGTTTCCACGAACTGACACCCAAGAAAACGTTAAATTTATCCGAAAAAAAGCCTTGAAAATGCTTGATACGAATGATATCATCTGAATACTTGTAGAATAATAGTAAAATATTTACCGCAACAATCCCTAATTAGTTAATTTACGATGGGTGTCAGTTCGTGAAAACAAAAATTCATGGCTTTTGGTGCAGTGTACGGAGTGCGCGCGCACACTTGGATGTCAGTTCGTGAAAACTTGTGTCCCCCACACTGTGCGGTTTTCACGAACTGTAACTGAAGTTCACTTGGGTGTCACTTCATGGTGACAGCGACGAAATGTCCATGAGTTCGGGAAATATGGATGCAGTGAAAAGCAACTTGGCTCCACCGGGATTCGAACCGCGGACCTTCTGCTCAATGTGCAGACGCCCTACCAATTGAGCTATGAAGCCAACTGGTAATTACAAATGTTAATTAAAATTACAAATATGGGTAACATTTAGGCATAAGTTGGTTGTGTCTCAGTTACACTGTCTTTTTTGGAGCACACATTTAGAATACAGACTCATCATTATGGGAACTTTAAAAAAAATACAACTGCCTATATTTTGCAAATTAGCCACCACGGAGCAGCAAAATTTCATACCACTCATCTGAAGCATTGTAAATATCATGTGCTAATTGTCTAGGCCTTTGACAATGACCCTGTTCTCACTAGAAAAATTGCTTCAATCGACGATGATTCGACGAAGAGATTTCCTGATGTGAACGCACGCCTCTTCATTCAACGAAGATTATAATCGCTTTATTTAATGAAGCAAATAGCTTCATTCGACGAAGAGATCGCTTCATTCAACGAAGCAAATTTGTAATGTGAACGCTCCCTTCGTTCGATGAAGCGATTTGACACGTAACGAGATGGGGGCGTCATACAGCTTTATTCGATCTTCGTTAGCAGTTGTCTAATGTGAACGATACCGCTCTTCATTCGATCTTCGTTTAGTGAGATGTGAAACGCACGCTTCATTAACTAATGCTGATTAACTAATCTTCATCAAACGAAGCAAATTCTCTAGTGAGAACGGGGTCCTTGTTGGGTCTGCCAGACATGTGTCACATAACTTTTACAAATATCTCAACATTTTAGATGACAGTAGGTAAACATTTCTTGTCGAGTATTATATATTCTGCATGGGGTTTGCCATAATAATTCCGACATCATTAGAAATTCACAAAGGAATGCAAATGCTCTGTACACTTTATCGTGCCATGGCCATCTTTGTCTTGTTCCCTGTATGCATTAGGCATGATAGGTGCAGAGGTATGATCGTACGATAGCATGCCACAATCTTCCAATCTATTGTTAGAGAAAATTGCTGGAACTGCACATTTGCTCAGTGGCGCTGCATGTTTGATCAACCTGATAGTGATGCACACCCAACAATGAACCTTTCCCATGAAACTTTTGATGTCTTTTTTTCCAAAAATGCCCTTTTCCAAAGCAGCCACTCCCCCCCCCACCAAACATCACATGAAGAACCAAAAAAATATGCTTAGCCAATTTTTGTGCTAAGCAAAATTTGGCAAATGATATGAGATTTTAGCTGGTAAACTGCTTTACCTATGAACAATTTGTCTGTGCTAAGCTGTATTTTTCTGTAACAATTCTTTAAAATAGACTGCCAAAGTGAATACATCACCATTTGTTAGTTGCCAAGGGAATGGTTTTATACTAGAAATCACACCCAAAAAAAAGCTAAAAATTGCTTTTGTAGTGGATGCTTTATCCAATGGATCAATATTTGGAGCCAGTTACCATGGCAACCCACGTCACATTTCGTCATTGTATTTGATATGGCTACACCACATATACTGCAAGCCCAGTTTAGCGAAAGCTTTCTGGCTTGATTTCAAGACAGGCCGAAGAAGTCAAATTAAAACCGTGTAAAAAGGCGTCATGTTTACAAATTTGCGTTCTCAATACAAATGTCAAGTCTGTATCCACCTTTGCCATTTTCAGCGTAAACGGAGGCTTCGTATTTGTGTATTTTTTAGTCGGGCAGACTTTAATACCGAACCGATACCTTCTAAATCACGCATCGTCGAGGGAAATCCTCATTATATTGGTCGTACTGTGTTCACAACCTCGCAGACTTAATTTACGTGGTCGTCGGTGCTTTATCAACTGTCGAGTATCTCGCAAAGACAGAAGATCTGCGTTCATGTTACATGATCTCTTACGGACAACCGTGCACCAGAATAGCACGGCAGTCACGACACGCTTTGCATATAGGCACAGCGGACTTGCGAGGAATTTATCCAAGTTGTGTCAATCCGTTACGCCTCTTGCCAGACCTACATTTGTAAATATCTCGGACATAAGATCCGGACGAAGCAAATTTCTGTCTGTCGAGGGAAACCTATTTGCGGAAAGAACATGATATGGGCCTCTGTTCTTTTCATGCTCGATTGGAAATCTTTTTGAAAGCTGGAAAGGGGAAATATATCATCTCCTTTTTAAATAATTTTATACAGATAATTTGTTTTATTTAATGGGCTTATGAGATTTCAATGTGTAGCCCGTGGGCTGAATTGCTTACAAGTGTCTTCCACCTACACATTGAAATACATAGGTGGGTGGTGCTATTGCATGGCAGCCGATGGCCAGAGACACCGAGTAATCCCCTTAATTTTCATGAAAGTGCTCTGGGAATCTTTTAACTGCATTACACAGCACATTAGACCAATGGCTTTTCATCCCTTCCAAAGGATGGAGCAATTGTGGTTAAATTTTACATTTTACATATTGTTTTTGTAAATTCAGGACACATTCTTTAAATACTTTCCATCTCAAAGAGTACATAAAGTACAATTCATACAAAATGGTTTAAAAGCCATTTTAATGATTTTTGTACGAGAAATAACACATATCAGGTGTAACAGGGTTCACTAAATGTCACACTTTTGGACTCCTAATTTGTAGAAAGACCCTTATGCCCTTCTGCTAGGCACACGACAGTCTACAGTCTGACATCAAATTTAGTTTAAGATTTGCAGCAGGTTTAAGAGTTTCTACCAGAGTTAACTCTTCACAAGATAATAGACAAAAACTATCCGAAGACATTAAAACGTGTCCCTGTCATACTTATTGCAATTAACAACATCTTAAACTTTGCCCACAGCTGACCGAGTACGATCCCAGACCATTAAACGTAATTTTTTTGACAAATTGCATCCAACATTCGAGAAAATAGCTACTTAGTGACAAATGTCAAGATTTTTTCTTTGTTCCCGAGCGATCCTGAGAGACAGGTGGACTCTACTAAACGGAATTCTTTATTTGTCGGGCGAATCCTCTCTCGGGTGATCTAAGTATTTCACGTTTCAGAGAGCGCGTCCCACGAGCGATGAGCTTAATTTGTGGGGAAACTGAAATGAATTAATGGTATCTGTGTGTGGACCTTGTGGCGCAATCTGGAAGCATTTTGTCAAGCATGCATTAATTTATTTGATTTATTTTAATACGAAAAAGGAAAAGGCCCAAGGACACTCAAATTGCCGAATCTGTAATTGCCGAACCCGCAATTGGGGGGTTCAACCCTACCCCAAAGGTGACTTGAAAAAGGAGAATCAGACCTGGGTCTGATCCACCTTTTTCAATTCACCTTTTGTGTTTACACTTAGCGCCTACCCGGCTTCAACTCCCATTTTTGGAAATTGCGGAGTTCGATTCGGCAAAGGCGAATCGAGTGTAAACGGGCTGTAATCAAACTTTTTCCAAAGAGAAAAAAAACCAAAAAATCATCTGACATGTCCATTCCCAATCGAATACCAACAATATTTTACAGTGTTGACCACTTCAAATGATGACTAAAAGTAATAGGAAAAACGAAAGTGTTAAATGCACGGTACGATCACACGAGCTCTGCGATCTGCAGGGTATAATATTGATTTGTTCATCGGTATCGTAATGCTAGCTTGCGATGGCGCATTGATAGTGTGACATCTGGCGACTGTGTGCCGAGGCTTCGCGCAAATAGTAAGTGAAAACGCCGACTTGCAGATGGTGAGCGCGCAAACCGGAGTGTAATTTGATGCCAGTTTGATGTTTGCGCTGGAAACGGCCGATTTAACACCGGGGGAAAAGAATCCTCAAAATTTAAGGCTGGCAAGTGACAGAGACTTTTGTACAGAGTGACAGAATTAACTTTTTGCGCGTAAACTTTACATAATGTCTTGCACCCCGAATTCTTCACTTTCAAATGGAGGTGCAGTTTTGCAAGTCACATACTATGCTGTTGTTACTACAAGATGCATGCCAATTTTAAACAGCGCCCTCTTTCTGTGATTTTTTGAGAAGAATTTGTTCAAAGTTGAAAAATGATACTTCTATTTATTTTACACCAAAATGAATATTAGTAATGTTTTCCTAAACAAAAAATCCTTCATTATGTTGCAAAGACTGTGCATATAAATTTACTATTTCAGGGGCCCTTGTTTGGCCTACTTGTTTGGTAATTACCCTCCAAAAAAATTTCTGAATTATTATCTTTAAGCTTACTTGTTATAAAGATGGTAATGGTAGTAATCATCCTGTGAAATTATTTCGTCTGAATTGCCCCCATTCATGAGAAAAATGACAAAACTATTTGAATCTCCAAAGATCGCCTGTAGGCAATCTTTGGAGCCATTCATTTATGCACAAAAACAGTACTTGGATTTTTCGGGTTTTCTAAAGTATTACTGCATCTATGTGGCTGAAATTTCTACAAAGTAGTTTTCTCGACCTATGCTTTCAATTACTAGTGGAAATCATGCCGTTTTTAATAGTTTACCAAACAAGTATACTACCTTTAAAGATTTGATAACAATGTCATTTTTGCCTTGCTGCACATGCTTGGGCATGTGTTGCATTATCTACATGTTGTCAGTTTTCCCTTTTGCTATTTTATCAGAGTAAACACACATTTTGTTAATTATTTTCTACATTATAAAAATATTAATTTATTTATTTTTACAAAGCACCCTTAAATTAAAAGGAAAAGATTTTTCTAACATTTCGGATGAGGAAAAAACAAATATGGATTCGAGACCTCCGACTTACCAGGCAGATGACTGATGGCCATTCGCGCATGCGGACTGCGGACTTGCCGTTTGCGTAATGTGACCCGAGTGCAATGCGCACGCATTACTCCCGAGTAACGGGAACTGCACGCCCGAACGCAGCCAGGAAGAAAAATTCAGGGTCATTGCAAATGATACAGGTGTGACCAGACCAACTACCTGGTCAGGTCACTAGCATTAACATTCCTTAGGTATATCACAATAACATTCCAGTACCTCTGCTGGGTGCATGTCTTGCGCCATTTTACAATTGTCTTCCTTGTGGCAAGACTGCACCCCGGCATGTGCTGGAATGTGCATTTTAGGTTTATTGTATTCTGGCAGGCTTGGAATTCCTGGGTTGGGACTGGAGAGCCTATATAAGGAACCTGTGGGCAAGCCTGGGGAGTTCCCCTGTTCTGACTGCGTGTGCATGAGCCGTAGGCCTATAGTGCTGCTCTGATCTCTGTATAGTGCAATAACTTCAGCATAATTTGATTCCGGTTTTCACAAGTGTTTTAAAATTGGAATTGTTGTGATAAATACACATTGTATTTTTTTATTCATATTTTGGCTTGAGCCAGTTCTCTTTTGTACATCGTCGTCAGCGTTGGCCCTGCCTGTTTCCTGTATTACCAGACCCACTTGGTTACAAAAATTGTTCTTTAAAATCAGGGGGTGAGTGTGACCAGACCAACTACCTGGTCAGGTCACTAGCATTAACATTCCTTGGGTATATCACAATAACATTCCAGTACCTCTGCTGGGTGCATGTCTTGCGCCATTTTACAATTGTCTTCCTTGTGGCAAGACTGCACCCCGGCATGTGCTGGAATGTGCATTTTAGGTTTATTGTATTCTGGCAGGCTTGGAATTCCTGGGTTGGGACTGGAGAGCCTATATAAGGAACCTGTGGGCAAGCCTTGTGAGTTCCCCTGTTCTGACTGCATGTGCATGAGCCGTAGGCCTATAGTGCTGCTCTGATCTCTGTATAGTGCAATAACTTCAGCATAATTTGATTCCGGTTTTCACAAGTGTTTTAAAATTGGAATTGTTGTGATAAATACACATTGTATTTTTTTATTCATATTTTGGCTTGAGCCAGTTCTCTTTTGTACATCGTCGTCAGCGTTGGCCCTGCCTGTTTCCTGTACAACCAGACCCACTTGGTTACAATTGGCGTAGTCGGCAGGGTAGGGCCAAACGATGTACAAACTTGAAAATTATTGTGAATAAAATATTTCTGAAAACGGTAGTCGAAATACTTGTGGTGTTGACTGACTGGATGCCTGCTTCGCTTTGATCGGGCGATCAAGACTGGTCGGGACCATTTGCGGAATGCAGAGGAACTGGAACATCGCTGGAAAGTCTACTTGAGGTCTGGTTGAAAATGACGTGGATCTACCGGGCCTACTACTTGACGTCCAACTCGTCTTTAGGAGTTCAGAGCACAGGGCAGCACTATGGCAATAATGCACACAGCTAAGTTTTAAATTAATAGCAGTCGGGACAGGAAACTCGAATTTTAACCATTTTGATGTATGTGTATTTGTTATTGTAATTGTTAAAATGGTGCACCTTGTCTAAATGTCGTTTGTATAATTGTTCGTCTATTTAAAATTTGTATTTTCTTTATTTACAGAAATTCCATAGCGGACTGCGACTCGTGCACAACTGAATTCCAGACCTGCCAGACATGTTCGTATTGAACATTTATTTAAAATATTTATATACCACATACCGTAATACGTTCAGGTGTAAAATACCTTCATTTGTATTGCTCGCCGTGAATGTTTTAATTACATGTACATATCAGCAAATGAAAATGGGTCTTTTTATGAAGGACAGTCCTTCGACCCACTGGTTATAGTTATGAATCGGTTTTACCTATATGGTTAAACTACGAGTGTGGTATATCGTTTTCTCATTGAACCATGTCTCCTAGTACCTGTCTGTGGGAACTGGCCAGCCCACTTCGGCGAGAGGGCATTTGGTTGGTCATTTGATCAATTGTAAGAATATTTTTTAAATACATATTTTGTGGCCATTAATTCTTGTAATTTACAAGAAATGGTAATTATTCTTTTGTGGTCTATAATTTGACCGTTTGAGATTACTGATTTTTAAATTCAATGTGAAGCCAGATTTGTAGCAAATTTTGGACTAGGTGTCATTCAGGCCGAATTGAGAAGGTTTTATGTACTATGTCTATTTTGAGATAATCTCGTTTTTCCAGGGAAATCCTGGGGTAGATCGATGGTATGGTGCCTTCTCGACCTTATATAATGCACCTGATATCTCCAGAATCCATGCAGGTTGAAATGGTTTTTATCTATGTAACATCTTTCCATTTAAAAAATATAAAGAACTATAAATTATTTATTTCATGTTCAATTAACACTTGATATAAGCTCGTTTATCAGTAAATACTGAGATGGTCTGTTGAGCATGTGACATGATGGGAATTTAAATTGTGTATTTTGGCAAAATGATATTGAATTTTCCATCCTTCTTTTGTTAAACATACAACAATTTGTTCTTTAAAATCAGGGGGTGAGTGTGACCAGACCAACTACCTGGTCAGGTCACTAGCATTAACATTCCTTAGGTACCCGTATATCACAATAACATTCCAGTACCTCTGCTGGGTCCATGTCTTGCGCCATTTTACAATTGTCTTCCTTGTGGCTAGACTGCACCCCGGCATGTGCTGGAATGTGCATTTTAGGTTTATTGTATTCTGGCAGGCTTGGAATTCCTGGGTTGGGACTGGAGAGCCAGCAGGGTCCTATATAAGGAACCTGTGGGCAAGCCTTGTGAGTTCTCCTGTTCTGACTGCATGTGCATGAGCCGTATGCCTATAGTGCTGCTCTGATCTCTGTAGACTAGTGCAATAACTTCAGCATAATTTGATTCCGGTTTTCACAAGTGTTTTAAAATTGGAATTGTTGTAATAAATACACATTGTACTTTTTTATTCATATTTTGGTTTGAGCCAGTTCTCTTTTGTACATCGTCGTCAGCGTTGGCCCTGCCTGTTTCCTGTATTACCAGACCCACTTGGTTACACAGGCATTTAATTAATCATTCTTATTCCATTTGTCATATGCCAACAGACACTGTGAATTGATTTCACGAAGACATTTTTGCCAAGAAGTTAACTGTCAGAAGCACGACTCGAGGAGTTATTTTAACCATATAACTGGGTCCGTCCGTCCCAGGGATGAGCCAGGAATTCCTCCCATTGAAATGCATGTCAAGTGTTCTCCACTGCGCGATTTATCACCTCTAGCGAGTTACCGGAGATTTATTACGGCCTTCTCGAAAAAAAATAGGGCGTGACCAAAATGTAAAAGTATCCTTTGAGGGTGCGTTGTAAAAACAATTTCTGTCGCAGAAAAAAATGGGATGACGATCATTTCCTTTTCCAAGTGTGTGGATGATATACAAATTCTACAGGGTGTCCTTAAAACAAGTGTACATGTGGTTCACGTGAGTCTTTCCATAGTAAAGAAGGCCATTTTGGCAACACAGACCATATTTTCCAGAAAATACCTTTGTCTGGTCTCAAAATAAAAGAAATAAGTTTCAGTTGTTCTGAAGAGATAACTTTTAGGCCCAAAAAGGGTTACAAATAGTGTGACAACATGCCTTTCTAAAAACACTGTGTACAAATTTCCAATATACGCCCGTAACCGGGACGGACACTTGTGTTACATTTTAGGCCGTCCTAGTTACGAGTGTATATTGGAAATTTGTACACAGGATTTTTAGAAAGGCATGTTGTCCAATATTTGTAAGTTATCTCTTCAGAACAATTGAAACTTTTTCTTTTATTTTGAGACCAGACAAATGTATTTTCTAGAAAATATGGTCCGTGTTGCCAAAAAGTCCCCTTTACCGTGGAAAGACTCACGTACACAACACGTAATTTAAAATTTATATTATCGCAAAAATACTGAAAATTTTAGAAAAAGGCAGTATCTGTGGAAAGGTCAGAATGTCCTCTGCCCAACGGTATTAGGCTCATTATTTCATAGCCATGGATGACTGAACGAACAAGACAGTTATGAAAGGTATTGAAATCGGCACTGTGACAAAATTTGCTCAAACAGTGGATGAAGCGAATCATCTCCGCCAAGACCGTGGGATGATAAGGCAGGCAGAAGGAGAAATGAGACAAAGATGCCAGCCATGCAGGAAAAGACGACATAAGTGTGACGTCAGTTGCTAGGGGTATAAACAATCGCTGGTAACCTGAAACGTCCATTGCTAAAGCACAGGGAAACAGTTCACTGGTTTCAGTGTAATCCATAAAACCTCTTGTGGTGGGCATCGCACCTTACATTTTTCCTGTAATTTGTTCCACAAAAGGGAAGGGATCAGAAAGATTGTGTTTTTTCTTCATTCTTCGTTCCTGTCATCATTTTTCCATTGCGTACAAATGTGTTACAGTGCATAGAATGAAGAGAGTTTTCCTTTAACTATTGATGCCGGGGTTATTTTTTGTGGGAAAAAATACAATTTTTTAAAAAGGCAAATGTGATTGGCCAAAGGTTAAGACCTGGGGCCGATTTCACTAACGCTTAGCGATGATCGCCGATGCCCAAATCCATCGCTAAACTCGAAATCCATCGCAACTTAGCGTGCATGCAATGGTGTTGAAGTTAACGATAGTTCTTATGATCGCAATTTTAATGTTAGTGAAATCGGCCCCAGGTCAAGCACCACAAATACTGACTCTTGAGTCATTTCTACATTCATTGTATGAACCTTCTCATCAAAAGATCATACTTTGGAACACTCCGAGGCGGCCGTCACAAAGCGAGATTTGCTACACTGACAGGCTGTCTACATCCGTCACGTTCAAATTATGGTGTGTACAAATGAATGGTGGACAACGGACGTGTTTATACGTCAACCATGGAAGACAGCAGCAAAGCTGACGTTTCAACTACCCCTGTGACTAGACATTGCCCGAATGTAGTTAAAAACGAGTCATACAAAAATATTTAATTAAAAACATGCCAAAAGATCCCACACGAAAGGCCAATAAATTCATCATTTGCAATATTAATGTACCTTGGAATGTTAATAACAAACCTCTTCTCGTAAACCCAAGTTTTTTTCAGATAATGAAACAAACGACTAGACAAAGTATATCAACAACATCCCACAAACGCTACGACGACCGATCAGATAAACTGCCCCGACAAGGTGGTAATTATAAAATGCGTGGCGGAGAAATTTGCGGCTACCGAGAAAGCAACAACTTCACAGGACACTGCCGTTCCGTTGCGCCTCGACCGTGGTACGTTATTAAAACACGCCGTGCTATGCAAACAAAGGAGGGTGATTAGTAGAGAAAAAAAGCCGTGTTGGAAGACTTTTCTCTCGCCGTGATTAACGCAATGTAATATTGTGAGGAATTCCAGTGTTGCGTACGACAAAACTAGGCATAGCCGTGTCAGTTCACAATTTGTTTAATCGCAGAGCGGAAATACTCGCTCCATTCTTTTGGTGATATGTCAGACAATATGAAGTAAAGATACGTGGAATTATTTTATTTTGGAATATTTGCAGGTATCTTTTTAGCAATTAGCCTCGTGTGTTTAACATTTGGGTTATTCCATAAATTTGGGGTCCAAAGTGTGACATTTTTCTGTCCCCGTTACACCTGACATGTGCCATTTGCCATACAAGTATCATTAAAAATGCCTTCAAAACATATTTTTGTGAATTGTACTTTATGTAATCACTCTGAGATAGAAGGCATTTAAAGAATGTGTCCTGAATTTACAAACTACAACATTTTACAAGATGCCAGATGTAACGGGGACAGAAAAATTGGACCCCAAATTTATAGAATGACCATTTGCATATTGGCTGGTGCCCCATATTCTTTTATTTCAAATGAAGGTGCAGTTTAGAAAGTTGCATACTATGCTATTATAATCTTAATTTCTTAAACACATGTACAATAGGCTACTAAAGTGAAAACGTCACCCTTTGTGTGTTGCCATGGTTTTTGGGTCTACACTAAAACCAGTGAACTGTTTCCCTGCGCTATACCAATGGACGTTTCAGATTACCAGCGAATGTTTAGACCCAATTACCATGGCAACTGACGTCACACTTTAGTAGTCTATAGCTAATGCATAATAACTTGTTTTCAGTAAACAGCATTCAACAAACACAAAAACTCACCATTCCAGAGATGGACGGCGTATCGTCAGGCTTCAGAATGAGGGCTTCCGTTGTGAAGTGGTACTGCAATGCTTCCATAAGCTGCTCGACCGTGCAGTTCACTTTGGGGTCGGGGGTCTTATACCACCCATCTGGGTACCAGCCTATAATCATCCAGACGATTTTGGGGCCGTACAGCTTTTGTTTGTAGACCTGTATAGAATAAATTATTTTGGTTAAGTTTAGGTATTACATACCCAATAGAAAGAAGCATGATACGGCCTCGCAGCAACTTTAACAGTTGAACATTAAAACTACGCTTTGTTGATATCGGGATTTTACGGATATCGATATATCGGCATCTAAATATCAATTAAAACATATATATATAGAATATTAAAGAAATTTTTCGTACATTTTGATGGCCAATAAAACCCACTTTTCCAGCTTCAGTAATTTCATGGCTGAAGCCGAGCGCCTTTGCAGGGCAACCAAAATGGCTAATGTTGCCGTTGCCTTTCTGATGTCTGCATGTGTCCGTCTTATAATCGAGCACCCGACACTATGAGTGCTGTATACATTCTGGGGGAGGGGGAGGGGGTGCCTACGTGCCCTCCCCCCACCCATTCAAACCCCCAATTTTTGTTTCAATTTGGGGGAGGAGGGTTGCCTTACAGAAAATGCATTACATTTTAATTTATTATTATTATTTTTTTTTTGAGTCGGAGCAACCCCCTCGTCTGGATCCGCGCCTGGTTGCCTTTCCAATGTCCGCAAGTGTCCATCTTATAATCCAGCATACGACAGTACGAGTGCTCTACATTCTGTGGTCACACATGAGCAGCGCACAAAAAAAAAACAATGCTTACCAGATGCTTGATGTTCGTCATGCATATGTGACCAAGACTGCCAAATCGCTATATGTCAAATAAAGGGAGCGGTCACACTTTTACTTCACAAACTTGCTTCGCTGAATTAAGTGATATCTTTGTCAAATTAAGCTATTTTGCTGTGTTCACATTTTGGAAATTGTTTATTTGAATCGTCGCCAAATCTTTGAATGAGTCGTCAGGACTTGCAGATAAAGTATACAACATAACTTCTTTCTTTTCTGACCTCACAAAATACCCTGCGCGCCATGTCCTCGTAGAAAACTCCGATGATGATGCGAGCGTCTTCTCGTTTCAGGTTCTGGACGGCATTGTCCGGTTCTGTTAAGAAGCTCTGACGACTGAAGATTTCCATCCCCGCGTCCTTGACACGTTTCTCTAGATCTTCAATTGTCTGTGAAATTAGTGAGAGAAAAGAGACAATTCCGTTACATTTTTAGCAATTTACTAGAGTTAAATATCAATGTTATTACTGTTATTATTTCTAATCTGCATTTCATCAAATTAGGACCTAGTGATCCACATTGGTGGCGCCACAACCCTTGAAAAATATATACCCCGAACAATTGGACCGCAGAGGACGTCCGCAAACAAACAGGTGACAAAAGTAATTACCTGAAAAGGTCAGACAGAACCCACGGGGGAAATTAATTGACAACACTGATACATTTTTGGTGTAATAGTATTATTTTGTTCATATCGCTTTGATCGCGCAGTTCCTCCCGTGCATGATAAAATTAGAGCGCCCCCGGGCACGCAACACCAGCCCTACTTTTCCCATTCACGCTCCGGTTGTGTATCTGAAACAATTTTCTGGAGCGGAGATGAAACACACTTCAGTTTATCGACCACCTCCTTGTAGAATATCGTGTCCGGCTGCGGGATATCGAACAATGGAACTAGGGGAAACTCAAAACTTGGGCACGAGCGTGGTTGTTGGATTAGCTCGATATTATTAGGGCTGGGTTTTCACAGAAATGTAGCGGAGGAAGTGACTTGCGTAATAATATTACCGCGAGGTTACATAGCATTTTTGTTACGCCAACATTTTTTTTCTGTAAATTACTTTCAAACAACATAGCATTTAACATTTACCATATGGATCATTCTATAAATATAGGGGCCAAAGTGTGACATTTTGATGCATTTGTAAAAATTGCCTTTTCAAGTTACCAAAATATTTTGAAAATTTTCGTGCAATTTCTGAATAGTGTAGGATATTTGAAACAATTAGACATGTCTTGGTGTAATAGTTTTGATAATATTCGAGAAAATTTTTTAACGACGTAAGTGGGGACACCAAGGCATTTTTAAATTCTTACGATTACATTTGAAGTCTTTTTGACCAGGTTCTTTCTGGAAAAGGTAGCTTCTGGTTTTACCCACCTGTAGAACCTGTACCTTATAAACTCAAATTATATTATGAGCGAAATTTCAATAATTCTTCAATATAAATTTCAAAATGTCACACTTGCATTTCTTGCATTTAGAAGATCGCACCAGTTTATTGAATCGTTCTCGTCATGTTTTGGGTAATATTAACAGGCAAAGGTGTAGTTCGATTTGCGAGGCCATATATTGTTCATATGTTGAGGGTAACTGTTCTCTGAAGCCCGGTATGTATAAAAATCAACTCCGGAAGTGTCACGACGTAAAGGGGGACACTGGGTCCCGTATTTATGGAATGACCCATATATCTTATTCCAACTTTCATTAATGCCTTTCGTTGCAACTATTTTTTGGGAAACCCGAAATGAACCCTTGAAAATATTGACGATATTCTATATATTCAGCTGTGCGAGCAAAACTGGAATACAGACAGGGAATTTTGACAACTCAGACATCTTGAAAAACACCTGTAACCCCAGGGATTTTACAATATGCCGTGGGGTTAAGGAAGGGGTGTAACCTAAGACTATTAGGGTCCTAACGGGGACACTGGTTTGGCAAATCAAAGCCAAAGTAGTCACTTGTCTTATTGACATGTCCGAAACTAGACGCAAGATAGTTGTTAAACGTGTCCGAATTGCAGTACTCAAACTCCAATCCTGAGCACTGAAGGTTTTTGTTTTTGTTTTTCTTGTGTTACACGCATAAATTCCATTTGTCAGTTTTATACAAAAACAAGGCGCAAAGGGAATTTGGAGTGAACTGGCGCTATGAAAATTACAAAATCAACTTGGGCAGCAAATATTTTTGTAAAAGTGGTATAACCAGTCTACATACAGGCAAAGCATTGCTGCACCTGTATCAAGATGGCGAACGGTGGCTTCACTCGGGAAAATTGAGTGAAGCCGCAGAGCCAATCCATTGTAAACATGTAGTTCAGTGGTTCTTCCTCGGCTGTCAAAAATTGGACTTCGCATGTACTCGACCTCACTATACCAAACTCAAAACTGCTTGTACTTTGACAACAGCATGACTATCAAATTAGAGAGGACGTACATTGTGTTTATTAATTATTTTAAGGCCAGCGTTGTATTATTTGCAATGACCCAAAATTTTACTTCGTACATAATATGTAAGTTGACAAAGTGTCGATAGCAATATGGCAACAAACACTACATGGATTTTGTTAATTAACAGGGGCATCCAATATATGAATGAAATTAAGGCCCCCGACTACCGTATGGTTTTATGGCTTCGTTTTTGTGCAGTATGGCCAGGGAACCAGCCTAAGTAGGATGACGGCTTGAAAGGTTTTCTTGAAAGCATGGGCTCAGTTTTCATTGTTTTCTTGGAACGCAAATGAGGTACATTACTGAGCTGACTTACGGTATACACACACACGTATAGGTTGGTTTTTATCATACACAACTTCAATTACACGCTCCCCCAAACCGAGGAATATGTGATAAAATAACCTATGCTAGCATCCAAAAACGGGAAGAATTTGCCCTTAAAGGAGCGTGTCCAGATCACATTTTTTAGCCCCCATTTTTCCCATGGGTGTTGAGATTTTGATGCTATATCATTTATCATATTTTTCTCATTACCATTCTGAAATTTTGCGCTCTCAATCGGTGTATTTTCAAGGATATCGTCAAAAATCCAACAATGTTTTGTAAACCAATTTATCCATTCCATAAAGCAGTGCAGTGATCACGCCAACCGTTTTTACTTCCACATCCAAATTGGAGATTGCAAATTTCCCCTTTTCTTCTCATGGATAGTATTTTGGGAGGTATTTTATATGATTGTTAGGTTAAAGATAGTATACATGATTGGTAAACTGTTACAAATAGTTTTATCCTCCTGTGTGATTAAAGATATTCATGATAAAAACCAACCTGAGCAAAAACCAGCTCCGTACTTCATCTAACTTTTGAGAAAACGGCCAATAAAGGGTTTACAGTGAGTCATTTTGCCCCAAAACCATTTCGCCCTGAACCACGGCCTGTGCATGAAGTGGTTTTGGGGCGAAGAGGCATTTGGGCAGAGTAGTGTTTGGACGAAGTGATCCAGGGTTAAATGGCACTTGGGCGAATTAAATTTACGTCTCGCGAGACGAAAAATAATTGTTTTGCTCATTTCTCAAAGACTACAGCACTTCAGACAAAACCATTTCAGGGGAAGTTTTCTGCCGTCATTAGTCTACCTTTAAAACAAAATCCATTTTCTGGAGAAAAAAAAAAAGGACAACTCCTTTAAGTTGCACTTTCATCTTAGGTTTTACTATCATATCACGATGCTTTCTTCGCTATATAACACGTAGCCATCTGCCTGATCCAAACACAACAACTCTCTCTGTCTGATTAGCGTCAGATAAACACGACCCAAGCCATTGACACCTTGGCTTTGTGCGCAGGGCGAGTTTACGACAACATCAGCGCCCAACCTTAACAATCTACACCTACATGTATGGTCTGGCGAAGTGTCATATGATGAAGACATTTCACTTCGAAAGCGAAGCAAAAGTGCATTGGACTTTGACGAACCATGCGTGTCTATTTCCGGCATCCCAAAACGTCGTGCACCAATTATTAGCAGATTAATGATGCTGGCAGATGATTTATTTGAATTTTTTTTCATATTGGAATAACACAGTGAACGTTGATTGGATGTTGTTGAGGGAGCTTGTTCAGATTTTTCCAGAAAATGGATTTTCGTTCTAACCTACAAATCACATAAAATACCTCCCCAAAATACATACTGTCCATGAGAAGATCAAGAAAACGGGAAATTTGCAATCTCCAATTTGATATGTGGAAACAAAAAAGGTTGCTGTGATCACTGCACTGCTCTCTGTATAACCCGATAAATTACTTTTGCTAAACTTCTGTAGATTTTTGACGATATCCCTGGAAATATAAGGATTGAGAGCATACAAAATTCAGGACGGTAATGACAAAAATGACACATGCATGACATAGTATCAAAATCTCAACACTCATGGGGGAAAAATGGGGAGCTAGTGGTCAAAAATGCGATCAGGGCTGCATTCCAAATACGTTGGTTAACGTTGGCACCAATGTTTTGCTCAATGTTGAATGGTTGTTTGCCAAAATACATTGTCAAATGGCGGCGCCTACAGTCCCAGCGAGTTATGTGACACGTTGCCATTGATTGTGTATCGCCAGCGATAAGGGAAAAAACCACGATTTATATGTTATTTTCAAAACTGGAATGGTTCGTCTGTCATCTTCCATGTCGTGTGCGCCATTTTGAAATGACTCACGAACATCAGAAACAACCTAAAGGTTTGTTGGCCAACATTGGCGAGCGTTGGTGGTTCACAATTTGTTCAACTCGAAATTGTTGGCCAACGTTTGCAAACGTTTGCATATGGGTCTGTCCACAGTAATGGGGTACATTTGAAAAATAGGTCAATAATTCCTTTCAGATGTCTTTAGTTTATCTCAGAATTAAAGAAATGTCCTTGTTTTGTTCTCAGGAGATAACTTTTGCCTAAAAAGTTAAGAAATTGCTGCCACAACATACATTTTTGAAAAGCAAGTGTACAAATTTTCCTATTACGTAGGTAACGTGGACAGACAATGTTGTGACATTTTTTCCCGTCTTTGTTACATGCGTAATAGGAAAATTTGTGCACGAGGTTTTCACAAATGTATGTTGTAGGACTATTTTTCGTACTCCTTGGTGAAAAAGTTATTTGCTCGGTTTAGCTTGATAATTTAAAGATAAAATTAAGACATTTGAAGTGAACTGGGACCTAAGATCTTGAATGTTACAGAAATGTACCCCATTACTGTGGACAGACCCATATGTGGAACGCACCCCTGGTCACACTCCTTTAAGGAAGCAAAATAACCTTGTGTTTGGAAACCAGTGGCAAAATCATAGTAAATACCAGCTAATTTATTCTACAAATTTCTGTGTTTGAAATTTATTTAAGATTCATTTGTTCTTTCTTAATGTAAATTTCCCCAAAACATTGTTAAGGGAGTGTTTGTTTCGGACAGATCCAGATTCAGATCTGCGCATATCCAAGGTGAACTCCTTCACTTCGCGCACATCCTGATCGAGATCTGTGATATCCTTCTGGAGAGATGGTTCAGCGCTAGATCCAAAATGGCGACGTAAACATCGCGAAGATTTTTGTGAGTAAAACCGTGTCATTTCAGTTTTCAGAGGCAACACACGATATACGCGATACAAACAAATTTAGGCTGCTTGTTTATTTACTATGAATGTCGTGGATGAAATTTGGAACAGAAATTTAACAAATTTGGTAATGCAATTCACGTGATTTGAGATCCGAGTTGAAAGCAGTTTCGTTTGCTTCTGCGCGGTAAAACTACCCGGGATCTGGAATCGGATCCGTCATGAAACAAACGCGCCCTAAGACAGGTAATATCAGCCGAATCAGTGGAGAGAAACCAACCATTTTATGACAAATCAAAATCTACTTTTTAATGAGAAAAAAAGGCAGTAACTGTAAAACCAAGGTGTACTTTGGCACAATTGGAGCAGACACAATCCCGAACTAGGAAATGAAGCCACCTGGCATGGCCGACTTCTCTTCTTCTTACTCAACGACCGACCATCTCAGAAAACCTCGATGCGAGTCAAATATCGAGCAGACTCGCGCTACGTAGGTTAAAGCATTGATTCCCCATTCTTACATAACACCTGGTGCCGGGAATATATGAAGGGTTATATGGAACAGGCGACGCGAACGGAAATTACTTTTTTGTATACTCAAATGTTGCTGCAATATGTAGAGCGCAAGATTTAATAAAGCGCCTTTCTTAAAAAAGATGAATGTTATGACGTGTGTTACGGTTCGTGGATTTGAAATATATTAAACTTGCATACCACGAATGTAGATGTAGCGAGGGGGTGTGGGAGGGGCTTCACAGTCAAATATATGTAGAGTATCTGCACGTTAAAGGCCCACTGTATCATTTGCAATGACCCTAAAAGTTAATCAACGAGTTGACTGGGAAACCATCCTCAAAGTAAAGATTGAAATGGTAGCAACTATCCAATGAAATGTTTCCACCGAGATGATATAATTTTACCAGAAAATAATCCATGAAGATGAAATTGTTTAGATCGTTTGCAAACGATTTACTTAGTTGGTTCGCATCTGAGCGCGTTGTACTGCGTGTGTGCTGTTCCAACGCGATGCATTTTTTTTCTATGGGTCGCGCACACATGCGGGCCACAAAGTGCATGACGCGAGCCACAGAGTTATGATCAAGTGATTATTTAGAAATTACGACCCAGGGACTTTTTTGCCATTTTTTTTTGTACTTCACATCTGCTGCGTGCACCACATACATGTAGCAACAAAATTTTGTCTGGTCATTAGTAAGTGTACATATGAACGGAAGTACATCACCACACCAGACACTATTAACGTGAAACACGCAGAAAGCTAATTTCTGCATCCCCCATCCCATTCAAAAGATGCAAACTTTGACCTAAACCCTGCCAAACACAGCCTCCGTGTATGTAATTGATGAGAACGAAAGACACCCTGGTGTCATCTTGTTGGCATGGCAACAAGAACACCTGCCATCTCCCACAATATTAACAAATGAGTGCGTCAATTCTCTCTTCACGCGTCCCTATATCATCGTTGTTTGCAAAGATGTCCTACATGTACATGTACAGTTAAACCTCAATCTATATACCGAGCAACGAAAGTGCATTTTTAGTTGAATCAAAATTTGAAAATTTTGTAATTAAGTTCACATCGATATTCACATCTTTAATATATTTGACCCGTCACACAGCTTTATAATAAGTCACCCGTCACGACAAAATGAGCGTAAAGTCGCACTCCTCTTTTTCGTATAACGATGGTTCAAAGTCAAAAATTTAGGGGAAGTCTGATAAATTTTAGGGTTTTGTAATATTTGGAAGTAACTCTTATATTCTATTTGATTCCAAATTACTATGAATGCTAGGATAGGGCGACATTTTGTGTGTAATAAAGGTATGTTTAGGGCGACGCGCTCTATTAGGGCGACATTTCGGTGTCGCCCTAATATTTTTGAGTTTAAAAATCATTTTTTTAAGGTCAAAAACCATTTTTTTTAGGTCGAGAACCATTTTTATTGGGACTGGAAGTGTTTCTCTTTGGTCTGCAACCATTTTCGGAAGCTTCGGGTAAAACAAAATAAGGTGTCATTTTGAGTGATTCTTGCCGAAATTTCGGTGGTCCCCGGGGAGAGTCTTCCCAAAGTGTCGCCCCATTGCGGCATTCAGAGTTGTTTAAATTTTTAGCATCATCCAATAATTAATAACATCATTTTCAGACCAATTTTAACGATAGCTTTCTTCAAATTTTGTTTGAAGATTTGTAAGATTCGTTTGAACACTACCACTTCTCCAAGCTGTGTTGCGTTGGGGAATAGTTTTACCTAGGTGTTATACCTGTATACCACTGGAGAGATTATTTTCTGCTGAATTCAAAAATACCAATATCTAATTTTTGAAAATTTTGACTTTACGCTCATTTTGTCGTGAAAGGTCACATATATTATGCATGACTGCATAAAGCTTCTGTGGGCTGAAAATTTCCACTCTCCGAGATTGACTGCTTTTGTTTTTTCAATAAAAAAGTGGAGAAAATTTTTGCATTTCTTTTGTTGTTCGGCATTCCTGTTATACAAGGTTTTTGAGACTTCACAGATTACTTTCTTATGGCAGAAATCTCCCATTATCAGGAATGAAAAACACTGAAAAACAAGGAATTGTGACAAAAATGTTCTCGTTTATATTGTAAGCCTAATGTTCTATTAACAGTTCTCTTATTACCAGGGTTTAACTGTAAAATGTAGGACTATTTGGTATTACCCCCAAATTTCATATTTCTTCAGATACATGTACATTAAAGTACATGTAAGGCCAAAAAAAGAAAGTCTCCGGTTTCTGGTATGCGCGCGCGTCGCCCTAGCCATGCGGGTCGGCAAAATGAAAAAGTTTTTTTTTAAATGTAAGACGATGACTCAAAACTGCCACTGGTTCGTCTAGAATTCTGCTGCTGCACAATTTGAACGTGTATTTAGATGGGGTTACCATCGAGTATAGGCTTTATGTGGCCTGTCTGGGCTTCCATATATTTTGCACATAATTGTCGGGCACCATTTGCAGACGGCGTTGTATTTTCGTGATTTTGTGTATAGAAGCCAGACGTGAGTGGAAGCGAAGGTCGTGTATCTGGAACTTGTAACCGCTTTTAATAACTGCAATATGTAAGGGAGCAGACTAATACCAGCATTGCGGCACACATGTGCATGATGTCGAAGTCGCGGTACAGTCTGACGTTGTTTTCTTGATTAAGTTGCCCATCATTGCCAGGATTATTTATTTTAAGTTTGTTTTATGTGGAGTGCAAATATTACTATGAGGTGAACAAATTGTTGGAAATGGAAAATATTTTATTCTTCACCCATAGGAATATTCCTTCTATTGCATGACATTCGGTTTGCAGTTTCAACTCAACAAGTTTCCCATTTTGACTTGTGAAATAAAGAGTATACAAGAGACAGATCATACTTTGGCATTTTTATTTATTCTCAACAAACATTAGATGCCACAACATGTCCATGTATATTTTCACTATTAATCCAACATTCTTGCTCTTTTTATATGCCCCCAGTTGTCCATTCATTACACATGTATTACAAAGTGGCTTATTCGTGCATCTCATAGCAGGGTCACATGTTATGGGGTGTGGGTGAAAAACGGACCCTCCGGATCCTTCCAGATCTTCCGGATCTTTTTCAAAAATGGCTATTTAATGAACAGGAAGTGCTGAGTTTGACTTCTTAATACGCTTCCATACCTTTTACCGCCATGTACAGGCCTTATTTTTAAAGATCCGGCGTGAAAAAAAACCAAATTATTTCTTTTTTTTCTTAGTGTCCTGCACTTCCTACGCCTATTTCTTCAAAAATTTCACTTTGTGGATAGTCGATGTGGTGTATGATTACAAATTAGTGCAATACATGGTAATAAAAGATATGTAAGCGTATTTAGAAGTCAAACTAGGTAGCCTACTTTCTGTTCGTTAAATATCAATTTTGAACAATGATCCGGAAGATCCGGAGGGTCCGACTTTCACAGACTGCCCATGTTATGTAGCCCAAACACACCTGTTTGGAAGGGAAAAAAAGTAGGAAAAAAAAAAAAAAAAGCCGCATCGCCGCACCACTTTTGGGGCAAGCTCCATACCAGAAACCGGAGACTTTTTTTTTTTGGCCTAATGCCAGCAATTCATAAAAAGTTTTTGTCTGCAAATTATACTATATGGAGCAGTGGAGCACGTGCTGAGGGACGATTTTACGAAGCGTGCAATCTTTTATATCACCAGTTGCGATGGATAGACCACCGTAACGTGCATCTTGAGTAACGTAGAAATAATCTTAGCGCTTGGTGAACTCGACCCAGTTATTAGCACTGTGGAAAGTCAATGATGAACTATAATTTCGACCGAAACTAACAGTAATGACATCCTTAAAAATATACAGTTTGCTCAATTAACATCTTTAATAAAGAAACCCTCCACAAAGCAATACATGTACACCCTACCTCCCTCGGATGCACTTAACACACTAAAACAGTCCCCTGACTGTAATAGCTGGCCTAATAAAGCTGTTTTGCCTATCAACTGGTCAGCTCGACCATCCATCACGGGCACGATATAAATGGTTCTCGCTAGTAATCTGACCCTCGAGCGGAATGGACAAACACTCTATTGGGTCATCAAATAGAGGCTGGGGCTTCGTTTGTGACAGATGCTCGTTATCTGTGCTCAATTACAACTTGTCCTTGTGGCCCAAATATGTGGGCATTACGTTCAGTATTAGCATTTGGCGAAGAGCTCATTTCTCTAACAAGCTTATTTGGTGAACACGGCAAAAACTAAATAAGATTGCATCATTGGCCTACACTGGAGAAAATTGGCGAACGCAATATTTGGGGATGGTGCCCACTCACCACTAAATAGAAACAACCAAACTTGGGATGAGAGAAAAATGGAGATTCGAACCCGAGACCTCTGGAAAATGCTCTACCAACTGAGATACATGTATGAGGGACAGTCATACTATATACACATTCGGATTTTCCCCAAGACCTCTGACACACTGGGAAAATGTTCTACCAACTGAGTTACGAGGCACAGTGATATACTACCTCAGGTTTCCCCCAAGATCTGACACACCGGGCAGATGCTTTACCAGCTGAGCTATGAGGCACAGTGGTATACTACCTCAGGTTTTCCCCAAGACCTCTGACACACCAGGCGGCTGCTCTACCAGCTGAGCTATGAGGCACAGTGGTATACTACCTCAGGTTTCCCCCAAGATCCGACACACCAGGCAGATGCTCTATCAGCTGAGCTATAAAGCAGCACAGTGGTGTACTCCCTCAGGTTTTCCCTAAGACCTCTGACACACCAGGCGGCTGCTCTACCAGCTGAGCTATGAGGCACAGTGGTATACTCCCTCAGGTTTTCCCCAAGACCTCTGACACACCAGGCGGCTGCTCTACCAGCTGAGCTATGAGGCAGAGTAGTATACTCCCTCAGGTTTCTCCGTGCCTTCCAATAGCTCAGCTGGTAGAGCATCTGCCCGGTGAGACAGAGGTCTGAGGTTTGAATCTCAATTAGGCCCATATGATTTTTCTCTCATCCCAAGACTGAAGAAAATTCTTGCCCACTGCAGACTGTTATTTCTTCTTTGACCCTTAAAAACATGGCATCAGTTTGGTTTGCAAAGTGCTTTATCAGAAAAAAAGGTTTTGTTAAATGTCAATGACTTTTAGTGCAATGTTCAAGCGCAAACAAAATTGTGCTCGTGGGTTCTTATCAAATTGGTCCTGCATTTTCTTTACACAAGAGAAACTAAATCCACCTTATGCATGCATGAACATTCATATACTGTTTACACAGGGAGTATAAAATTTCACCGCAAAATGTCGCTGAGAAAATATGAAGCAGGAACTTGAGCCCCTATGTAAACTATATCGCGCAAAACTGCCAAAATGGAGTTGAAATTTCAGACATGATTTTTTTTAATGTGATCTCAGAAAAAACACATCCATGTAGTTACCCTAGAAATCACTGGGCATTGTTTGGACTGACTATTCAGCGATATTTAATAGAGCATTTTATATCTGCCGGCATCTCAATGTGCTTCAATTTTAATAAATTGGCAAAGTCAGTCATCCGATATCAGAACAGTCCGCCCCCAAGGACTCTGGGGAAAAAGCGGTAATTCAAAGGAAGAGAGGAAAACAACCGAACAGAAACAAAGTGGATTCTATCACGTACTAAGTTTTCAAATAGTAGCACTGGGACACGAACTACACTGCACTACATGCATGGTCCCCCGTTGACCCAATTCTATGCACTCTGCCCGTAATTACTCGGCTTTGCGTAAAGCGGCAGGATTAATGCCTTGCTGAAACGCATCTCATGTATCATCACGCAGACGAACTTCTTTTAATTTGCGCTTTATAGATTCTCGGTCAATGATCTTTCATCGCTATTTTTCACGACAAACGTATTGGGGTTTTGGAGCATGATGAAGTCTTTATAGTCATTGCGACAGGGCTTAGAATTGGTGTGCATGTTTCTGACAACATGGGAGTTGCAAGAGGGAATTGTTTTGGAGTTGGGCCAGGCAGTATTTCCTCCGAATTCTCAAGGGTACTTCTTGACTGACATGGCATGACATGGGATGATTAAAAATGCCTCCGAAACTGATGCAAGATGTGACAGTCCATAAGTAGCATGTGGGCATTTTCACGGTAGCTATATTTCTTTTCTAGCAGCGAGTACAAACGTGTCGGTAACTGACGTTACGCAAAATGGATGCCAAAAATCTTGGTGCAGAATCATTTTCTAATATCTCATGTCCCTGAAAAGTTGGAATAGTGAAATTTATGCGACAGTATTAGTGGGTTATGGAGTACATGTGTGCAAGATAAGAAGACATTTAGCCTTTTTCTTTTTAAGTTGGTATCACCAACTGACGTTATGTAACTGACGTTACATTGCCGTTTGCCATGCACTTTTCTTAGAACTTAATTGTGTGTATAATATATCAAGTATATCTGTCAACCAGACACTTGTACTGACATACCATAACTATAAGAGCATATGCAGCGATTCCGGAGGAGGGAGGGAGCAGGGTGGGGCAGAGGGGGGAGGAGGTCCACGAGAGAGGGGATGACGAGGAAGGATGCGAAGGGGAGGACTGGATGGAGGGATAGGGGGAAGGGAGACAAGGAGGACAGGGGGAAGGGAGACAAGGAGGACAGTGGGCAGGGCCATTTCGGGATGGGGAGGGGGCAGGGGCATTGGAGGAGAGCAGGGGTGTTGGTGGAAGGGGACCAAATTTTAGTGGAGGATTAAACATTATTGGGTGTGGATTTGACCCAACATGCCCAAATGGCAATTTCAAATTTTGGCATCTGTGTCACACTTTTCGTGAAAATGCCCATATGTGATCGTCTACCAAAAGTCAACAGACTATTTTGCGCTGCAGAGCAAAATATCCTAATGTTAAAGTTAGGTCTATTGTTTGTGTGAAATTTGGTGACTGGAAACATGGTGGTTGCTATAAAGTTTCATCTAAATCTGAACATATTAAATAGACTTAAAGGGCCTGTGACATGCTAAACAACTTTGTGCCTAAGCTTTGCTTCATAATGACGGAGTACTTGTTCAGCAAGACATGCTATTGTTCGTTTGGATGTAAAATCAATAAAAGGTGGCCTTTTTCAACTTTGAAGATTTCATTGCAATAAATCACAGACAGAGGGCGCTGTTTTGAGTGCATCACATAAGGAAGACAGAAGGGGAAAGTTAAGAATTTAACATAAGACTTCAAGTTGGACTTGTGGCAAATTGCTGCAGTTTCTACCCCAGTTTTGTCATGGCTTACAGCAGGCAACATGTAAAACAAACTCAAACAGCCATAGATTACAAAAGTTTCATGAAAATTGAGAAAAAAGTGGAATCTTTTGTACACAGTTGAATGTGATTTTTCTGTGTTTGCCTCTTGTGACATCGTGACCTTGGTCATGAATATGCATATTTTCATTAGCATAAAAACTAAAAACCTTTGTTTTAACCCCCGAAGCAAGCTCCAAATAGGATTTTTATGACTTTAACTGAGTAGAGTGGTTTTAAAGCATAGATTTCATTGATAAAAATCCTAAATAAGGGGCCCTTTAATTTGGGTCCTTTGACTTTGAACCCAGATTTCCCGCATTTGTGTATTCAAACATGGCCAGATTCAGTGTACAGTAACTCCACTTCCGAATATCACATAAACTTGAAACAATTAGCAGCATTTTAAAGCATAGAAGTTGTTCTTTCTGAAACTGTCTAAAAAAACATTTACAAAAAAAAAAAAATTTGAATTTTGAAACTTACTGAAGTGAAGACCTCCTGAGTTTCCTGAAGAAAAGAAATCCGTCTCCAGTTCCATTTCTGACAAAGCTTGACCCTGGTGGGGTTGTGAACGGTCGCTGAGGGGTGCGTCCGGAAGAACGTGGGGAAACGCTCGCGATTGGATAAAGCTGGCGAGCTGGACCCGAAGGCAATCTGGTAAAATGAACAAGCAGAAGTTAATGTATAGGTGGATTCACACTGTCCATTTTTTACGCGTCAATTTTGAGAATTCCAACTTTTTTGCGTGGTTCTGGAAAATGTTGAAAAACACTGAATGTCAAAATACACTTGAATTTACACAAAATTATCTTTAGTGGAATGTTGTTCCTATATTCTTTTACAAAAAAAAACTTTTTCCATCCAATGTCTAAATAACATCTAAAAACAGAAAGTGCTTTTCAGTCGCATTTTTACATCCTCTTGCTACAGTGCCCCTTTAACGCACTCCCCAACTCCTGCGTACCGAGGCCCTGTTGAAACCGGTCCCATTTCGCGGGGGAACAAGCAACATAAATCTTGTCGCCTCTGCTGGACCAATCAGGACGCTTGGCAGTGCGTTGCAGGCATTCAAATGTCACGCGCGCAGATTGTAAACACCGTGCATGCATGTGATACATGTACTCAGTAAGGCTGGCCGTTGTCCGCGTTGGCGATTGGTTGCTATTTAAAACATACTGGGGAATCCGTTCCATTACATTCGTGAGCATGCATCCCTGTTATTAATTTGAAAAACTGCGAAGTGAATTAAGATCGTCGCTGGAAATTTTGGTAGGAATAGAAATTTTGACAGTCATAAGGAACAGAACCCAATACAATTTCTGGAAAGTATAAAAATAGTTTCTTTTCGGCATAACATGACCGAATTTATTAAATCACATCAATATCGGGCGTGTGTTGTCCGAACACAACAGCCGGCTTTCTCCACAGATTTGCGTGGTTTTCCTCCGGGTATTGTATCGTCGCTTAGCAGAGTGGAAATTCCCTGAGATCTCAGGATGCATTTTTACTGCTCAAAATGTTTCTATGCTGTTTTTTTATTTCTGAAAATGGTCCCAGTACTCAATGTAAAGTTAATGTGCTAAAATATTAACCATTCTCATTTCATGAGACACACACTTTGAAATGGATTGGATGAGCCCTTGACCATCTTTTAAAAATAATAATAATAAACGAAACAACTAGCATAAACATGCATGTAATCCACTGTAGTCTACCGTGTATTCCATGGTTTGCAATCAGGCCACGTTTCACTGGATTTCCCACAATGATTTATTGACATTCTGGCCCATAAATGTTGTAATGGGCTTCTTGGGGGAGGGGGAGGGAAGAGGAGGGGAGAAATGACAAGTGTTTGGGCAAAGGTTACTCTGGCTATTCCTAATATTTACAGTCGAGCATCCAGAACTATGCATAGTAAACATCATATTGGGGGAACACAGTCACATCTGCCATTGACATTTCACAAATTGTTCTGGTCGTAAAAGATGTTTAAACATTGAATATGAACAATAAATTCTTTGGTTTTTACAAGATGGATTTATCCATGGTAAAATTGTAAAAATCTGTTTCTAAACTGATGCAGATACCTTTTCTGAAAATGTACAAAAAATACGGATAAAATACGATAGACAATCAAAAATATTGGTCTCATGAGACGTTTAACCGGAAAAAAATTGAAAAACCAGTTTTGTCAAACGTTTAAACGAAATCTAATTTTAAGGAATCTACAATGGTTTTCAGAGGGTTATTTGTAATGACTTCATGAAACTGAAATAAATTCATTTGGGATCGTAGTAAAATTTTGACCAGATAAGGGTTCAATGATTATTTCGGGGGCCAAGGGGTACTGTGTACATTGCACATGTATCTATGTATAAACACCAGCAACAATCTTTAGTGTCGGCATAACCTGTTTAAAACCGAAACTTAAAAGAATTGCAAACTGGTTTCTGAATTAACCGTAAATTCCCATCCCTAAACCTGACACCTCTGAGTCTACAGGTAGATGCTCTACTAGCTGAGCTACGACACACAGTGGTGTACTCCTCAGATTTTCCCTACAAACCTAATTTTTCTCTCGGTGCTGCATGGGAGCGCAACTGAGCAAAGTATTAAACACAATGGTGCCTAATCACCATTGAAATGAAACAACCAAACGTGAGAGAAAAATCATAAGGGCCTCATTGGGATTTGAATCAGAGACATCCGACTATCTGGGCAGATGCTCTACTAGCTGAGCTTTGAGGCGCATACTCCCTCATGTTTCCCCCAAGACCTCCGACTCACCGGGCAGATGCTCTACCAGCTGAGCTATGAGGCACAGTGGTATACTCCCTCATGTTTCCCCCAAGACCTCTGACACCCCGGGCAGATGCTCTACCAGCTGAGCTATGAGGCACAGTGGTATACTCCCTCATGTTTCCCCCCCAAGACATCTGACTCACCGGGCAGATGCTCTACCAGCTGAGCTATGAGGCACAGTGGTATACTCCCTCATGTTTCCCCCAAGACCTCCGACTCACCGGGCAGATGCTCTACCAGCTGAGCTATGAGGCACAGTGGTATACTACCTCAGGTTTTCCCCAAGACCTCTGACACACCGGGCAGATGCTCTACCAGCTGAGCTATGAGGCACAGTGGTATACTCCCTCATGTTTCCCCCAAGACCTCCGACTCGCAGGGCAGATGCTCTACCAGCTGAACTATGAGGCACAGTGAGATACTCTCTCAGGTTTTCCCAAAGACCTCCGACTCACCAGGCTATAAGGCACAGTGGTGTACTCCCTCAGGTTTTTTTCCCCAAAACCTCCGACACTCAGGGCTATGCTCTACCAGCTGAGCTTCGAGGCGCATACTCTCTCAAGTTTTCCCTACAAACCCAATTTTTCTCTCAATGTTACAACACGACTAGTATGACAGGCTTATCAGATGTACAAGTATCTGCAATCCTTTAAAAACAGAAATATAAACTCGTTGGACTTACCACCATAAGATTCCACATTTTGGCAGCCTCGGCGACAGCTGAAGACACGATGCTGCAAGCCGTCAGCATGATGATTTTGATTGGCTCGTGGTAAAGGAGGTTGTAGAAAATGTTGGTGCCGAGACCGGGATTGCACTGCAGAAAAGACAAAACGGTAACAAATGCGTCATAAATAACTCGCACATGTATCTCCGGGCATGTTAAAAGTACTCAACTAAAAGCAGGCCACAGCCGTGCTCGTGATTGAGAGGTTGTGGGTTCTAGTCCAACTAGTGCCAATGTGTTTGTGTCCATGGGCAGGACATTTCATCTCAATAAACCTGAAACGTAATGATGTCACGCAATGTTTACCACCGTGCATTATGGGTAAAAAGTGGGGACGAAATCTCTGCATCTCTGGTTTGCGTGCGCTGCATGCATAGCGCCTAACGTATTATGCACGTAACTTTGTGAACTTTACTAACCGCTTCGCTGGCAAAAAAAAGGCCAAAAAAAGATCGTAAATTTCTAAAATGATTCGTGTCAACTTAGTTGTGCCTGCATGAGTTTTAAGCCGGAACTATGGTTTTAACTTTTAAGGCCTCAAAAGGCGGTGAAAATGGCCCTGCAATAATAGTGATGCAGATATTTCGTCCCTACATTTCATCCATAATGCACCACGGTAAACATTGCGTGACGTCATTATGTCATAGGTCTATTGCCTCATCGACCCAACCGAGCTGAAGGGAAAATGCCACAGTAGAATTACTAACCAAAGGCGTTCGCACTTAGTGTTAGTGCACATGTATTTTGCCAGAATGACATTTGACCAGTGGTCAACTCTAGTCGTGAATTTAACTATTTTAAAAAAGACTTTCAGAAACAACTTGAAACTCCCGGTACAACGAAATTAGTCCAAATTTGTTCAATGTCTCTTCAAACTCACAGCAGTGAAAACACCCTTGACTGCTGTGCAATACAGTGAAATTCTTTCCTCAGCTAAATCGTACAAAAACAAGCTTTATTCACGTAACGACAGGCACACACGGCATAAGAAAATAACGGGCACGACTTCGTTGCTGATCTTGCCAACCTGTGAAAACATGGACACTTCAGTTGAATCTTACAGAATCTGACAAGTAGTTGGGTGAATCTCTGGTGAAAGTTTGGAATTGTGGAAAGTGAAAAAAAACATTTGTCATGTCACTTTTTAGTGGCAAATGCAAAACGTTATATTGGCTTCCTGAAGCAATAATATTTGCCCAATTTTGCCTGCAGCACTCCTTAACTGCCTATTTTCTGTTAACCAAGCATCAGGGTATTTCTTAGACATCGTTAGCAGTTAAGCAATTGAAAACATGCCTTATAATCCAGAGCCAAACATTTCTAAAAGATGTTTCCCAGCACATGTATGCCACAACCATGAAATTGCACTTACATACCTGCCAACATTGCCGAGTAAAAAAAATGGGACTGTTGTGAAACTTGCAACGGTCGAGTTTGTACAAAGGTCAAGTTGACCTGGTACTGCACCCGTTTTCACGTACACAACACATGCGGCGCAAATACAATAAAATTTGACTAGTTGGCAGGTATGCACTCAAGCAAAGTGCGACTTGGCTGCTATAGTATTAAGCAGTAATCACGCCAAATGCTTAAAAACAAGGTTTAAACAAGTTTTCCCCCAACCTTTTTATGGGCAGATTTTTCATCATGTTTTATCTCAATTAAAATCAACATCATAAAAAGCCTATTTATGACCCAATTTGTTCCATTTTTTTGCGGACTTAAGAATTTTATTGCACTATTTCTTCAGCACAAAATACTACCATGAATATTTACCAACATTTTTACTGGTATACCAGAAAAACCTACAATATTGACAATGCTTCTGCATAGTGTGTGTATTTGCACTTGACCAACTTTTTACCCCTAATAATACTATTTCCAATGACCCACTGCCATAAATACTCAATTTTGCAGGTTGTCAATTTTTCTTAAAAAGAAACTGAAGTCTCAAAATTTGGTTATGCCGGGACATGGAGATAAAAAATACCTTTCATTATTTTTTATTTATTTAATGGGTTTAATGAACTTCAATTCACAGCCCGTGGGCTGAATTTGCATGAAGCTTTAATACAAACTTGTGTTCCACCTAAACATTGATATACATAGGTGAGTGGCGCCATTGGCAGCCGACGGCCAGAGACACCAGGTAATCCCCTTATCCTTCACAAAAGAATGCTCTGTGATATTTTAAGTGCGTAACACAACACACTGGACCAATGGCTTCACATCCCTTCCGAAGGATGGAGCAATTGTGGTCAAATGTCTCGCTCAACTTAAAAAAATCTTTAGTTAAAGGAATAAATAGAATTGATTGATGTCTGAAAGTAGCTTTATTACAGTAAATATATTCAAAAATTTGTGTTACAACCAAATTAAGAAGCAAAGCAACTTTAGTGTTCGTGCCAATTTGATATAATTTTTCGCCACCAAGGCGTTATATAAAATCTCACACTCGCAGTAATGAGGAAAACGTCACCGCCCAAAAAGTAAAGATTGAATGCATGGTTACCATAGCAACCGAAATCAGCACTTAGCATCAATGACTCGGATACGCTATCTCATTTCCATTAACTATCCCAATCTTGCCGCGGACCAACCAATTGCGGATCGGTTGCTAAGCACACGAATGGATACACCATGTGAGGTGCTTCGGAAGCCATCAAAAACTCCCCCAAGTGCCCTTCAATTCTAAAAAAAAAAGAGTAAAAAAAGTAAAATCTTCGACAGAACATTAACACCCTGAACCAATACTTCATCCAATTTCTTCTACGAGACTGATTTATTAAGGGACAATTTTGACGAGATTGGGGCACGAGGGGAATACGAGGAGATCATATTCTGAGAAGATTCCTCCATACCCAATTGCAGTTGCCGTTTTATAGCACCCCAATTAGTGCCTCTTAGCAGAATTGTGCCTGCTGAAATGAGATATAATATGACACCAATTAAGCCATCCTGACAAAACAGGGGGAAAAACAACTTGGAACTACCAGAGGCGGTTTACAAACCAGCCAGATTTGTTTCCGGCTCAAGCTTGGTACATCTCAAAAATGTTAACAAGTTGCAAAAGAAACATCTGGCGTCAATACCAATTTTAACTTTAACCTCTGCTGAAACATACCTACATGTTTGGACAAATATTGTGCACATTTTGGGTCACTGCAAAAGTTCCAAGTGTCCAACCCTAGAAAATAATCTTTCTGCACTGAACTTTACATGTATAGACCGTATACAATAGCTGCCATCTTGTAGGACAACTTTTGACATTTAAATTGGTCAACAATGGGTATGTTCAGACGGAGGGCTACTTTTTTTTTAGCCCCAATTCAATTAACGGACTCAGTGGGGGTTCGCTGGAGCTAAAGTGAGTTAGTCCAAAATGGCCTCCCGTTCAAATGGTGATGATAACTCCGGAGCTACAGTTTCAGAGGAGCTAAAATGTGGTCAAATTTGATAGCATATTAACATTGGCCAGATGCCACAGAGCGAGGTCAGTTGCGTTCAGTCAGTAAATAACGGTGGAGCTGTGCTTAAAGTGGGGCTACACCGTGTTTACACTGGTCCCGAGCTCGGGATCAAGATTGGTCCCCTGATAAGAATGCGTCAGTGTTAACCGCAATGATCCCGAGTGCTGCGTTTACATTCTGTAGTTGATCTCGAGCGCGGTGCCAGAAGTTGCAGTCAAAGGTCATGCTCTGTGTGCGTGTACTGATCAATGTGTGCATGGGTTGTGCATGTACAGTGTACAAGGCCACTTGAATTTCAGGGGCTTTTCCCCCGCTATGGCTGTGGAGCGGATGTGGCAGGTTGCGGTAAAGATTAATTGCTTGTCTAACCGCAAACTGATCTCGAGCTCGGGATCGAACCCTCCGCCAACGCAAGACCAAAATCTCGGGGTCTGATCCGGGGCCAATTTGGTTCCGAGAGCGTTTACACTCGGTTGTGATCCGGGGCTGATCCCGAGCTCGGTGTTCGACCCCGAGCTCGGGATCAAGTGTAAACAGGGTGTCAGCCCCACAAATTTGTGGGGCTAAATTTGGGGAGGGCTAGCCCCGGAGCTAATTGCGTTCCAACGACAGGAGTTTGGGGTGGAGCTAGCTAGCTCCGGAGCAGAGCTAGCTCCAGAGATAGCCCCTCGTCTGAACGACCTAATAAGCACAAAATGTGCAACTATGTGTGTCCCCAAGGAACAAAGAAACTGCCCTACAAGATGGTCGTTATTCGATATGGTCTATACATGAAACTGAAGTGAATGTGTGGTATTGTAAGGACTCCAAATATATTCTGCGCTTTATCAAATCTAACAAATTGAACGCCTTTCTAATTAAATTGACACGGTTTCGTATCTACCCAATTGTGACCAATTTCATTATCTACAATCCACAGTTAGAGCATACGTACGTGTGCTTGTATAAACACGTACCAAAGGTTGTTTTTAATGGTCGTGCACAAAAATAGCAATTCCTTTTTCCCTTATTGGAGTCGGGTTATTCCTCAATCTTTATTATTTGAGCAATCCGTCACGAAAACCTTAATATGTCAGCCAGGTGGTTGAAATTCCTCTTTTTTTTTTTTTTGAGCATTTGTGTTCTGCACGTGTTCCACTTAAATACGAGGACCGCTCCTGGGTTTGCGTTGTGCCTGCGACATTGCGGTGCAATTACGAGCAATTAACGACAGCTGTGGTCGTAACTGGGCCACCAGAAGAAGCGCCAATGGGCCTTAATTGGGCAGACTAATATTAACTGTCACCAGTTTGAAAAGTCCTCCAGCTGATTTTGAAATACTGACTGGCGACGATAATTTAGAGTTTAACTGAAGTCCAGAGTTTGAGACCCCAATGTTGGTATATACCACTGGCACATTAGAACTGGGATGTCGGCTTTATTAAAAAGTCAAATTTCCTGTTACATAAACTTCAACTTGTCCCAACATTTTAAGGGCAATTCCATGAAGAGGTGGACATTTTCACAAAAAGTGGAATTATATATTTGTGTAGAAAATGACTTTAAATGTTAGCATATGCAACAAGCTTCTACAAAAACACATTTGGTGTTGGGTTGTCGAGCAGTGTTATCCACTGCTAAACATTTTTCCGGGCGCGCTAAGCAGTGCGCTCACGTGGCGAATCAGTGTTCGCCGCGAGAGGGCACTGTTCAAAATGAATGCATACCATTGCCGTTGTCGACTACAGATTGGGTTGCCGATGCGATACATATGCTTGGTAAATGAACGATAATAACACCAGTGGCTAGGGAATCATGTTTGGTGACTTTACACCTTATTTTGGAATGACTTAGCTGTACTTTTGAAGTGTTTTAGAGGGGAAAATGGATAATTTTTGTCCGGGCGGCAAATTTTTGAGCAGGCGCTAATGGTACTTCTAATGATTTTGTCCGGGCAGCATGCCCGGACAAAACCGGTAGTGGTGAACGCTGGTCGAGGAAAATTCACTACTACAAATTCACTGAAAGAAAAATCTTTGCATTTGTTTAAAGTTTGCCAGTTTGTTGCCGTTCTTAACCCACGATTTGCCTCAAATTAAGGCCCTGTTGCTGAATTCATGAAAACTTGCGCAACAATCTTGCAGCATTGGGAAACTTTGAAACACTTGGTGGCAGCAAACATAACGGTCCCACGTGACCAGTCCGCTATTGTATGCGTCACTCTTGAGCTAAAGTGCACGCTAAAAATGACGCAAACAAAAGTAAACTGATCACATGGGACTATTATGTTCGCTGACACCAAAATCTCCCATCACACAAATGTGACTTGCTCTGCAAAAAAAGGCCCTTTTAAAGTCGCGCAGGCTAGGTCGAGTTTTCTAGACCATAAGAAGAAATCTGTGGCGGATCCGCGCTCATTAAAATACCAAAAACACAATGGAAATTCCTGGCAGTGCCCAGATACTGCCTGGAATGTCCGTGTTCCGCCTGGAATTTCCACTGTGTTTTTGTGTTTTAATGAGCGTGGATCCGGCACAGATTTCTTCTTATGGTCGCGAAAACTCGACCTAACCTGCGTGACTTAAGGGCCTTTCTTGCAGAGCGGCTCACAAATGTTATGCTATTTTCAAAAGATGCTGCCTTTTTCCCACAAAATTAATATTGTACTCAAGTTAGTAGCAATTTATGAGTAACCGAATTAAAAGAAATATATGTTCTCTCATATGAAACAGAATATACATGTATGGACAGCATACTCTTTCAGTATTCAACAGGATTTTTGAGGCAGAAGACTTTTTGAAAATCTGAAGAGTGCGCCGAAGGCAGAACAAGTAATAAGTACGCCGCAACCAATCTAGAGCAAAGGTTTCCCCTGCCAGCAAATGGCAAGTGTCGAGGACTTTAAGAGGCTTAAAAACTCTCAAATAAAGGGAGAATTACCTAAGCACGGCGCAACGCTATAGAGCATATTGCACCAAACAGGTGATTTTCAGTGAGCGACTTGCGCAAGCATTTTTCCCCGGGGCATTACATTTTATTGGAAAGGTCTTCGTACAAGTTTAAGATGGGTGTGGGACGAAAGGAGGGAGACGAAATAAATCATTTGCACAAGGTGCACAATTCACGCCCCGGGCACCGATTTACGTGCACAAAAGATTAATGGTGGAGCGACGTTGTTGAAGTAAATAAAGTACGGAGCATTACTGTGGCGTAACTGCAGTTTAACGACTAGGCTTTGCAGTGAACTGGACATTTATTGATGACAACAATGTAGATGCTTATAACTTGCATGAAGGCATGGGGAATTAATAGGTTAGGCTAGATTCACACGGGTAGGCCAGATTTTTTGTCACGCGTTCACGTGCGTAAATGTGACGCACATCATCTTGAGAAAATGCAGTGTAGAGGGAATGTGGCATCCAGTGGGAGGGGGGCTGAGGGGGCTATAGCTCTCAGCCCTCCACCCCCTAAAAACTGTTCTGGATCCGCCTACGTGTAGTGTGAATTTTTGTGAAATATATAATGCACTGAAACCAACAGAATCAACTTGGGCGCCAAGCTTTTTTGTGATTCTGATGGTTGAATGGTTTATTCATCTCTTCGACCCCACAAAAGAGGGTATGAGAGCCAATAAATTACAGACAGATAAGAAAAATATACTAAAGTGAGTTACAGGCATTATACAAATAAACAGTTAATTAATTGAATTTTGACATAATCATCTTAATAAATTTAGTTAAGTTACATAGTTGATTTGAGCTGCATACATTGTCAGGATTTGGTCTAGTCCAATAAAATCTCTTGATAAGGGTGGATCTTTCGTGAGTGAGAGAGGGACAAACAAGAACATAATGAAATTCATCACAGTTAACGTGGCTATTACATAATGGGCAAATGTTGACTACTGAAGAATTAGCTACATAACGAGTCTCAGTATACGGGAGATGATGCTTGCCTGTTCGAAAACGGGCAAGCACTGTTTTACAAGAGTTATTTAGTTTGATAAGATAATTTTCAAGGCATAAATCAGTGATTTTCAGTTGAAACTAACCTCCTTTCACGTGTAAAATTGACACGAATTAACGCGTGAAAAATGGTCAGTGTGAATCTAGCCTAAGAGTTCAGAAACCTGTCCTTGCCGACTGTGGGTACGTACTTTAAAAAAATATTTTCACAACCATTACTTCCATCAATGCAAAAGACCCCAGAGCATTTAATTGCAAAGAAACGGGGATTTCCCTAGGTGTTACTGGCCTAGCTGCCTATGAAGGCATCATCCACCTACGTATGTAACTCGATTTTTGGGCAGTTCATGTTATTTTGAAAATGCATTGAGATGTCAGGAGACATGGAATATGCTGTTATTTCTCCCAGAAATGGACAGGACAGCATTAAAGGCCAGATATATCATTTGATATCTTTGCCCTTCCCCACCCCCACTTTTAAAAGTGGGGGAGCACCAGTCCGTCCCCCGCCCCCCGCCCCCTGTTTCAATTCCTACAAAATAAAACAATTTCTAAAATTATGTTTTCTCTTAAACTGAGCATTTCTCCATTATCTTCTCTTTACAAATTTCTTGGGGCTTACGAGCTACAATTCCCACTTGTGAGGAAATAAACCCACGTGTGTCACGCCAGACATTATTACCGCTCCTGGAAACACAAAGAAAACGGTCTCTAAATAAGGTGGCCCTGGAAAGGAAACAAGGTGTTGAGCTTGGGGAGGCAGATTGGGCCACATCATCCTTGATGAACCGGTCGTCTCCAAGCTCTTGTGGCATGTTGCTGTAGATCTGTCAAACAAATCTTAATTGGCAATTTCGGCTTCTATTGCCGGAAGACCGCAAAGTGACAAAAGAATTCTCGGATGGATTGAAAAAAGTTCACTGTGTTTTCTTTCTACTTACTTTGTTGGGGGGAGGGAGGGGAGCAACAGCAAAGAGGAAAGGGCGGCAGAGCATGAAACACATGAGGATAAAGGACGAGCTAGGAGTCCTTAATTTGATGGGTGCATTCATAACCATAGCCTTAGACCAAAATGTGTGCACACCTTTGCAATTTACCAGCCTATCAGCCCACATACTGGAAGGGTGTGCACTGAAACTTGCAATGGTCGAGCTGGTGCAACGGTCAAGTTGACAGCACCCGTTTTCATGTACACAACACATGCAGCACGCGCGGGGAATCAGGTCAAGTCGACCATTTACAAACTGTTCCGATTTTCAACACTTTTAACACTTAAAAATCGGAACAAATATGATAAAATCGGACTAGTTGGCAGGAATGCAATTGATCACTTTCACAGACGCCATCTTCGTAGGAAAAAAATGCTACTGCGTATTAAACGCCATCAAGTACGAGCACGCACACGCTGTAACATGTTCCAAACATGCGCCCGTGTTGCACGAAATACGGCGCAGCCGATGCACGTCACCAAAAAATACGCTCACAATTCTGATGCACGTGGCGATTTGTAGGAAGTGACGTCATTTGAATGTGATCAATACATTCCTTTTTCTGAATAAAAACCAACTAATTAATGGCTTTCAACCTGATTAAACCTCCATGGGATGTGCTGACCTTTGGAAATAGCCCAAGAAGTGCAGGAGCTCAGAGAGGCACTTCAACATCCTCAAGCAGAGTGGCACACCCTGCCTCAGTGGCTCTTACTGAGGCTGGTGCAGTAAGCATGGCCACAAGAGGTGGTCATGCACATTACTGACCACTAAAATACACATCTTTCTGCCTCCTTTATCGTTCAGTCGAAGTATAATTTTCACTTTTTTTTTTTTAAGCATTTACTTTTGGACCATTTTTTCATTTCTCGCATCAGACAGAAAGTACCTTTAAAATATTCTCAACCTATCTTACTCCAATTCCTATTACAGAATTTCCATTTGAATATATTCATGCATGTTATTGATCGTAATTCATGAATCCACTTAGAATTTCATCCCTATTTAATGCATAAAATCTGCCTACAATCCACTATGCGTGATTCCGATTTCTGTTGAATACATTGAATACGCTTTGCCTCAGATGTAAGATTTATGAGCCCTCGCTTCTCGCAGGTGCGAATTTATTAACCAATTTATCTTGGGAGCACGTAGAGGCTTGTTGTTTTCTACATTTTTATTGGGGCAGACTTAGCGCTAGGCGACTGGTGAAATCCATCAACCGAATAATTGTGGAAACAAGTTTCCTGAAGCCGTGTCCGCATTGGACTTTTTTTTTTTTTTTTTTAACCGAGACGATGGTAAAATGAAGAATGGCTAAATTTTACTGCTGTCCGCATTTGGACTTTTTGACACAGTAAAATTTTACCGAGACTGTGGGAGAGCATGTGCAGTATCGCTTCGCAGTTTGACCTTCACGGCCCGGACGTACGCTTCCAGAGCGCTTTTACCGAGGAACTTTTCCTGGGCAGCAGTTGGCCAGGAAAAGTAACCGCTGGACTCGGGAAAAAGTCCTAAGAGGAAAACGTCCTGGGCTGTCCGCATTGGACTTAATATGGGAAAAGTACCCATCGTCTCGGTAAGTTTTCCCCAAAAAAGTCCAATGCGGACAGGGCTTAAGCTAAAGCGATGGCCGGCTGTACACGTGAACATCACACTGGCTGTCAATGAAGAATATCAACTCAAAAACGATAGTATTTAAAACGATTGTAAAAAGCATTTCAGTTGGCAATTTCTCCCACAAAGGTATACCATTTTACACAAGAAAAACAAATCATGTGGCAATTGTTACCATTGCTGTCAACACTTTTAGTCAGGTTTTTCTTGTCAACTTGTGAAGTAAAATTTGGGGTAACTACAAATGATGTACTGGGGCTTTTAAAAAGCAAACAAATATGAGATAAATTAAAAATCATCTGGTCCTTATCGAGTTTCGAACCCAAGACCTCCGACAAGCCAGGCAGATGCTCTACCAGCTGAGGTACGAAGCACAGTGGTATCGACAAATTTCGAATTAACACTGGCAGGTTCGATTTAGATGCTGAGCCATTGTATTACGTTACGCATCTTTTTATTTGCAAATTTTATCACAAAAAGCACCGAGATTATCATTTTTCCTCGGATTTCTTCCCTCGAGTTGCATGGATAGGCAACTAAGAACAAAAACTTTCAGACTGATGATTTTTTTTAGAGAAGGCTTTGGAATGAATAGCTTTGAAATATTGGCCTGCAATAAATATAAAAACAACGCTCATCCCCTCAGGATTTTGCATTGAATTAAAATCCTTTTGAAACTGCCAGTGCACTTTCAGAAATTCATTCCAAGGCATGTGTAACATGTACACATTATTTCCAAAAATGAACACTGCATGCAACAGGATTTGAATAAAAAACTCAGAGACTAACTCTTACCAACCAGAGCAGAAAAAAATTATATTTATATAGGTGGCGAGTGATAACAATCTTCACCGATGTCACGGAGCCACTACCGTCGCGCCACAGGGAAAATTGGGCGAACACGGATGAAATAATTAAAACCAACCATATATTTGCACTGCCGAGGCGCATTCCGCATCAATCACGTCAGGACATCAAGAAGCATTAAACGGAAAATAATCAGACTTTTCCGAAATAGCCCCAGTCTGCCCCTCCAGTAAAAATCAGATTGGGACTTCTTCTTAATTTCGGGCAATAGATTTAGAACGTGGTGACCGCATATTTCCTTTAAGATGGTTTTACTGATGTTTACGTAAAGTGAAGATAACTAAGGGGGGCAGGGGGCTTTGTGATTAAGATCGCCTGTAAGAACAACAGGAAAGGAAATTTGGATGCTTCAGTTGTCGAGAAAGGTTAAGAAGGCTTTTTGATTTCGGGTGACCTTGTGGGTAAGACAGCCGCCCCCACAGGGATGCCAGCGAAGCCGATTAAACAACAAAACAGGAGCCAAGTTCACGACTGATTTCCCCCCAGGGAGTTCCATACACAGTTCGTGATGATCGCGCTCCCGACTTAAGCCAACTGACCCGGACTTTTCCAACCGACTCTTTGGATCGACTTTTCGGGGCGTGATTATGAGGTCTTCAATTTTTAAGCTTGATCGGTCATCGGGGCTGATTGCCTCCCAAGAATTTATTTTGGTTTTCGTCTTCATCAGTGAGATGAAGTGAGTCTAATACACTGCGGCTCCGACCGTGACACGGATTTTTCTCGGTCGTTGTTGTTCTGCCCCACATGTCAGCTCGGCGTAGGACTAGCGGAATTAAAAGAGTGATTATCTTCGTGTCTGTAATTAAAGTAGGATTTCTCTGTTCATCATCCAATGAGAAAATATTTTTAAAAGATATTACTATGCAGATTAAAAGTGGACATACTCTTTTTTTTAAATAATAAAACAGGCTTGGAAAACTGTTACAAACAGCGTTATCCGCATGTGTGATTGAGGATATGCATCATAAAAACTGACCAGCATATAAGTCAGCTCAGTACCTCATCTACGTTCCAAGGAAACAATAAAAAGCTGTGTCCATGCCTTCAAGAAATTTTGCAAAACCACTGTCCTATTTAGGCTGGTTCCCTGGCTATACTGCATTGAAAATGAAGGCATAATAACACGGTAGTCAGGGAACTAGTTTCATTCTCATGAGGGAACCCTTGTTTTAAACAAATGCATGTGCACACGCCATTTATATCTTCAATTTTTGTTTTCTCAAAAAAAGTTATCATCTCGAACGGAGTCATTGCATTAGACTGTTGGAACCACTTCTATCTTCAAATTGAGTAAAGATTTTCCGATACTGTACGGGCTTTAATACAAGACAGTACTCCAGATGTCGACTGCAGATTTTCGATAGTGCCTACTTTAAACATGATTACTGTAAGCTGGACACATGGGTCATTTACTAATGGATAAAGTACACTAACATGAAATCTGTGCAGTCGTGACAATGAAATTAAGTCTGGTCTAATGTAAATTTTAAAGGTCCGTTTTATATTTTATTTATTTATTTATTTACCACATCCAACAGCGGAAGTACACGCTTAAAAGTCTATTGTTAAATCAACAATTAAAACGTGCAGTGAGTGACTACTCTTTAAAGTGTTGAAATGTAACAGTTATCGCGTTAAATCCAACGAAATAAATGTTGGATTTAACGCGATAAGTGTTGAATTTTAACACTTTAAAGAGTAGTCACTCATCGCACGTTTTAATTGTTGATTTAACAATAGATTTTTAAGCGTGTACCGCTAATTACAGGAATGGGATCAATTAACATAGATATTCGAATAACTATCAACTTCCAAGTTGAATTAGAAACGGCCAGAGACGCCGGGGAATCCCTCCCCTTGCTCTTCACTTAAGAATGCTCTGGGATCTTTAAAGTGCATTACCTAACACACTGGACCAACGGCTTTACATCCCTTTCGAAGGATGGAACAAGTGTGATATAGTGCCTTGCTCAAGAGCACAAGTGCCACAACCCGTCACGGCCCGGAATCGAACCCACATTCTAGTACTGGCACAGGAACCTGAGTTCATGTTGGTAATCTAGCCTGTAGAAATGTCAGCTACAAAGATGCATCCGTTTGAATACCGGTATAAGTGAATGCTAAAATTAAGTGCGCCTTCTCTTTTTAAAAGTGCCTTCTATTTTTAGTTTCCTACAGAAGGGTGGCATTTTGTTACCATTGCTATATGCTTAGACGATTCCACTTTAGGAATCAAAATCGCGATTCCAGATTTTTGAGAAATCGATTCCCAGTAGAAACCGATTTTCTTTAATTTATATTCGATTCCCAGTGACAGCTTGCCGATTCCAGAAATTACCAAGCCATTTCGAAGGCAAAATTTCAACTTTTGTAAGAATATTTAGCCTCCGATCATTTCCACATTTGTATACAGGCCGGCATCATTTTGGGGATGTTTAATGCCACTCGTAGTATCGACGATGTACATACATACATAAACACGGTCAGTATATTGAATATTTTCTCGTGAAAAATGGAATTTATTCCGAATGGAATCACGATTCTTTTTTGAAATCAGAGTGGACTCTGTAAATGCTGGAGTCGCCCAAGCCTATTGAACACTGGCAAGTTTTTTCTTGTCAACTCGCAATTGTGAATTTTGGGTCACTGCAAAATGATACACATTTTGTCAAAAAAAAACGTTGTCGAAAGTTGTCAATTTCCACGATTCGTACAGCGTACCGTAGTTATTTTCAAGACCCCCTTAACCTCCCTCCCCGCAAAATCTTATCAACATTTTTTTGTCAGAACCTTGAAATGTCAACATTTTACAGTGCATGTAAAGTCGTACACGGCCCTCAACTCACTGCCCCCACCCCCTCCCTTTCCCTACCCTTCCTTTTAGCGATAAAAGCCAGCTACATGTACATATACAGTGACATTTGTCAATGTAGTTATTTTTAGTGACTCAGAGCTGCACATCCAAAGCCCAACATTCTTTTCGCCTGTTAGCCAGTATTGATCAGACCTGATTTTCAGCTACATTAAGCACGTAGAAGAATAAGTATGCCAAGTTTAGCCTTTTGTCCTACAAATGACATCACATGCATGGGAAAGCACAAGAGACACTTTTTAGCGTTTTGTGGGGAAAAAAACAACCCATCTGCAACATGTTTGAGCAAAAGTGTGTGAGATCCATTTCGTTTTTTCACATGCATTTTTACTGGTTAATAAGCATTCCAGACTCGTAGCCTGTTTGATTATAGCTGAATGGAAATGAGAACAAAAAGACGGGCAAAATTCTGGAGATTATGCGCGTGCCCACCCAAAGGTGAAAGCCATTAAAATTCGTTAGTGACTGGTCGATCAGTGCCTTGTTATCCACAAGTTCACTGTATTCAACAAAATGTTGTTCTGATCAAGAATTGACATTTGAAGAAGTTTTATTTCTATTTTAGAGCACGTACAATATTTACAGCTTAATACCAAGTATTTTAACATTAATTCTGTAGCATACAGAGAGTCATACTTCACGCCAGCTTGTCACAATAAACGTCCAATAAAGAATTTTAATGACAATGAAATTGCGCTACATGTGAAAATCTTCAGGAAACATTGGCACGTATGCTATGGCCCTTTCGTCCCGAAACCAGCGGGTATTAAACGCGACCATCTGCTGACACATTAATGGACAATTACCACTGGCCTTATGCTTCCAATCAAGACATAATGACTCGGGCACTTGTCACGCACGTTTGTGCATCCCGAAACCTTAACAGGCCATTAGTACAATGCAGTGAGTCTATGAATCTGTATAATGCCCGTGCCGCGATTAACGACCGATGTTTTTGCCGAAAGATTTTAACCGAGTGTTTTGGAGGCAATTAGCAACTATTAGTGTCTATATAGCCACCGGCTGGTACGAATTGACAAATTGCAGTTTAAGGACAGTAGACATTTAAAAACGTGTAGTTGAGGTCAAATTTGTTGGTACGTTTTGCCTCGAGATTGGGCAATTGTGGATGATAAAAAGCGACCTGGAAACTGCTGCAAGATTTGAAATACATACTTGGTGTTCCTTCAAAAATGTTTCAAAAATGTTTCATTCGTGGGGTGTTATGGCCGAGCGGTCTAGTGCGCCGAACTCAAGTTCCTGCGAGTACTAGAATGTGGGTTCGATTCCGGGTCGCGACAGGTTGTGGCACTTGTGCTCTTGAGAAAGGCACTTAATCACACTTTCTCCATCCTTCGGAAGGGATGTAAAGCCATTGGTCCGGTGTGTTAGGTAAAGTAACGCACTTTAAAGATCCCAGAGCATTTCTCTGTGAAGAGAAGGGGAGGGATTCCCCGGTGTCTCTGGCCGTATCTAATTCATCATGGGTTTCCTCACGCTTGCCGCGCGAGCGACAGTGCAATGGGCACTATTGAGGAATCCTTGGTTTCAGTACCAGAAATAAATAATAATAATAATTTAAACAACCCTGAATGCCGCAATGGGGCGACATTTCGGGAAGACTCTCCCCGGGGACCACCGAAATTTCGGCAAGAGTCACTCAAAATGACACCTTATTTTTTTACCCAAAGCTTCCAGAGATGGTCACAGACCTAAGAGACAGTTCTAGACCTAATAAAAATGGTTCTCGATTTTTAAAAAATGGTTTTTGACCTAAAATTATTTTTAAACTCAAAAATATTAGGGCGACACCAAAATGTCGCCCTATTGAGCACGTCGCCCTAATATACCTTTTTTACACACGATTTGTCGCCCTATTCTAGCATTGATAGTAATTTGTCCACAGTTGTTTAACAAAGGTCTTCTTCAAAGTTTTGGGTACCACATTTTTTCCCTTTAACGACCAATCAGAACCGAAATCTGATCCTTGAAACATATGTTACTGTTGTGTTTGACTTTCTGTGAGGAGTCCTAGCAAAAGCCTTTGTGTGGCGCTAGTAAATTTGTCTTGAATCCAGACAGTTCGATCAATGAATCTTCTCTAATTTAAACCCTTCTGCAATAATGGTTGGGAGCCCCAACAAACCTAACACGGCCAACAATACCCTGTAAATTTTGTGACGGGGCAAGCGATGCAATTTTCCAAAAGGCTTAGTCTGCACAAAGAAATTTCAGAGCCAAATTTCCTGCCGAACGTTCAATCTTAAGAGCGACGATTTACACTATTTGAAAATTCATTACACAGAGAGGGCTTTCATTCAATTTTTGTGTGCAATGTAGAAAATGGCTTGGGCGAAATAGTGAATGTTGTTGAATAGATCTTATTTGGTTTCTCGTCTGCCGACCAACGTTAAAGTCAATTTGATAGAAACACAAAGTTAGGGAGGCAAATTTGTCGAGGCGATGTCACGTTTCGGGGTAGTTTCCTGTTGCTAGGACAAGAATTGCTGAACAATACAGTCAAACTTTTTTATAAAACATGGTTGTAGTCGAGTCCATCACAAGTCTTTCACAAGTCCGGAGCCGATAAAATCACAAGTCCGTGACAAGTCCCGCACAAGTTCAGTCACAAGAAGCAAAGGATGAACACGCACAAAAGAATCCCTTTGTTGGAGTTCATTTGAATAGGTTGTGATGGTTTGCGAGGACTCGACTACAACCCTGCTATAAAACAGTGAAACGAACGTCCTAGATTACACAAAAGCAAGTGTTAGTGTTATAGACAGTGTCTTTTTCGAATATCAAGGTGACCTCATCTAAAAAAAATCATAAATACATGATCTGCGAAAATGAGTCACTTATAGCAAAGTTTTGGCCGAGTTTTTGCGATCAAAACAAAAAATCAGTGGCAAATTCAAGCTCATAAAAACACAAAAATACAGTGAAAATTCTGCGTGGCATCCATCAATTTCATCCAAGTACTGCCAGGAATTTCCATTGTGTGTTCTTGTTTGTTAACAAGTCTAGATCTGCCAATGATGTCTGGTTATGGGCGCAAAAACGTGGGACAGACTGTGTGAGAAGCAACTCACTTATACAGATTGCGTCACAAATACATACGTACTCTGCATTGATCTGGGTTTATTTCTCTATTTTATCCAATGGGGCGACACTTTTTGTGTAGAGAGCCCTATTAGGGCGACGCGCTCTATTAGGTCGACAATTTGGTGTAGCCCCAATATTTTGGAAGTTAAAATCCATTTTTTAAGGTCAAAATCCATCTTTTTCAAATCGAGAACCATATTTATTAGGTCTAGAAGCATTTTTATTAGGTGTGGAACCATTTTTGGAAGCTCTGGGTAACAGAAATTTGGTGTCCAATCGATGTCTTTTAGCCGAAATTTCGGTGGTCGTCTGGCAAAGTCTTTCCGGCGTGTCGTCCCTTTGCGGCATTAAGTGATATTATTATTATTATTTATTTATAACCCATGAGGAGAATGAGAAAGGCCAGAGACACCGGAGAGTCCCCTTGCTCTTCACAAAAGAATGCTCTGGGATCTCTTAAGTGCTTTACCGAACACACTGGGCCAATGGCTTTACATCCTTTGACAGAGCTAGTGCCTTGCTCAAGGGACAGGTACCCAAGCTGGGTATCAAACCTGCAACCCCAAGTTTTTACCCGAGTATTGCAAGTCAGTGACCAAATCACTCGGCCACGGTACCCTAAACGGTATTCTGCAGGTTCATGGTGCATATTCCCTTGAGCAAGGCAATTTGCCATAATAATAATAATGGGCACTTATAAAGTGCTTTTAAACAGAGTTATCAAAGCGCTGTACAAATTTAAGATGGAAATAGGAGTGTTTTTAGAAGCCTTTTAAAGGCCGAAACTGATGAAGATTCCTTAATGTCGACAGGAGTTCTGTTCCATTCTCTGGTCCAGCTACCGAGAAAGATTTGTCACCGAAACTGTGAGTTTTAATTTGTACATAATATGTAAGCGAGTAGTTTCAGTAGAGGAGCGAAGTCCCTGTCTGGCTGGTATGTAGAAGGACAACAGATCTGTCAAGTACATTGTGTAGGAGGGAGCAGCAGCATATTGGCACTTAAAAATAGTTAGAATGAGTTTGGAGAAGGATGCGTTGTTTGACGGGGAGCCGTCAAAGAGAAGCGGTGGAGCCTCCGAGGAGCGACCCAAGTATCTGTGTGGGCAGTGAAGATGTTGTGTTTATACTCTCCAAAGAGCCAAGACGAATTAAGGAAAGTTAATAAGAGTCCAATGACAATGGGTAATAATGTGCCTAGTGTCATTACATACATGATATCCACATTGAAAAGCACAGGCTAACTTTCAAGTTCCACATTTTGCACAATATGCTAGTGCTCAAATTTTCTGAGAAAATTGCAGGGCTGCCAACACTCACGCATTGAGCGTTAGACTCACGCATTTTACGTCATTCTCACGCTCTCACGGCCACATATCATTTTCTCACGCTTGCCCAAATGACAAAAAACAAAATGCAGTTAAGATCGATCTTTTGTGTGGCGCGATCAGCTTCATTTTGGGTTCGCGAATCACGTTCCGATGGTCGGGTTGCCGAACAGCGCCCTCATTTGACTACTGATCAGCATTGTCTGGCACCTAGACCTAAACATGTGTTTACATAACGATAGTGCGAACAGGGTACCTAACAAAATCAGCTCGACCCCATGTTCGCTCATACCCAGCGCGCCGTGCTGGGTATGAGCGAAGACCCCACGCTGTATCATCAAACCAACTCTGCTATAGAGTCGAAATACGAGGCCACTAATTTTACAGCACTATCTCTTTTCACGCGCTGTTTGGATGCAGACGGCCGGATTTATGCTATTTTCATCGACAGAATACGCAATTTTCCTTCGATTTATAAATTCATCATTATTAAAGTCATCGCTTGATGAGTAGCCATGCCGGCAATTTAATGATTTTTTTTCCCCCAGAGACATAACAAGTGGCAAAATTCACATAGGTCCGCATAGCCCTAGTACTGCACCGCGTGCAAAAGATTGTTGAGAATGATGACTGACAAACTCTGACTTTCTGCTCAGGCCAAACAAAATAAATGGTGTGTTTACGGTAACCCGACCTACCTGGAATTTTTGAGGCCAAATTGCCGACCTCAAACTTTTTATTGCAAATTTTCAATTTGATAATTTTAAATTTGCAATAATTTCCAACGAACATAACATTTTCTACACTTGTACATGAGTAGTGTATAGGGTCTTGATGAGACAATCTATTGTTAGTTTATGCATGATGCACAAGAACAATGGAACTCATTAGCATAACAATTAAACCTACGGACCAATGAGAAGCTTGGGCTTGATGAGACAGATTATGCAAGCGTGGGTTGAGGGCCAATGAGAAGCTAGGGTTTGATGAGACAGATTATGCAAGCGTGGGTTGAGGGCCAATGAGAAGCTTGGGTTTGATGAGACAGATTATGCAAGCGTGGGTTGAGGGCCAATGAGAAGCTTGGGTTTGATGAGACAGATTATGCAAGCGTGGGTTTAGAATAGGCCAACGGGATGCGATGCGTCATTAAAAATCTACCAATCAAATTAAATTGCCAACATTGAATTGAGCCAAACAGATTGGATGCATCATTTAAAATTACGCAAAAATTTACTTTCGTCGGAAACTTTCATTTCAACCAATCATATTCAATGCATCATTTTGTTTGAATTTCAACCAATGATATTCAATGTATCATTTAAAATTAACCAATCGTTGGCAACTTTCATTTCAACCAATCCTATTCAATGCATCATTTGAAATTAACCAATCGTTGACATGTTTGAATTTCAACCAATCATATTCAAGGCACCATTTGAAATCAACCAATCGTTTACATGTTTGAATTTCGACCAATGATATTCAATGCACCATTTAAAATTAACCAATCGTTGGAAACTTTCATTTCAACCAACCCTATTTAATGCATTGTTTGAAATTAACCAATCGTTTTACATGTTTGAATTTCAACTAGTCATATTCAGTGCATCATTTGGAATTAAGCATTCGTTTACATGTTTGAATTTCAACCAATCATATTCAGCGCATCATTTAAAATTAACCAATCGTTGGCAACTTTCATTTCAACCAATCGTATTCAATGCATCATTTGAAATTTCAGTTCAGTCAATCTGATTTTGACGCGTCATTTAATTATTGCAAAACATTATTTAAAAAAAAAATAAACACAACAAATTAATTAAACCAATCAGATTCAGTGATTGTTTAAAAATAACAACCGTTTTAAAAGTCAAATCTATGCGGCTATTAAAATTATAGCCAATTTTTGGTAACTTTAAATTCACGTGTATCGTTTAAAATTAGCCAATCGTTGTTAACATTGAATTGAGCCAAACAGATTCATGCATCATTTAAAATTATGCAAAAATTAACCAATCGTCGGAAACTTTCGTTACCACCAATCAAATGGTATTCAGTGCCTCATTGTAAATTAGCCAATCGTTGACAATATTGAATAGAGCCAGACGGATTCATGCATCATTTAAAATTATGCAAAAATTAACCAATCGTCGGAAACTTTCGTTACCACCAATCAAATGGTATTCAGTGCCTCATTGTAAATTAGCCAATCGTTGACAATATTGAATAGAGCCAGACGGATTCATGCATCATTTAAAATTACGCAAAAATTAACCAATAGTCGGAAGCTTTCATTTCCACCAATCATATGGTATTCAGTGCCTCATTTGAAATTACCCAATCGTTACATGTTTAAATTTCAACCAAACATATCCAGTGCATCAATTTAAATTAACCAATCATCTAAAAGATTGAAAAGTAACAAACGGCTGTAGTGCATCCACATTTTAAATATATTCGATAGTTCTCGGGTTTAAATGTCAGCTAATCCTATAGTCATTAAATACAATGTCGTCTTTGCACATGACTTCCTGATGTATTTCCACTCACCATACAAGCTCCAAGAGGAATTTTCCTTGACGCATATGTGAAACGTTGCTGAACCGGAACATGGTAAAAGTCCTCCCCCTCGAAAATGTACCTGCCTCCGCTACCCGTTACCACTCCGAAACAGACGGGGGAAAAAATCTCTCTTATATGCATCGTCTAGTGTGTGATTTGTGAGAGCTTGAACAAGAGAATTTGAACTGCTACAAGAACTGAATGGGCGAACGGGGTTGCTAGCATCTTCTATTTAGTGGGGAATTATTTTCACACGTATCCGCCCCTGTTGTTCACACCACTTTCAGTATACATAGTTAAGGGATTACGCGCGACTGCACTTTTCACTGTTCGATAGAGGATTAGTGGGTATGTGGGTAGTGGGTATGACCACCGACAATGGACACGATCGATATTGAATGGACCGAGGTACCATTAACGATAATTACCCTTCGTTGGTCTCAATGGGGGTTATTCTATTGACATGTATTTTGTCTCATCAATATTTCAGGTTTCAATTGAGTATTGTACACAAGTGTCTCATAAAGTTTTCTAGCTCGCTCTACAAACAATAGACGAATGGACTTCTTTGGCACCAGTGCATGTCCCTAGCGACCCCCCAAACAAACGTTGATTTTTTTCCTAGCAACACATCGGGGTTGTTGACATTGTGTATACATGAGGAGTGATAACAAATTACGTCATCATGTTTTTCAAATCTATGATGTCAGCTCTTTACCCATGTATGATTGTATCTTTTTCTCGATTTTTTTTCTTCTCTTGTACCATGACAAAAAGTTCGCTCAGAGTGATGAACTGTCAGTGGTAGAAGACAACACCCCATAAATATAATTCAATCGACACTACTTCCCAGAAATTATCGTTATTTTGACTAATTTATGTTTACTGACAATGTATTACATAAACAAAACAAATATTTACGATTGATCAAAAGTAAATACTTACGTAAAAGACACTCAATATATCAATCTATAGCATAATATAATTCTGAACGGGCTGTTTGGTGTCACCCTTATTGATAATGGAGTGCCTACTAGAGGTAACTATTTTATATAATAATTTTGTTTCTACCAAAGTCACTATTACAATGCATATTATTTTAAAATAACAATTTATTTCTGAAACTACTAGTTTTTAACCACCACCGCGTTCCTCACGGGCTACTTATTCGTCTTGTTGGAACAGTCCGTTAAATTTGGCCTCATGTTTAGGCATTACTCTGTTTAAGGCTCTGTTTACTTCCATGCCTTTATTTACTTTTTCTTCGAGATCTTCCACAATCTCTTGATGAGTATCGTTATCTTTCAGATGTAGGTAACTTGACAAGAAATCTTTGTAGTTGTTGAAAAATATTTGCTCGACTGCCCAGAGGGTCTTCCTATTGAGCAGCGCATTGAGCAAAAGAGCAGCGACTTGAGCAAAAGAGCAGCGAAAATGAGTAAACACGGGCGTTATATGAGAGCAAGAGAATGTGCAGGGCATGTGCATATGAGCACAAAGATCAGAGGTATAAGCAATATGAGTAGTTATATATATTAACGATTTAATCCGATTTTTACCATTCGGAGATCAACCTTCAAAGATTCAACATGAATACTGCTTCTGCAATCAAACCATATGCTTGTCACCAGTGTGACAAAAGCTTTGAGCGGAAATATAACCTACGGCGGCATGCAGAGAATGTGCATGCGGAAGATGAATCTCAAACGGACAGAGTTGACGATGATCGTGAAATTGAACCTATTCAATCTGAATATTCGGACATGGATAATTATGAACCCGAATTTAAAAAGCGTAGATTTCAAGATTCAGAAATAGAAAGCTGTGGAACTGACTCTACGCAGGCTGATGACGAAGATTTTGAGGAAGATGAATCGGAATCTGAAACGGAGAAAGATGACAAATCATCGGATGAGTCCGATTCTGAATTGGAAGACAATGTCGCCTATCGAGACTGGTTGGAAGAAGCCAAAAAATCCACTGACGACATGTGGAGTGAAAAATATGAAAAGTATGTCAGCGAGGGTATGGATGAAGATCAAGCCAAGGAAAAAGCCAATAGGAAGACCCTCTGGGCAGTCGAGCAAATATTTTTCAACAACTACAAAGATTTCTTGTCAAGTTACCTACATCTGAAAGATAACGATACTCATCAAGAGATTGTGGAAGATCTCGAAGAAAAAGTAAATAAAGGCATGGAAGTAAACAGAGCCTTAAACAGAGTAATGCCTAAACATGAGGCCAAATTTAACGGACTGTTCCAACAAGACGAATAAGTAGCCCGTGAGGAACGCGGTGGTGGTTAAAAACTAGTAGTTTCAGAAATAAATTGTTATTTTAAAATAATATGCATTGTAATAGTGACTTTGGTAGAAACAAAATTATTATATAAAATAGTTACCTCTAGTAGGCACTCCATTATCAATAAGGGTGACACCAAACAGCCCGTTCAGAATTATATTATGCTATAGATTGATATATTGAGTGTCTTTTACGTAAGTATTTACTTTTGATCAATCGTAAATATTTGTTTTGTTTATGTAATACATTGTCAGTAAACATAAATTAGTCAAAATAACGATAATTTCTGGGAAGTAGTGTCGATTGAATTATATTTATGGGGTGTTGTCTTCTACCACTGACAGTTCATCACTCTGAGCGAACTTTTTGTCATGGTACAAGAGAAGAAAAAAAATCGAGAAAAAGATACAATCATACATGGGTAAAGAGCTGACATCATAGATTTGAAAAACATGATGACGTAATTTGTTATCACTCCTCATGTATACACAATGTCAACAACCCCGATGTGTTGCTAGGAAAAAAATCAACGTTTGTTTGGGGGGTCGCTAGGGACATGCACTGGTGCCAAAGAAGTCCATTCGTCTATTGTTTGTAGAGCGAGCTAGAAAACTTTATGAGACACTTGTGTACAATACTCAATTGAAACCTGAAATATTGATGAGACAAAATACATGTCAATAGAATAACCCCCATTGAGACCAACGAAGGGTAATTATCGTTAATGGTACCTCGGTCCATTCAATATCGATCGTGTCCATTGTCGGTGGTCATACCCACTACCCACATACCCACTAATCCTCTATCGAACAGTGAAAAGTGCAGTCGCGCGTAATCCCTTAACTATGTATACTGAAAGTGGTGTGAACAACAGGGGCGGATACGTGTGAAAATAATTCCCCACTAAATAGAAGATGCTAGCAACCCCGTTCGCCCATTCAGTTCTTGTAGCAGTTCAAATTCTCTTGTTCAAGCTCTCACAAATCACACACTAGACGATGCATATAAGAGAGATTTTTTCCCCCGTCTGTTTCGGAGTGGTAACGGGTAGCGGAGGCAGGTACATTTTCGAGGGGGAGGACTTTTACCATGTTCCGGTTCAGCAACGTTTCACATATGCGTCAAGGAAAATTCCTCTTGGAGCTTGTATGGTGAGTGGAAATACATCAGGAAGTCATGTGCAAAGACGACATTGTATTTAATGACTATAGGATTAGCTGACATTTAAACCCGAGAACTATCGAATATATTTAAAATGTGGATGCACTACAGCCGTTTGTTACTTTTCAATCTTTTAGATGATTGGTTAATTTAAATTGATGCACTGGATATGTTTGGTTGAAATTTAAACATGTAACGATTGGGTAATTTCAAATGAGGCACTGAATACCATATGATTGGTGGAAATGAAAGCTTCCGACTATTGGTTAATTTTTGCGTAATTTTAAATGATGCATGAATCCGTCTGGCTCTATTCAATATTGTCAACGATTGGCTAATTTACAATGAGGCACTGAATACCATTTGATTGGTGGTAACGAAAGTTTCCGACGATTGGTTAATTTTTGCATAATTTTAAATGATGCATGAATCCGTCTGGCTCTATTCAATATTGTCAACGATTGGCTAATTTACAATGAGGCACTGAATACCATTTGATTGGTGGTAACGAAAGTTTCCGACGATTGGTTAATTTTTGCATAATTTTAAATGATGCATGAATCTGTTTGGCTCAATTCAATGTTAACAACGATTGGCTAATTTTAAACGATACACGTGAATTTAAAGTTACCAAAAATTGGCTATAATTTTAATAGCCGCATAGATTTGACTTTTAAAACGGTTGTTATTTTTAAACAATCACTGAATCTGATTGGTTTAATTAATTTGTTGTGTTTATTTTTTTTTTAAATAATGTTTTGCAATAATTAAATGACGCGTCAAAATCAGATTGACTGAACTGAAATTTCAAATGATGCATTGAATACGATTGGTTGAAATGAAAGTTGCCAACGATTGGTTAATTTTAAATGATGCGCTGAATATGATTGGTTGAAATTCAAACATGTAAACGAATGCTTAATTCCAAATGATGCACTGAATATGACTAGTTGAAATTCAAACATGTAAAACGATTGGTTAATTTCAAACAATGCATTAAATAGGGTTGGTTGAAATGAAAGTTTCCAACGATTGGTTAATTTTAAATGGTGCATTGAATATCATTGGTCGAAATTCAAACATGTAAACGATTGGTTGATTTCAAATGGTGCCTTGAATATGATTGGTTGAAATTCAAACATGTCAACGATTGGTTAATTTCAAATGATGCATTGAATAGGATTGGTTGAAATGAAAGTTGCCAACGATTGGTTAATTTTAAATGATACATTGAATATCATTGGTTGAAATTCAAACAAAATGATGCATTGAATATGATTGGTTGAAATGAAAGTTTCCGACGAAAGTAAATTTTTGCGTAATTTTAAATGATGCATCCAATCTGTTTGGCTCAATTCAATGTTGGCAATTTAATTTGATTGGTAGATTTTTAATGACGCATCGCATCCCGTTGGCCTATTCTAAACCCACGCTTGCATAATCTGTCTCATCAAACCCAAGCTTCTCATTGGCCCTCAACCCACGCTTGCATAATCTGTCTCATCAAACCCAAGCTTCTCATTGGCCCTCAACCCACGCTTGCATAATCTGTCTCATCAAACCCTAGCTTCTCATTGGCCCTCAACCCACGCTTGCATAATCTGTCTCATCAAGCCCAAGCTTCTCATTGGTCCGTAGGTTTAATTGTTATGCTAATGAGTTCCATTGTTCTTGTGCATCATGCATAAACTAACAATAGATTGTCTCATCAAGACCCTATACACTACACATATTTAATAGTGTTAATAGTGAGTTTCAAACATTGCAAAACAACACGCAAATGCATGAACTGAAATGTAAAAAAAAATTACAAAATAAAATTATTTTCCTACCTACCTACCTGGATATTTTTTTAGTCCGTCACCATTTATTTTGTTTGGCCTCATCGATATTGGGGCTATTGCTTAATTTTTTTTAATGAATGAATGAATTGGGAAGTTGATCATGGCTTCAGACCTTGTGCAAAAAATCTTCACTGCTGAAAACTGGTCAAGCACATATTCCTTCCCTAAATATTACATGACAAATTATGCACCAGATTGCACCATTTCAACCTTAAAAAATGCAAAAGCTCCGTACCGTGGGGGTGTACCGTGGGAGGGGGGACACCCCCTCCCACTAAATCCCCCCTCCCACACCATCCCCCTGCTTGGTCATTTCACTCCCTCGAGCTCGGTCGCTACGCTCCTTCGCTAAATCTCACTCTTATCAATTCCTCAATGTTGGCAGCCCTGAAATTGACTTGCACAAATCGTGTTAGATGTAATTATAGTTGAAGCACAACATTTCGTGTAATCTTTCCAAAAAGGAAATTAGCCTGGTCTTATACGAGTAGGAAAATCAAGCTTCAGTTTCTACAAAATACAAAAACAAAATGGACGGCAACAAATAGTTAAATTACGAATCAGATGTCTTGACTTGCAAGGACACCGTTTGGTATTCATGCAATGCCGTTGTCGAATTGTTTCTGCTCACGATGCGCAAATGCTAATTCGAGCGGAAAAGTGGACTTAGTGCTTGGGGGTGTATGTATCAGCTTGCTGCATGTTACGCACACAAAGCACAACCTCACGAACACACACGAATCCGGTTGTGTTTATCGCTAACTAAAAAAAATAAAAAATTGGAACGTGGGTGTCCCAATTTTTATTTTTGCTCCGAGGAAACATGCCAATCACTGAAAAAAAATTGAAAAATGTAACCAGTGGTATTTAACCTTCTAAATTTGCACAGAAAGAAAATCAATCGAAAAAAGAAGAAAAAAAGTGAACGTTTTTCAGGCCATAATGCAGCTGATTGTAAAATCGTGTACGGAAATTGGCAAGAATTGATTGTTGAAATCTATCCGCCACTAGTGCTGGTAGGGCGTAGATCGGACAGTGGTTTTGAGAAAATTCAATTTCGTCGGACATACCGTGCCTCGAGCTACGTTAGGGGTTGGGTTAAGGTTATAGCGCGCCAGTGTGCACGTGTTTGGGTGTGATGTATAGTTGGTGATTCAATCATTCTATCAAAGATGGCGAAAAAATCTGACAACTGAAATTATTTTCTCACTCATTTTTGTGGGCGGTTCCGTGAGAACGGGAACCAAAGTGTGACGCATTTTGGTGCATAAATTTGTAAAAATTGATTTTCCAAGTTTTATATAATAAAAATTCTCATAAAATTTATAATTTATTGTAGAATATTTAAAACAATTTACAAACAGTCAGACATGTGTTGGTATGTAGGGTATGTAGTTTTGATAATTTATTTTCAAGAAAATTGTTCACTGACATAAGGGAAACACCAAGACATTTCAAGCCATTTTTGACTAGTTCCTTTCTTGAAAAGGTACAATGTAGCTGGTTTTACCCACCCCATACATGTAGAACCTGTATTTTATCTATCGACTACCGAAGTGAATACATCATCTTTTGTTAGTTGCCTAGGCAATGGCTCTACACTAACAATCACTGAACCGTGTCCCTGTGCTTTTGCAATGGTACTATTTCCCGACGGCCATGTTTATAGAGCCAATTGCCATGGCAACCGAGGTCACACTTCGGCTGTCTAATCAAGTTACATTAGGAGTGAAATTTGTAACATTATGAGCATAAGTTTCAAAAAGTCACACTTGCATAAGATCTCTTGCATTTAGAACATCATAGCATCTCCGGGAAGCACCAAGTAAATGCAGTGCCAATTAATTTATGTTGGGCAAGGCCAAAACAAACCCTAATTTAAAACATTTAATCTACCTGATACAAACTAAATCACCTCCCCTCATCAGTTGTGATTCCCACTGCTACATGATTCAAGATGGCCATTCAAAACCGGCCAACGCGGTAGTCGAGTAGTTAAGACATCTGCCTAGTATACAGGAGGTCGTGGGTTCGAGTCCCACCCGAGCACACTATGAAGTTATTCTTATGTCTCGGTGAAGCACTGATTATTCAGTGCTATCAAGTTATATCAGTTAATGGCAAAAACAAGGACCAACAAGATTGCACAAGTTTATTGAATCGTTTTTATTGGTACATCGTTCTTATTGATTTTTGAGAGCCTGTGTGGTCTAGTGGGTATACAGCAGTGCTCGTGATCGAAGAGTTATGGGTTCGAGCCCCACTCGTGCCAACGTGTTTGTGTCTGTGGGCAAGACACTTAATCTCAATTGCCTCATCAACCCAAGCGATATATGGGGAGCTGTTAGGGGAAATGCCACAAACTAACCGTTGATAGGGTTGTGCGCCTTGGCCAGGTAGCCACCTAGTTGAAGCGAAATGGTTCTGGTGATTTCATGATGGCAGCGGTAATAATGGCAACAGCGCCAGGAGCACCTCCGCAGGGGGCGGACATGTGCGCTATATAAGACCACCATTTTTATGATTGATTTATATGCAGAGGGTTATTCTTTAAAGCCTGATATTTATAAAAATTCAACTCCAGAAGAGTCGTGACGCAAGAGGGTACTGTCCTACACACGTATTTTCATGGAAAGATTTACATGCAAAACAATGTTTGAATGTAAAAAAAACAAATTATGAAACAGGACCACCAAACCAATAGCATGGGTTTATCAAAACCAAAACAATCTCGGTCAATCAATTTTTTGTTTGCCCTCTCCCAAGATCTATCCGATATCTTGAGGTTGAATGAATGTTACACTTAAAACATTTCCAATTTATTTAAGGATTCCAAATCGGATTAGGCCGCCGTCCTTACCGTACTAAAAAGGAGGATTCCTCGAAGCAATACACGGATGCGTAGCACATCCTTAAGATAAGCAGCGTCGTCATGCAATATAATAAGATGAGTGGTCTAAAAAGGATCCGCGAGAAATAGACGCGGAACGAGAACGGGGGACCATGGAAATGCCATTGACACAATTAGCAGTACGTGCACGAACTATGCAAGTCGGACACGGGTTACCAGTGATGACCCAGTTTTGGTTAGGCGGGATTCCGCTTGATAATTGAACATGCACTTAGAAAAATTGGTACCGCGGTTTTAATTATAAAGAATAACAAAGCTCTCCTTGGGAATAATCCGAGACTTTGAGGGCGTCTCTCTCTGATGTAAGATTATTTTTATGTGATGTAATCCGCTTGTTTCGTTTTGATAACATCAATTTGTTTTGCCTCAATTTAAGTTGCCATTTTGATTTATTTTGTTTTTGTAAAAAATAAAAGTAAAGTCGTTTCACGAGCCAAGCTGGCTCATACGGCCGGTACTCATCCCCTGTTTCCATGGCATGACTAGGAACATTGTTACTCCCCCTGGATGGGATGCCAGTCCATTGCAGGTTTACCCTCAGCAGTTAGTTGGGTTTCCCAACCTATTTTTGCCTGTACCTATTTATACACCTGGGTGGAGAGAGACAATGTGGAGTAAAGTGTCTTGTCTAAGGACACAACGTGATAGCAGTGACCAGGCCTCGAACCATGGACCTATCGCCCGAAAGTCCGACGCGCTATCCACTAGACCATCACATCTCCTCTTATTAAACAGACACTGAGCTAAATGTATAAGACCACTGTGCCTTATAGCTTAGCTGGTAGAGCATTTGCCCGGTGAGTCAGAGGTCTCGGGTTCAAATCCCGATAAGGCCCTTATGATTTTTCTCTCATCCTAAGTTTTGTGTTTCATTTCAATGCTGATTGGGCACCATGCAAAATATCAAGTTCATAATTAGCTCCTCGGTGGTTGAGTGGTTAAGACGCCTGCCTAGTACGCAAGAGGCTGTGGGTTCGAGTCCCACCCGAACACGCTATGGCAAATTACACCCATTTAACATCATTTGGACCGATGCAATAATTTCTTACTTCTTATACATGTATTTAAAGGCAGAACACATGATTGGTAAACTGTTACAAATGGTTTTATCTCCCTGTGTGATTGAAGATATGCATGATTAAAACCAACCTGAGCAAAAACCAGCTCCGTACTTTGTTTAACTTTTGAGAAAACAGTCAAAAAAGGCTTTACGGTCACTTCGCCCCAAAACCATTTCGCCCCAAAACCATTTCGCCCCAAACCACAGCCTGTGCACGAAGTGTTTTGGGGCGAGGTGGCATTCAGACGAAGTGGTTTTTGGGGTAAGGTGGCTTTTGGGGCAAAGTGGTTCAGGGCCAAGTGGTGCAGGGCGAAATGGTTTTGGGGCGAATTGAATTTTCGTCTCATGAGACGAAAATTAATCGTTTTACTAATTTCTCAAAAACTATAGCACTTTAGACAAAACCATTTTAGGGGATGTTTACTACTGTCATCATGTTTATATTGTGTGAATTATGTGTAAATCTGTGAACATTTCTGATTTTCGAGATTACCAATGATGTGTTCTCACTTTAACTATACGCCACCACCACGCCCCCCAACCTCCCAAAAAGGAGCCAAAATTCACACCCACCCACCACTACACAGTCTATTAAGTATTACTGATTAGATTTTTAGCAATCGCGCAGCTGACCATCTGTATAAATACATTCTGTGTACATTCATTCAGCAGACATGAACTACGCGTACAAGCAACTGCTCACTTAACGCATTCATCTCAGAAAACATCACACCGAGTTCACATATCCGGGACAAGGCGATGATAGAAATGCAAAAAACAATACGGTTAAAGCGGTGTACGGCCGGCTGCCTGCGTGTACGTAAACACGACATGGATGTCGTGACTTGTTATGTGTCGTCTGATTGATTTGTGTTGCATGTACTGTACATAAATACATGCATGCAGTATGGGGTACATGCACACATAAATGGCAATAAAGATCAAATGAACCGAAAATATGCGACTCCGACTCCATACGTCGTAATTAGTTACATGTATCATTGATGCCAATTCAGGTAAAAGTTTGGGAAAATCCCTAGGCATGAATTTTAGCTGAACAAATATATAAAAAGAACTAATTTAAAGCCTAACGAAAGCAACTTGTCTAAATTCTTAAATTCCGCAAGGCTCGAGCCATTTTGAAATCACAAAGTACAAAGATAATAGAACTGAATACATGAATGGTAATTAATGCATTTTATCTTCCGAAGGACCAAGATAATCTGACTTGGTCATTTTTTTGTATGGGCTAAAATTCATTGACCCCTGTCAGTCATTTTGCACTAAAGCCATCAACGATATAAAGATAATGTCCAAGTGAATAGATAGATAAGTATGAATGGGATATTTGATAAAATTAAAGTGCAACTGCCATATCAAATTGCCACTTTGGTCTTTTGAATGCATTTCCGCTGATAAGATCAGGTAAATTGAAATATGTCCTCTGTGCAACACGACTTGGCAGGGGTTTGGTCGAATCTTAAGTGATCTCTGGGAGGGGTGGTTATCTCATTGAAGGGTTTGTCCCTCTGTAGGGCTTGTTAAGCTCACGTGATAGCCAATCCCAATCAGTGAGGAACAACTGCAATACCGTGTTTCGAAACCACCAGTTGGCTTCATAGCTCAATTGGTACTGGGGCGTCTGCACTTTAAAGCCCTGCTCACTATTGGGAATCTCGAAAATCAGAAATGTTCACAGATTTACACATAACTTACACAATATAAACATGATGATGGTAGAAAACATCCCCTAAAATGGTTTGGTCTGAAGTGCTTTAGTCTTTGAGGAATGAGTAAAACAATTATTTGTCATCTTATGAGACGAGAATTATATTTTTTAATCTCCACCGATTGCTGGTGAAAAATCATTCAAGATTTTCACCTTTTTCTTGAATATGAAATGACCAATAAGGCCAAGAAAGACACGCTCCGCAGGGGAATGTTACTATACATATCTGTTTATTCACAGTAATTACGGATTACTCCAATGGCCAAAAACCAATGTTGTGCGATGGCTTTAAGGAGAAGGTCCGCGGTTTGAATCCCAGTGGAGCCATTTGTTTATCACTGCATCCAGATTCCCCATCCAAACTTATGGACTTTTGTCCTTATTTCTGCAGAATATAAATTACTCAATGCTCAAACGGCAAACACAAGTCAGTATTAAAAATAAAACACAGAAGTAGTTAAGTAGGTTTGCGAGATACTTTTAAAACTCGCATCTTTTCAGTGTTCGACAAGTGTTTAGAAAGCTTCGAATGGAGCATGTTGACTCGGTACTTCACATATGAATTGATGGCGGAATTAGGCTGTTGTAGAAGATGCGCATACGGGAAGCGTCTGAAAATAAATCTGCTTCTAAAACCGCCAGCAAAGTGGAATGCTTCAATTAGTCATATTGTCAGCTGGTCCAGATGGATTTTACATAGTGAAATAAAAGTCTGCTAAAAGCGGTCCGACATGTTATATTCAACTTTCAAGATTAAAAAAAAATCGCGATTCCATTCGGAATTAATTCCATTTTTTTGCGGGAAAACATTAAATGTACGGAGAGAGCGTGTCCATCGACGATACTACATATTATGCCAACGATAACCTAATTTTTGGCACCGAGCGGCACTAAACTTCCACGAAATGATGCCGGCCCACCCCAAAACAGGTTTTTAATAATGTGAACTACTCTTGCAGAAGTTAAGTGTTTTGGCTCGGGGAATTACATGGTAATTTCTGGAATCGACAAGCCATCACTGGGAATCGAATCTAAATGAAAGGGAATCGATTCCTACTGGGAATCGATTCTTCAAAAATCTAGAATCGCGATTCCGATTCTCATCTCAAAGTGGAATCAATTCTAGTCGACTCCTGCGTGGAATTTCCCAAGCCTACTCATGAGTTCCTAACAGGCTGCCACAGGGCTGCATGCTCCTCAAGGAGCTGAGAGGGTTTAACAGAATGATTGAGCTCAGTGACCAGGGGTAACAATGTAAGTACCTATCATGGCTGGGTTTTACATGCAGTATGGCTCAGGAAACCAGCCTAAAGCATGGGCAGTTTTTGATCATTTTCCCGGAATGTAGATGAAGTACTGAGCTGACTTACATATTTAAACATACACAGGTTGGTCTTTATGCGCTTGTTCTCCCAAACAATCGTGGACATTTTAGGGAGGTCTAACAAAGAGAACAATATCGTCCGCGATTGCCAAGCGAACGTCCTCGATTCGCTCCTGTACAAAACCAACGAGAGTAAGGAAAAATAGACTATGTCTAAACAAAAGAGGAACAAAGGGACGTCCGCGATTGGAGGTCGATTCACACCTATATGTACATGTACACATTCCTCAACCACACAGCGATAACACGGCCATTTGTAACAGTTTTCCCAATCCAGTAACTATCTTTATTTAAACAGTGTCCGTTAGAACTGCGTCATCCTTTTGAATTTTTTTTTGGGGAAATGGTAGACACCACTTAATGGTTACTAGGTTTCTGTGACACAATAAATATTGCTCTCTAAGGAGCATAAATAAACATATCTTTTGAGTTGGCACGGAAATATGAAAGCGGTGCACATACTTCGCTAGATGTTAGTAAACAGATAACATTAACAAGATTGATTTACGATTTGTTGCCACAAATTCCTGCACCTAGCAGCGTGATAAGCCAAGCCTTTAAAGTGCAAGAAACCCTTGAACTTGACTAAAGTAATTTTGAGCTGTATATTGTAAACATAGACCCCGTTCACACTAGAGAAATCACTTCATTCGACGAAGATTAGTTAACCATCGTTAGTTAATGAAGCGTGCATTCACATATCGCTTAACAAAGATCGAACGAAGATCGAATGAAAAGCGGTGCCATACACACTATAAGCGACCGCTAACGAAGATCGAATGAAGCTGCGGGAAGCTGTCGTACAGGCGCGTCACGACGCGCTGTGTGGTTTTCCAGTGGCGCGTCAAAAACAACGCTTGCTGGTCGCTTGGTACACAACGCGCTTGTGCAACCAGGCCTGCCAAATTGCTTGAACGAACGAAGGGAGCGTTCTCATTACAAATTTGCTTAATCGAATTAATTAAAGGTACATTTACTTTTTTATCTTTTCAATTTTTCTTGCACTGTTTGTGGGATATCACTCTAGTAAAAGTTAAGAGGGAAAAAACATTATAATTCATACCGGTGGCAAATAAACTGCTGCAGTTTCTACTTCCATTTTTTCTTGACTGCAAACAGAACTTTTAATGCAAGATACATGTAGGGATGGGAATTTAAGGTTATTTCAGAAACCGGTTTGAAATTCGTTCAAGTGTCGGTTAATCGTTCTGCCGTCACTAAAGAGTGTTGCTGGTGTTTATAGTAAAAATGAAGATGCACAATACCCCTAGGCCCCCAAAATAACCATTGAACCTTTATCTGGTCAAAATTGTACTACGACCCCATATAAATTATTTCATGAAAATTATTTCATGAAGTCATTACAAATAACCCTCTGAAAACTACTATAAATTCTTGAAATTGGGTTTCGTTTAAACGTTCGGCAAAACCGGTTTTTAAATATAATTTTTTTTTAGTTAAATGGTTAACCGGTAAACGTCCCATCTTTAATGCAAGAAATTACAAAAAGGTCAGAAAACCAGGAGCAAAGTGAGGAAAACAGAAGGGAATATTTGTGCACAAACCAAAGCAAATTTATGCTAGTGCCTCATGTGACATCACAACTTTGCTCATGAATATGGAAATTACATTAACATAAAAACCAAAAAATGTGTAATTACACATCAAAAACGGGTTTCAAAATTAGTTTTGATAATAAAAACTGCGAGGGACAGTTGCCTGCAACATGGTTTAAAATGCTAAAAATCCTGTTTCAGGGGCCTTTAAGTTTTATCTGACATGACTGCCAGACTGATTTTCACAATACTCATGATGCTTTTATTGATTTGAATGCGACAGACCTGAGTTTATCAATAATTCCATTATTGATTCAGCTTGTAAGCATTAAAGTATTACGAAAACATCAGCTGTAAAACATACAGTAATGTCTACGTATATATACACCCTATGCATGCATATAGGCACGTAGTACATGTACATACTGGTTTTGCAAATGGCTAGGGGCATAGCCAGCACCTGAAGTTGGCATATTAATAATTGATGGTCGTGTCTTCTTTGTCATTTGTAATGTTCGTAACAAGACAATACTTGTCAGTTTATTCGATTAATGAGTTTTTGCTTGTCTATCGAATGCCTAAAATATTTTCTGTCGTGCATCCCATCTGGTCATGCAACTTGATTTTGTAACAAAATAAAGAAAAATTTTTTAACTGTTAACTTTTAAATTTAAACAAAACTTAGGCCCGCTTCAAACGGGTCGAATTAAATTAAACTTAATTTTTTTAATTCGACAAATTTATTTTTTTAATTCGGCAAAATGAATTCGACACGGCAGACAAATTTAGCTCGACAGGGTCTGCCGTGCTAACTCAATTTAGTGCGGCACTAGCACGGCTTGGCTTCAAATGTCGTGCTTCTGCCGTGTCGAATTTAATTCCAGTTTGAAGTTGGTCCGCAATTTTGTTCACAACTAGAAATGCACATGCTCGCAGCGCGTATGTGAGTAAAGAAATAATCAACAAACAAGTGCATCAAAATAATAAATATGGCGACGTACAATGGACAGAATGAAAAATGCACGTGTACAACGTCCATGACGTGCACAATGCCCACCCGCCATGTTGGATGTATTTAAGCTCGACTGGGAGTTTGCAATTAAGTGCGACATCTGAAGCCACTGCCGTGCTAACATCGTGCCAAGTTGAATTTAATTCGACACGGCATAAGCGCGACGTTTGAAGCGGGCCTCACACTTGCCAAACTAAGGCCAGGGTCAGACGAATTACGAGATTCCACTCTATCATAGTATTACTATAGTAGCATTACGTTTATCCGTGTGACCCCAAATCTATCATGATAATGTAACATACGAATTTAGTCGACTTCTCTATTTGTGCGAGTGTTCTCGTAGAGATGGTGTATGTTACGGTAGAGGCCGAGAGCGGTTAAGGCACAAAGAAGTTATACACGGAGGAGTTCAGCTAAGCGGAGAAACAATGATTTTATTCTCAAGAACTCGATTCAGTCAACCCGGTGCAATGTATAAGATGAAATCACAGAACATACGGCTGTAAACAGCTTATGGGCATGTCTGGGTATAGAAGAGTAACTTAGTACATGAACTGAAGATCTCTGAAACCTCAGAACATACGGCTGTAAACAGCTTATGGGTATGTCTGGGTATAGATGAGTAACTTAGTACATGAACTGAAGATCTCTGAAACCTCAGAACATACGGCTGTAAACAGCTTATGGGTATGTCTGAGTATACAAGAGTACCTTAGTACATGAACGGACGAATCTGATGAATCCGCCTAGAATGGTAAAATGCGGACATTTTATAATATTTCAGAGGGTCAACTCTGGAGGAAAATAGAGTATGATGTCATATAAGGAAAACATAACTGATATGACATCATTTCCGAGTAAAGGCATACTGACCTAATGGTCAGTCTGGGGAATACCCATATGAGGTCACTTATGACCATACAAGGCTAAAACCACAGACTTGGAATGTTGTGTGGGTTTTCCTTGTAAACAAGCCAGTGACGTAGAGACCTTGAGACCTTAAAGTGATATATGAAACCTGTTGTGCTAGTGTGGGTCATTTCAGGGGCAGTCTAAATTTTGGCCTTACAATGGTATGATAGATGAACAACGAGAATTGTTGTCATCATCGAGTTGTTTTCTACTGTGATACTCAAGGGCCTTGTAGGAATTTACATCCACTGTATTAAAAATGTTGACATTTAATGGCAGTGACAAAAATAGTTGATAAGTAGGATTTTTGGGGGGAGGGTCTTGAAAAATACTACTCTCTGTAGGACTGTGAAAATGTTGACAACTTTGGACGGCCCCTAATGTGATTTTCTTTTTCAGTCTCACTGGAAAACATTCAATAATGCTTCGGCAAAACAAACAAATCCGACTTGATGAAAAGTGTTCTCCGACGTGCTTCAAATTTCAAAACATAATCAGTGTCGTCCTAAAGCAGCTCATCATTATGGATGTTGCGCAGGCCTTTTTCCTGTCTGGTCGTCCCCACTTAAAGCCTTAAGTGACAGGCGAGGAGGTGTACGTCTGCTCGACTTTTATGTGTGCATGACAGATCGGTCAGGAAATCGGAAGGCTTTACATCCATGCCATCGACCCAACTGCTTCCCCCTCCCCCTCCTCCTAGACAAGACACCACCCCACCCCAGCTTGTCAACATTGCACATTCAAACCCTTGGGCCTAAAAGAACACGACCAGATCACATTTTTGACCCCTCTCCCCATTTTGAGACCAGATCATTTGTAATATTTTTGTCACTACATTCTGAAATTCTGCACTCTCAATCCATATATTTTCAGGGATATCATCAAAAATCCACCCAAGTTTAGTAAACTAGTTTATTCGGTTACATCATGGAGCTCCATGGTTACATAAAGCAGTGCTGTGATTACACCAACGTACATGGTCTGTCCACAGTAAATGGGGTACATTTCTGTAACATTCAAGATCTTGGGTCCCAGTTTACTTCAAATGTCTTAATTTTATCTTTAAATTATCAAGCTAAACTGAGGAAATAACTTTTTCACCAAGGTATAAGAAAAATAGTCCTACAACATACATTTGTGAAAACCTCGTGCACAAATTTTCCTATTACGCATGTAACAAAGACGGGAAAAAAAGTCACAAAATCGTCTGTCCACGTTACATGCGTAATAGGAAAATTTGTACACTTGCTTTTCAAAAATGTATGTTGTGGCAGCAATTTCTTACTTTTTTGGGCAAAAGTTATCTCCTGAGAACAAAACAAGGACATTTCTTTAATTCTGAGATAAACTAAAGACATCTGAAAGGAATTATTGACTTATTTTTCCAATGTACCCCATTACTGTGGACAGACCCTGTATGTATTTGCTTCAACATCCAGATTGGGGATTGCAAATTTCCTGTTTTCTTTGCCTGGATAGTACTATTTTGGGGAGGTTTTATACGATTGTTAGGTTAGACAAAATCTGGTCATGCTTTTTAAAATAATTTTTAAGCACAATGTACACAAAACTCTTACGAAATTCTGATTATCTTCAGACAGCATGCATTTTAAATCCGCCGGAAATGAAATTGTTTTAAAGGATCATATGAGATGACACTGCATCATAACACATTAAACAACCGACTCAGTTTTGTCTAGTGTGTATCACAAACACTGTATAAATATAGCCAGAGTACTTCGACAGTATTGTAAATATGTACGCCTAATAAGAACAATAGTAATATTTGCCATACTTGCAAATCCACACACCTTATACAAACTACCAATCAAACATGCAGTGCGCGTGCCATATGCGCACAAATCAAAGGACGCACGATTTACACACGCCGCATTAGAGTAAATGGAATTACACCGCCTAAAAGCCAACGTCTTTTAATACACATAAGGCTAAATTCTTCTTGCATGGACGGGTTGCCGGGATGGTCCGGGGGTCCGCTCGCCTCGTCCAAAGCTGTACAAATAACGCTGGTGCATCCTTGCAGCTTTGCAACTGCAGGAGGTTTCCCAATTGACTCTGCTGTGATTGATGCGTGTGTCAGTGTTTTCCCTGTGCAAACAGCAGTCTGAGAGGAGAGTAGGAAGTTCAGTTTCCTCATAGTTGAAGCATGAGGTTCCAGATTTTTTTAAAGGCGTCTTCAGATTGTACCTTGTCTTAGGTAAAACTTACTGAATCGATGGGTACATGTACCGGTACTTAAACCAGTTGATGCCGGGTTTATTTTTGGCAAAACAAAATTGTAAAAGGCAAATGTGATTGGCCAAAAGTTAAGACCTGGGGCCAATTTTATAGATTGGTAAACTGTTACAAATAGTTTTATCCCCGTGTGATTGAAGATATGCATGATTAAAACCAACCTGAGCAAAAACCAGCTCCGTATTTCGTCTAACTTTGAGAAAAGTCAAAAAAGGGCTTGCAGTCATTTCGCCCCAAAACCACTTCGCCCTGAACTATAGCCTGTGCACGAAGTATAGCATTTGGGCGATGTAGTGTTTGGATGTAGTGTTTGGACGAAGTGATTTGGGGCGAAATGGCACTGGGGTGAAGTGGTTTTGGGGCGAATTAAATTTTCGTCTCATGAGATGAAAACTAATTGTTTTACTAATTTCTCAAAGACTATAGCACTTCAGACAAAACCATTTCAGGGGAAGTTTTCTATGGTCATCATGTTTATATTGTGAACATTTCTGACTTTCGAGATACCAATCATGTATACTGCCTTTAAGCATGAAAAATTGCTGAAGCATGAAAAACATTGCTTGATAAAATGAGGTTACCACCAACAATTTCATGTGATTGTCATGGTAATGAAACAGTCCTCTAACACTGGTCATACACTCTATCACATGAGGATTTCACTGGTAACGTTCTCTACTAAGCAAGAGTTTTTTGTACACCTCTATGAAATTGGCACCAGGTCAAGCACCACAAATACTGACTCTTGAGAGTCATTTCTACATTCATTGTATGAATCTTCTCACCAAAAGATCATACTTTGAAACACTCTGAGGCGATCGCCACTGAGCGAGATTTTCTACACACACAGGACGTCCACAGCCATCAAGTTCAAGTTCAAAACATGGTGTGTACAAATAATTGTGGACAATGGACGTGTTTATACGTCAACCGTGGAAGGCGATAGCAAAGCTGACATTTTAACTGCCCCTGTGACTTTACATTGCCAGAACGTGTTTACACGTCTTACATGTATAAGTCCAATTACGGGGTGCGCCATTTGGTGCTTTGGCGTATGCACAAAATTGTAAAATTGGGGGATCAAATGTTTGGTTTTGGATTTCAAGATTTTCGGATTCTTCCAACGCTACAATTTTCTGTGCAGCTACAATCTTATGTGCACACTACCTCCTGTTCACCACTTGCAAGAAACTGCCACATTGGCAAAACAGCAGGGCTATACTTGCATGAACAATGACTCTCTCGCGTAGTTACCATGTCGGTTGCTGTGACGTTGACTTTTGTTCATTGTAAAATATGATGCATGCCCGGAACGCGACCGTGCAAGTGATGAATAGTCTTGGCAAGCAGGGTTAGCTTGCATAAATTGCAAGTCAAAGGATCGTTGAGTCTTGTGTTTCTAGTGGTATGACAAGCCAAGGTCCTGACATAGATACCGCCCTCTCAAAGCTCCGATAACCGCGCTTCTTTGTGTCATTCAAGCCTGTATGACGTCAGAGTAAGACGATACTTGTTTGGCCATTCATAAACTCGAGCTTCAAAACGGTGTCAAGTTCGGTGACATAATACCGCTGAAATATTTGGAGCAGGAATCAGATAATCAAATAAAAATGCCACTATTTTTATTATTTAAAAATGAGAAAACTTGTTGAGCTATGAGTGTTAATTTTACTAAGGCTAGAAAATTCAAAATTTTGATAATGGACTTATCGGGGGGAAACCTCTATCAAGGCGCCTACACTATCATTACCCCTGATCATAGGGCTCCATTAAATCACTTCATATACCATATTAGCTCCCTGGGGAGTATACAGCCCTGACTGCCTTAGGCGCTCAACGGCTAATCAAACACATCAACTTTCGCTACCCTCTCAGGTACCAATAGGACAATTTTACTTTTCTTTTACCAAAACCTCCAATATAGAGCTTCTGCACCGGCGGCCATGACAGGGGGCAGGTTTTCTTATTTAAATGTCTTAACAATGTAATCACAAAGCACCTACTCATGCATGGCGCACGGTGACAATGTGACTGTCCCCCGTCATGGCCGGCGTACAAAGGCTCTATTAAAGTCAAGATGGGCTTGAACAAAAATGTCAAAACAAATTGAATAAAAATATTTGGCTTAAAAAAATTAAAAACAAGAGATTCCCTACAAAGTAATATGAAATGTTAAAATTTACAATATAAATGTCATGACGTGACGACGGCAAAACCACATTCAAAAAGCATCAAGTTTAATTGTTCTATGAGTATACGGTACACGCTCGGTGTGCACAACCAAAAAATCAACACCCAACGACAAACACGACACCAACGAAGTAGTGCAGCTATCAATGTCAGGATTTGTTTTACGTTCACAAAAAGGTAACGGTATCCAAGTTTTTGTGGAAAACCGTCTTGCGGTTTGTACACATGTAAAAAGGGTGCATACATGAAAAGGTTATCACTGTATAAACGTATTACTTTACAATCCTACTTTATAATTTTTGGTGTGGTACTGTGCAGGCTTATGATAGGAGCTGTAATGCGGGTTCAATTTCTAGCCAGGATGAGTTAATTGTGTCCTGAAGCAGGGTATTTTACTATGCTCTCTTTTCCTTATCTAAGGGAATATAATAAAGACAAACATATTTGGTTGGTTATTAATCTACTAAACTCCTCAAAATAAGTTCGGAAAGTCAAGTTTGACTGACGATTTCTCTCTTGTTAGTAAATCATTTCCCTTGAATTTGGTATCATTGGAAAGCCCTGTTATTCCTCTTTACAGTGATGTGTCATTAGTTATGATTAATCAATTGGGGGATGTGAAGTATAGCAGAATACAGGGGTGGGTGGAAAGTGAAATGTCACAAAATTCACTGCTAATTATGTCCCATAACTTCACAATTGTGTAATGGACAAACTTGTCTCAAACAGAAAAACAATGCTTATAGTCTATAATTTATGTATGTGTGTATTTCAATTCAAACTAACGAAATTCTGTCACGTCAATTTGAAGTTGATTTGCCGACAATGGTTCACGCTATGTATGCATTTTCCTTGCTCATCAACCCAAGGGTCGATTCTTTCCTCTCAAACGGCTTTGGCACATTTTGCCCACGTAATTTTTTTATCAGAAATTGGACCAATGATACACCTTTTGACAAACATGGGTAGAAACCCGTTGCTTAGCACGGCACCTACAACAGAAAAATGTTGATTAGTAGTATTTCGAGAGGAGGGAAGGGGTCTTAAAAAAATACTACGCTCTGTAGAACTGTGAAAATGTTCACAACTTAGCCCGCCGCACACGTGAGGTCGTTTGCTGAGCAAACGGTCATTCGTGGCCGTTTGCTCAGCACTTGGCTCACGTGTGCGGCGGCTATTTTGCTGCATTTCTTGCCTCGCGAGGCTGTGAGCCAAAAATCTAACGTGTTTGATATTTTTTGCCTCGCGTGGCCAAAATCTCACCGTGTGCGGGGGTGATGAGCCAAGTGCTGAGCTAAAATGAATGTAGCTGGCCAATGAAAACCACGCGCGCGATACGAAAACAGCGCGCGCACGCGAACCCCGCCAAGGTCACCACACTTTAGCAAAAGTTTGGTGACCTTAGCGGTGCCCGCGCGCACTGTATTCATATCACGTGAATATGGGGATGGTTTTTAATTGGCCAGCTACATTTATTTTAGCTCAGCACTTGGCTCATCACCCCCCGCACACGTGAGATTTTGGCCACGCGAGGCAAAAAATATCAAACAGGTTTAATAGATTTTTGGCTCACAGCCTCGCGAGGCAAAAAACACAGCAAAATAGCCACCGCACACGTGAGCCAAGTGCTGAGCAAACGGCCACGAATGACCGTTTGCTCAGCAAACGACCTCACGTGTGCGGCGGGCTTTAGTGTGCGTGCTCAAAGAGCGATAATCTTTAAGAATATTGTTGGAAGCCTATAGAAAAGATAGTGGCTGATTGCTAAACAGTAGTGGCCAATACATGTATAGTGGTACATACTGGTAGGATGAACAAACGTCATGAACCAAAATTACCCACCGGTAATTATGAAATGCCTTGAAGCAAATGACAGTCTGCTGTCAATTTTTAGCTAGAAACACTCAACTTTTCTCCAAAAACTGAATCCAATTTACCAAATTAAATTAGTGTGCATGTTTTTTTCCCTTCTGGTACAGGTTGAATTCGGTGTGTTTTGACAATCCCCCAATGTGTGTGTACCGGTAGATTTCTAGTTTCATAGTATGCATCACGGAAATCATAAAAGATAATGAAAAATCTTCCAAAACCTTGGGGATTTTGGCTCGTTATGGAGCATCTTGGGATGTTGTACCTATGTCCTTATTTTAAGCACTCTAGGTATTATCTTGACAATTAAAAAAATAAGCATCTTCAGTTGGTGATTTCTCTCACAAAGGTACCATTCTAACAGGGAACAAAAATAATAATTTGGTGTTTGTTACCATTGCTATCAACACTTTTAGTCAGATTTTTCTTGTCAACATGTATGTGTATGGGATTTAAATAAACGAGGCAGTGCTAACGTGACAGGATTTTATTGGCCCCATTTTATGTCGTACATGTACATAATATAAATACTCTGAAATTTCAAGTACGGTATTTGTGTGTAATATGATACTATGGAGAAATATAATGGTCTCTTCTGTCTCCATAGACTAACAGTGATGTATGAAAAGTCAATATATTTCTGAAATGAAACTGACAAGACACGTTCTGTTGACATTCATGTATCAGAACCTGCCCCAGTAATATTTGCGTGCCTGTGTCTGGCGTCATCACCGCGAGATAACACAGCCACTCACCTCACAGGTAACGAAGCTTTCAACGAGAGTTTTTAACCGGTGACAATTGATGCGTGTGCGTGTTTGGTCAGAATCAAGCCCCAAAGTAAACACGACTCTGTCCACACGGTGTGCACGACGGAATCACGGCAGCGGTGTCCGGCGGTTGTTACGGGCATCGCATTGTGGCATGCACGCGTCAAGTAACGAACGTGCCCATCTGGCACACACGCACGCTGTGTGAATTTAGAAAGCGGTGCTCGATAATTTTATTTGTGAAATTGGTACTTCATGTAAAGAGTTGCGGGGGGAAAATACACAAGAAGGCTTTGTATTTGAAATTAGCAGTCTTGCGTGAATGTGTAGTTCATCTTCTAAAAAACAACTTCTAGGATTATCTATAAAGTGGTCCAAGTTTTTCTATGCTCAAAATTGGCGAATTAATCTGTATTCGGGTAGCGTTACACTACAAGCAATCTTGGCAAATGCGGGGTTCCACCCTAACAAAAAGATGAATTGACAAAAATGAATCGGACCCGGGTCTGGTCAACCTTTTTCAATCCACTTTTTGTGTAATACACCAAGCGTCTACCAAGCTTAACTCGCCTTTTTGAGAAAAAAATGTGGAGTTTCATTCGGGAAAACTCAAACCGAGTGTAAATAGGCCTCAAGATTGTTTTGGGTCAATTGTTAAAGGCAGTATACATGATTGGTATCTCGAAAATCAGAAATGTTCACAGATTTACGCCTAACTTACACAATATAAACATGGTTTTGTCTGAAGTGTAGTCTTTGAAAAATGAGTAAAACAATTATTTTTCGTCTCACGAGATGAAAATTCAATTCTCCCCAAAACCATTTCGCCCAAGTGCCATTTCGCCCCCAAACCACTTCGCCCGAGTGTCATTTCACCCCAAAATCACTTCGTCCAAACACTACATCGCCCAAATGCCACTTCAGCCCAAAACCACTTCGTGCACAGGCCATGGTTCAGGGCGAAGTGGTTTTGGGGCGAAATGACTGCAAACTCTTTTTTGACTGTTTTCTCAAAAATTAGACGAAGTACGGAGCTGACTTTTACTCAGGTTGGTTTTAATCATGCATATCTTCAATCACACAGGGGGATAAAACTATTTGTAACAGTTTACCAATCATGTATACTATCTTTAAGATCTTTGTCAATTCTACTAACAGACATATCAAAGCATCTGCCTCGACTCTGAAAGGGTCGGAGAAGACTTAGGAATTCAAGCATGGCAAAGAGCGTTAGTACCATTTGCAATAAAGCACGCACCGTGAAAAATGCCGAGTGCTTTGGGTTCGAATTCAATTCATTCCAGGAAAGAACACTTGATAAGTTTGTACAAAAGGCTGAAAAGGTTGGACGTGTCGTGAAAATACATGTACGGTGACTGACCTTTTGCACTTTAAAGGACATTTGGTTTAAGATAGGACGATTTGGAATATAATTTGCAGTGATCCAAAATGTTACTTCATGAGTTGACAAGAAAAACCAGACTAAAAGTTTTCATAGCAATGGTAAAACATTAAAACACGGCACAATTTGTTTGCGTAAAATGGTTACCAACTGAAGGTGGATTCTAAAAAATAAATTCTGCACAAACTTTTTTACCATTTTCGGTACTCAATTTATGCATGGATTTTAAAGGTTTTCCAAAGTATCACTGTACAGGGTAGTTTGTATAGTGTTGTTTCAGAAATTTGTAAAACAAAATTTTATCTGAAAACAATATAAATTATAATGGGCCTTTAAAAAATATTTAAAACAATAATAAAAAGATGCAAAAAATTTGAAAAGATTTTGCTTCAAAATATTTTAGTTCAATGGTTAATCCCATATTTGGAGGAACATTTCTTCCACATATTCTCTGAAATACCAATTTGTATTAAATGGACCTTTATCACGGTGCATCCATCTTTGTCTTGTTCCTCATACTCATAGTACGTGTCGGGTACGATAATGCATCTGCGCAACTGCGCAACAGCGCGTGTAATCTCCCGTTGAGAATCGCTGTCCACGCTGCACACTTTCTTGATCGCGCAACGCCTGTGCCATTGTGATGCACACAATGAACAATTTCAAAATGGGGCCAAACTATTTTTTTCTGCAAGCCTCGCTTTGGTTACGTTCATTTTAATAGAAGAAAAGGGAAGATGGCCGCACCGTGATAAAGGTCTATTAGGCTAATGATTAAAAAATACTGTCAAAATAAATATTTTAAAATGTTATAAATGCACCAAAAAATAAATAAACATGCTACGGATAAAAATAAGCAAATTTTATAATAAATGTGACCGACTCTGGCAAAACCCGACGCTTCCCGGCATTTCCCATTACGTGATTGGGCCCACAACCTTTAAAAATGGCCTCTGGGACCAACTTGAAAATTTGGCAGAATCAACTTGAACATCGGGATACATTCAAGATTTGTTTTGTTGTTTGAACTGTCTCAAAATTCCTCATATTATTGACAAAATATTAAATAATCAACTAGTTTGTCAAACTTTAAAGACCAATAGCTCCATTTCACTTTTTCTGATCTGTCATACTTTAATTGGTCATAACTTCGCCACAAATTATCAGAATTTCCTCAAACATGTTTTTGTATGCACACTAAGCTGATACCAAAACTTTAATTTTGAATTTTCATCACAAATGTTGGGTTTTGCTGGAGCCGGTCACAAATTTGAATACTGTCCACAATTCTGTTCTCGCTTCTGTGAAAATATTACGCAGAGCCCACACAAACTCTCGCAAATTTTCAATTAAGAAAGATTGTTAATGGGACACTACGCATGTACATGTACACTGGGAAAACGGCCTTGGTAATCTAATTAATGTCAAGAATATGACCCGTCACACATGTATGGACCCTTTTAGCTGGAAATATTGTATAAACGGAAACCTTAAGAGTCCATTAATTATGCTGAGGTTTGACCGAATACGCTGCTAATGGCATTAAACCGTACTTACGTGCATGTATAGCAGCAGTCTGGTCATTTTGTGGCCAGATTTAATGTTCCGCAATTGAAAGGAAAAAAAATGCAATTTTTGTAATTTCTTTGTGACCTCTGTTATTCAAAGGGAAAATCCATTTATAAAAAAAAATTCACAGCTTATCCAAAATAATTTTTTAAAAACCCGAGACAAACAAAAATGGATGTGTTCATTTTGTTCAGGGAAAATCAGAAGTCAGGTTGGGCTGGCCTTCTACCTCTGTGACCCTGGTACGAATCTTGTCTGGGTCCGTGTCCAATGCGGACACGGATTTAGAGATAATGACATTTGTAAAAACAAAAATGAATAAATTCCGTTTTCCCAATCCCGTAACTTGTACATGTACCTTTAAACCTTTACAGCACAGCAAACCAAAATTTAAAATTAAACTCACCATTTACTAATGAACAAAGCAAACAGTATGAACAAAACAAACAGTATGAACAAAAACACCCAGATAAAAACTGTGTGTGCAATAATGTACACTGTACTATCTCCTTTGCCGATACATGTACATGTATGCAACAGGACAAAAACAACCCGGCCTTCAAATTGGCGAGACATGAATTGACGCTTGCAGCCAAATGTACAGCCATGCAAATTTGGCACACGTATACAAAAAAATTCCCCCAGGTTGTGCGCCCTAATTTGGCCGATTCAATGTTTGCAATAATAAAAGTCTTGAGCATTGACTCATTTTTCCTCAACCCAAGTCAAACGCCTAATTAATTTTTAAAAAATTGAATCAACAAGTTGACAACAAATATTTGTAGTCAAACTACGTTAATAAGGTCCTTGGAACTTTGCAAATATGTATCTTGTTAGAGCGGGAACTTATCAGGAATGAAAACAATAAAGAACAATTTTGGGAGTTGTTAACATTTTCCTTGCTATAAGCATGATGTTGTATTAACAGTGCTCTTATTGTCATGGCTGACTGTATTCAATACCAAATGGTTTTGGGGCGTTCGAGATGCCTACACCGTTTAACACCAACTTACACCAGAACGTTCTTCTATCATGTGATACACGAGTCTGCCCCGGTTGCAGCCACCACTACCCGAGTTCGCAGCAGGGTCTTTGGTGTACGGCTCAGTGTAATAAGCTGCACAGGACTGCATACTCCCCAGGGAGTTGAGAAGGATTGAGGAATGATATTACTGAGCCTAATGACCAGGGGTAATAATGCAGAAAGCGCATCGAGAGTTCCGTCGGTTCTGAAATGCGCTATATAAGAACTGCCTATTATTATTATTATTATTAATGATGTCACCTAGTAACTGCGAGTAGAAAACATGGCAGACACTTTGGAATTGTGACGCGAGTACGAAGAAAAACACGTATTTATGACACAAAATAGGAGGGAATAAGGCTGTAAATACATTTTGCTTAATTAGTAGATGTCTGTGGGCATTGACAAAGATAATTGTGGTAGTTTTTTAGGGCAACTAATTATGCATGGTGCAAGCTTCATTTTTCATCGTAAGTCAAACAATAACAGTGTTTATAAAAGCCTCGCCTGGCAACAACCTTTGACCAGTGTTCCCAGAATTCAAAGCAAAACCACATGTGTCGTTCGTTTTGCATCTTCTGGAGGCTTCCCCCGGTGTAAACCCCCTCTTACACGGTGTAAGTATCTTGAACGCCCCTATATATGGAGTTCCACTGCCTCTCTCCACCCAGGAGTAAATACATGTCGGTACTGAAATGTATGCCGGAAAAAGAAAAAAATAATAAAGTTCATTTCTGGTATTAAAGAGCTTGTTCGGATTTGTCCAGAAAAATGGATTTCACTCTTACCCAAAACAATCATATACCTCCCAAAAATACTATCCGTGGGAAGAAAACAAGAAAATTGCAACCTCCAGTTTGGATGTGGAAGCAAAAAGATATAATCACTGCACTACGTTGTGGAACCGGATAAATTAGTTTACAAAACATCATTGTTTTTTTGACGATATCCTTGAAAACATACGGATTGAGAGCGCGATATTTCAAAATGCTAATGAGAAAAATATCACAACGAATGATATGGTCTCAAAATCTCAACATCCATGGGAAAGAAAGGGGGTTCAAAAATGTGATCTGGACACGCTCCTTTAAAGTTTGTAGTGTACGATAGTTTGATCTTGAATTTAAACACAAAAAGTGTGACCAAGTCAGTTTAAAGGCCCAGTGTATCATTTGCAATGACCCCAAAAAGTAATCGACGAGTTTACAGGGGAAAAGTTCTGAAAGTAAAGATTTAATTAATAGCAACTACCCAATGAAAGGTTTCCGCTCAAAATGATAAAATTTTACCAGAAAATAATCCGTAAAGATAAAAATTATTTAGATCGTTTGCAAACGATTTACTTATTTTTGGTTCACATCTACGCGGTCCAAAATGCATGGGCGCTGTGTACTGCGTGTGCGTGTTCCAACGCTATGCATTTTTATGAATCGCGCGCACACGCAGTATATGATGTTATTATTATTATTATTATTATTTCTTTCTGGTATTCATACCAAGGATTCCTCAATAGTGCTCATTGCACTGTCACTCGCAAGCGTGAGGAAACCCATGAAGAATTCTAATTAGAATTATAAATGGCCAGAGACACCGGGGATGATCCCCCTTGCTCTTTACGAAAGAATGCTCTGGGATCTTTAGAGTGCGTTTCCATTCAACCTAACACACTGGACCAACGGCTTTACATCCCTTCCGAAGGATGGAGCAAGTGTGGTTGAGTGCCTTGCTCAAGGGCACAGGTACCATAGCCATGGGGAGGTTCGAACCTGCAACCCCAAGTTTTCACCTGTGATTGCGAGTCAATGACCTAAACCGCTCGGCCACGGTACCCCACAGAGTGCATGATGCAAGCTACATAATACCCGATCAACTGAGAACGAATATTTGAAACACCCCGCCAAGACCAGAAAAACGCATATATGGATTTTCATGTTTTTTAAAACGTGGTACATTTGACAAAGCTGAAATTTCTTCGGATGAGTTTGTTGATGTCTTTCTTTTGATTTATAATGGTTTTATTCGCAGAATCGCTCAAAAACAGATCATCTACCGGAACAGGGCCTTTAAACGGATATACAATATTTGATCGACTATTTCATCCCAATAACCGAATAGCAAATTATTTGAATTTGCACAGCCTTATACCACAGTTAAACACCCACACTGTAAATTGTACATGAGCCGCTATAGTGTGCTACTGCATTGCACATCGCACTCACCGCAAAAAAACCATGGATAAAAAAAAGAAGAAAAAAGATTACGCTCTGTCGTTCTATTCAGCACTGTGCATACATGAGCTTTTTAGGCGCAATCATGTTTGTTCGGTATCTACCGTTGTCTAAGTACCGGGGAACCTATAGGTGAATCATATGCATGCACATGCTCTGTCAACAGTCCGATAAATGCATTCAAAATTAGGTACGGGAGGACAAAAAGGCATGTCGCATAAGCTGAATCTGCCAATAAAATGATATTTTTTGTATTTTGTTTGTGTATTTTTAAAGAGTGAGAGGTTTTTTTTTCTAAGGAAGAATGTTATCTCTGGCCAACGCAAAACACTGCTGTTCATTTTCCCATGATTTTGTTTTGTTTTGTGAAAACCACCCCTGCATGACGCATTGGATATTAGTAATGTGCATGTACATGTACATGTATGTGCGGCTATTTAGAAAATCATGACCTTTTTCCAAATCTCGGCTTTGTCTCCGTCTCCGTCTCCATTCTGCCATCTTGAAGCCGCGTACCAAACTTCATTTTGAGGCTTCGTTTTGGCCCAAATGAGGCTCCAGAACAAAGTCAACTAAAGAGGTGACTTCGGCCGGCTTCGTGACGTCATGAACTGGAAAATCACGTGACAGCAACAAAAACTTTGTGAACTTTTGCAGGTTTGCTAAACTTTGCCGCCGACAAAACTCATCTGCTAGCGCTTAAAAAAAGCCGGTGAAAAAAATGTGGTAGGCCTACTAGGCCCGACTAGTGTTCCAAACGGTTTTTGGTTTGGCTTCGCTAAAGTTAAGCCAGAGGCGGTTGGAGCCGCATGAAGCCGGAGCCTGGAGCCTGAAGACGGAGTCGAGATTTGGAAAAGGGCCCGTAAAGTTGGAGGCCGAGGGTGAAGTGGTCTAAACAGAACTTTGGACTTGGCAGTAGAAAAAAAATGGAGCAAAAATTCAGTATCACACACAGTGACATGTCTAGTTTATTTGTCCTCACACGCCAACCGACATGGTGCAAAAAACAATATTGAAAAATGTTGGCACTTAAAGGCACAGGCTCGTCAGCAATGCGCGCGCGCCAAATTCGTGTCATGAAATACGCAGCTCTGTTGCCTTTGCTATGGAGCTGCATATTTTGTAGCACGAATTTGGCGCGCGCGCATTGCTGACGAGCCTGTGCCTTTAACACACATTTGGGAAAGAATCCATTTAATCAATTAGTTTTGGCTTTGGATTTTCATTTGTTTGGTGGTTGCATTATCCTTGAAATTTCTAAAAATATACAACTCTGTCATAAAGTGCCCCAGAATAATGACCTATAAACGTAATTATTAATGTTTCCCCAAACATTGATGTTTTTTTCCTTCTAATGGTGCCACATTAGCCAAACAGTCAGTCTGTGGCGTATTCAGGCTCATTAAAAAGGTAATCAGAGTTTGTACTGTCCGAAGACTGGGCCTCGCGAAAAATCACAATTTATTTGAACCGGTCGATAGTCTATGATTAAAAATACCAGCCTCCTTGCTTTTTAGATCATCCACTTTATGATTTTGGAGTATTTTCCCAATGAAAAGTACCAGGTCGGGGGGAAATTTATATGCAAATAGCAGTAACCAGGGCGTAGCTATGCGCGTGATACGTTTGGATGTGTTGACGTACGCGCAAAATCTGTTCCACATAGGCCATTTTCGAAACGCTTGGTGTTTTACGGTCATGTACAGTCGTTACTCATGTACAGTATTAGTGAGGTTTCTGATGCAAAATACACTGGAGCCACCTTTCCTATGTGCTTTTTTATCCGCTGTGCATGCGTTGCGTGTTGTTGTGTTGCACATGCGTTTGAATTAGAGCAATTCGGACGAACGAGCGCAGCAGACATTGCAACGCTTACATGTACATACATACAGTGGAAAGGTGCATGTGTTATACATTATGAAATTTATTTCAACGCATAAACGCAACGCACATGCAATGTACGCATAGCCGATTAAAAAACATAATAATAATAATAATATTGGATTCTTATATAGCGCTCATGTCCACCCTGCTGGGTGCTCCTGGCGCTGTTGCCATTATTACCGCTGCCATCAGGAAATCACCAGAACCATTTCGCTTCAACTAGGTGGCTGCTGGCCAGGCGCTCAACCCTATCAGCAGTTAGATTGTGGCATTCCCCTTAACAGCTTCCCAAATATCGCTTGGGTTGACGAGGCAACTGGGATTAAGTGCCTTGCCCGGGGACACGGACACATTGGTCGAAGTGGGGCTTGAACCCACAACCTCTGATTGGGAGTCCCGCTTCATACCCACTAGACCACACGCTAACCATGGGAGACCAAAACCCCACATAAGACCTTATCTTATTTGAGTATTAATAGCATTTTAAAATAAAATCTAAAATACAAAAACAGCCATTTTGTTTTGCTTGCATCTGAATACCGATGTGCATGCATCAGACATTATTTTTATCAAGTGACTAAAGTCCGACGTGATTCAAAGCCAAATATATTAACAAGTATAATGTCATGCATTCGGCATGTGCATTCCACCCCCTGTATTTTCTTATCAGTAGCTAATCAACAGATTACATCTTGTAAAGCAAACGCACAGCTTAAAGATACACGCTCATGTATGTATTGGTTTTTCATACAAATCCACAAGGCATACCTCAGAACACTGTACTAAAAAGCAGTCTAAGGCCTTTTTCCAAATCTCGGCTTCGTCTCCATCTCCGTCTCCATTCCGCCATCTTGAAGCCGCATACCAAACTTCGGCTCGGCTTCAGGCTTCATTTTGAGGCTTCGTTTTGGCCCAAATGAGCCTCTAAAACGAAGTCAACTTCAGAGGTGACTTCGACCGGCTTCGTGACGTCATGAACTGGAAAATCATGTGACGGCAACAAAAACTTTGTGAACTTTTGCAGGTTTGCTAAACTTTGCCGCCGACAAAACTTGTCTGCTAGCGCTTTAAAAAAAAAGCCTGTGAAAAAAAGGCCAGTGGTAGGCCTACTAGGCCCGACTAGTGTTCCAAACAGTTTTTGGTTTGGCTTTGCCAAAGTGAAGCCGGAGGCGGTTGGCGCTGGAGCCGCATGAAGCCGGAGCCTGGAGCCTGAAGACAGAGTCGAGATTTGGAAAAGGGCCTAACTTTGGTTCAACTGAACATGGTCTGTTGCATCTGAACGATCTACATGTACATGTAGACCATTTTCACCACAAAAAAATTGTCTTATTCAGAGCTGCGTTCCGCATATGCGAACGTTTACAAACGTTGGCCAACAATTTTAAGTGGAACATATTGTGCGCCACCAACGTTCGCCAACAAACCTTTAATTTGTTTGCAATGTTCGCGAGTCATTTCAAAATGGCGCACGCGACATGAAAGATGACAGACGATGGTTTGCAGTTTTGAAAATAGCAAATAAATTGCACCTTTCGTGGTTTTCTCCCTTATCGCTGGTGATACACAATCAATGGCAACAATTGTCACATTTCCTCAAATTTGATAAGCAGAGGAGAGCCACATTACAACGTCACTACGACCGCTGGGACTGCGGACGCCGCCATCTTGACAATGTATTTTGGCCATTTTGGCAAACAATCCATTCCACATTGAGCAAAACGTTGGCACCAACGTTAACAAATGTTCGCGTATGTGAAACACACCCCCGATCTACAATGTATGTTGACAAGTGGCGGTCTATATTGACTGCTTTCGAATGAACTCAAAATATACTTGTTTTGAACTCAAAATATACTTGTTTTGAACACAAAACAAGTGTTGAGACATGCATTTTAATATCCAACCCAAAAGCAAGTTTGATTCACAAATAGAGTCACCACTAGTCAAACGTCATTCTAGTTTTAATACATGTGCACTGACGTCCAAGTATGAACAACTTTGGAGAGTCAATTGGTTCCACACAAAACACTGTGCACATCAACTTAATATCTGATGGGTACCAGTGACCAGCACAACCGTGCCCATTGGGCCGATTCCAATTGGTCGACCAGACACGACTAACCATCGTTGACCAGACTGCATTATTCGGTTGAAAATAGCCTAACTACATTTGTATAGTAATAACACAAGGACTTCTAAAATTAAATAAAAATTACATTTTGGCTTTGCAAGATTTTGAACAAATGCACCAATCCAAGTTTATCAAAATCACGGGGACCCGACTAAGGCAAAAAGACTTCTGGAATACACATGTTGACGCGCTATAGAACATGTGAAATAGGTCTGCAAAATTACAAAGAGTACAAGCGAGACACACTGAAGATATGTACATGTACATGTACACACACACTTGAAGATTCACTTGTTGTATAGTCTCCAATTTCCCAAGGGCTCTTTCGTATGTGGTAAGAATTAGGTCACGGAGAATGGGAGCTCATCTATTTAATGGCTTGGGGTTACTATAAAATGCATTTAGAAACTTCTAATTTGGGGAATGAAATGGTTAACCCCATTGAAAGTGATACACAGCTTTGGAAAAAAATGTGTTATTTTCTGTAGATATACAGCAAGCTATTGTACTACATGTACATGTACATGTACATGTACATGTACATGTACATGTACATTAGTGACTGCAGTCAGGAACTAGAGAAATTGCCAAAATTAATACAATGCTTGCCAAAGGGTGGATTTAAGCTGAGCCTTTTCGGTGTAAATCTGAGGGGCATCGCTTTAAGAAAAAGCGGTGTGAGGCATCTTCCTTTCGCAAGGGTCTTTCCTGCGCACATACTTGCCAAGAGCCCTTGCTAAATCGAATGGGTCTTGGCTGTATTGAGGAATATATATGAATATTGATTAGCCAGTGACAGTGATCGCAACTGACCAATCACGCGTAGCGCATGTTTCTCGGTCATAGACGTGCACGTAGCGCGACATTCAAAATGTATCATAGCTACACGGACGCTGTTGCCAACAGCAAGAGCCAATCACGCGCCTCGCTCCGTTTAGTGGTAGCTTCCACTTTTACTAGGGGTTGGGGTCTAATGTTTAAATAAACAACATTGTAATGGCGTTTTTTTTAATAGGCCTATCTTTATTCAGAGATTCTGCGTTTAGCTTTTAGCGAAATATAGTAAGTCTTCCTTCAGTTACGAACATTTATACTGCGTGCAAGATAAAATGATATACATGTACATAAAAAGATCTCCCCCACACAGATTGTGGTAATTGCGGCTACGATGTCGCGAGATAAACAACACGCGAGATGATTGTTCGAAACGGCTTCATTAAAAGGTCAAAAGATACAGGTCAAAAGATATCTTGTCTCTCATTGGTTGAACAGCCCGAGGCCTGAAATACAGCGCAGACCCAGTCAATTCAGCAAGGGCTCTTGGCAAGCGAAGTATGTGCGCAGGAAAGACCCTTGCGAAAGGAAGATGGGTGTGGAGGGACTTTCAAATGAAATGATGTGCTGAGAACCACAGGATTAACTGCGGCGGAAAGTGTTTTTGCGATTTTGTGATTTCGGGTGCATCTTTTCACTCCAAATTCCCTCCACATCGCTTTTTCTCAAAGCGAAGCACGTCAAAATTATGTGCGAAAAGGCTAAGAGTTTAATCCACCCTCAGGTAGCCTCAACTGGTCATAATAATGAAGGAGACATACCATATTATTGTGTACACGTATTCATGTTCAAGGCACTCTCACATTATTATCCCAAGTGTCGATTTCACAAAGCGCTAAGACGCGTCTTAGGAAGGGTCACTCTTCTTATCTTGGCACATTGCTATTGGAATTAGGACTCACTGAACTCTTTATTCAGCTCTTAATAATATTCTATAATTGAATTTTCTTAACTCCCTAAGGAGCGTGCACAGCCGCTGCCTGTTACGCACTCATGAGATATTCAAACACATCACTACCCTCGCAGGTACCCATTTACTCCTGGGTGGAGAGAGGCAACACATGGCAAAGTGCCTTGCCCAAGGGCACACGCACAATGGACATGGGCAAGCTCAAATTTGGCAATTTAGTTCATTTCCACGTAGTGAAGAAAAAAAAATCTGCCAATGTCAGTTAAAAGCTGAGACAATAGGCGCAAATGAAATTTACAACACTTTACAAGGGGTACCGTGCCTGAGTGGTTTGGGTCATTGACTCGCAATCACAGGTGAAAACTTGGGGTTGCGTGTTTGAACCTCCCCCCGGCTGCAGTACCTGTGCACTCAACCACACTTACTCCATCCTTCGGAAGGGATGTAAAGCCCAGGGCATTCTTTCGTGAAGAGCAAGGGGATTCCCCGGTGTCTCTGGCCATTTCTAATTCTTCATGGGTTTTCTCACGCTTGCGAGTGACAGTGCAATGGGCACTTTTGAGGAATCCTTGGTATGAATACCAGAAAGAAATTATAATAATAATAAAGAATGGTGTGAAATTTCACTGCTCCATGGTGGCTATTTTGCAAAATATTGGCAGTTGCAAAAATGTGTGATTCTTTTTTATATTTGAGTACATACACTCCTCACAAAAAGTTAGGGATATCGTGGGATGTACGCAGATATTTTATTGAGGGTATGCATTCCGCTTGAATGATTTTGTATATGATTAGACAATTGTATCTGCATGACAGACACACCTTGTCACAGGAATAGGTGAAAATGGTCTTTTGAAGAAGAAAAAATCAAATCTCCAAAAACACAACATACTAATATCTTTAACTTATTGCGAGTACAGTGTACATCCCCCTTTACCCCATGGCTAAATGTACGGTACGAGTACGTATGCACTACACGACATTCTGATAAAAGGGATCCCGCACTTCACTACAAAAGGAAAACTCTTTAAAGTAGGATTTCCCCACACAAGAATAATAAATCCTCCCTGCACGTATCGGCTCTTAAATTCAGGAGGGGGGAGGATGTTGTTTGAAGAGCGAATACATGTACACCAAAAGACGGATCGTGAAATATGGTTTCGCCGCAGGCTGCAGAGACAGGGGTCACGAATATACGTGCCAGTGCAGGGCTACATTGTGTTTGTACAAGTATGTAGGTCGGCGGGGCAAATGTGGTTGGAATGAAATAGACTAAATCAGCGAAGCCAACCAAGTTTTCCCGAGGCTAATATAGTTGGCACCAAGGTTGTAGCTACATGTACATGTACCAGTTCGCCACCTAGTAAACGGTTAAAAAACAGAAATGTAAACCATACTATGACCGAAAGATCGAGGGAGCTGAGATTATTTGACATTATTTATTGATCAGTAATGTGTATAAACAACTCTTGGAGCAAGACCGGCTGCAACAGCCTCCGTAAGAGCCGGTGAGGCAGGGTGCGCCACTTTGCTTGAGGTGCCTAGCTCCTGCCGTTTTTGAGACGTGCGGTTTCAGAGGTCAGCTCATTCAACACAGGTTAAATCAGGTTGAAAATCCAACAAAATTGATTTTCTGAGAGCCCTTAAAGACACAGGCTCGTCAGCAATGCGCGCGCGGCAAATTCGTGCCACGAAATACGCAGCTCCACGCCTTTGCTATGGAGCTGCGTATTTCGTAGCACTAATTTGGCGCGCGCGCATTGCTGACGAGCCTGTGCCTTTAACTACGGGATTCTCCCAGAAACAGGAAATAACACTGTATTGCTGTGTAATTCACTTTTTTCATCCAGGTCCACTTGGACCTGGACGAAATCTATTCCAAAGTGATTGGTCGATCAGTGCCTTGTTATCCACAAGTTTACTGTATTCGATAAACATTTGTTCTGATGAAGAATTCATATTTTAAGAAAACCGCGTTTCTTTTTTGGGAAAGTATATTTTGTCCGAAAGACCTTAGACCTGTAAACAGGGTTCGGCAATGCATAGTTCCGACCTGTCAATCAAGCCGGACCCGCCGACCAATCACAACAGAGCTAGCAGACAGCGCCCACATAGGTCAAAGTGCATTGCATCATGAACAATCACGCAATATACAGTTTGTACATGTTGTATGCGCCAGTGACCGGGTGAATTTTGGTTTCAATGTTGGGCGATTCGCTGTTCAAAGGTAGGAAAGCGCATTTTTATGAATATATGTCATCCCTGCATTACTAGCCCTTCGCTCAGTGTGTGCTACGGTAACTGTCGACCCTAAAACATAAATACCTTTGAGTTTTCTCCAATGAATATGTGCTTTCCATGCCGAGTCCCGTTGCTTTGTACGTTGTGTCGCCATTTTTTTGCGATGGCTTGTGAGCACATAGCAACAGTATCTAAGGGGCGGGGTTAACTGGGCAATCTCGGAACTATGCATTCTCCAAGCCCTGTTCATCTGATCATGCACCCAACCAAAATTTTACCGTCTGAAAATCTCAATCTCGGAATTGGCTTAATTACATTTCACACAAATTAAAGTATGCCGCGTGTATATGTATACTCAGATGGTACAGGTAGTGCCGTAATATTTACCAGCTAAGGTAAATAATCAGTAAACCATTCCCCCACTTGAAAACGGCATCTCTGCCACGGAGTCCTACTTGTACTTGGGTCGATCTTCGAAGCTCTTTCGCGCTCAACACACCCTATCAGGTTTTGTGAAAACAGCATATTGTTATGATAGCCTGATTCTTATGACTTGGACGGGGTAGAAGGAAAGCTCTACTTGTAAGGGTCCATGATCTATATCATTGTAGGTCACATGGCGCATAAAGGCCCGTATCAATTGCAGATGAACTTTTTTTTTACGAATTCCAGGAACAACAGCATTATGTAACTAACGAAAATTGTTTATAAACTGCCTTGTGGACATTTCAGCCACATAGATGCAGTAATACTTAAGAAAACCTTAAAATCCATGCATTGTTTTTGTGTTGAATGAATGGTGAAACAAATCATTTGCAAACAATTTTTTAAAAAGGCACCTTCAGTTGGCAATTTCTCCCACAAAAGTACCATTTTACACAGGAAAACAATCATGTGGTGTTTGTTACCATTGCCCACTCATATTAGGGGCGTTCGAGATGCTTACACCGGGTAACACCAACTTACACCGGAGCGTTCTTTTACGTCAGCGTTCGAATTAGCACTGGTCCGTTGGCCAAATGACAGTTGAAATCGTCTCGGGCCAGCTAGAAAGCCTCCCCAACTGGTCCGGCTGTCCAGTTATTTCAGCATTTTTAATTTCCTTACTTAATGCCCTTTTTTTAAAGCATGTTTCCACTTTTTTGTTGAGCATGGCAGATTTTATTTTCCGCTTAATTTTTCTAGTTTATTCACTCAAATGTGTTTATTGCAAACATTAAAGGTCGACTGTGTGTAAAATGAACAACCAGAATTGAAACCGGGCCACTTGAAACGCCAACGAGCCAGTCAAAACTTAAGCCAACTGGTCCTGGTGGCCAGTTGGGAAAAAAGTTAAGGGCGAACACTGGTTACACTAGTCTGCCCCGGTGGCAGCCACTACTGCCCGAGCTCGCGAGCAGGTCTGTGGTGTAAACTCGGTGTAATGACGTCACCTAGTAACCGTGAGCAGTAAAACATGGCGGACAGTTTAGAATCGCGACGCGAGTACGAAGAAAAACACAGATTTATGACACAAAATAAGAGGGAATAGGGCTGTAAATACATTTTGCTTAATCAGTAGATGTCTGCGGGCGTTGACAAAGTTTATTGCAGCACTTTAGGGCAACTATTTTTGCAGGGGGCCGGCTTTATTTTTCATAGTGAGTCGAACGATAACGGTATTAATAAATCCCGACCCGGCAACAACCTTTGACCTGTGCTCCCAGAATTCAAAGCGAAACCCAGTGTCGTTCATTTTGCATCTTCTGGAAGCTTCCCCCGGTGTAAACCCCCTGTTACCGGGTGTTAGCATCTCGAACGCCCCTAATATCAAATACCTGCTATCTTGTAGAGCAACTTTTGACATTTAACTTAGTCAACAATGCAATCACAAAATGTGCAGCCATCCTCACGGAACAAAGAAACTGCCCTACAAGATGGCAGCTATTTGATATGGCCTATATACCTTTAAAACCATTACCATGAACAGTATTGCATGTACTGCATCATCAGCACATTAATAAATCATTTGTGCGAAGGTGCATTGCCACGATACATGCATGTAGTGAGGTGTTAATCTAAATTTCATTATGTACTCCGGTGCTAAATCCCAACGAATGATGTGTGACACACTTATTCATACAGTAAAGGCATCTCCTTAGGCCAAGACAGGTCCTCTTCATTAATTTCACATTAGTGTAAAGGGAAGCTGTGGAGTGTAGTTGGTGTTTTCTTTGAAATAAATCAGAATAATTGAAAGAGCTTGTTAAGATTTTTCAAAAAAATGGATTTCGCTTGTAACAATCTTATAAATACCTCCCCAAAATACTTTCCATGGGAAGAAAATGGAAATTTGCAATCTCCAATTTTGATGTGGAAGCAAAAAGGTTGATGTAATCACTGCACTGAACTGGAACCTGATAAATTAGTTTACAAAATATGTGTTTTTTTTTTTTTTTTAGATATCCTTGAAAATCTATGAATTGAGCGCAAAATTTCAGAATGGTAATGAGAAAAATATGACACATGATATGGTATCAAAATCCCAACACCCATGGGAAAAATTGGGTTGCTGAAAAATGTGATCTAGATCGACAAGCTAATTAAGAAATGAAGTTAGATTAATAATCATGTATTTAAAGGCAGAGGCTCGTCAGCAATGCGCGTGCGCCACATTCGTGCGACGAAATATGCAGCTCCATGCCTTTGCTATGGAGCTGCGTATTTCGTGGCACGAATTTGGCGCGCGCACACTGCTGACGAGCCTGTGCCTTTAAAGACAGATTACATGATTGAAAAACTGTTAAAGATGGCATATCTTTTGCAACCTAACTTTATCAGTACCTCATCTACATTCTTTAAAAAAATGAAAAACTATCCCCATGCTTTCAAGAAATTGTGCAAAGCCGCCGTCCTACTTAGGCTGGTTCCGTGATTTTATATACTGTGTTATTACCACTGTCTGATAAGCGTATTTCCACGACTGAAACAAATTTGGCAAATATCCTGTGACTTCAGAAAATTGATTACTTTTCAATTTTTCGCCTCTTTTGCAAACCCCACCCCTACTTTGAGTGACTCTCGACAGTATACCGAAGCTACAATTTGCATAACACAAATTTACTACTTCACAGCACGCCTGTACATAATACCGGCGATACCATTTCGCACGTCCACTAAACTCGTGTAACATGACGCTTCTCCGTTTCACACTTAACCACCTCATTCAATGAACTCAAAGTCTGTCTGAAATGCTGAACACCCAAGTCGGTGCCCAAGGCAAGTAGTGTATAAGTCCGGCTAGGATTGAACCGGTCCCCCGTAGCCGTGCACGTAGAACGTAACAATCAATTTGGAATTGGGTTAGATTCGCCTATACAGCCCATCCCCCTTTCGGAGCCCCGAGGGGCTTGACTAGGCCTGCCGTGACTGTCGTGCTATCTCGTGCAACAATCTGACCAAATTATGGGGAAAGGTCCCTTGCGAACAATTTTAAGGAATCCTGAGAGAACCGACTTGAATATACCCTGGAAATCTATCGCCCAATCTTCCAAATGTTCATGTGAAGACTAGGATAATGTTACTACAATGTAGGTGTAATGTGCTTATACTGTAAAGTGAACCTTTTTTTAATATGCACACACACACAACAAAACGTAAAGGGGTCAAGTGCATGTATAAAGTTGCCATAATGTTAGCAATAATTTATTTTTTTGGGCAATAATGTAAATTCTCCAAACAAGGATAGATTTCTGCGTGCAAATACTTGTGCTGCCAGTTGCCAGCGCAACTGGGTCTAAATATTCACAGGGTTCTCCACGACAGGTTTTTGCGGGGTGGCCCACCACCCGTTAATTTTTTTACCGCCCCGCATTCGTCCTGCCGCCTCCCGATAAAAATTTGCCGCCCCCCAATATTTTTGTCAGTCAGTTCTACTTCTACAGATCACTTACAAAAGTCAGAAATTCTTAGACAAAATTCGCTTGGAAGTTAGTTTATGGAAGAAGACCAAGAATCGGCCCAGGAATCGGCCCATCCAAATTGGGAAGCAAAAAAATGAAAACGTGCAATGCATAAAAATGCACGCACATGTACATGCAGATTATGTACACGCCGATCGTGCCACATGCGTTTGTGCTATCTGCTGATCGTTTTAATGTAGTGTGGAGCTATTAGACCATGCATTTCTACCAAGTTTGCCAGTATTTCGTTAATGCTCAAAGTAATGTCCAAACCTACTTCATTTATGGCACTATTAAATGAATCCCAGGTGCAAGGTCGGAGGAAAATGCATCTCAAAGCCCTTTTAAATAACTTTTTTTTCTGGAACACCCCCCCCCCCCGCCTTGGCCATTGTGCACCTTCAAGGCTCGGGTCGGGTTTCCACCGTTAACCCGCCCAACATGTGTGGGATGTGGACCATTTGTTTCATATCTTGCATCAACCTTTGGGGTTCTTTTCATGAGCCAAAATCTGACAGAATGCACCTTTAAAGCTACACAAGCAGATGGTGCCAGAATAGTATAATCTTAAATATTACTTTCCGGAATGAATAAAAGATGAATTCCTTCTTAAAAAAAGAAAAGTGAAAGACCGAAAAACCTGTCACGCTTTATTTCTTTGAACATAACAATTTCTTTTTTTAATCCGATCAGACCTAAGAACTTGAGGCTATTAAGTCACTCTGTCGCGATTAATTCGGACCGCCTTGTCGAATTTCGTGAAACTTCATGACTGTCGGCTTTTCTCCGCAGCGCCGAAGAAAGATTACCGAATAGGCTTCCGGAAACATTTTCTGGCAAATTTCGGATTGTGCGAGAATTCAATTTTTCTGATTGTTTTCATAAATGCTTGGGGTAGCTGTACGTAGATGTTTGTAAAGCCGCATCTGTGAAAACAGACAATGCTTCTAAAGGCCTTGAGACACTTTCTGACAATTTTACACCCCAACTCAAAACAAGAAATGTTCATTGATATTATTTTTTTAAATGCATTTTCTTTTTAGTGATAGAATGACATTTGACAATTTTGGAATTATACTGACTGTCTGTTAAAAAGCGTGACCAGATTGTTTAAAACAATTGATTTCGTTACCTAACAATCATATAAAATACCTCCTCAAAATACTATCCATGGCAAGAAAACGGGAAATGCGCAATCCCCAATTTGGATGTGGAAACAAAAAGGTTGGTGTAATCACTGCACTGCTTTATATAACTGGATAAAATAGTTTACTAAACTTCAGTGGATTTGTTGATGATATCACATGAAATACAGAGATTGAAAGCGTGAAATTTCAGAATGGTAATGAGAAAAATAGGACACATGATATGGTATCAAAATCTCAACACCCATGGGAAAACTGGGGACGTCAAAAATGTGATCTAGTCACTGGTCACGCTCTTTTCAGTTTTACTGTTTAAGTCCAGTGCGTACACAACTTAAAGGCCCAGTGTATCATTTGCAATGACCCCAAAAAGTAATCGACGAGTTTACAGGGGAAAAGTTCTGAAAGTAAAGATTGAATTAATAGCAACTACCCAATGAAAGGTTTCCGCTCAAAATGATATAATTTTACCAGAAAATAATCTGTAAAGATGAAATTATTTAGATCGTTTGCAAACGATTTACTTATTTTTGGTTCGCATCTACGCGGTCCAAAATGCATGGGCGCTGTGTACTGCGTGTGCGTGTTCCAACGCGATGCATTTTTATGGATCGCGCGCACACGCAGTATATGATGTGCGCCACAGAGTGCATGATGCAAGCCACATAGTACCCAATCAACAGAACGAATATTTGAAACACCCCGCCAAGACCAGAAAACGCATATGGATTTTCATGGTTTTTTTACAAAGCTGAAATTTCTTCGGATGAGTTTGTTGATGTCTTTCTTTTGATTTATAATGGTTTTATTCGCATAATCGCTCAAAAACAGATCATCTACATGGCCTTTAAGACAGCAAAAACCCTTTATCCAAGTAAATGCGAAAGGATCATTCCAACTCAATACCGCATAAATGGATCAAATTCTGTTATTTTCACCTTTCAAACCCGACCTCCCCGTTCCAAGAGCAATTCCATGAGATGGGTGTCACAAGGTGAAAAAATGAATTATCATTTTGAAGCGTGCCATCTATCTTATTTTGTTCAAAATACTCCCAGGCATGTAGGACAAACTTTTGTTTGTTTTAGCATGTGTTAGAAATGACGGCATGAAGTTGAATTATGTTTTTTGTGGCTCTGATAGTCAACTTAGTGTAACGTAACGTGAGTAACGATAATTTTGCCTAGTTTTGCGTACAACCTTCAACCAATGAAACAATTTGCACTTTACATTTGTGTACCACAAGGTCAGCTACACTTATCATATAAAACTTGTTTCATATAATATCCAGTATGAGGATACTTTTTAAATAAAGACCGTTGGCCATTTATGCCGTCCGAAGAAATGTAACGCGAGTAACGGGTCCGTTTTCTCCGTGGTTCATGTGTAAAGGTGGTTGGTAAGATTGGAATAATATAGCAAGTTAGTTTAGGGATATATGCACCTCGTGTAAAAAAAAAGAGCTTGTCAAATCTTCCAGTATAAACAATATGGTCAAGACAATGTACAGAGACACCTAAAAAGTGTAACGTGAGTAACATGGAATTGCCCCTAACCTTTATTTGCGCATTTCAGACCGATCAGCCGGCCGGCCCAGGATGTGTGCACAACTCATCTCTACTGAGGTCTAGCATGTTTTTGCAGTACTTGACCTGCTTATAACAACAGATAATACAAACGAGCAAATTGGCCGAACGGGGGTATACTACACGGAACATGCGCCCAAATGCAGGAAAATCAACGTCAAATGGCAAACAATCAATTTACTGCTTTAATACTTGCACGGCTCGGCAAAAATCAATAACCTGTGGTTGGTCTGACCTTTAGGGGCATGTCACGGGCATAAGAGCACGGTGTCTCGCTTGAAATATGACCGTTTGAAATGTACACTGTACATGCGTGAAAACATACAGTGACGGTGCGCATTACTGGCACAGAAATTCCACTTACAAATCACAAAATTAATTTACCGAAACAAAGGTTTCTGTAAACCCTTACATATTTTTCTCTGTTTGGCAGAAACAAATGTTTCAATGACTATCATCTTAAAGGCAGTATACATGATTGGTATCTCGAAAATCAGAAATGTTCACAAATTTACGCCCTACTTACACAATATAAACATTATGACTGTAGAAAACTCCCCCTGAAATGGTTTTGTCTGAAGTGCTATAGTCTTTGAGAAATGAGTAAAACAATTATTTTTCGTCTCATGAGACAAATTCAATTCGCCCCAAAACCATTTCGCCCAAGTGCCATTTCGCCCCAAATCACTTCGTCCAAACACTACATCGCCCAAATGCTACTTCGCCCCCAAACCACTTTGTGCACGTGGCCCCCCATTGCTAAAGTCTTTAAAAAGGCAGATATGACACGGAATTACGGATTTAAAAAAAGCTTACTTTGCCAAATCATGGACGCACGGCAGCTAAGCCATTGCACACAATTAGGCCTACAGGTTTGACTTTATTTACTTTTCCTTCCACATACATTGTTCTGCATTGTCTTTATACACCATAAATAATGTCCAATTGTCTACTACAAGGGATTAGGAAATGTCCACGGCCCGGTGATGCTTCTTCAGCAGCGATGTGCCTACTCACAGGGCGGCTTATATTATGGTATTTTTGTTCAAATATTATCGAATACCGCAATATTTCTCAGACGATATACCGCGGTGATCAATTTCAATACAGGCACAAGCTTAACAAGTACACGTAACAAAATAATGTGTTCTGTATAGAATTTGGCGCCCGCCCCCCCCCCCCCCCCCCCCCCCCCCCTGAAAGCAGACCTGTCCAATGTGTGAGAATGTCCTGTCACCATACTGTGATCTGGGAACAGTTAGAACAAGTGAAGTGCCTGAACGAAGAGTCAAATGTCTGCCTTATCTGGAGCCAATCCTTGATGTATTAATCTGGTGTAAAGTTGTGAAATGATTTGTAGAGTAACGTGAGAATCTTGAAAACAGAGCTGCATTCCACTTATAAACATTGCCGATGTGCGTCATTGGTTTCAGTGCTTGTCTGCACTCGTCTATGGGAAGTTGGGTACCTGTTATTGGCGAACGTTACAAACGTTTGCAATGTTCGCGTGTTTAGAATGCAGCTTTCTTTTCTTGACTGGCAACCAGCGGAGCGATTTAAGGGTTCAAGTTAGGTCGGATTCACACTGAGCATTAACACGAATAAATTTGATGCGTGTCGCTTTGAGAAAAACTGGCGTAGAGAGATTTAGGAGTGAAACGATGTACTAAAAATTACAGAATCACAAAAAACACTTTGTCTTTAGTCGATTCTGCGGTTGTTAGTGCGTCGTTTCACGTGCCCCCCTCCCCAATGAAAAAATCCAGATATATGTTGTGCACTAAAAAGAGCAAGGAAAACGGGGAAAGAACTAAATTTGAAAACGATACCTGTAAGTGACGGATGCCTGCTGTACATGCCCCAATTCAAATACGTACATGTATGGCAAACTAAAAATTGGCGGCAGTGGAAGGTGCACCGTCCTCCATGTGCACCCCCAAACCCCCCACAGTGAAAACAACCATGGCTACGCCACTGATGAGAACCTAATAGACCTTTATCATGGTGCGTCCATCGTTGTCTTGTTCCCTATAGTACATGTTGGGCACGATCAGTACGTCCGCGCGATACTAGTGCGTGTAATTTTCTGTTGTTGTTTTGAGAGAACCACTGTCCGCACTGCGCGTTTTGGTGAACGCGCTCCGCACATGTATGTCATTGTGATGCACACAATGAACATTTTCAATGCGGGACCAAACTATTTTTTTCTGCAAGCCTTGCTTTGGTTACGTTCATTTTAATAGGAGAAAAGGAAGATGGCCGCACTGTGATAAAGGTCTCTTGGGGTGGGTGTATACATGTCATGTACGAGTCTAACATACCATCCCAACCATTTAACCAAGTTCTTTTTCGAAGGCATTCTAAAATGTCAACTAAACATTCTTTATGTCACTTCCACATAAATCAATAGAGATTTTTATTGCCTTCACGTCTTCAAGAACAGCTATTATTATGTTGTGTTAAAAAGATTCTCTCTGCTCTCCCTGTTTTACATAAACAAACCCATCTGCCACATTTCTTCAAGATCTCTCAGCAGAGCAGGCAGGTAGACCATGAATGTCATTTCAAGACAATTTCTTGTCTGCCTGAAAGCCTTTACTGTCAACTTGTAAAAACATCAACTCAGTATTTTTTTCTCCTGCTGTACAAGGAAAACGCAACAGTGCAAAGTCGGAGCTAGTATTTAACGTCCCCCGAAACCACTTATAACAAAAAGCCCGCCGGTGTCGGCACTATATGTTCATCAATGCTCGGACCCAATGACGAGTGCATTTTGCGAGGTGTCCCTATACCAAATGTGACAAACGGCACTCGGATTTTGACAAATGGCTTCATTTCCTAGCTCTTTGCTAAAACGGTGCGTGTATATCGCATCTGGGCACATTTTCTGGCCGGCAGCGAGTGTAGTACATGTACATCCTACAGGGTGCCAGAAATGGGGAGGATATATCAATATTAGGTAGTCTGCAACGGTCGTAGCATACAAATGAACGGAACTCCATGCGTGTGGCGGCCTTTGTACAGAGCATCATTTTTCCCCCGGGCATAACATCGGATGTGTAATACGGGACAAATGCTCGCACCCGCACGCGTTTTTAGATTTATGTCGAGGAAAAGGGCACTTAACAGCCGTGCTGTTTTTCATCAAAACCCTTATTTTACTCGAGGTCAATACAACCTGTCAAACATCCAATAAAGGCAATTCATTTTTTTGACATCTACTTTTTATAGGAATCGGGATAAATATTTCTCACTTTAAATTGTGACCCGGATAAATAAAAATGGCACCCTTTTTCAGTGTGTGAATTTTAAAGGTAGATTACGGGATTGGAAAACTGATTGGATGGTGACATTATCTCCAGTGTGATTGAGGATGTGTATTATATAAACCAACCTGTGTATAAGTCAGCTCAGTACCTCATCTACGTTCCAAGTAGAGATGGGAATTTACGGTTAATTCAGATTGGTTTGTAATTCTTTCAAGTGTCAGTTAAACGGTTAACCGTTCGGCCGACACTAAAGGTTGTTGCTGGTGTTTATAGATGCATGTGCAATGCACACAATACCCCTAGGCCCCAAAATAATCATTGAACCTTTATCTGGTCAATTTTACTACGACCCCATATAAATTTATATCAGTTTCATGAAGTCATTACAAATAACCCTCTAAATTCTTTAAAATTGGGTTTCGTTTAATGGTTCGACAAAACCGGTTTTTAAAACTTTTTCGGTTAAACGGTTAACCGGTTAAATGACCCATCCCTAGTTCCAAGACAATGAAAAACTGTGTTAATGTTCTCAAATTTGCGCGAAGCCATCATCCTATACATGCTGGTTCCCTGGCTATACTGCATAAAAAAACTAAATATTGTGCAATTTGTATTATGGCAGTACTACAGTATAGACCGTATCGAATAGCCGCCATTTCGTGGGGCAGTTTCTTTGTTCCTTGAGGACATGCATGATTGCACATATTGTGCTTCCATTGTTGAACGGTTTAAGTAACAAAAGGTGCCCCACAAAATGGCGGCTATTCGATACGGTCTAGAAGCTGCCTAAACATCGAGATATGTTCTTACATGTACATGTAGTATGCATGTGTGGTCTAGTGGGTATACAGCTGTGCTCATGATTGAGAGGTTGTAGGTTCGAGCCCAACTTGTGCCAACATGTTTGTGTCCCTTGGCAAGACACTTAAACTCAATTCCTTCGTCAGCCCGAGCAATATTTGGGGAGCTAAGTGCTGATAGGGGCTGCTTTCGAGCGCTCGTCCCTGGTGCTCCCAGGCGTTGGGAACGTTACGTCACACACATGCGTACATACAATCGTGCTCAAAAGCGTTATCAGGATCCCTGGTGCACCACGGTCATTAAAAAATTACATCCCCGCTAATAAAATCTTGGTTTTCCACAAAATAAATCACAGATATCTGATGAAAATAAATCATGAAAATATTTGCAACGTTTGGTTTCGATGTGGAAGCTTGAACATTCAAAATATAAACAAATTTCCAGAATTATTCTACGACGCGCCAGCAATTTTCGCTGAGTCATGCGTAAGTACGGGAGCAGTTGGTGCCACCATCTGGTGCACCAACGCGCTTTCGGGCGAGCACCAGGGAATGCCAGGGATCCCTGGTGCCGTGCTCGAAAGCAGCCAAGGTTGTGCACCTTGGCCAGGCAGCCACCTAGTTGAAGCGAAATGGTTCTGGTGATTTCCTGATGTCTTTCACCACTAAACCTTCATTTTCTGAAGGAAACTTTTTTTTCCGGAATTAAATTAATATTAAACCCTGAATCCTCAAAAAAAAAAAAAATTTCAGATCCATCTCCCGTAATAGGTTTACATTCAGATAATGAAACACAAAAAAATTCACGAGTCCTTCTAATTTTAATGGGAGAGCCACAACCGTGTAACACACGGGGCAAGAGTTCAGTCGGTACCTGTACAAATGCTAATTTTTAAACAACCTAATGGTGCGCTTCAGTTTTACGAGTGTTATCTTGGTCAAAGTCGAGGACAACATGAGCGACAAGAGGAAAAAATGCCCGATAGCAAAATTATAATTCTAAAGTCCTCTAAATGAACTCTTTGCTTATCTGTATCAATATCAGATAGGGGCTAGACTACAGAAACATGTTGTTTTGCAGCCTGGAAAGGAACAACTATTATGTGCAACAGAAATTCACTGTAAAAAAATATCATGGGACTGTTTTCGTGAATACACAATTAAAGGCCCATTGTATCATTTGCAACGACCCAATTTTGTTTTTCATGAGTTGACAAGAAAAATCTTACTCAAAGTGTTGATGGCAAGGGTAACAAATACCACATGAATTTATTTCCGTCCAAAATGGTATTTCATGCTGGAAATTGACAACCGAAGATGTTTTTTTTTTTAAAGTCACTTGTACTTAAAATCATGAATTTACTAAGGAAAAACTTAACATTTTTTAGAGTTGTTCCATAGGTTTAGCGCATGGAGTCTCAGAGGGTGTCCGTGCATTGTAATCTTTCCAAAATTCCTTAGTGCTAAAATCAGCTAGGTTTCCTCACCAAATTTACCGGTACACTTTCTGTGGTAATATCATGCGATGTTAGAATACAATAAATACCAAACCTAATTCTTCCTAGTAATAGTATATGACATGATATAACACCCTAGAAAGTGTAAATTTGGTTAGAAAACATGATTTTATTTTTAGCTTAGCAGTGAGACAATTTCAAGTATTTCTTTGAAAACACGATTTTTATGTCTTGCTCCATAGACTGGTAAGACTAGAGTTGAGAAGTTGATCAGAATTTATTTCTTTAAAATGATCCAGATATGGAAAACCCCAAAATTAGGAGTGAGAATTGTTTACGATTTGTTTTTAGCCCGTCTTGTTATTTTGTACACAAGGTCTTAAAGCCATGATCAACTACTTAATTCCTTCCAGAAATTTACCAGTACACTTTCTGTGGTATCAGGTAATATTATTAATATTATAGGAAGAATTAGTGGGAAAAGTGTATGGTATTTATACCAAAATATATTCAACTTACCTCACTATTATCCCAGATGTGCCTCAACCGATAACCAGGAAGAATATCCGGGCTGTCGTTGACATCATCGAGCGCCATCTGCGCAGCGGGCAGGCCGGCCTGAGCGCCGTCCCACGTCCCGCCAGTCATGGACATGGTGCTGCCGATGTACAAATCCGTCACGCCATCCTCCGATTTCTCGATTTTACCGCTCCCCAATCGTATGGAATTTCCCGAATTGCTCGCATGAAGTTGGACCAACATTGAGCTGGTCAGTACGAGGATAAACATGGGGTGTTTTAATAATTCCCGCCGCATTTTGTTGTGCCGGTGAAGATTTCAATTTGGTGGAGATCGGATGAGTTCAGTGGACGATGCTTGGTTGCAGTTACTATACTAAGTGGCGTTGCGTTTACACAGGTACGCACGGTAGGTTTATCGTGTCCACACAAATTCCAAACGCACTGCAACTTCGCTTCTCGACGTCAAATCACTGGCAAAAGATTCATCCGACTAAAAACTGACCTGGCGTCATTCAAATTTGGTATTATATTAGATTTTGCAGGAATTCCTATTAAGTAGGCTGCAGCACTACATGCTATCTCATGATGACAGCGGTCACAATGCACACATAACGTTATGTGTGGCAAATTTTGTAACATGCATCAGCTATGCTATGGTCACTATCACACCACGTACGACAGGTGCAAGAAGCGCGCGCGCGCGCTTTGCCAACAGAAGCACGTGATGGATCCTTGCATAGCGCCACCAACGTCCAACTGTGCAAGGGGAACGTTTTCGAAACGACAACTGCAGCTTTAAACGTGGTATTTTTTACCTCATTTATCCTACTTTTCGTTGCAGATTTGTCTTACATTCTGGAACACAAGATACGATGAAGATAGTTGGAAAGCGCAAAAATGGGGCTCCAGTAATTCTTTCGCGTATCCTGATTTCCGGAATGCATTAATCCAAAGCCCAACATTTATCCAGTAGTTTCGCAAACCTTTATCACCGCGTGGCAGCTAGCTGGAGACACTGACCTTTGACCTCAATGCTGCATGCTGCTGCGCTGCTGTAAACACTGCTGAAATTATGAGGTAAATGTTCGTAATAAAACCATGTAAATTGCTTTTTATCAGAAACTTGTTAAGTAACATTGGGTGTACATTTGGTAACTGACTTAAGTGAACTATAGAATCACTGTTATTTTGCTTGAACGAAGCCAAATGTAGGCCGTGAAAGTGGCAAGTTGAAGCATGGAGGTAGATCTGGCATGCAATCAACATCAACATGATCAACATGAGCAGACTAGAGTGCAGTGCAAATTGTCTACCAAACCGTTCAAAACATGCAAAAACCTCTGTAGCCTCTAGTGACAGTATAACTAGCCTAGTATGTCTGAAGTGGAAGTGTGAATCCAAATTGTTTTTCTAAAGTTTTATTTCACGATTTAAAAAAGATAACATTCTGTCGGCCAGTACGTGCCACGTCGCATCCGGCAGGACTGGAGTGAAAATATGTGTGACCACGATATTAAACCGAAGGAACAAAGTCGTTCATGCAACACGTACACGTATCTAAGCATGAACGAAAGTTGAATTTGTTTTCACTCCAGTCATGCCAGTAGCATTGATTAAGACCCAATCAAGAACAAATTTCGGCAGGAACACGTACGCAGTTTGTAATGGTGCAGACGAAATACTGTGGACATAATTTTGGTCACAACTACGGTTTGACAGCTGATAGGTACATGATTAATACAAATTTTTTTCTCTATTACCAGCTGTGAAATCTGTGAACAGACGAGTCCCAAATACAAGTGCCCAAGATGTGTCATGAAAACATGCAGGTAGTGTACAAATATTTCAAGTACAGGTTTTACTTTTAAACCGTTACAACTTGTTGAACATTTACCAGATATATTAGTGAGGTTTTGGTCATAAGGCAAAACGATGACTTTTAGTGTATTTACGTCATCGGTATTTGCGTACTTGTGGCGTTAACATAAATCCTTTCAGTGTAGTTTTGTTAACGTTAGCAACACCTCTACACCTTGATGAAAACCGGACAGCGAAAAGTAAATATTTAGGGATTTAGCTAAAAGTAGTCATAATTACTAACCGTACATGCCAAAACCTCACTAGCGCTGTTATTGCCACACAATTTCTCATAAATAATAATAATAATAATGACCAGCATGCCTGGTGGATTCTTATATAGCGTGCATGTCCACCCTGTGGGGTGTCGCCATCAGGGAATCACCAGAACCATTTCGCTTCAACTAGGTGGCTGCTGGCCAGGCGCTCAACCCTATCAGCAGTTAGATTGTGGCATTCCAAAGGCACAGGCTCGTCAGCAATGCGCGCCCGCCAAATTCGTGCTCGAAACACGCAGCTCCATGCCTTTGCTATGGAGCTGCGTATTGCGTGGAACACATTTGGCGGGCGCGCATTGCTGACGAGCCTGTGCCTTTAACAGCTTCCCAAATATTGCTTGGGTTGACGAGGTAACTGGGATTAAGTGCCTTGCCCGGGGACACAGACACGTTGGTCATAGTGGGGCTTGAACCCACAACCTCTGATTGGGAGTCCCGCTTCATACCCACTAGACCACACGCTCTCTATATATGGTCCATATATGGAGTTGTGGGTTTGAGTCCAGTTCTTACGTGGTGCATGTGCCCTTGGGCAAGGCACTTTGCCATGAATTGCCTCTCTCCACCCATGAGCAAATGGGTACCTGTGTGGGTGGTGAATATGATCATGATGTGCTCGGCCATGCTGCCCCACCATTATATATACGGGTAAATTCAAAATATTGCATGCAAAATTAATGAATTGTTTCTTTTCCTTCTTCCATGTACAGTCTCCACTGTGTGAAACGACACAAGGCCAAGACGGGCTGCAATGGAGTCCGTGACAAGACCGCTTACGTGCCTATGAAGAAATTTACCGACAGACATTTGCTTAATGGTAAGAATCGTACTTTAAAAATCTTGGGGGCATTTTGTCGCCTTCTGCCAGACTTATATGGTTTAAAGCTATACCATTGTTTAAGGTTGACTACATTTTTGTTGCTATGTGGTGCAAGCCGCAGGTGTGAAGTACAGAATCGGTACCGTGTTCACCGTAGGAGAGAATGGCATAAAGTAACCAGATTGCTAGGCAATGGCATGCACCACGTAGCAACAACAGCATAGTATGTGACTTTTTAAACTGTACCTCCATTTGAAAGAAGAATTTGGGCGGCCAGCCATTCTACAAATATTACACGCAAAATGCCGATTTACATACATCTTTCCGTTTTCTGTTGATACTTCTAGATTACAGATTTTTAGAGGATGTCGATCGAAAAGCTTACAGCGCCATCACTGACGACACGACCAAGCAGTGCCACTATTCACATAAAGTAATTTTGCAACCTTTTTTCCGGGTTTCAGCAGCAAATTTCAAATATACTGGGCATCAGAAGAAACTTATCAAGATATTTTTTCTTTTTTTTAACCTATGTTAAAACGTTTATGACTAATGACAACTATTCCTAATTGTCAATTTCACCTATTGTATCCCGAAATTGAGCATGACATGCTTGGGTGCCTCTCTATTTGTGAACCGTCCAATTTGACCTTTCTGCTGAAAATTAAAAAAATATCTTGATAAGTTTCTTTTGACTGTCGGTATAATAGCTAAGTTCAACCAAAATGCACATGGTATAAACAATTTTAGTAATAATATGAACTTATATCACGGACTTATCAAGGAAACCTGCTCAAGGGGTCTAGATTATTATAGACCATATCGAATAGCCGCCATTTCGTGGGGCACCTTTTGTTACTTAAACAGTTCAACAATGGAAGCACAATATTTGCAACCATGCATGTTCTTAAGGAACAAAGAAACTGCCCTACGAAATGGCGGCTTTTCGATACGGTACCATTACATCACTCCATATAGACCAATGCAGTAACTAAGGTCTCCTTCCCTGTATATGGGTCTGTCCACAGTAATAGGGTACATTTCTGTAACATTCAAGATCTTAGGTCTGTGTTCACTTCAAATGTCTTAATTTTATCTTTAAATTATCAAGCTAAACTGAGGAAATAACTTTTTCACCAAGGAGTAAGAAAAATAGTCCTACAACATACATTTCTGAAAACCCCGTGCACAAATTTTCCTATTACGCGTGTAACAAAGACGGAAAAAAATGTCACAAAATGGTCTGTCCACGTTACCTACGTAATAGGAAAATTTGTACACAAGCTTTTTAAAAATGTATGTTGTGGCAGAAATGTTTTACCTTTTTGGGAAAAAGTTATCTCCTGAGAACAAAACAAGGACATTTCTTTAATTCTGAGATAAACTAAAGACATCTGAAAGGAATTATTGACTTACTTTTCAAATGTACCCCATTACTGTGGACAGACCCATATCCGCTATAGCTGGGGGGCTTCCAGTGCAAGGACTGTGCATTTTGTGTTGCCGTTGGAACGAAAAGCGTGCATCCATTGGCATTACATGCACCCGATGCGCCCCCTTCGCGAACACAATCTTATAAAGACACGCAACTTGTTCGAAGCGCGTCTTTGTAGGATTGTGTACAAGAGGGGGCGCGTCGCATGTATTCGTTCTGTTTTCGTTCAAACAAAACGCACAGACCATGCACTGGAAGGCCCCCAGCTATGGCGGATATACAGAGAAGGAGACCTTAGTTACCAGATTGGTCTATATCATCACAGCTCCCTAGGAAGTAAACACACCCCCCCCCCCCCCCTCCCCTTCCCCCTCCCCTCCCTCCCCACCTCCCCCTCCCTCCCCCCCCCCCCCACCTCCCCCTCCCTCCCCCCCGACCCACCCCTCCCTCCCCCCCGACCCACCCCTCCCTCCCCACTGCCTATTAGGTGCTCAATGGCTAATCAAACACATCAACATTCACTACCCTCTCGGGTACCCATGGCTAAGTGCCTTGCTCAAGGGCACATGTACCATAAATATAGATGCGTGTGCATAGACATTTTTTTCAAGGGCAGTCTCGTGTGAATAAAGCTAGTGCCCTGACTTTATGGCTTTTCCACGTAGTATAACCAAGGGACCAGCCTAAATAGGACAGTGGCTTCGCAGTTTATACAAAGCGTGAACACAGTTTTTCATTGTTTTGTGAGAACGTAGATGAGGTACTGAGCTGATTTATTATACACGGGTTGGTTTTTATCATACACATCCTCAATCACACATGAAGATAATGCCGTTTGTAAGTTGACAATCCTGTACCGTAATCTATCTATAATTACTCAAAACTTGGCTAAAAGTACTGTGCTTTTCTTTTTGTATCTCAGTACCAGCAATTGAGAAAGTGGTGTCGATTTCGGAAGATTTCGCTTCGACTTCTTCCCCCCTTGTTCAGCAGACACAAAGAAAACACCAGTTGGGTCAACAGAAAGTGAGTAAGAATTACATGTACATTTCTGAAAATGTTCTGAAAATGTTCCATTAACATGTTTAACAGGAATTAAATTCTGCAAAACGTTAACTGTATGCAGAAGAATGGATTCCTTTCTAAAATGTTTATTTGCAGTTTATTTATAGTTTACTATTTTTTTATGAATTTTTACACAAATGTCAGTCTTAATAAATATTTGATTGAAATTTGTATTGAAATATTTTAATAAAAAATAATAAATGTTTGAATTTGTGCAGCTTTGTTTTTTTAAATTTTCTTTTTAGTTTTGTAGCTGTAATTGAATAAAAATGACACCCAAGTGATTGTTTTACCCTAGTAAAAAAATAAAGACAGTTAAAAAGCAATTTGATTGATTTCTATATAGCTCGAAGCAATTTTAAGAGTCTGTAACCCAAAACTATCTCATCTTCCAACTCAATTTGAAGTATCAAGTAACACGATTTTGAGACGGGCAAAAAGAACATATGTCTTGGGGCTGTTTTCCTGAAAGATTTTGAGGGCTGGATGTTTTTATTTCTGGGGCCGTCTTTTCCCCACAAAAGGTAGACAACTGAGATGGTATGAAAATGAATTTCTGTTATAGGTACCACTCCGCACAATAAGATAGAGATATTGTTGGGTGTACGCAGATATTTTGTTGAGGGTATCATGCATTCCGCTTGAATGATTTTGTATATGATTAGACAATTGTATCTGCATGACAGACACAGCTTGTCACAGGAATGGGTGAAAACAGTCATTTGGAGAAAAAAATTCCCAAATTGAACCACACCTTATTGTGAGTAGTGTATTCTGTACATGTATGTGCTTACAGCCAATTTTGACATGATCAGCAAATTTAAAGCCCAATACATGATTTGCGGTTACCCAAAATTTTACTTCGCGAGTTAAATCTGAAGGGACCCAAGCACAAAAAAAAGTTATATTCAACACGCAATTGAAGTGTGCAGGGGCGAAAGTTATCGATATTTCTTTTTTTTTTTAATTATTTTTTTAGGAAAAGGAGGGGCGAGGCGTGCCTCCCCCACCCATGGCGCACCTGGTGTGCGAGCAACACTTCCCAAAATAATTGACTTCTCCCAGGTTGTCACGTAAACTGTACACAAACAATGGCCAAAAGTTCACTTTTACACAATTTGGGGAAATTTTCAGTTTTGCTAAGTTGCATATGGTATTTAAGTCTGTTTTCAATACTGGAGAGACTTTTTCACCAGAATCATAACTCTGTGCAATGCCAGTTATCTTCTCTAAAAACAAAAGACAGATCTAAGAAGATAACTTTAGCAACAAATAGTGCAACAACATACATTTCTGTACAAATTTCCTATTTAACGTACATGTAACATAGGACATTTTTCGGTGTCCTTGTTACATACGGTATATTAGGAAATTTGCACACAGGGCTTTCAGGCAGGTATGTTGTGGCACTATTCGTTGCCGTTCTCTAGCTGAAGTTATCTCCTTAGATCCGTTTTAAGATATTTCTTTCATTTTGAGATAAGATGAATGACACTGTACAGAGATATAATCCTGGAGGAAAAGGTCTCTCCAGTATTGAAAACAGACACATTTATTAATCATAATTCATAAACCTTCAATTTTTGTTTTTCTTCAAACAGGGAGAAAGCGATCTATTGGAAAGTGCACTGGACATTTCCTCAGAGCGATGCAGATTTTGTGGACACGAGGTACGTTTATCATGTAAAATAACATATACTGAAACGCAAAAGAAAATTACCACCTTTTAAACCTTTAAATAGCAACAATAACACTGCGCGTAGTAATGTGTGAACTTATTTGTGGACAATAGTGTCCTCACTGTCAGACCAAATGGTGTCTAAAGTTCACTTGAACCTTCAATGGTCACTTCATGGCACAGCTGTTGAACAGCTGTTTTGACTGTCAGTGATTAGCAAAGGGGTATGGGATGATTGTAATGAGCTGCACGTGATGTCTTGATGTTGGCTTTAAAAAGGCCAGTGCAAAATGGGCATTTCAAGCAACATGCCATGATTGCAATCCATCCAAAGACTGGTAGGCAGTATGCGCCGACGATGCACTGCCTGTATCCAAATCAATGGTGGCCACACACACTATTAAAAGGGGACTGACATTGCACCCTCTTCTGTTCTTTACTGTAGAACAAACTGATGAGATGGTGTATCTTGGTCAAAAACTTGACATGTCATCAATAAAATGCCTTTCAATTAGCAATTGTTGGTTTGTTTTATTTTGAACTGTTACAATTTCATTACATTTTAAACAAGTGGTAAGTTTCTTTTGCGTTTCAGTATATTTATAAATCGGTTTATACAATGTTCAAAATGTATGTGCCAAATTCATTTATTTTATACCTCAATGTCTCACATTAAAATAAGATTTAAGTAAAATTTTCCCAGATTTTCCCAATTTGTTTCGACTGTTTTCCCACAGTAAATTATGTAAAAAGGCCTCTATGCTAAATATGAACCAAACTTATCTAAAATTGTCAACTACTCTTCACTCTGAAATGAACACGTCACGGTCAATGTCCGCGCCGGCCAATTTAAAGAAATTAAGATAATAACCCCACCCCCCTCCCCCCCCTCCTCCCCATATCAAAAAAACCGATACAATCCCCCTTTTCCCCTAAATAAGATTAGAAAAATTCTGAAAATTCCTTCAAAATATCCACTGTTGTAGAGCATTTGCTTCTAATATGTTTCCTGGTACGTTTTCCCAATGGAGCTCTAAAAGCTAGCGGCAGGGCTTTGAGCGTGAATCGAAAAAGGTTTTCCCGGATTCTTGAATAGGTGAACTCATGGTTGCTAATTTGAGTGATTTTGGACGGAGGAAGGGTCATTTTGAATAGACTGAGTGAATTCAAGCCAGCCATGAAGTGAATAAATATAATATGTATTGACTAGAGAGTGGTACCTTGCTTTTAGTGACCTTGAGAAATTCATCCACAAAAATCATTTTAAAATCTAAAAGTCCATTTTTTTTTTTTTTTTTAAAGTCGAACTTTTATTCTAAGAGCAATGTTAAAGATATACAGTTCGTGCGTTTTGAGTGTGGCGCCTCGAAAAATATTTTGTTTGAGAATTTATAATTTTCTAGAAACTTAAACAGCCAGTATCCCCATCCACATTTTTTTAGTTTTCCTGTTTATCATGGAGGTTTATGTTTCTACAACACAATTACAACGTGTTTTCCGCCAAAAACCGACAGTCTTTTGCTTAAAACGCAATTCAGTTCCGGCGTTCTACACAAGGTTGCCGATGTCTAAAAGTATTGTGTTTTGTCGTTCAAATAAAGTAAATGCTTTTATCTCCACGTGTGATTGAGGATGTGCATGATAAAAACCAACCTTTACAGCTCAGTAACCTCATCTACATTACATGAAAACAATGAAAAACTTTGTCCATGGTTTCAAATTTTTTTGCAAAAGCACTGTCATATTTTGGCTGGTTCCTTGGCTATAGTTCATTCCTGATAATACAAGGTAATCTACAAAGACCCAAGGACCTCTTATTAACAGGGTTATTAAACATGCTGCATTGTTCAGATTTTTCCGGAAAATGGATTTTGCCCTAACCTAAAATACTATCCATAGGAAGAAAACAGGAAATTTTCAATCTCTAATTTGGATGTGAAGGCAAAAAGGTTGGTGTAATCACTGCACTGCTTTATGGAACCAGATAACAAAGTTTACAAATTAAAACATCAGTGGTTCTTGATGATATCCTTGAAAATAAACGGAATGAGAGCACAAAATTTCAAAATGGTAATGAGAACAATACGACACATAAGAGCTCGGGCGGGCGACTATAGTTAACTAGACTAACCATAGTCGATCTAGATGTCACCCGAATGCTGCGTGGTTTGACTAGCTAGTCTGACTAGAGGAACCAAGCCCTGCAAGTAGGTTAGTCTAGTTAACTATAGTCGCCCGCCCGAACTTGCTCTAATATGGTATAAAAATCTCAACATCCATGGAAAAAAAGAGGACGTCAAAAATGTGATCTGGACACACTCCTTGAATACAAGTGAAAACAAAACATTAGAAATGTCTTTCAACTCAACTATTTCATTTTAATTTTGACGATGCCTCTCCATATGGCATGCTGTTCGCACTTTGTCGGCCCCGCGCAAACACCTCCGCCTCGTGACCCCAGGTCGCGTGACCCTGGATTCACACCTATTGCGTTTTTTACCCCGAGGCAGTTATTTCACCTCACTCTTCCGCCTGATGTCAACCCTGGTTGTGGTCAGTTTAACATGGCTGAAAGCACGCACCTGAAGTCGGCATTAAGAATTTCAGAAGAAAATCTAATTTGTTTAAGTGCCTCCACTAACTAATTGCAACGGTCACTTTGTATTTTCACGTCGAAAGTGTACTGAAAGATTTACATGCCATACTGAAAGTGCATGCCGGTAGAGCTTGTCAATTTAAAAAGCCGATAACATGAGTTTCAACAATTTGGGGATTTTCAAGGTAAATGTACAAAAGAATTTCAATCACAGTCGCTGGTTTTTGACCAAAATTTGATTCACTGTGCCAATTGTGAAAAAAAAAAAATTTCTGTAAAAGACAATGCAGCATTTCTGCATTACACCTTTTTTTAGCAGAAAAAAATGCTTAAATAAAAACAAAAATTTGCTTTGCAAAAATGGTTTAGCATTCAAAAGTACATGTAGCAGAGCACTACTCAATTTTAATACACATCTCATACAATTTAGATTGCTACATGTAACTCATTTTTGCAAAGCAAATAAATTTTGTATTAAAGGAAGGGACAACATTCGTTTGAAGGAATTTAATCAAAAATATTACCGATGTATTGCCCGGTGCATAAACTTCCACGAGAATCGTGTTTTCAATGTCGGCAACCCAATTAATTGTGATGATAAACTCTGCAACTAAGTGCTGCGCCTTTTTTAAAATTTTGATTGCATGGATGACGTCAAGATCAATGCCTTGTTTCCCCGAGTCCCACACGCTGTGAAGTATGTAAAAATCTGTCCCGACACATGCCCTCTCAAGTCCGAGCGCCAAACTGCAAAAGATGGCGACTTACATGAAGCGTACAGAATTAGGCAACTCTTTGCAAGTGTTGTCCTTTCCTTTAAGCAAAATTCTCTGCTAAAATGTTTTATGAAATTTGCCCCAATGTGGATTATCCTGTTTTTATTATGCACAAGGTTATTTAAAAACTAACATTTTTAAAATGACCAATTTTACAAATTTGTATGATAACTATATGCATTTTTTTTTTAAATATGAAGACTGAAGAGTTAAACAAGTTCTGCATTATTGCCGCAGTTTCGAAAAACATTTGATACGATCATGCTGTTTACTGTATAATGTCCTCGATGTTGCTTCAAAACTCAGCATACTTGAAAGCACAATCATGTGAAATGCATCCTGCTTCAATGATATTGTTTGGGAAATCAAAAACCCACGGAAACGTAAAACCTGACGACATTAGTGGCTGAAATGACCGCGACATTGTAACTTCTCCACGATGACTCAGTCACTCGTGAATTTGCGAACGGCGGTTGGAGCACCAATTAGGGCATTTTGTTTCACCGCGCAGGAAAAGAGCACTTCCTAAAACTAGGATGACTTTAATTGCGAAATTTTTCTACTCGATCATGGATGACAACGGGGGAAAAAAAGGCAAAGTTTAATCTGTTTTACGATTACACTTTAGTCCAACCGCACTGAAGCGCAGGGTATCTTGTGACGTGTGGAAGAAAAGCTTACGACTTTACATTTGTTTGCATGGCTGAGCTTAAACCGGATGTACCTAGATACAGACAGACTTTGTTAATATAACATTCTGCTTAAGAGGAATTTTTAGGTCTTTGTTTCTTGTTCATTTATAGCCCCAATACAACATTCGTAATAACCCACAATTTTATTTCACGAGTTGACAAGAAAAACCTGACTAAAAGTGTTGATAGCAATGGTAACAAACACCACATTTTACCATTCATTCAACACAAAAACCATAGATGGATTTTTCAGGTTTTCTTAAAGATAGTATACATGATTGGTAAACTGTTACAAATAGTTTTATCCCCCTGTGTGATTGAAGATATGCATGATTAAAACCAACCTGAGCAAAAACCAGCTTCGTACTTTGTCTAACTTTTGAGAAAACAGTCAAAAAGGGTTTGCAGTCATTTCGCCCCAAAACCACTTCGCCCTGAACCATTTCGCCCTGAACCACAGCCTGTGCACGAAATGGCATTTGGGCGATGTAGTGTTTGGACGAAGTACTTTGGGGCGAAATGGCACTCGGGCGAAGTGGTTTGGGGCGAATTTAATTTTCGTCTCATGAGACGAAAACTAATTGTTTTACTCATTTCTCAAAGACTATAGCACTTCAGACAAAACCATTTCAGGTGAAGTTTTCTACGATCATCATGTTTATATTGTGTAAGTTAGGCGTAAATCTGTGAACATTTCTGATTTTCGAGATTACCAATGATGTATACTGCATTACTGCATCTATGTGGCTGAAATATCTATACAAGGCAGTTTATCAACATTATTCTTTAGTTATGCGATGCTGTTCCTATTTTGAAAAGTTTTTCAATCATGTAATGTGTACATGGGTTCCTGTTATAACAAGATAATCTGCAAAGTCCCAATATTAGATGGGTTCGAGGATCACCAGTGCCATGTTCATAGGCAAGACACTTGATCTCAATTGCTTTATCAACCCTGAGCGATATATGGGAAGCTGTTGGGAGAATGCCACAATCTAAGTGCAGGGTTGTGTGTCTTGGCCGGGAAGCTACCTAGTTAAAGAGAAATGGTTCTGGTGATTCCCTGATGGCAGCGATAATAATGGCAACAGCACCAAGATAGTAATAAAAACACCCATTTCAATACAAATTAGAAACCCAGCTTTTTTGTGTGTTTTTGATCAACAGTGTTAATGAAAATCGCACTCTTCTTGACATTCTTGGGACCCATCTCGACCCTGTAAGGGGAGATCCAGTCCACAGACAGAGGTTTGTGTAGCCTTTTTACGTAAACCAAATCCACAAACTTGAAAAATTTCCCAAAACGGTAATTATAATAAATAAAACAGTAAGAGTAATATTAGGGATATAACCCCCATTTCATACAGGGGCACCAGAGTCACACCAAACTAATTGTATTCCGATTAAAAATTTGGTTTCAGACAGGCGTTCTTAATGTGAGCTGTGCGCTCACTAAAGATCGACGTCTTAAACCAAGTCGCTCTTCAGTCGTTCTGACCGACTGGAACAGTCGATCTTTCGACTTCTGGCGAACTAAGTCGCTCCAAATTGTTTCACTTAATTCAAATTTCTGTGATAATTTAGTTCGGCGCGACTCTGGTGCGCCCGTATGAAACGGGTGTTAGAGAGGTTTCGCAAGCATACGGAAACAGATGCTCAATTCTTGTGAGGTACATTGTATTTATAATGCTTTGACTTTAGAGATGTTTTCTGTTAGGATACTCGTAAACCTGACCATTATCGCAATAGGATATTTGGTTCCAATTCTACTTGCTGATGCACAGGCGTGTTTAGGATTCACTGTACCTTATTAGCAAACATTGCACGTATTCATTTTATTTATTTTTTGCTTGACCTAATTTTGACACATTAACTCACTTTAGGCTCTGTGTTTTTTAACACCAGTAGCCTCCAGCACCCTAACACTTAAACTGACATGGTTTACGACAAGGCATAACACCTGAATTTAGCTCGAAGGTCATTTTAAAAAGGATGTTTATGCTGGATCACTGCTTTTTAAAAAACATGTTCTTGATGATTTTAAAGAATTAAAAGGATTTTTTAAAAATGGATTTTCTTCTAACCTAATAATCATATAAAATACCTCCCCAAAATACTATCCATGGGAAAAAAACCAGGAAATTTACAATCTCCAATAGACTACTAAAGTGAAAACGTCGCCCTTTGTGTGTTGCCATGGTTTTTGGGTCTACACTAAAACCAGTGAACTGTTTCCCTGCGCTATACCAATGGACGTTTCAGATTACCAGCAAATGTTTAGACCAATTACCATGGCAACTGACGTCACACTTTAGTAGTCTATTTGGATGTGGAAGCAAAAAGGTTTAGGTGTAATTACTGCACTGCTTTAAAGTTTAAGTAATTGGATAAATTAGTTTACTAAATATTGGTGGTTTTTGACGATATCCTTGAAAATATACGGATTGAGAGCACGGAATTTCAGAATGGTAATAAGAATAATATGACACGTGATATTGTATCAAAATCTTATAACCCATTAAAATGGGAGAGGGGTATCAAATAGTGATCTGGTAAACACCTTTAATGGCTGTTTTGAGCTATTTGGGCATATGCAGCACAATATGTGGCAGAGGGTATACCCCCTACCATTGTTCCCCCATTGTGTCTCAAACATCCAAGGAATTTCCAAGGAATTCCTTTCAGTTTTTAGGGGGGATTGGTGCGTTAACAAAAGGGAAGAGTGTGTTGAGGTATAGGGGCGTTAGGGGGGAGTCCCTCTGCCACATATCGTGCTGGGTATATATTTGGGGGTTTCCCCAGGGCTGCCTAGAGGTCTTTTTTGAAATGCCGATATTTTAATGCAAATTCTTCTATCTTTTGTCAAAGTAGAAGAAATAACTTTAACTTGTTTTAAGAAGTAGGGTTGTAATGACTCGGACCCAAGACTGACTTGACTTGACACGAGACTCGAACTTCAAATGACTTGACTCCGATTTTGTTTACTCTGGTCTGCAAAAATGACTTGACTTGGACTCGAAGGCAGTTTGACTTGACTTGATTTGACTTGACTTAGGACTCGAGCAGAGGGAGACTCGTTACAACTCTGCTAAGAAGATGACTTAAACCCCAAGAGGGTTACAGATAGTGTGATAACATGCCTGTCTGAAACTCCCCCAATAAATTTCCAATTAACTTGCCTAACAAGGACAGACACTTATGTGACATCTCTGTCTGCCCTTCTTTGTAGGTTAAAGAATTATTGTCATGAAGGAATTGACAATATTCAACTCTACATGAAAGTTGAAGGTAGACGAGCCAACTCTCTGAGGTACGTATTTCACCGGATTTTTTTTTTAAATCCAAAATTTTTGGCAAAATATTTATACAGCATAACATTATTTTTAACAAAGAAAAGTGTTTTTTACTGTGATTTCATAACATCAGCAACGCATTTTGGTTTTGTTTTTCATCGAATTTTAAATGTAATTTTGTATTTTATCCCTTCAGATATCACCCATTAGACCCCAACCACTCACTTCTAGAGAATCTTAAATTCAAGTCTGTGATCGAGTTTCCAGTGATTTTTGCAGTCCTCAAGGAGTCTGCTGACGAGTATGAGACAGAAATTCAGGGTGAGTATATAGAGTGGTAGGGATGCAGCTAAAATTCTTAATATTATAATAATAATAATTCATTTTTAATATAGCGTTTTACATTGAAAAATCTCTTTACAGAGTGTCTCAATTAAAAAGCAATACTATCACACACTAAAAACACCATAATGTATTTTAAAAATAAAAGTCTTCAAATTTCGTTTAAACACATTAAAATCACTGATAGCCCTTATGTCCCCAGGGAGACGGTTCCACAGGACTGGTGCGTAATTACTAAATGCTTGGTCACCATAAGCCTTAGTTGGTTTCAAATTAAGTTTGGGATGCAGAAGTTTTACTCAGTTACAACTGATATTAATTATTGATATTAACTACGGGGGTTGGATGGTGTTGTTGTAGACTTTTTCGAAGTATGCATAAGTTATTATTTTTAGGGATTATGACCTTTTCTATTTCAAAGTCCGAGATCATGTATAATTTACCAATTACAAAAAGTTCTCATGTAGTAGAGAGTTTAGTTACGACAGACCAGTTACGACAAGGTTTTTAATCAAGCAGTTTTCTAATTAATGCACCGTAAGATGCACTGCAAGAACAAATTACGGGGCACATCGAATTGCGTCACGAGTTGAATTTCAAGTCGCGTTGCAAATTGTGTTACAGCTCATGTCACAAAATTTGTTGCAGGCATCACATATTGTGTTGCAAGTCACATTGCAAATCACGTTACAAATTGGAAAACGTTTTAAAATATGAACAGCAGCATTACATAACTAAAGAATAATGTTGATAAACTGCCTTGTAGAAATTTCAGCCACATAGATACAGTAATACTTTTTTTTTTAAACATCAAAATCCTTGCATGTTTTTTTTTTGTGTTGAATGAGTGGTAAAATAAATTGTCTGCAGATGATTTTTTTAAGCACCTTTAAGTTGGCAATTTCGGCCACAAAGGTACAATTTTTACTCTGGTTTTTCTTGTCAACTCATTAAGTAAAATTTCGGGTCACTGCAAATGATGTATTGGGTTTTAACCCAATTTGAATTTCACCATTGTACATGAAGAGTTTCAACGCAAAACGCAATAAATACCATATTTCCGAAAAAATTTAGATAATGGTGTCAGTACGTTCTCGATTGGTGGTCCTATACATTTGTCAAATAGATTATTGGCAAACTGTGTTATATCCCACACAAAAAACTGTTTTACTTATTGGATTTTGCCATTGGCTGTAGTGCTTAGTTGTAATACAAAACGGCAGTTTTCTCAAAATGCCAAAAATGGATATATAGCATTTTTGCGATGAAACTCTTAAAATGTTGTTTATTTTGTTATCAGAAAATTAAAAAATTTACTTAAAATATCTAGACAAATTCCAAGTTACGGCTTTTATCTGCCTTGTCATGCCCATGAATTTCTTAGCAAGGAAGAAATAAAACCACAAGTGATGTGCAAACACATTCCACAAGATCACACTCCTCGAGTATCGTGTTTTCCGGTCGACTGCCCGGTTTATTTCAGCCGGCTGCTCGCGACCTTGGAGCCAATCTAGGCACTCGAATAGAAAAAACAAGCATTTACTGGAAAACGCAAAGAGCCTTGTTGTTCAAGTCAGAATTTGCACATTGTGGATTTCCTTGCATATTATTATTTTTTCGCCTCCTTGCAGTTTCTGTATTTGGTTTATTGACACAAATAAAAGCTCCGAGCAGGCACTTCCGATGTGTAAGATTGAACATCAACGTGGTTGTATTTCTTCCCCGTTGTTTACTTATGAATTAGGTTCTGTATTTTGTGTTGTTTTAGCCCACTAGGCCGTGACCAGGCTCTACTTAGTGGGTCTGGTTAAAGGAGCGTGTCTAGATTTTTCCAGAAAATGGATTTCGTTCTAATCTAACAATCATATACTGAAACGCAAAAGAAACTTACCGCCTTTTAAACCCTTAAATAGCAACAATAACACTGCGTGTAGTAATGTGTGAACTTATTTGTGGACAATAGTGTCCTCATTGTCAGACCAAACGGTGTCTGAAGGTCACTTGAACCTTCAATGGTCACTTCATGGCACAGCTGTTTTGACTGTCAGTGATTAGCCAAGGGGTATGGGATGATTGTAATGAGCTGCACGTGATGTCTTGATATGTTGGCTTTAAAAAGGCCAGTGCAAAATGGGAATTTCAAGCAACATGCCAAGACTGGTAGGCAGTATGCGTCGACGATGCACTGCCTGTATCCAAATCAATGGTGGCCACACACGCTATTGAAAGGGGACTGACATTGCACCCTCTTCTGTTCTTTACTGTAGAACAAACTGATGAGATGGTGTATCTTGGTCAAAAACTTGACATCAATGCCAATGTTTCAATTAGCAATTGTTGGTTTGTTTTATTTTGAACTGTTACAATTTTATTACATTTTGAACAAGTGGTAAGTTTCTTTTGCGTTTCAGTATATAAAAAACAAATGTTTTAAACATTTTAATTTCTCTCCTTCTAGACCAGACCAACGTTCATTCCCATGAATCCTACACGGAAACACCACAATCTGGACAGCATCTGGACAAAGTATTGGCATCTGAAACAAGTGCAAGTGGCGAACAGAAAATGTGACAATCACCCAACGAAACTGCAAACACACAACATCCAAACGAAATAACCACTGCCACATTATTATCAACCCCCGAAACTAGCGCCTGCCTTAAAAATGTGGCACGGTCGCCTGAGGGAACTCATTGCGATGTAGTTGGGAAATCCGAGAATGGTGTAATGGTCCGTGTAGACAATTCCGATTCCGATTTGCCCCCCGGTAAACTAGCCGCCGAATTCTGGGGGGAAAGGTTGAATATGGAGAGAAACAACCATCTAAGCAACGAGTGCCACTGTGTCTCATAGCTCAGTATGTAGAGCAGTCTGCTCCTGTGTGTCAGATGTCTCTGGTTCGAATTTTGGGTTTTTTTCTGTGGCACATAGATGCCACAGAAATTATGACGTATGATACCCATCTTTCACACCGTATGGCCTATTTTTTGGTGCCAGTTTCAAACACACAAAAAGAAGTCAATCCCAAAACAAAAATGGCAAGTTTATTTAGTTATTAATTTCAAAGCCCCATTTTCCTGAAACTGCTCAGCTGAAAATCTTGCTTGGCAAGTTTTTGTCTTCAGCAAAACTACTAGATTACCAGTCAAAAAAAGTACAGATGATGTGTTAAGCATGTTTTTCTGCTGACTAAAAACTGTGAGAGTACCAGTCAAAACAAGTAACAGATGACATGGTATTTTGGCTGGTAACTGGTTGTAGCTTTTCTGACCTGAGCACATTTTTCCTGCTTAGCAGTGCCCTTTTCAGTTACAGATTTTTTGTAGAATCTCTAAGCTGAAATGCTACTTACCAAATTGTTGAGCTCAGCAAAAACTGCCCGAGTACCTGTCAACAAAGTACAGATGAAATGAGATTTTAGCTGGTAACATGTTGTAGCTAAACACAATATTCTATGCTAAGCACTGTTTTCTGCTAAGCACCTATAAAATTAACAACACATTTGCTAAAAGAAAATTTCATACTAAGCAAATTTAGTCAACCAGAATACATTAGCACCATGAATAGTCTATGGCATAATTATATTGAGGTATTAAAAAAATATAATGAATGACCAACCTTGACAAGTTTTAATTAGAATTTCACGGTGCGTATCACAGCGACCTTGCAATAGGTTTTATTTTATAATTAGAGCAAGCCGTCCAAGCCAGCCAGGTTTAATAATAACACATCACTGTGCATTTAGGTCAAGTGGGATTGGGTTAGGGTGTGTTAAAGCGAGTGTGCTTCACGCGAGGCGATAGGCATAGCCCGCGAGAAGTGATAACTTAGCGTGAAATAGATGCCCTTTGAGGCATTGCGGAAACTAACTATTTTCTTTGAGCTGGAGAAAAAACATAACAAAGTTAAAGAAGTGTATCCAGATCAAATTTTTGAATCCCCCCCCCCCCCCCCCCATTTTTTCACCTTATTTTGTCATTTTTCTCATTACCATTCTGTAATTTTGCATTCTCAATCCGTGTATTTTCAAAGATATCAATGTTTTGTGAACTAATTTATCTGGTTCCATTAAAGGCACAGGCTCGTCAGCAATGCGCGCGCGCCAAATGTGTGCCACGCAATACGCAGCTCCATAGCAAAGGCATGTAGCTGCGTATTTCTTGGCAGGGATTTGGCGCGCGCGCATTGCTGACGAGCCTGCGCCTTTAAGCAGTGCAGTAATTACACCAACTTTTTTGCTTCCACATCCAAATTAGAGATTGCAAATTTCCTGTTTTCTTCCCTTGTATAGTATCTTGGGGAGGTATTTTAATATGATTCTTAGGTTAAAACGAAATCCATTTTCATTGTTGTGTGAAACTTTTTTTTCTTTTTGTTTACAAGAATATGAGATGAGATAAATATAATTTTATGTACCACATTACCCTGGTCATTGGGCACAACTCCTTGGGGAGTATGCAGCCTGACACAAGCACTTATAATCCTCCTGGGTAGAGGGGGCAGCTTACTATGGCAAAGTGCCTTGTCCAAGGACACACCATTGGAAGTATAACAACTAATAGACCGTGTTTACACTTGATCCCGAGCTCGGGATCGAACACCGAGCTCGGGATCAGCCCCGGATCACAAATAGGTGTAAACGCTCTCGGAACCAAACTGGCCCCGGATCAGACCCCGAGATTTTGGTCTCGCGTTGGCGGAGGGTTCGATCCCGAGCTCGGGATCAGTTTGCGGTTAGATAAGCAATTAGTCTTTACCGCAACCTGCCACATCCGCTCCACAGCCGTAGCGGGGGAAAAGCCCGCGAAATTCAAGTGGCCTTGTACACTGTACATGCACAACCCATGCACACACAGAGCATGACCTTTGACTGCAACTTCTGGCACCGCGCTCGAGACCAACTACAGAATGTAAACGCGGCACTCAGGATCATTGCGGTTAACACTAACGCCTTCTTATCAGGGGACCAATCTTGATCCCGAGCTCGGGACCAGTGTAAACACGGTGATAGAGGGTTTGGAGTTAAATCCGGTTCACCAAACTACTCAACATTATTTTTGTTTTTTTGTAATAAAATTTCCAGCTTACTCGCCCTAAAGCTAAATATTTTGGTATCCATTTTTTATTAAATGCACTCAACTAGCTAACTATTTGGGTGAAATGAGAAAAGTATCCATTTAAAAAAAATTAATATCTGTTGTATTTGTTGTTACAAAATTAGAAACCAGTGCTAATTTTGTTTTATTTTGATATCATTTTATTTGTCTTTATTTTTCACTACAAAAACCAAGATAAAATGGCAAAATGTGCACGTTGACACTTTATTAACAAGTAAAAGCATTCATAGTGAAGTATTGTTTCATTGGCGTTTCGACAACGAACGGAACACTTATATTTTGAGTTTTGATTTTACATTAAATAATCACGAGACTTGTGAACGCATTTAAATGTTTTGTTCTTAGTTGATTACAAATGCTTTGTAAATAGTATTTAATTAAAGGGGCGTGTCCATTGAGCCCAACATTGTCCATTGAGCCCATGAGTGTTGAGATTTAATTGATTATAAAACCATATTAGTCATGTTTTTCTCATTACACACCATTCTAAAATTTCGCACTTTCAATAAAGGATATCATTTTTTTTAAACATGTTTTTGTAAATTAAATTATCTGGTCCATAGAGCAGTACAGTGATTAGCCTACACCAACCTTTTTGCTTCCACATCCAAACAGGAGATTTCCTGCTTTTTTCCTATATAAGTCTGTTTTCAATACTGGAGAGACTTTTTCACCAGGATCATAACTGTGCAATGCCGGTTATCTTCTCTAAAAATAAAAGAAATATCTTAAGACAGATCTAAGGAGATAACTTAAGCAACAAATAGTGCAACAACATACCTTTCTGAAAACCCTGTGTACAAATTTCCTATTTAACGTGTGTAACAGGACACATACTTTGTGACATTTTTTGGTGTCCTTGTTACATACGGTATATTGGAAATTTGCACACAGGGCTTTCAGGCAGGTATGTTGTGGCACTATTCGTTGCAGTTCTTTAGTTGCAGTTCTTTAGCTGAAGTTATCTCTTCAGATCTATCTTAAGATATTTCTTTTTTTTGAGAGAGAGAAGATGAATGACATTGTACAGAGATATAATCTTGGAAGTAAAGGTCTCTCCAGTATATAAAACAGACATATAGCATTTTGGGGAGGTATAGAGTGAAATCCATTTTTTTGTAAAATCTGAACAAGGTCATCTAACTTTCACGCCTAGAACTGATGTTCATGAAAGATAGAACATTATCTTGACTGTTCGTCAGATAGGTTAATGCGCAAATCACATAACTTGGAATCGAGAAGGCATACATGAATTCTAAATACTTGAGAAAACGGGAAATATGGGTCGCCATCAAAAGCATATCCGTTCCACGAAACCAGGGCATCATAATGTGTTGATTTTCCCACCGGCAGTTTTGCTAAACCCACCCCGTCTCAGTTTGCCGCGGCCAGGAAACGACCGAGTCCACTCGGAGTATGCAAAGTTGTAACCGAACTCCGAGGCCCTTACCGGGCCGAGCTTAAAGCCCTGGCCGGTTCGCCTCGCTAAATACACCCACGAGCGTCTCGCCGCGGCCCGCCAGCGGGCAGCGTCCGTACGACAAGCTACTTGGACAACTAACTCACTCCCCTCCGTAATTTATCCCGGGAAAACATGCTCTTGGCGGCTCATAAGGGCTTTAAATGAGTGGTTCTCGATGAATCGGTTTGTAGTATACCTCGTGCCTTGTTCTTCTGTCCCTAAAGTTCATCAGCGATGTACGTCTTTAGTTACTTTTCATTCCTCAGGCTATTTTGTGTTAGAGCGAGCGCCCGATAGCACGTTGGTGACGTGCCAAAAGTTATAATTCTGCGGCATTTGAGTATCCTTATCTTGACATTTTCAAGGAACCTGGAAAATAACGCCTTCGCTTTTTTACCTTTAATGCTGAATTCTTGTTCAGACAGATGCCCGTCTCTAGTGCCATTTTGTACGGTTTATCGCCTCGGGGCCTAGCAACTGACATTTCATGTTCTCCATTATTTTTATACCCACATTTTGTTGGCGGTAAAAAAAAAGGTCGATCCTGTCGGAATAAATAGGCCACGTCATGAAATTACAAACGAGTGTATGGTATAAGCATAGATTTACGGCTTATATAACTATGCGTATAAGTGCTGTCAAGCTGTCTATACTACCTGGCGCGGCCATTGAGGCGTGTGCAGGATCATTAGCATAAATACGCCATCTACCGCTTCACTTTTGAAAGATATTCCTCCGCCGAACAGGTCATTGGATTCGACCAATGGTCGGCTTTTGTCTTTGGCAACCAAATTCATTCATTGGTTGAACGAGTAATTACGTTAGAAATAAACAGGCCACTGCAAGCAAAAGGAGCGCCCTCTGTTGACAGTGACAACCGCACAACTGATCTTCTCTTTAATACTCCGCGCGACAACAATAATTTTTGTATATAAATACAAAAAAAATAGTTCTGTATTGTCTTCATGTCTTGATACAAAATGTTTTCGAGATGTTTGAGCGTAACTTTGTGTTTATAAATACCTGACACAGAGGAAAAAAGGAAAATAATATAAAATTCGTCAATTAATTTTCTTTCCCAAATTTGTTTCCTGTTTTCTTACCATTGTGCACAAACAAAAAATGAAATTCATATTGTATAATTATTCTCGACTCACGTATACAAAATTTAAAGCACGTCAGAAACTAAACACTAATTGTCAAAGTGGTCGGACAAATAAATTACCTCTATAAAAATAGGGTCATTTAAAAAATCCACCTCATTTAATTCACAGCAAAGTGAGTTCTTGCAGTATAAAAGATGAACTTAACGCTATTTTTGGCCGTATAACGATCGACCGTTTGGAGTTTTCGCGTATCATGTTACTCCTTCGGACCCGGCACCCACGCTTCAGTGCACGCAGAAATGTATCCCTTCCCGATTTTGGGGTACTTCAAGTAGAAAGTTAAACATTAAATCGCGATTAAGTGACAATCTCGTTAACGTTCGCGACGACGCGAAAATGTCACCGCTCGAAATGCGATATGTCTGTAATCTACGAAAAGTGTTCGGCTGAGTTGCGAGCTCATAGAGATGCATGTTAAAGTATATCAATATTGCAAGAAAATATACCATGCACGTTGTAAAGTTGTAGCACGGCGGACGTCCCATTGTTCCTCTTATTTTTAAATACTTTTTTTTGGCGACCATGGCGACTGCTAGCTCTAATTTGTTTTGTACACGATTCCAAATCGCGGATGGACCCTATTTGTTCCTGTTAAACGTCCCCTATTTGAATACAGAAACCCGCACACCAGTTGAGATTCCATGCACTATGGAGCATGACATTAAAAAAAAAAATGTTTTCAAGTAAAAACTTGATAATTTCTCATTGCTAAAACCATGTTCCTAACCAAATTTACCCTTTCTGTGGCATTATTTGTTAGGAAGAATTAGTGGCGAACATGTATGGTATTACCTTGCGTTTTTAGCATCAAACTGACATTCCAAGGTTAAATAGTTTATTACAGTATGTCATTTAAAAAGGAAAATCCTGTGTGTCCATGCACGGTAATCTACCCAAACTGGACGCCATCTTGTTTCTTGGCCATGTTGGCCATTCTTGAGAAATTTAGGGATACATTTTCTAAAAGGAACCACATGTTAGAGGGCGAAGAAATAACCCAATCAGTGATAAACAAGAACTTCCTGTGGTCAGTAATAATAAAACTGAAATGGAGGCATTAAAACTTACCGTTGCGCGTTGACGACTTGAGAAAATGTTCACAGAGCTGAGATTTCGTTGAAGCAGGCGATAATGTTTGCTTGCGGACTCCAGTCGTCTGAGCACGTGCTTGTGAAAATCAATTTTCGCGCCCAATGACCACAAACATATGTGACGTAATTAGTAGTTCAACCAATGAACGACTTTGGTTGTCGAAGACCAAAGCTTGCCATTGGTTGAATCCCCAGTTGCGTCAGAAACATTTTGCTGCTTATGGTCGCAAAAATATGTCTCTCGTTTTCAGCGTTGAGGGCGCAATTACGGAGCACCGTTGGGGAAAAAATAGGCATGTGTCGCGGGAATTTTGAAAAGGGTTTTGGTCACGTGTTTTGAAAGGTCGATGCGTCCAAAGCAACTATGAGTTTTCGAATAAGATATCTGTCAAAAATTATCTATTGACTAAAGTTTCGGGAATAATGCATTTTGCGAACTTTGGTGGACTACAACTTCCCGTCAGTGCAGTAATTTGACCAATGTCCCATACCAAAGGAAATAATCTCGGAAATAACTATAAAAATAATAAATCATGTTAATCCAAAGAAAGCATCTCAGAGAACAGTGGTTCTGATTGGTGCATTAAAAATGAATATTCATCTTTCCCTCAAGGAATTAAAGGCCTGAAATTTATTTTTTATTAGTGTATTTTTTATCAATGAAATCTACACAAAAATCCTTTAAAGGCAGAGCTCGGCAATGCGCGCGTGAGGCCAAATTCGTGCCACGAAATACGCAGCGCCTTTGCTATGGAGCTGCGTATTTCGTGGCAAGAATTTGGCATCACGCGCGAATTGACGAGCCTGTGCCTTTAAGTAGTTGTTCTGGGTGTTAGAATCAAGATTTTATTTTTCACGCAAATATGCATATGCATATTCGTGAGCAAAGTTGTGCAAACACATTAGGCAAACACAGGAAAATCACACTCAACTGTGCACAAAATATTGTACTATTTTCTCAAACTTGCTAAAACTTTTGTTATCCTTGGCTGCTCGGTTTTGGGGGTGAAATCTGTTGTCAGATTTTTTTCCTCAAGAAAATTACATGAATTTTACACGTTGAATAAATGTAGAAAAAACTGTTTTAATAGCACTATATACCGTAATACAAATGTTTTAAATGTAAAAATTTCTTTGACTATAGCTTTGAAAAACCCACAACAAAAAAATAGAGCATAACTAAGCAAGGTTTTATTGGTCTACGTCTGTATAATAAGTAAAAACATGAATGTTTTCTTATCTTATAAAGTGAGTACTGAGTAAATATGCTTCGACCTAATCTATTAAAAGCTTGGAAAACAACCTTTCAAAATCGGTCACATGCTTATCTATTTTTTTAAAAATAAAATTACATTTGAGATTGCTATTTTGTATGTGGGTCTTTCCACAGTAAAGGGGGCATTTTGGCAACACATACCAAATTTTTAAGAAAATACCTTTGTCTGGTCTCAAAATAAAATAAATAAGTTTCAGTTGTTCTGAAGAGATAACTTAGGCCCAAAAAGGGTTACAAATAGTGTGATAATATGCGTTTCTAAAAAAACCTGTGTACAAATTTCCAATATACACTCGATCGTAACCGGGACGGACACGATGTTACATTTTAGGCCGTCCCGGTTACGAGCGTATATTGGAAATTTGTACACGGGGGTTTTAGAAAGGCATGTTGTCACACTATTTGTAACCCTTTTTGGGCCTAAATTATCTCTTCAGAACAACTGAAACTTATTTCTTTTATTTTGGGACCAGACAAAGGTATTTTCTGGAAAATATGGTCTGTTTGCCAAAATGCCCCCTTTACCGTGGACAGACTCACGTAGCAGTAAGCTCATTTTATAATATAACAAAATTGTGTTAACTTTTAATTCACCAACGGAAAATTTAAACCAATCAAACATGTCGGTGCTTGCTATAAATTTTGCCCTCGTTTTGACTTTAAAAAAATTACAAAAAAAATGTACATATTTAAAAAGCTGATAAGACAATTTCCAAAATGTTGTTTTGTCCTCTAAACTGTTGTTGTTGTTGTTGTTAGTTTTATGGCATCTTCGGCAACTGAGACCCTGTATGCCATCAACTATACGGTTTTAGCTTTAACTATACTATATTATCAACTTGAGATGACGAAAGAGGAGATGCGGTTTTAAAAGTGGGGGGAAAAACCTCAGTAGGGACTGCAAGTCCTCTAAATTGAGAGTATACTGGTTATAATCTTTAATATACTGGTTATAATCGTCAGGCATTACTCAGGTATTACTGCAACCCAGGCTCATAGTATTGAACGAGTACAAAAGAGGGCGCTTCGTATAATTGATTATTATATAAAATGAAGCTGTGAGCGATACCGTGCATTTCTGTTACTGTACGTTATAGCGCCCTCTGTGGGTGGAAAATGTCACACACTGTACAGTAACAAAAAATACTGTACAACAGTATCGATTCTGCATGTATGCACAACCGGAACCAACCGAGCTCGCGCGCGCACTTGAACAATTTGAAGCTGTACTTGAGGGAAAAGGAATTGTCAGAGGACTTTGAGGACTTAAGCAAAATTGAACTGAATGCGATTCTCCGTAAGTTTTAGGCCTACGTGGGATTACGAAAGTATTTGAAAACAGTTTCCATATGTGCCAGCATGGAGCTACAAAAGGAGCTCCATGCATGGTGCCAGGGTGAAATGTTTACTGTTGCTTGTGGAACTTTCAACAATTTCGAATTTTAAATTATACTGTCTGAAAAATGTTACAAGTGTGTCAGCTTCATTTTATATAACAATAATAATATTGGATGTCTTTTCGGGTGATATGAGAATATACCGCACTCGTCATGAAAATACCGAACTCGCCTTCGGCTCGTTCGGTATTTTCATGACTCGTGCGGTATATTCTCATATCACCCTCAAAGCCATCCAATATTATATAATTACCCAACTGCATTATCTTATAATAACCTTCTGGAAAAATGTAATATTGACAGATTGTCGATTAGACGCACCATGCTAGCAACTCGTTTTGCCAAATCATTGTTTACTTCTCCTACACATCGCCATTTCTTGCCCCAAACACGACAATTTACATCAGGTCGTAGTCTCAGGAATGGCAATCAAATTGATATTCCTCGAGCAAGAACTCAGAGGTTCAGTCAGTCCCCCATACCTTATACTTTGTGCAATTACTTAATAATGATTTACTTAACTCATAGGTTGTCTGTTTTTTTCATCTGGTTGTTGTTTTGTAACGTCGAGTGACAATGCTCATCTTTGTTGTGTTTTTTTGTGCTTCAATTTGTTTCTCAGTTTAATCCTAATGTGTGTTTTTTTTCTATATTGTAAACCAAATGTTTTTAGTCTTTGACTTTTTATTTGGTAAATTTAAATAAACCGATCAATGAATGAATAAACTGCAAAAACTGTGGTGTTAAATTAACACCAGTGGTGTTGTCTTATATAGATACCAACCCCGGCATTTTAACACCTAGGGTGTTAAAAATAATGCATTTATTCCAATTGAGGAATAAAAATTAACAACCATGGTGTTAAATGTTAACACCAGACTTGGTATCTATATGAGACAACACCACTAGTGTTAATTTAACACCACAGTTTTTGCAGTGTAGTTTTATGATTTATGATTTTATTTTTTCGTCTGGCGATTATCCAATTGCAGTCTTGGACAAGTTTATCAAAAATCAGTGCATGCCACTTGAAAGGAGCCGTCCTTTCATAAACTATGATGTAGGCTATGTACACACAGTATTTATTTGTAAGCCAGCCGGGAGAGCTGCACCTTCACACGCGGTATTAAGTCCTCCCATTCAAGTCACTTTCATAGGTGGTTCACACTCACACTATTGCTTATGCATTTGTACATGGCAGACAACCAGTATTGTTCATGTCCCCTAACGTGGCGGGCTTTACTTTCCGTTCTCTCTTGGCGCAATAAACAATCTGATGCACTTGGCATTAAAAGGAAATAAATTCCAAAACTAAAAAACGGAGAAGAATCATTTATTTACGAGAAATTCACCAGAATCTGAAGGCATCGCCGTTCGCTTCAGGTTGACATGATGTCATACATGAGAGCCTGTAATAGACATTTCACGTGAATATAATTGTGTCTATCGCCGTTGTGTTCTGTACGCACGGTGCGTGCATGCAAATGGTCGTCATGGGCCACCGTAGCATGGTTCTTAACATTTTAGCCAATTAGCGTCTTCTGCACCACGTTAGGGCACACTAATGCGATTTTCCGTGACTAAACGTTTGCGGCATCGGTCGCAGTTTTTCCATGTTTGTATAATTTGTACTTGGCCAAAATAAGGGAGGGGCTGTTTTTCTGGAAGGGATTTAATTTAGCTGGATTTAGCTGCAATGTGAATGGATTTCCAGTAAGTTGTCGAAGTGCGCCAAGTTAGGGGACATCACTATATACATGATGCCCTCAGCGGCAAAAAATTAGTCAAGTTTTTCAATTATTTAACATTTACTATTTGACAGCGGTAAGTCAGAATGCTCCAAAAACACCACAAGCTTTAAAGAAGAAAAGGTTTACTTTTTTTTCTACAATCAATAAAGAAAACTTCACCCTGTTTCAGAAATTGTTTTATCAGCCTCTTTAAGAACAAAAGCAAAGGATAAAATGGGCCTTTTCTTGTTGCTAGAAATGCGCTCCAAAAGCCAATCTCACGGAAATATTGTGTCGTCCAATCACAGCAAAGACAGTAACCGTTTACATTGGGCACCCGCTCCCTCCAGTGAGATCGGTACTCAGTTGACCAAGAATGCCGAGAATTCTGATAGATCTGGGTCTCGTGGCTTTGTTACCAGTTGGCCATTCGTAGAAGAACATGTTCTCGTCTATGACGTACTTGAAACTAGAAAAAAGGACATGAAATACAAGTTGATTATCAAAATGTCGTTCAGAAAGAAATATTTTGAAATAAAAGAAATATTTGTGACCCCGAATCAACAGCATAAATGACACCAGTTTTGGAGGTGGGGGAATACCCCACCCAATTATGTAATCTGTCCTCAAAAAGTTGCAATCATTTAAAAATCGCGTCAAATACAGGTTTCTTTTTTGAACAAATCATTGAAGTTTTTGGACAATCATTGAAGATGGATGGGGTTAAAAGTCTTCTTTTTAAAAATTCCCTTCTGAATTTCGTTAAAGGGTTATTTTCACGTAAAAGGAGAATGGTTTTACTTTCGGTTTTTGTAAAAAAAGAGTTAACTTTGATTCGTTCATTTTGAGATATTTGGGTCAATATCTCAAAACAAGGATTGTCAAATGACCTTTTGACCCCTGATACTGACCTTGGCTGACCCAAGCTGTTTACTGTTGCTAGCCCACCGCTACCAATGACCAGGTATTTCTTCTTATTTTTGAGGTTGGGAGTAGGACAACTCTTACTCTTCCAGAACGTTCTGTGTTCATTCCTGTTGACATTGTCCAAACCTAAAAAAAAGAAGGGTTTTAAAAGATGAAATTTAACAGTAGATATGAGTGGTACATTTTAAAGGCAGTACACATGATTAGTATCTCGAAAATCAGAAATGTTCACAGATTTACGCCTAACTTACACAATATAAACATGATGACCGTAGAAAACTTCCCCTGAAATGGTTTTGTCTGAAGTGCTATAGTCTTTAAAAAAATGAGTAAAACAATTAGTTTTCGTCTCATGAGACGAAAATTCAATTCGCCCCAAAACCATTTCGCCCTCAAACCACTCCACCCTAGTACCATTTCGCCCCAAATCACTTCGTCCAAACACTACATCGCCCAAAACCACTTTGTGCACAGGCCGTGGTTCAGGGCAAAATGGTTCGGGGCGAAGTGGTTTTGGGGCGAAATGACTGCAAACCCTTTTTTGACTGTTTTCTCAAAAGTTAGACGAAGTACGGAGCTGGTTTTTGCTCAGGTTGGTTTTAATCATGCTCATATCTTCAATCACACAGGGGGATAAAACTATCTGTAACAGTTTACCAATCATGTATACTATCTTTAAGCATTGCAGGCGAGGGGGGCGGGGGGAGGGGGTGGAGTTGCGGGCGCACCGCACCGACAGCAGCATGGAGTTCCATTTTGAAATTTTTGTTTTGAAACATATGCCAAGTTTATGAAAAATTACGAGGGCGTGTGGGAAAGGGCACATGGCAATTTCACCGACGCCTTGTAGTATGGGCGCCACTATTTTTCTATAGACCCAATCACATGGTCATCCGGGTACTTTTTGCGTGCAGTTGCCACGGCATAACATGGTGCCTGGAGCACCACAGTGGTCCAGCGGCATTGTACACGAGGCATGGCTTTTATGAATATAACTCTATGGTTAATAACCACTTACCACGCTTGATTGGGTTAATGATAGTCACATTGAAGTACTGGAGAGTCCCTTTCTGTTTTTTGCTTGTCACCTCCAATTCATACGCTGCACACAAATACACATGGTTCATTCTATAAATTTTGGGTCAAATTTTTCTGTCCCCTGTTACGTCTGACATCTTGTAAAATGTTGTATTTTGTAAATTCTCAGGACATATTATTTAAATGCTTTCTATTTCAAAGAGTGATTACATAAAGTACAATTCATAAAAATATGTTTTGAAGGCATTTTTAATAATACTTGTTTGGCAAATGGCAGTATGTCACGTGTAACAGGGACAGGAAAATGTCACACGTTTTATGTTGGTGTGTATTCATTCAAAGACTAACATTATCTGAAATTTGGTTGTCTTTCTAACTAAATCTAAACTCCTCAAAAAAGTTCGAAAAGTCAAGTTTGACTGACGATTTCTCTCTCATTACTAAATCATTTCCCTTGAATTTGGTATCATTGGAAAGCCCTGTTATTCCTCTTTACAGTGATGTGTCATTTGTTATGATTAATCAATTGGGGGATGTGCAGTATAGCGGAATACAGGGGTGGGTGGAAAGTGAAATGTCACAAAATTCACTGCTATTGTCATGCAGTGCATTCCCCTTTTGCTTGGAGGATGGGAATGTTTCAATGCACTTTTTGACAATAGCAATGCATTCCCCTTTTGCTTGGAGGATGGGAATGTTTCAATGCACTTTTTGACAATAGCAATGCATTTTGTGACATTTCACTTTACACCTGCCCCCGTATTCAGCTGTGCTGCACATCCCCCAATTGCTTATAATCATAACAAATGACACATCATCATAAAGAGGAATAACAGGGCTTTCCAATGATATAAAATTCAAGGAAAATTATTTTGCAAGAGAGAAATCGTCAGTCAAACTTGACTTTCCGAACTTTTATTGAGGAGTTTATATCGAGCAACAAAAGAAATGCAAATTTTCAGTTTAATCAAAATTTGAAAGTTTCTTTTGTAATTAAGTTGACATCAAAATATAAACATAACAGCGATATTATGGTTGTAACGAGTGTCCCTCTGCTCGAGTCCCAAGTCAAGTCAAACTGCCTTCGAGTCCCAAGTTAAGTCAAGTCAAACGGCCTTCGAGTCCAAAGTCAAGTCAAATCAAGTCAAGTCGGTTCAAGTCAAGTAGTGACGACAGTAAATTTGTTCAAGCTAATTTCAAAATTAACATTTTAAAAATGTAAATTTGTGCAATTCATACAAAGGTTTTATGTAGTGAACACAGTTTAAAAAAATGACAATTCATGACATGCTCGTCTTGTCTATAGTGACGCGGCGATGATAGTTCGCTTTTCTGAAACCAAATTTCATTTGGGTGGACCTGAAGTCAATCCAATTATTATGGTTTGGGGCAACTCAAGTGTACGTGTCAGTATAAGGCTGTGTTCGAGCGTACAGTTCTCGTTACTTCAGTGTAATGCGTGCACACTGCACTCTGGTCACATTACGCGAACAGTAAGTCTGCAGGTCACATGCACGAATGGCCATCAGTCAAGATGGCCGTCTCTTGCCATGACTGCACAAAAATACGCTGTTTTACTGCTTACAAAAAATGAAGAAAATACAGTAGTACAGTCGTGAGAACCTTTGCAAAATCACCGATGCCATCTAGAACAAACCTTAGTGAGCTGTTGCTTCAGTTATCGAGTTGACACGTTGAGCAAGTTCACCCAAAATTCCACCCGTATTCCGCCATCTTTGTACAAATCACATGCCACTCGTCAGGAGCATACTCTCACTGACCCAACAGTAGTATACTCGTGTTAACACGAGTGCACGCTCGAACGCAGCCTATAACTCAAACAACCATTATTTACTCACCGAAATGTTTTGATGACATGCACGCCTTCGCCTTCAGTTTGTCGAGGTCAAAATCAATGGGTCTGGTGGATGGTTCCTTGGCACATACACCTGCAGAAAAGTCATAGGCATGATATGGGAACTAGACTTGTCATATGGGCCCAATTTCATGGAACCCGTTAGCACAAAAATTTGTTTAGCACGGAATTACTTTGCTTTATTTCACAAAACTGGGTTGCCAGCCAAAATCGTAAGTGATGTGTATTTAATGATATTTTGCTCCTGTTCCTAAAAATACAATTTGACATACAATTTTGGCATACAATCTCATAAATCAAAAATGTTCACAGATTTACGCCTAACTTACACAATATAAACATGATGACCGAAGAAAACTTCCCCTGAAATGGTTTTGTCTGAAGTGCTATAGTCTTTGAGAAATGTGTAAACAATTAGTTTTCGTCTCATGAGACGAAAATTCAATTCGCCCCAAAACCATTTCGCCCAAGTGCCATTTCGCCCCAAATTATACTCCGTCCAAACACTACATCGCCCAAATGCCACTTCGCCCCAAAACCACTTCGTGCACAGGCCGTGGTTTTGGGGCGAAATTACTGCAAACCCCTTTTTGACTGTTTTCTCAAAAGTTAGATGAGGTACGGAGCTGGTTTTTGCTCAGGTTGGTTTTAATCATGCATATCTTTAATCACGCAGGGGGATAAAACTATTTGTAACAGTTTACCAATCATGTATACTATCTTTAAGCTTTTAAACATCACCATACAAATGTTGGACGGTGTTTTGGAACAAAAGTTGTTTTTTTCCTTGAGAAATGGTTAAAATCCTGTATATAAACGGGCTTTTACACATACCAGCAGCACAGACACAAATGTCCCCTTCACACAGCGTGCTCAATTGGCCTGAGCCGAACTCATGGGGATACACAAACTTCACACATTCCACGGCTGTTGAACAAAACAGAGAAAGAAAATAAAGCCACATTTAAATCACATGACTTCACCTTGAAATTACACACAACTCAATGGAAGACGGCTTGATCACTTTCTACAGATTCGTGTGTAATTTTAAAGAAGTAATAAAATAACACCAACATGGCTTAGTTAAAGTTGCAATGATTATCCAATTTTAGCAAATGAGTTCTCCTATATGCCTGATCCACATGGAAGCAATAAGCCTTGTGTACATTCACAAAGGCTCATAGTGTACATGAACATAAAATAATTCATTTAGTTTTTTGTGAAAATGAGTCAAAAATGTTGTCGAGTTGGCCTCAATAGACTGATCCAGTAAGCTCCGCCCATTGTGGAATTTACCAATCACAGCCCCAGGTTGAGGTAACCAAAAAGTGGATCTCCATTTTGGTTACCCGAGTCCTCAAAATTGTGTGCACAGAGATATGGCAAACTGCAGCATGAGTGACACAAAAACACAATAAACAATTTTATCAGCGCCCAGGATCTAGGATCCTTGCCGGTTTTAATCAACTCAAATACCTTTTTGTGTAAATCGATAAAACTTACACAAATTAGCTTGTCATTTTGCCATGTTTTGTATGCACTTTCCTACACAGCGTTTGTATGTGACCTGCTAGATGTGTGTCTAGTTGTACAATAGCGCGCGTAACGCTTAAAGCAAGCGTGTTGTACGCGTGTTGTCACAGTGCACATTTTGCTTTCGGGAGCGTGCAGTTTCTGTGTGCATGTTCCATATGCGCTGACCAGGGCGCGGCTGCAAGTCTGGCTCAAAAGTGTTTACGCGACTGCACACGTGCCTCGCACATGTGCCGTGTTGCTAGGCAATTGCTAAATGAGCGGAGCTTCCTGGATCGGTCTATTGTGTCCTCTAAATGAGTTCTGTGAGATGCAAAATGTTGCCGGAAAAAATGCTAAATTATTTTTGTGCTCAAAGCCTTCACTCTGCAATGCAGCTCAGAATACACACAATAAACTGCATATATTATAGGGGATGCGTCGTGATTAGAGGATGCGTCGTGATTAGGGGATGCGTCGCGATTAGGGGATGCGTCGTGATTAGGGGCGCGCCACGTTAGCGACATAATGACTGGTATTCAGTGTACTTACTTGGGTTGTAGTAATCATAAACACGGACGGCAACTGGTTGCGCTTTGCCGACGTGGAACATACGTTGTGCACCAAACTTGATGCGCGTAGTTTCATCTCTGGTGATCTGGCAAATAGAATTAGATTATACACTGTAAAGGGGCTCAATTCTATTTATTTCAATTACCAGTAATTACCAACAGTAGAATGACCGCCACTTACAGGGTTTAAATAAATTTTTGGGAAAAAAAGTGTAAATTTATATTTCATATTTTTACAATTTATAGTTTATGTTTCTGAATTGATGCATATATCTTTTCCGAAAGATGATTAAATCTGATTAAAAGAGATGGTGAAAACTAAAATAAATTGCCAAAAACTCTACACAAAACGTGTATTCTGTCCGTCCTGTTACGTTAAGTTATATGGAAAATCTATACAAGGAGGTTGTAGGAAAAAAAAAAAGATTTGCACTTAATTTTTGAAGCATATTTAATCAGTATTGCGCAACCACATTATGCTAATTTATGCAAATTAAAGATTTCACTCCTGTCAAAACAAAAATTTTCTCTCTATGTTGCATAGTACTATCTAAGATTTTAAAATATAAACCTGTACCATCTGTAGTTTTTGTGATATGCAGATCACAAAATAAACACACAATGTTTTCGTAATTAACGAGATTTTAACCATTTTTGAACTGTTTTGTACTTACATTGGCGAGGTAAAAGATGACTGATCGATCTGTGACCTCATAGCGCTCGATCAACCCCTTGCTTTGGGTTTTCGCCTAAAACCAAACACAAAGAATTTAGCAATTAAGGCTGCATCCGAATTTGTGGCTATGGCTGTGGCTGTGGCTATGCTGTTTTTAAGGACTTTCATTGTCCACCCGTAGCAACAGCCATAGCCAAAGTCACTAATTCGGATCCAGCCTAAAATTATCTTTTTGCGTGTAGCATTGCATTCTTCACTTTCAAATGGAGGTGTAGTTTAGAAAGTCACATACATACTATGCTATTGTTGCTACGTGGTGCACGTCATTGCCTAGCAACCAAAAGCTGCTTGCCTTATGCTATTCTCTCCTACAGTGGTATTGATTCTGCACTTTACATCTGCAACGTGCACCACATAGCAAAAATAATTTAGTCTGGTCACTGAATACTGAGTGTGCATGTAAAAGTAAGTAAGTCAATAAAGCAGACGCTATTCATGCAAAAGATATGATACGACAATTGTATGCAATAGACCAGGGCCCAATTTCAAAGAGCTGCTTAAGCGCTAGCTGAAAACGTGTGTTTACTGTAGCAAAAAGTTGTGCTAACGTTAAGGCTATTTCCCGGCCGCGGCGTGCTTAAGCATGCGCGTGCTTGGAAACCGCCATTGTTGCGTCACTATCTTAAGCAAAATTTGGCGCTGCGGTTAAGGTAGGTATTCAGTTGCTTACCGTTAAAGATGTCTATGAAATAGCCTGACGCTCGGTTAACGGAAAATGGGCTGTTAAACAGCTCTATGAAATTGGGCCCAGTTGCTTGATAGATTTGCAAAAGTCCTGTAGTCACGCCTTATATTTACATAAATGATAGAGTCCCGCCTTCGCTGTATGGTGCTCGCGTACGAGTGACTCAAGCACCATACTATATCTGGCAAATCGGCCCCGTTTCCAGGGGGTGCACGCTGGCACATGGTAACTGTGGGGTACCTGGAATACCTCGCACATTACTCTATGTATTTCAAGCTGGACCATGTTGATTGAACATGTTGATCAGCAACTTCAAAACCAGTCACATACATATAGTTTTTTCTACTTTCTTGAATGCATCACTGCAGTTTTGAAACGTTCCAGTTTTCAAAGTTGAAATCGATTTCAAGTCAAAAAACATGTTCCATCTTGTTATTTCGACGACAATTCATGATGACTACATGTTTCAACATGTTCATTTCAACATGTAATTTCGGATGGTCCAGCTTAAAAATGCATAGAGTAATGTGCGAGGTATTCTAGGTACCGCACAGATTACTAGGGGAGCAGGGGGCAGGGGGCAGGGGGAAGGGGGCAGGGGGCAGGGGGATTGAAAACTTTAGTTAACTCTATCACACTTACACCTTCTAAGTCGCTGGATAAGGGCTGGTACCCAGTGTACAATCCCACATCAACAATAGCCATTCCGGTCTTGTCTCCACGCAAATACCTAAAAATTACACAAGATATGGTAAAAATGTGGCAGTATAATATTCTTTAGATGTATTACGCCCTTATTCCAAGAATCCATACAAATTTTTTTACGTTATGGCCGAGCGGTCTAGTGCGTCGATCACTTAAGTTCCTGTGCTAGTACTAGAATGTAGGTTCGACTCCGGGCCGCGACGGGTTGTGGCACCTGTGCCCTTGAGAAAGGCACTCAACCACACTTGCTCCCATTCCTGTAATTGGCGGTCCCTCCGCTGTTGGATGTGGTGAATAAATAAAAAAATAGACACGAACCTGATTTTAATATCGTACTCAAAGATGTACTCATTTCCCGTGCCGGCCGCTCGGCCATTTTTCTGACTGTTCACAGACGGAGTCTGAAAGGTGTCTTCCCCGTCGCCGCTGGAGCGCCCCCTGTCCCTTACGCCTCGGTCAATTCTTCCGACCCTTGACCTGCTGTTCCCATTGTCATTTGCCACGTTGTCATCTACATCTTGTGACGAGGCGTCACCGGATTTGCCTTCTTGTCCGTTGATGACGAGGTCAAAATCGCATTTGCTGCTGTCGGGCTCCGGAATGTGGTATGTGGACTCAAACTGTGTGAATGAATATATTAAAAAATTTGGAACGTGAAACAGTTGTCAACAGTTTGCACACCTTACATTGGTTTACTGTTTAGCCATCTACAGCTGTTTCATGCTACTATTCTCGTCAGGAGTGGACAAGTTTGCGCTCCCGTTTAATGATGCACAAAATAGACCCTTTGCACCGGCGGCCATGACAGGAGGCAGGTTTTCTAATTTAAATGATGTGACAATAGATCCACAAAGTGCCTACTCATGCATGACGCACAGTGGCATTGTGACTGCCCCCTGTCATGGCCGCCCATGCAAAGAATCTATTGTATCGTGTCCACAATTTTTTTTATTAATGGACTAAAATATACTGCAGCAATTTCACTTTTAAAAAACCACGAAATTTTTTTAATTTTAATTGCATTTGGGTCATTCTATAAATTTGGGGTCCACTTTTTCTGTCCCCGTTACATCTGACATCTTGTAAAATGTTGTATTTTGTAAATTCAGGACATATTCTTTAAATGCCTTCTATTTCAAAGAGTGATTACATAAAATACAATTCATAAAAATATGGTTTGAAGGCATTTTTAATGATACTTGTATGGCAAATAGCAGTATGTCAGGTGTAACGGGGACAGAAAAATGTCACACGTTGGACCCCAAATTTATAGAATGACCCATTTTCTAAAACAATTTCGCAACTCTGTACTGTTATAGTGACAAAAACATTGTAAACGTTGTCCAAGATCAAATGGCTAAAAATCACTGTATACTTGTCACAGGATCAATTTTGATCCCAAGTCGAGTAAAACAAGTGTGAACACAGTGTAATTACCTTCAGTTGTCCCTGGCCCCCTCCCTGTGAGTCGATACGCAGAGTGAATTGAGAGCTTGTCTCAGGGATCTGAATTTAAATTTTAAAAAGGCATCATATTAATTTCAAATTAAAGAAATATCAGTGGTCTATGAACAAGTGCATTGTACTATAAAATTGGAAAATAGAAAATTGGAAAGAATTAGAAAATGTGTGTGAAATTCTATTTGGAAATTTGTTTAAAGCGGGCCTCCCACTGTGCGATTTTTGCCACTAATTTCCTACGATTGGGTACAATTTGATACGATTGTGTGTAGAGTCTGAAGACAGTCTCCGATAATCGTACCAATTCGTAGGAAATTCGTGGTCAAAATCGTACAGTGGGAGGCCCGCTTTACTCATGGTAGATGTGAATCAAAGCGAACCGAGCATTTGAGGGCGGATTCACACGAAGCTTTTTCGCGGGTAATTTGAACGCACGTCTTTTTTAGAAAAAGCGGTGTTAAGGGAATTTGAAATAAAAAGAGTGCATTAAAAAACACAGAATCAACTCGGGCGGAAAGAATTTTTGTTTCACTCAAAATTCCCATTACACCGCTTTTTCTGAAAGCGACGCACGTCAGGTTTACACGCGAAAAAGTTTAGTGTGAATTCACCCTTATAGAACTAGCATTTTGTGGGGTGTTATGGCCGAGCAGTCTAGTGCGTCGAACTTAGTTCCTGTGCTAGTACTAGAATGTAGGTTCGATTCCGGGCCGCGACGGGTTGTGGCACCTGTGCCCTTGAGCAAGGCACTCAACCACACTTGCTCCCATTCCTGTAATTGGCGGTCCCTCCGCTGTTGGATGTGGTGAATAAATAATATTTACAAGTGGAAACAGATTACACAAATATCACATAGTTTGAGGGTGTATAGTCGATATTAGTTCCCCGATGTATTGGAAGTTAACACGTTAGATCCCGAGGCTGAAGGCCGAGGGAACTAGTGTGTCAACTTCCAATACCGAGGGGAGCTAATATCGACTATCCACGCGAAATGAACCATGTGATATTTGTTTTACCATACCTCATACATATTCTTCCCCAGTTTGAAATCACTGACTGCAGGAAAACGATGAGTAAAATTTTGCTTGTGCAGCCATCTTTTTCATTCAGCTCGTGTGCGTGCACGTGTGTTGTACCAGCGTGGTGCTGTCGCGCGTACTACGAGCTATACACGCGGCGCCCGGTTGTTTCGTAAAGCACATGTGTAGTGCACTATTCCCGGGCTGCCAAGAAAGAATGCTTCGAAAAGCGATTGCGCAGTGTACTATTTCCCTGGCAGCCGCTTGCGCTTTTGGCATGTGCGTGGATAAACAGCAAAAATAACTACTGGCACCCGACGGGGAATGGACCAGTGAGACCACGACTCTCCTTTATGAGTATGCATGAGGTATGGTAAAATCCACATAGTGTATATCACAAACAGCAAACTATACAATGCATAGTTCCGACCTGTCAATCAACCGAACCCGCTGACCAATCACAACAGAGCTAGCAGATATCACCCACATAGGTCAAAGTGCACTGTCCCACAACAACATCACGCGATGTTCTGCCCCATACAACTTGTACAGTGTTGTATGCGGTGATCCGGGTGAATTTTTGGTTTCAAGGCCGGTCGTTTCGTTGTTCAAAGGTACGAAAGCATGTATGTCATGATATGACATCCCTGTATTACTGGCCCTTTGCTCAGTGTGTTCTAAGATAACTGTCGACCCTGAAACATGAATGCCTTTGAGTTTTCTACAATGAATCTGTGCTTTCCGTTGAAAGTCCCATTTGCTTTGTGCGTTGTGTGTCGCCATTTTGACGATAGCGTGTGAGCCATAGCAATAATATCCAAGGGGGCGGGGTTAACTGGGCAAAATCGGAACTATGCATTTTGTGACGTCTGACATTCCCCTACTATTTTCAAATCTGATTTCACTGCATCTGAACTAAAGCAATTTCAATGACTTACATCGATACTGGAGTGCTGCCTGACAATGGCATTGTGTTTTCGCAACATGATTCTGTCCTCAAACGTGGTCTCGGGGCAACTGATAAGACAGTCGATATTTACGTCGTTTTGTTGTGTCTGAAGGGTGTACTCGGACAATGCTTGCAGTGCTATTACGGTATCCTGTGGGAGAGGGGAAATTTTGAATTTTTAGTTTTAAATCTTTCAATAAAATTTCCCTGCAGTCCAACTTGCACAGGATTTTTACAAGATATACATAAGTTTGTTGAAAACAGTGAACTTGTGGATACCAAAGGCACTGATCGACCAATCACTTTGGAATAATTTTCAAGGTTGTTTCAATTCAGTGATTTCCTCTAGGTCCTATTGTCATGCAGTGCATTCCCCTTTTGCTTGGAGGATGGGAATGTGTCAATGCACTTTTTGACAATAGCAGTGAATTTTCGGACATTTTACTTTCCACCCACCCCTGTATTCCGCTATACTGCACATCCCCCAAGTGATTAATCATAACAAATGACACATCCTGTAAAGAGGAATAACAGGGCTTTCCAATGATACCAAATTCAAGGGAAACTAGACCTGTGTTCGTTCTTGACAACGAACACATGGCTGTTCCCTTCCTTTTTATGAACATGTGTGGTGTTCGAGACGACCTATTATCACCTATGTTGTTATATTTAACTATTTAATCATCTTGTCCCAAGAGAGCGCTATTTTATACGATGACGTCATCACTCACATTTTGGAAAGCTTGAGGCCCTTTGACATTAACACCCTTGACCCCGTATTTATACCCTCTACCATTTTCACACTAAAGGCCACTTCCCGTTTCGACCGGAAGTGAGCAAGGTCAAAGGTCACCAACCTATTTTTTAGATACCCCACCCTAGTTGAAGTGTAACACAACTGACCTCGTCCAAATATCTTGCACCACTTTCAAATGGAAAGGCAAGATCTGTTTGACCAATAGGAAACGAGGTCAAGGGTCAAGGCGTTTGCACATTTTAAAGACCTTTGTTTGTCATCGTATATGGCGAAGGAATCAAGATCGTAGGTCAAACGGTTGATTTTGTATTGTTTTTTTAATGTCTAATTTATTAAACATCATGCCCCTTTAATCTGACACGTGATGACGTCATCATAACGTAATCAGTTAAAGACCTTTGTTAGTTATTGTATATGGCGCAGGAATCAAGATAGTAGCTAAAATGGTTGATTTCTTACGGATTTTTTATATCCCATTTATTTTATTTGATGCCCCTTTAATCTGACACGTGATGACGTCATTATGACGTCATTAGTGAAAGACCTTTGTTAGTGATCATATTTGGCGCAGGAATCAAGATCGTAGCTCAAACGGTTGATTTTTTATTGATTTTATATATTTCATTTATCTGTTTTCATGCCCCTTTAATCTGACATGTGATGACGTCGTCCTGACGTCATCATTTAAAGACATTTATTAGTGGTCGTATATGGCGCAGGAATGAAGATCATAGCTCAAACGGTTGATTTGTTATTGATTTTTGAACATTTAATTTTATCAAATACCCCTTTAATCTAACACATTGAGCAAGGTCAAAGGTCGCCACCATATTTTTTGGATACCCCACCCTAGTCGAAGTGTAACACAATTGACCCCGTCCAAATATCTTGTACCACTTTCAAATGACAAGGCAAAATCTGTTTGACCAATAGGAAACAAGGTCAAAGGTCAAGGCGTGTGCGCATCTTAAAGACATTGGTTAGTCATCATATATGGCGAAGGAATCAAGTTCGTATGTCAAACGGTTGATTTTATATTGATTTTTGAATATTTAATTTATTAAACTTCATACCCCTTTAATCTGACACGTGATGACGTCATCATGACGTCATTAGTACTGTGCACAACTTCACATAGTGACCAATGTCCATGTGAAGTTTGAAGTCAATCATCAATGTGCAAGTGTCCGAAATAGCGTCTGAAAAAAGTGGAAGAAGTAAAAGAATAAAAAAAAAAAAAAAAAAAAAAAAAAAAAAAAAAAAAAAAGGAATAAAAATCGTAACGAAAACAAAGGCTGTTCCGACCCGAATCGGAACAGCCAATGATTTAGTAACAAGAGAGAAATCGTCAGTCAAACTTGACTTTCCGAACTTATTTTGAGGAGTTTATAAAAGAGTGAAAATTCACTCTCTCTGATAGATTAAGATTTCACTCTGGAAGGAGTCCTTTTTCAAAATTTGTTCAATCTAAACTTTGAGAGATTTTCACTATAAAACTTCTAGTCCCCTGTTTCACACTTTCAGATTTAAAGAGCATACTGATTACTGTAAAAGCTGAAATATTCGCGGTGGTTTATTTTCGCGCATTTCGCGCACCAGACAGAGCCCGCGAAAATAACAACCCGCGAAAATAAAAAAATTAAAAATACTAGTACAGTACTGTACACATGTTTTGATACTGCACACAAAACACCTCGCTAGACCGCATCATGCGTGTTTAGGCTTGCCTATTAAACTAGGTCACGATCGCACACTGTGTGAGCGCTACTGTGCTTGGTAACTTACGATTGACGCGCTGTATTATTTATTAATCGATGGTAGGCCTGCATTCTTGAAAGTGTTTTTCTTACTAAATGTAATTTTAATGAGGCAATTCTGTGAATGTTAAGGTGACATAATTTCCATCCGCGAAAATGTCAGTGATGTTGAAGTGCGCGAAAATATCTGTACGCGAAAATATTGGCTTTTACAGTATATAATTGTGATACATTTTAATACAAATTTCTCTTATCGAAAATGATAAAACAATTCCAATTACAACTTGCTAGAGTACCTGAGTAGACACGAAGCCTCCCTCATAGTTCTCTTGATTCGTCAACCAGTTTACGATAGCGTGAGTGTACGGCACCTGACTACTCTTCAGCAATGCGAGCAATGCGTAGCTGGTCGTCTCCACTTCAATGGCTTTAGGCTTGTTGCTGTACCAGTATGGCTTAGGACCGGCACCAAATGAGGAGTCGTCCGCGCCCCAGTAACGGAAATTAGCAGCTGTAATGAATGAGGCAGTATTGTAGTCATGACCAGCCCATTTGACAGTCTAAGTCCAAGACCAAAACCGAGACTAGCAGTGACAGACAACTTGCACCGGCGGCCATGAAAGGGGGCAGGTTTTCATATTTAAAGGGCCCCTGAAATGGTGTTTTTATCAATGAAATCTGTGCTATGGAACTAGTTTATTAATTTACAATCATAAAAACCCTACTTGGAAGTTGTTTGAGGGGTTAAAATCAAGGTTTTTATGCTAATGAAAATTTACATATGCATGAGCAAAGTGGTGATGTCACATTAGGAAAACACAGGAAAATCTCATTCAACTGTGCACAAAAGTTTCCACGATTTTCTCCAACTTGCTGAAACTTTTGTAACCCATGACGGTTTAGGTTTGTTTTACATGTTGCCCATTGCAAACCATGAAAAAACTAAGGCTGGAAACTTTTGTTTAGTAATAGCTTCTAAATAATACCTGGATTATAGTCGGCGATTTCCTTCAACTTCAAAATGGCGTCTTCTGCAATGTCTCTACCAGCAAGGGCCAATGCGTAGGCCGTGATCGCGATGGCATAAGGTCGCGTGAGTGACGGAAGCGCCGCCTCTAAAAACGACGTAGCATTAGCGACAGCTGCTATCTTGTTCTGATGAAGAATAAAAGAAAAATACAGATTTTACTGTATTTGAAATGTTATGGATGGGAAATTTACAGATTTTACAATCTATCTACACTCCACCAAAAAAGTTCTGTCACCAGTAAGACATTTGTAGATATTTATTATGAAATTGGATTTAATGTAGGAAAATAATATATCAAATTTTAGCTGAACATATCACTCAAAGGAATAAAGCTCAACGGAGTCCATGATGGCAAGCTTCACGGAACAGGAATGCAACAAAGGAGTGTGGGGTCGGAGTGAAAAACACAAAAAAACAACGATGTCAACTTTATTGCACTCAAGCAAGGGGAGTTACAGTTTAGTATTTTGCTTCCACCATGCCTAATGCAATGGCACGATTTAGATTGGACAATTTAACCATTCTGATTTAGATGTTTTTGACAAGACATTGATAAATCCAAACTCACTTTAAAATGTCCTAATTGTCTACACACAAATTGCCCAAATCACAAGTTGCATTGTTCTTTGGTGTTTTTCATTCTGACCCCACACTCCTTTGTTGCATTCCTGTTCATCTCTCTTGAGCTCTATTCCTTTGAGTGATATGTTCAGCTAAAATTTGATATATTATTTTCCTACATTAAATCCAATTTAATAATAAATATCTATAAATGTCTTACTGGTGACAGAACTTTTTTGGTCGAGTGTACATAAATACTGGTACAGAATGAAACATTGATTCTGTTCTTCATAGTCGTCTTACTTAGGGCCCGTCCAAAGTTGTCAAAATTGTCACAGTTGTACAGAGCGTAGTCTTTTTCAAGACCCGACCCAACCCACCCACTCCCCCCCCCCCACACCCCCTCCCCCCCCCCCCCCCCCCCCCACCCCTCCCCCTGTTTCCCCCACCTCCCTCCTCTCCAAATACTACTTATCAACATCTTTGTCACTACCATGAAATGTCAACATTTTACAGTGCATGATCCCCCTCCCCCTTCCTACACTTTGTAGAACCGTGAAAATGTGCACAACTTCGAACGGCCCCTAAAATCTATTTTAAATCATTTGGAAATTTTAAATTTCTTAAAATTTAAATTAGAAAGCAATTCCTAAAAGAACCAAGGAATTGACCGACTTACAACTCTGTCGCAGCTGCACTCAGTCAGGGCAATGAGGACGTAAGCTGTCAGCGATGCGGTGCCTTGAACGCCCCCCTGTTACAAAAAATGGGTGAACAATTTGAAATGATCAATAAAGATAGACTGTAGGATTGGAAGACTGTGTGATTGAGGATGTGTATGATAAAAACCAGCTCATTACCTTATCTACGTTCTAAGAAAACAATAAAAAACTGTGTCCATGCTTTCAAGAAATTGTGCGAAGCCACCGTCCTGTTTAGGCTGGTTCCCTGGCTGTGGAAAATGGAGCCATAATACCATGGTAGTCAGGGGACTAGTTATGTTCACATAGGGATGCCCTAGTTTTAAAAAAATGCACGTACACAGGCATTTATATAAGCATGAAATGATGAAGACAATCAAGTGGCGAGCGCATAGCGCGAAGCCCTAACAACGTGGTGCCATCTCAGGCAATATATAACCACGTGATGTCATATATGGCAGATACCATTTTTTTAAAGGGAAGCGTGTGCCCCCCACATGCCCCCTGGATCCGCCCCTGCTTTCAGCCTTCTTCGATATTTCGGTCAGGGTATAATTTGCGCATCTTTTTTGAAGGGATTTCATACCGTCATTTCGGCATGGTGCACCCTGTAGATTTCCTTGAACGAACCGACTTTCTCCTGTGTTTGTGTGATTAGCCACTCCATTGCGTTGCACGTTATGCTGTCATCGATGTGGACAAACTCGCGGGCTTGGCACATAACCTTGCTGACAAATGCAGTCAACCTGTTGTGGGACAGACAAATTCATTTATGCTGTGCTTAAATGTGGTCAGATTTGACCAGTGGGTGAGTATTTTTTTTTAAAGTCTCGATTCAAGTCTCAAGTCTTTAAGAGCAAGTCTCAATTTATTTGTAATGTCTTTAAGAACATACATGTATCAATTCTTGGGGCTTTTCCAAATCTCGGCTTCGTCTCTGTCTCCGTCTCCATAGGGTTTACATGGAGCCTGAGCCTAAGCCGAGATTTGGAAAAAGGCCCAAGTCTTGTCTTTAAAAGAAAGTCTCAATTCAAGTCCCAAGTCTTTACAAACAACTCTTAATTCAAGTGTGAAGTCTACAAGAGTAAGTCTCAAATTAGGGATTAAAAGTGGGTTTGAATGGTCTTAAACATACGTTTTAAACCGGATTGTAGGGGCATGGATGCTGATAATGGCCCAAACCAAAGGCGCGGGCCATTATCAGCGTCCAGCCCCCATCCGGTTTAAAACGGATTGTTTAAGACCATTTAAACCCACTTTTAATACCTTTTTTGTGTAAATTGGTAAAAGTTACCAAAAAAAGCTCGTCGTTTTGCCATATTTTGCATTCACTTTCCCTACACCGCATTCGTATGAACTGTTAGCTGTGCGTGAGTTGTTTTTGTTCGATCGCGCGCGTCATGCGTAATGCAAGCGTGTTGTTGTTTTGTACGTGCACGCACACGACCGGATACTTGTCACAGTGCACAATTTGCTTTCGGGAGCGTGCAGTTTCTGTGTGCGTGTTCCATACGCCCCAACCAGAGCGCGGCTACGGGTGCGGCCGCGAGCCATAGGCTCAAAAGTGTTTAAGACTGACTGGGCCTTTATCATCTGTTTAAAACTGCCCACGTGACGTGCTCTCAGCCAATAGGGATGCGTAAACTGTCTAAGGTATTTATGAATAACGTTTTAAGTCTTTAAAAGCAAGCTTCAATTCGAGTCTCATGTGTTTAAAAACAAGTCTTGATTAAAAAGCAAGTCCCAATTAAAGTCTGTAAGAGCAAATCTCGATTCAAGTTCCAAGTGTTTATAAAAGTCTTGATTTGAGTCCCAAGTCTTTAGGAGCAAGTCTGAATTCAAAATCTCACAAAGAGCATTCAAGTTTCCAAATCTTGACGAATACATCTCAATTCAAATCTCAAATCTATGAGAGCAAGTCTCAATTGAAGTATAAAGTGTTCACGAACAAGTCTCGATATTAGTCTCTAGTCTTTAAGAGAAACTCTCAATTCAAGTTTTAGAAAGAGTCTCAAGTCATGATAAGAGCAAGTCGTGATTCAAGCCTCACATTATTACACTAAACAGTATAAACAAATTGGTACAATGCTCACAATAATCAAAACAAAATGTATATTTTGCATCCAGAACAAAAATGAAGCTTACCATGTACTGCTGGGATATGATGGATTCGCTCCCCAGATGGAGAATGATCCATCGGGCCTGCGGTGAGCCAGTTCCTTTGCAACTCCTGAAAAAAAGTGAACAAATTGCTGTAAAAATTGCATCAATCAACAACTGAGCAACTGAAAAAAACAAAACAAACATTTCCTTAATGATGGAAAATGTTTTGTGCTCTGATCCAAAAAGTTAATCTGAAGAATTTTTTTTTTTAAAGATTGTGTTTTATTTCTTCAGTTTCCCAAACTAAACTCCTCAAAAAAGGTTCAGAAAGTCACGTTTGACTGACGATTTATCTGTTGTTACTAAATCATTTCCCTTGAATTTTGTATCATTGGAAAGCCCTGTTATTCTTCTTTACAGTGATGTGTCATTTGTTATGATTAATCAATTGGGGGATGTGCAGTATAGCGGCATACAGGGGTGGGTGGAAAGTGAAATGTCACAAAATTCACTGCTATTGTCATGCAGTGCATTCCCCTTTTGCTTGGAGGATGGGAATGTGTCAATGCACTTTTTGACAATAGCAATGCATTTTGTGACTTTCACCTTACACCCGCCCCCGTATTCAGCTGTGCTGCACATCCCCCAATTGCTTAATCATAACAAATGACACATCATTGTAAAGAGGAATAACAGGGCTTTCCAATGATACCAAATTCAAGGGGAATGATTTAGTAACAAGAGAGAAATCGTCAGTCAAACTTGACTTTCCGAACTTTTTTTGAGGAGTGTATTTGGAAATGTGGAACAAATAATATTACGTCCAACTTTCATAATTTCTCTTCTATAACAAAAGAAATACAAACTTTATTCTAAGACAAGTTTAATCAACATTTGAGAAAAACAAATTGTCTGATTAACATTTTACATTTTTTCTGTGAGCTTAAAATTCCCACACTTGTATTGACGTTTTTTGTCACAATTTGAATTTTTTTTTCTAATTAAGTTGACATAGAAACATTGAGATAACGGTTTCATGATGCTTAACAACCGACACCGTGTTTACACTCGAACCAGCAAAGGTAGATACAGACCCAGCATTTTTATTGCGACCGCAAAAGTGAACATTTGCCACGTTTAATACACTACACCTTGAATCGGCTTCAACTCGCCTTCAGAAACCGCAAAGTGTGTTATGGCACTAGTTCCAGATTGGTCAATTCAATCTACTACACGGCGGGCATCGCCCCAAGGACACTCAAATTGCTGAATCTGTATTCGGGTAGCGTTTACACTACAAATGACCCTGGTCTGATCCGCCTTTTTAAATTCACTTTTTGCGTTTACACTTAGCGCCTACCCGGTTTCAACTCCCCTTTATGGAAATTGCGGAGTTTGATTCGGCAAAGGCGAATCGAGTGTAAACTAGCCTTGACCAAGGCGTTGGGCTTGTCTTCTAGACGGCCGCTGAAGATAAAACTGAACAAAGCGCGCTTACGAGCTACGGAATCTGTTGCACGTATTGGCTCACAACGCGCCGCGCTACGACTATGCACACATGCACGTACATATATCGGTACGGTCCTAAACCCAACAGCCTTGATGGTTCTGCATTCAGCCAGCGAAATCATTACAGTAATAGGGAAACCACCCCAGCGTGAGCTGAGATTTCATTGGTCGACGCACGCCAGGCTATGTTTGAAAAACGCTATGATCTGCGATCCTCAGTTTGTTCATCCATAGAGCTATCTGAAGCAGTATTAAGAGCTCCTACAAATCATTCAGGAAAGCTGTCATATTACGACCGTTGTCCCCCACAAGTGTAATCAAATACGTAAACAGACAAGCACAATAAATGCTACGAACCCGAGAATATTTGTTGTTTTCGTCCATCGATCATGCCACGGTTCTCGTAACATGAGGACGCCATTACATGCATAATGCATGCTCGCGGCATTACGTGCTACTTATGAAGCTCTTGATTGGCTGAAGACAAATGTTAAATATTCATACCTTGCATACCCGCATATCCAAAGCCCGCCCATTTTCGGCCAAAACCGGCCGAAAATATAAAGAAACACATTAAACCCGGAAGTGATAGACTCTACAAGGCTGTCTATCGAGCTAGGCCAGGCCGTACGCAGCTAGTACGCAGTATGTATTGCCGTACGGGTTTACTACGGAAGTCGTTATCTCAAAGTGGCTCGTTTTGATGCCGTGAGCATGCAGTTTGTATGCGCTAGACTAAATATTCCCTTGTACAGCAAAAAACCTGCAGACGGCCTTGGACAAGGCTATGTGTAAACGGGCCTATATAGAGAGTTTGTGTGTGCTGGAAATTCCCACTCTCAGATTGACTGTTTTCTTTTTTTTTCAACCAAAAGTGGAAAAATTCTTCGCAATTGTTGTCGATATAGGCTACAGCTTTCAACATCTCGAAAAAAATTATAAAAGTTAACAAAAACTTTAATGACGGTTACTTGAATTTGTAAATAAAACTTCCAGTACATACCTTCGCTGATGTATCTGGTTGACGATGTCTCGAGTGCAGCTGTAAACTGACGAGTGTGTTTAAGGTACTTGTAGATATAGATGTTTGGAGCTAGGTAGAGCATCGTTTGTTCACCGCATCCTTGAGGAATTTTTAGAAGATTCTTAAGTCCTCCGATAACGGTCTCAACCACACTACCCATCATATTACCTATGGAAACAGATAAGTTTACATAACTTACACTACTTACAATATTAAAGTTAGGGATGTTGTCAACGCTGTAGTCCGAGTCTGAGTCCGAACATGCGTCCCGATTTTCAAAGACTTGGGTTCGGACTCGGACAGTCAGGACTTGGACTCAGATTCGGTTGGTAAGGACTCGGAGATTTGGGCCGAGTCCATCCGAGTCCAGTGAAAAAAATAAGTATACAATATTTCACAAAAACTACATTATACAGGCGCCAACAAATTATTTGAAGTGTCTATTGTAATTTATTTTGGGACCGAAAGTATTTCTAACGTGTGAAATAAAATTCTGAAAATGTATTACAGTAAAAACAGCACTTACCCATAACACTGACATGGACATCGTGAGTGCCAGAAATAGCTTCATCGTTCAACGTGTAGTGGATGACATCAAGCTGCCTTTCTTCATCCCATATTTCTAGATGTTGGGAAAAAAATAAAAACACTTTAAATTTCCAAATAACCATGCATACTTCCATAGCACATTTTGTTGGTAGGAATTTACAAGACGGCCACAACTATTTTTCTCCTTAAAATGAGAGCATGTGTGGTCTAGCGAGTATCCAGCTGTGCTCATGATCGAAGGGTTATAGGTTCGAACCCCACTTGTGCCAACGTGTTTGTGCCCGTGGGCAGGACACTTCATCTCAATTGCCTCGTCAACCCAAGCGATATTTGGGGAGCTGAATAGGGGGAATGCCACAATATAACTACTGATGGGATTGTGCGCCTTGGCCAGGTAGCCACCTAGTTGAAGCGAAATGGTTCTGGTGATTTCCTGATGGCAGCAATAATGCTAATGGCAACAGCGCCAGGAGTACCCTATGGTAGACATGTGCGCCATACAAGTGATTGAAGATATGCATGATTAAAATCAACCTGAGCAAAAACCAGCTCCGTACTTCGTTTAACTTTTGAGAAAACAGTCAAAAAAGGGTTTGCAGTCATTTCACCCCAAAACCACTTCGCCCTGAACGAATTCGCCCTGAACTACGGCCTGTGCACAAAGTGGTTTTGGGGCGAATTGAATTTTCGTCTCATGAGACGAAAACTAAATATTTTACTCATTTCTCAAAGACTATAGCACTTCATACAAAACCATTTCAGGGGAAGTTTTCCACGGTCATCATTGTTTATATTGTGTAAGTTAGGCATAAATCTGTAAACATTTCTGATTTTCGAGATACCAATCATGTATACTGCCTTTAACACTATGGCAAACACAAGGGGCTGTTATGTGATTAGAGATTTTGAAATTATAAATAAATTGACTTACGAACGTGTCGAAAGGACTGGTTCAGTCCCCCAACTATGGTACTTTCGGGTGAACCACGGCTATTTCCAGGATCAATGACGGCTGTCACAGTATCCCGGTGTCTGTAGCCTTCAGGCTGTTTTTAGACGGAGAAAAAAGACATTAACAGACTGACAAGTTTTTACTTTTAAAACTCTTCTAAAGGTAAGCGTTGAGAAGTTGGTCATTTTTTTCTCTTTAAAACGACTTATAAAGCATCAGTAAGTGCAGATTTGATGGGGGAAATTTTTTTTGAATTACACAAATTTAAGATTTTGTAAGGAAACACTTTTTGTCACTTTTTTCACTGTAGGCCACTTCTCTTACTTTCTTAGGGATTTCATCATCTACGACAGACGACAAAACGACTTCGTCGAGATTCCGCCATTACCGTCCTGCTGAATGTTTACGTTTACGTGAAGCACCTAGCTGCATAGTTGGTGCACAGCTATAGCTATGCTAACACATGTTATGCGCGCGTCCGGAACCCGCTAAATGACTATGCCCAGGGGCATGGCAAAGACTATGCCCGTTGGCATGGTCAGAATTCTACACGCGCCGGGTCTAGCTGATTCAATGCCCCCACTTTTAACCAATCAGATGACAGGAATCTACGCATGAGGTATATAACACTAATTATATACCTCATGCGTAGATTCCAGTCATCTGATTGGTTAAAAGTGGGGGCATTGAATCGGCTAGACCCGGCGCGTATATGCCCACCGGTCAATAGTCTTTGCCATGCCCCGGGCATAGTCATTTAGCGGGTTCCGGACGCGCGCATTACATGTGTTAGCATAGCTATAGCTGTGCACCAACTATGCAGCTGTGCGCTTCACGTAAACATTCATCAGGACGGTAATGGCGGAATCTCGACGTCATTTTGTCGTCTGTCGTAGATGATGAAGTCCTTAAGAAAGTAAGAGAAGTGGCCTACAGTGAAAACTGTGTCAGGTGAAATGTGCTACTAAAGTGCCAGGTGATTATACTACAATGTTTGCTGTAAATATACAACTTTTCCGCCGTAGACCAGCTTCCGAAATCGAAACGCGAAGGACCACTGTCATGACTGTATGATGTCTCGTTACTTTTAACCAACCAGATGACAAAAATCTACACATTCGGTATATAAAACAAATATTGACTGCTGTTTATTCGGGTCATGGTTAAGATTATAGGCCCTCGGTGATCTCGAAGCCATGACTATGCCCCTCGGCTTCCGCCTCGGGGCATAGTCATGGCTTCGAGATCACCTTGGGCCTATAATCTTAACCATGCCCCTCATTGCAGTCAGTATTTGTATAATATGACACGTACCCGAACAGTCAAGAACTTGCGGATACCATCTCTGTAGTGCCTAGAAGAGTTAGTAATGGCAACCACCTCGATGGGAAGTCTCTTTGCTTCCAGAGGCACGATGATAAACTTGACTGAGGCAGATTTCTTGGGTAGGACGTTTATGGTGATACCTCGAGAGTAGCCGTCTTCAGGTGCCTCAGAGCACATGCTCTCTACGCCTTTAAGATGAACTGTCACCTGGTGGGAAAAACAAAGCAGAAATATATTTGCATTGAGTTTATAATGATGGTCATGATTTTAAAATAGGCTTGGGTGACTCCTCTTACACAATTTCTTTTTGCTATGTGATGCACGCGGCAGGTGTGAAAAGAATGGCATAAAGCAACCAGGGGCCAATTTCATAGCGCTGCTAAGCACAAAAATGTGCTTAGCACAGGATTTATTTGCTTTATAAAATGGATTACAAACCAAAATTATACACCAACTTGTGTTGTTTGCAAAAGTACGGTAGGAGAATACCTTTCAATACACATCACTTACGATTTTGGCTGGCAATCCATTTTTACAAAATAAAGCAAACAAATCCTGTGCTAAGCAAATTGTTTTGCTTAGCAGCGGAATGGAATCGAATTTGAATGGAATTGCGATTCCTATAAAATGAATCAGAATTCATTTCAAAAACGTTAGAATTTCCCAAGCCTACTTTCAAATTGTCACTCAAAACATTGTGGTTTTTAATTTCAATTTGGCCATCATCAAATTACAATCTTTGGCACATTTATCTTAGTTCAGTGCATGCTAACAGTCATGCATAATGTATTTTTCATGTTTGACATACTTGCATAATGCTCTGATGAGCGCAAGTAAAAAGTGTTTTTTTTTTTTATAAATAAAATGGTCACATTCTACACTTGCCTTCAAAAGCACATCTACATAATTGTAGACAGTCGCAAGTATCTCAATTTGTTCAAATCTCTGCACGGAGTACGGCATGCTTAGGTCGAGGAAAAATGGCGGTCGGACTTGTAGCTTAATGGGATCTGCCACGCACATGTCGTAAGACTCGGACACACCAATAGCCTCAATCACCCACGTAGTGACAGTGTCGGGGAGGGTGACTGGGTGTCGAATGTAGTCATGATCGCTGTCGGGAAAAAAAAGCGAATTTTTTTTTATTTAAAGCAAAATTTGGAGATTAGAATGCACTGTACTCACAATAAGTTAGGGATATTAATATGTTGTCAATTTTGGAATTTTTTAATTTTTGTATTTATTACCCAAATATCAGACAAATTTAATTTTCATTTGTTTGCTACAGATTTTGGATGGGAAACGGCGACAGGGCGGAGGATCCCGACGCCCTGTTTACGGGTCTAAGACTCACCCTGTCTCCAACTGGTCGAACAACCAACTCTCAGGAAAATGCGTCCTCACAAGGATATCTTTCAGGTCTACCGAGTTGAATTCGTCATCAGCAACACTACGCCCTCGGCCTGAACTATTCAATTTCTGACAACAATCATAGAATGCCGTGATTGCTGGGTCTCCTTGCAATCTGCCCTTGTGTATGGCTAACAACTGGGCACGCCGTTTGCAACTTAAATCTTGAGACTCGAGTTCTTGCAGCCCCTTTTCGCAGTACTTCCTCAAAAGATCGTCTTGGTAACTGTTTACTGGAAGAGAAAAAGGATATGTACAGGGTCAAGAGTAAATTTGGCGACTCCGGCATTTTCGGAATTGACTCCGATTCCAAAAACAAATCGCGATTCCTTTTAGAATCGATAACATTTTTCATGGGATAACATTAAAGGTAGAGTACATCATTTGCAGTGACCCCAATTTTTTTTTTCATGAGTTGACAAGAAAAATCTTACAAAAAGATTTAGGGCGTGTTTGTTTCGGACGGATCCAGATTCAGATCCCCGCAGATCCAAGGTGAACTCGTTCACTTCGCGCACATCCTGATCGAGATCTGTGATCTGTGGAATCCTTCTCGAGAGATGGTTCAGCGCTAGATCCAAAATGGCGACGTAAACATCGTGGAGATTTTGTGTGAGTAAAACCGTGTCGTTTCAGTTTTCAGAGGCAACACACTATACAAACAAATTTAGAATGCTTGTTTATTTACGACGAATGTCGTGGGAGAAATTTGGAACAGAAATTTTACAAATTTGGTAAATAAATTTATAAATTTGGTAAATAAATTTATAAATTGCAATTCACGTGATTTGAGATCCGAGTTGAGAGCGGTTTCGTTTGTTTCTGCGCGGTAAAACAGATCGGGATTTGGATTCGGATCTGTCATGAAACAAACACGCCCTTAATAACAATGGTACCAAACACCACATGAACTTATAACAACTGAAGGTGGTTTTCTATAAAAGTCTTTTGCAAAAGATTTGTTTACCATTCAACTTATCACAAAAGTCATGGATGGATTTTTTTATAAATTATTGATCGCTCTTAAATTTCGAGCTAAAAAATGTTGTTGTGCCGAATTCATTTTGCCGAGCCAAATGGCTTCAAACGTCGTGCTTGTGCCGTGTCGAATTAAAAAAATTAAGTTGAATTTAATTTGACACGGCATAAGCGTTCAAAGCGGGCCTAACAATCATATAAAATACCTTCCAAAAATAAATCCAAGGGAAGAAAATGGGAATTTTGCAATGTCCAATTTCAGTGCGGAACCAGATTAGTTCGATTAGTATCCGAAAATATGCAGTTTGAGAATGCAAAATTTCAGAATGGTAACGGAAAAAATATTGCGAATTTTATCTGGTATCAAAACACAAAATGGGGGGAGGGGAGTGTTTAAAATTGTGATCTGGACACGCTCCTTTAAAGGCCCAGTGTATCATTTGCAATGACCCCAAAAAGTAATCGACGAGTTTACAGGGGAAAAGTTCTGAAAGTAAAGATTGAATTAATAGCAAACTACCCATTGAAAGGTTTCCGCTCAACTTTTACAATTCAACTTATCAAAAAAGTCATGGATGGATTTTTTTATAAATTATTGATCGCTTTTAAATTTCGAGCAACACGTGCGCTTGTTTGGAACATTTCCCAGTGTGTGCGTGCACATACTTGATGGCATTTAATACACAGTTGGGTAATTCCCAAACTTAAGGGTCCAAAAGTGTGACATGCTTTTTAAGATTTCCAAGTGTTTTTAATGATTGAAAGTGGTTTCCCAGTAGAAAATAATTTTTTTTATTTTAACAAATGCCACTCAAATTTAATGTTTGTGTGTAGATATGGCACCAAGATTAATGCAAACTCATTCTACAGCCAATTTTCATTGGCGTAGGTAACCCGGGACACCAAACTCCTATTCAATACCATAAAACAAATTGTAAGCCTTTATGGTCTTTTGTTTTGAATATTTTTCAGGAATCAGAAAACAAAATATTGAAGAAAATTATGCTGCCCCCTAAAATCACAGGCCACAGTCCATTACTGAGAATTTGTGGTCGTAAGTGGTGATTTTTTAAGCAGAGAGTGTCGTACGTAACTGGGACACCAAACATTTTGGACCCCTAATTTTGGGATATACCCAGTAGCTGGGATTTCTACACGGCAGTTTTATCAACATGTGCTTTTAATCACGAGTGGAAATATCGCCCTTTGTAACAGTTTACCAAGTACGTACTCTACCTTTAAATATTCCGAGCGTGTTTAAGTGCGTGTACATTGACTGTACTACATATTGTGGAGTAACTTACAAATGTCGTCTCGCTTAGAGGCACTCAGCGACCGCGCAGACCGTCTTGTATCGGCTTCACATCCCATTGCTAGAAACAAGAGTTAAACAACGGTCAATGAAGTTTACCTACTGAAACAAGTTTACAAACCTATAGACCAATCCGGTAACTGAAGGGCCAAATACATTGGCAAACCAAATAGTAGTTACATACCAATAGTACACAAATATTGACTGCTCATGAGGGTGATGGTGCAAACTATCATCCCGAGGTAATCGTGAGACAGCAGGCCTGCTATTTTCCCCTCGAGGGACGGTAGTTTGTACCATCACCCGAATAAAGAGCAGTCAATATTTGTTTTATATACCTCATACATTGATTTATTTTGTGTCAAATGATTGGTATTTCAGGACAAAATTGAGTTTTCCGAGAGCCATGTCCACGTGAACGCGTACACCACTACTAGTTGCTTCACACGTCACGTACGCCCGCACGCTGTTGCGTACGCCCGTACGTGCTGGGTATTAGTACTATCCTTTAACCTGTGACACAAAAGGTCAAACAATAGTACTTTTTCAGTTGCGCACGAAAATGGTTGAACTAATCCATGTCGCGTGATCTGCTGTTAACCAATCAGTGAACGAGAATCAATGTAGGAGGTATAAAACAGTTAGTATATGTGTCTTTCCACAGTAATGGGGTACATTTCTGTAACATTCAAGATCTTAGGTCCCAGTACACTTCAAATGTCTTAATTTTATCTTGAAATTATCAAACTGAGGAAATAACATTTTCACCAAGGAGTAAAAGAAAAAGAAGATATTCCTACAACATACATTTGTGAAAACCCCGTGCACAAATTTTCCTAATACGCATGTAACAAAGACGGAAAAAAATGTCACAAAATGGTCTGTCCACGTTACATACGTAATAGGAAAATTTGTACACAAGCTTTTCAAAAATGTATGTTGTGGCAGCAATTTCTTACCTTTTTGGGCAAAAGTTATCTCCTGAGAACAAAACAAGGACATTTCTTTAATTCTGAGATAAACTAAAGACATCTGAAAGGAATTATTGACTTATTTTTCAAATGTACCCCATTACTGTGGACAGACCCATACATACATAAATGTACATACCTTCTCTTTGTGGAACTTGTAATTCAGCATTTGTCATAACAGCAACTCCAGCATCCTGATATAAAAATAAACCACAAAATGGATTTTGTTTTAACCTAAGTAAGGCCCTCTTCAAACGTCGCGCTTATGCCGTGTCAAAATAAATTCAACTAGGCACGATGTTGGCACGGCGTTAGCACGGCAGTGGCTTCAAACGTCGAACTTAATTGCAAACTCCCAGTCGAGCTTAAATACATCCAACATGGCGGATGAGTACTGTGCACAACATGGACGTTGTACACGTGCGTTTTCCATTCTGCCCATTGTTTGTTGGTTTTTTCTTTACTCACATACGCGCTGCGAGCATGCGCATTCCTAGTCGTGAACAAAATTGCGGACCAACTTCGAACTGGAATTAAATTTGACACGGCAGAAGCCAAGCCGTGCTTGTGCCGCACTAAATTGAGTTAGCACGGCAGACGCTGTCGAGCTAAAAAATGTCACTCGTGCCACTTGAGGCAAATATCTAACGTGTTTGATAATTTTGGCCTCGCGTGCCAAAAGTCTCACTGTGTGCGCTAAAACGAAAGGCAAGTGCTTACGACTCATAGAATGGATTCACGGTTCACAACGTTTAACCCACTGGTAAAACCACTCTAACACACGTCAAAATAATTGTGCGGAGTGCCAACCAGTCTTTTTGTAGTTGGTAAAGAACGCGTAAGTTTTTTTCTTTTCTTTTTTCATTCTGCCATTTTTAGTTTTCTTGTGTTTTACAGTCCTCACCTTGAAAATATCTGCTGCAGTCTGGCCCCCTCCTGGCCCACAGCCAAGGTCATATCCTGCCATTCGTTTGAACACCTAAAGACATGACGATAAGGAAACAAGACCAACAATCAGTTGCATAGCCTAATAGGTTGTATGTGGTTTGGGGAAAAAAATCTACCCTCAAATAATTTGGGGTAACGGAATAATTATAAGCTTTAACAGGCATGTGTTTCTGTCAGACAGGGCATATTTTTTAAAGAGCGGTCGACATTGGTGCGTTCGGTTACTACACAAACATTTTAGATTTGTAAGGCTTAAAGATAGTATACATGATTGGTAAACTGTTACAAATAGTTTTATCCCCCTGTGTGATTGAAGATATGCATGATTAAAACCAACCCGAGCAAAAACCAATTTCGTACTTCGTCTAACTTTTGAGAAAACAGTCAAAAAAGGGTTTGCAGTCATTTCGCCCCAAAACCACTTTGCCCTGAACCATATCGCCCTGTGCACGAAGTGGTTTTGGGGTGAAGTGGCATTTGGGCGATGTAGTGTTTAGACGAAGTAATTTGCGGCGAAATGGCACTAATTGTTTTACTCATTTCTCAAAGACTATAGCACTTCAGACAAAACCATTTCAGGGAAAGTTTTCTACGGTCATTATGTTTATATTGTGCAAGTTAGGCGTAAATCTGTGAACATTTCTGATTTTCGAGATTACCAATGATGTATACTGCCTTTAAGGCTATGCATGGTGGAAATCAACATGTGTATGGGTTTGCAGTAGCACCATGTGAATCTCTTTTGTATATGTGTGGTTCTGAAAAGAACTGGGGCGCGTTCAATAGCACAATACGTACGCCGGTATTGCATACCAAAAACGTTGAATGGAACCGAACGCACGGTATTCCCAATACATATTGCATCCCAACGATTCCAACTCGAACGTAGTACGCTTTCCATACCAAGATGGCCGACGAATAAATTGTGACTACGGCCTCGGGGTTTCAAGTCAATATTTTGCTTCATAGGAATTCAACATTCAACGTGTCAAGAAGAATTTCGAAGTGTTTATTCTTCGACTGTGGAAGACCACTACCCGTTGAGTTAGCAGTTTTGATTTGCAATTTAATTGTCGGAATCTTTGCGTTAAACATGCAGCAGTAGTGCTTTGCAAACCGCGTTGCCTACAGTAGCCATGTTTGATCGTACGTTTTGGGATACAGTCGTTCAACAAGCCGTTTCAGTTGCAGCATACTGACACTGCCATACGTATTTCGGTATTGTGCTGTTTAACATGCCTCTGGTGAGTGTGAACTCAACGTGTCAAACACAGGCATGAGAATGGAGATTTGTAAAAAATCAGGAAAAATAATTGTATTTCAACAACCTGCGAAGCCAAGGCGTGGGAACTTTAAAAGCTCTCTGATGCATTTTAGAGCATATCTGGGGTTGTGTTTAAGGTAGATTTTCCCTTAAAATTCAGAGGAGATATTTTATATTTTTTAATAAAAATAGAATCAGTATTTCACAAACAATACAACTTCCTGAACTGGAAATGTATGGATCAAAAGTAAGTTTCAAATTAAGAAAAAAAGGCAGAGAAAAAAAACAATTTCTGATTCCGATCACATGCCTTTCAAAAATAGTCTTGTAGGTCGGAAAAACGAGAATGGAGTTTTGAAATAAAAAGAAGGAACCAATAAACAGACTGACTCTAGTCGTGAATCGAGCTTGCTCAAGGTTGCCACAGAAGATTTATTTTCACTCACTTTTTTACATTTTCTTAGCTTTATATCCACAGCTTACCACCCCCCATTTTTAATCCAAATTCACATTGAACTCGGAGACCACATATTTGGAGGTGAAAAATCAGGAAATCCTGATAAATCAGGAAGATTCTTATGCCTGCAAACAGTATGCTGATTTGATTTGAAAACGAATATCTGATTTAGAGGATGAAATATATTTAAGAAGCCTAGATTATTTAAACACGGTTAATTTAAATTAAAAGTTCAATTATTTCTCTTTTCTCGAGAACAGACAACATAAAAATAATTATCACGCGTCTAGCAATGCTCATATTAACTTTTGTCCCATGACGCACAGCTAACGGATTCAGGATTTTCCAAACAGGGGTTCGTGAAATATTTAAGCACGAAATGGTGAAGACAATCAAATGGCGAGCGCGTAGCGCGAAGCCCTAATGGCGTGGGGTCCGGGGCCCACTTAGGGGCCCCGAAACATTTTGGATTCTAGATGCTCTAGATAACCCAACGGTTGCAAAAGTTATCAATAATAAAACAATAAATTTATATTATTTTTTTTTTTTTTTAGAAAAAGGGGAGCGTGTGCCCCCAATTCCCCCTTGGATATGCCCCTGGCCTTTCCATGTTAAACTCTTGGTGGCGCTTGTACTGTGGAACACCCGAATTGCTAACTGACCTTCTTTTGCGTGAGTCGATGGTAGTTCCGTAGCGCATAGACTGCTTCGTCCACAGCCAGAAGCCCGATGGTGGTTTCCTCAGTTGCACCGACCCGAAGCATTACGTTCTTGTTGCTACCGTCTGTTTTAAATATCCTTTCACCATTGCCTTCTATGCCTTCGCCTTCAAATGTTAATGCAATCTTACAAGAAGGAAACAAATAATTTGTTAAGCTTATACATGAGATTTACAAACACCAAAAAGAAAAACTAGTAAACTATTTTGAAATACCTGTGAGTGATAGTATACAAATATTGACTGCAATGAGGGGCATGGTTAAGATTATAGGCCCAAGGTGATCTTGAAGCCATGACTATGCCCAGAGGCGGAAGCCGAGGGGCATAGTCATGGCCCCGAGATCACCGAGGGCCTATAATCTTAACCATGACCCGAATAAACAGCAGTCAATATTTGTTTTATATACCGAATGTGTAGATTTTTGTCATCTGGTTGGTTAAAAGTAACGAGACATCATACAGTCATGACAGTGGTCCTTCGCGTTTCGATTTCGGAAGCTGGTCTACGGCGGAAAAGTTGTATATTTACAGCAAACATTGTAGCATAATCACCTGGCACTTTAGTAGCACATTTCACCTGACACAGTTTTCACTGTATAGGCCACTTCTCTTACTTTCTTAAGGACTTCATCATCTACGACAGACGACAAAATGACGTCGAGATTCCGCCATTACCGTCCTGATGAATGTTTACGTGAAGCGCACAGCTGCATAGTTGGTGCACAGCTATAGCTATGCTAACACATGTAATGCGCGCGTCCGGAACCCGCTAAATGACTATGCCCGGGGCATGGCAAATACTATTGCCCGGTGGGCATATACGCGCCGGGTCTAGCCGATTCAATGCCCCCACTTTTAACCAATCAGATGACTGGAATCTACGCATGAGGTATATAATGAATGATAGCTGATTTTCAATATCTCGGTTTTGAATGCCATTTACAGGACCAATAAAAGAGGAATAAATTCTTTCCCTGATGGCGATACTGTCTCTTAAAAAAGGGTCACACAAACCATACTGCAAAATTGCATATTTTCTTCAGAAACAAGTTTAATAAAAAATTCATTTATAAATTAATTTGACATTGATATATGGGTCATTCCATAAATATGGGGGCCAAAGTGTAACATTTTGATGCATTTGTAAAAATGGCCTTTTCAAGTTACCAAAATATTTTGAAGAAATTTCCGTGCAATTTCTGAATAGTGTAGGATATTTGAAACAATTTCTAAACATTTAGACATGTCTTGGTGTCATAGTTTTGATAATATTCGAGAAAATTGTTTAACGACGTAAGTGGGGACATCAAAGCATTTTTTAATTCTTACGATTACAAGTCTTTTTGACCAGGTTCTTTCTGGAAAAGGTAGCTTCTGGTTTTACCCACCTGTAGAACCTGTACCTTATAAATTCAAATTATATTATGAGCAAAATTTCAATAATTCTTCAATATAAATTTCAAAATGTCAGAAGATCGCACCAGTTTATTGAATCGTTCTCGTCATGTTTTGGGTAATATTAACAGGCAAAGGTGTTGTTCGATTTACGAGGCCATATATTGTTCATATGCTAAGGGTAACCGTCCTCTGAAGCCTCGTATGTATAAAAATCAACTCCGGAAGTGTCACGACGTAAAGGGGGACACTGGGTCCCGTATTTATGGAATGACCCTTATGCATGACCGCATGAAGCTTGTGTGTACTGAAAATGTCCACTCTCAGACGGACGGCATTTTTGTCCACCCAAAAGTAAAGAAGTTTTTACACTGGTGAAAACACAACCCGCGAACAATTTATTTGTTGATAATTTTTGTAAAAGTCTGCATGCTTTGCAGTTTGCGCGCATGGAAAAAGATTTGCAAAGTCAAAGGATCGATTTTCAAGAACATATTTAGGAGAGAATGCGATTTAGTTTGCGTCAAGGAGAATAAATATTAATGAGGGTTTGTTTTTGCACTGTATTGTTGATGTCCCCCAACGTGGCGCGGCCACTAACGTGGCGGGCTTTACTTTCCGTTCTCTCTTGGCGCACTAAACAATCTGTTGCACTTGGCATTAAATGGAAATAAAGTTCTCAAGTACCTTCATAAATTCCAAAACTGAAATACGGAGAAGAATCATTCAGTTACTAGAAATTCACCGGAATGTGAAGGCATCGCCATTTGCTTCAGGTTGTCATGACACCATACACGGAAGCCTGTAATAGGCATTTCACGTAAATAAAACCAGGCATACTGGCGTTGTGTACAGTGTCACAGTGTGTGCGTGCAAGTGGTCCTTGTGGGCCATCGTAGTAAGGCATCAAACCGTTTCAGCCAATCAGCGACGCGCTCCACGTTAGGGGACAGTCCGGGCGATTTCGGGAAAAAAGTGTTCATCGTTTTGTCCCGATTGTTTGTGTTATTTTGTACTTGTTGATGAGTCAAAATATTAAAGTATTACTTTTTCTTGGAGCCTATGAATTATACTACAAGGTGTGTAAGTTTCAACTAATTCTGCTAGGGGGTTTTTGCTATAAGGTGAGCGGATTTCCAGTGAGTTGTCGAAGTGCGCCAAGTTGGGGGACATCACTATATACTCAAGTGTGCACCAGACACACTATGAGAAAAAATTCATAGCGTGCTCGGGTGGGACTCGAACCCACGACCTCCTGCATACTAGGCAGACGTTTTATACCACTTGACCACCGAGCTGGCCGATGTGGAATCATTTAGCAGTGGGTACCACAACTAATGAGAGTTCAGATTTTAAGATCTTTAAGATCCCAATTTTAAGAGAATATTTTAGCATAAGATTACTTACCGAACTTTCGCACGTCTCTTCTACTTCCATGAACAGAGAATCGGCGACGATGCGGCCAGTCGTGCTCTTGTAGTATGCAATAACGCGGGATGAGGGCGCCATCTCGTGGGTGATCAGGAAGTTCAAGTTCATGCTCTGCGAGATTTGACTTGATTTGACATCTCGAAGAACAATTTTCCCACCGGCAATAACCTGACATGGTTAAAAAGGACAGGACAGATTAAAAAAACATTAAAAGATACCTAAGAAACAATGACATTATGTTCAACAAGTGCAACCCGTACACAATTCAGGGATGAGATTCTTGGAAAATGAAAAAGTCGAAAATCCAATGCATGTCGACGGCGGTCCTCAGTGAGTCTTGCCAACTCGACCGTTTGCCAACTCGACCGTTTGCCAACTCGACCGTCTGCCAACTCGACCTATCAGAGCACAAGTAAGACTTACATGTAGACCACACAACACTATACTGCACGTGTAGTTCGAGCGGCAACAACAATATGCATGAACAGATGAACACCAAATGGCATCATCTGTACGTATTACAATTTCCACGCCACAATAATCATCAGACGATATCGATCAATAAGATCAAAAGCGCTAGCAGAACGCATTCAGAAAGACATTATGACCGTGACAAGGAAACACAATAGTAAGCAGAAAAACTGTTTTATTATGCTCACAAATTTGTCCAAAATAAAAAGTTTTGTTTCATAGGTTGGGAATTTCATGATAAAGTCGGAACTTTCGTGTAGAAAGTCGGATCTTATTTGTAAAGTCTGAATTTGAAAGTCGCAAAGTCGGAATTCTGCCAAAAGTCGGAAGAATCTCATCTCAAGAAATATGAACCACTGAAAAATGAATACAAAGTTCACTAAGAATGCCAATTGCCGCTTCAGTGCACACATTGTACACTGAAACCCCTCAACCAGTACTTATAGCCCTGCATCATCAAGAGTCCAGCATTACTTCTGAAGACGAACAGAGCACGCTGTTCGAAACGTTGAGTTCACACTCACCGGTTCTTTTCAGAACACATATACAAATGAGATTCACATGGTGCTACCGTAAACCCATACACACCTCCATTAATTGCCATTAAATCTGCATGAAAATTGTGAATTTTGTTTGATTTTCACATCTGAAGTTTTGGTCTCTAAAATTACAATCATATATGACAAAATATATCTGCAAACTCACAGTTGTATTTAAGCAACAAAAGCACAGTCAAATGCCAAGATTGTTTATGGAAACTTAAAGAAAAGTGGTACTTACAAAGAAGTGTAGTGCTGTTTGGACATGCTTAGGATGGGTTAATTGTACGTCGATGGAAAGAGGTCCTGAATTCTGTAAAAATAAAATGTTCAATTTTTTAATATACTTTCAGGCAAAATTAACCCCTTTCGTGGCAGTAGACTTTATTTCAAGTCCTGTCTGTGTATGCCTTGGGGGCGTTTATACAGAATTAAGTGGGTCTGTACTGCCGGGACAGAGCTGGTCTCTCAACTTGCTGGCTTGGGCTCAAGTTGGTGTTTCTGTTTTTGACTTGTGACTTTACTTGGGAAATAAAAATTATTTACAACTTAAAATAAACACCAGTCATTAAGTCTCCAACTCCAGAGACAAACAAAGCCAGGACTAATTGATATAAAGTCTCCCGCTTCTGGGAAATAAATAGGAAAATGGCTAGCTGCTATGAAGGGGTTAAACAAATAATTATGCTGCTTGCGAAGCCTAAAAAATTAAAGTTTATTTTACTTAAAAGACCTGGTCCAGATTTTTCCAGAAAATGGATTTCTTTCTAACATACCAATAATATAAAATGCCTCCCCAAAATACTATCTATGGGAAGAAAACAGAAAATTTGCAATCTCCAATTTGGATGTGGAAGCAAAAAGGTTGGTGTAATCACTGCACTGCTTTATGGAGCGGATAAATTTAGTTTACAAAACACCTCGGTAATTTTATGACGATATCCTTGAAAATATACGGATTGAGAGCACGAAATTTCAAAATGGTAATAAGAAAAATATGACAAATTATATGTGACCGGCTCCAGCAAAACCCAACACTTGTGATGAAAATTCAAAATTTAAGTTTTGGTATCAGCTTAGTGTGCATACAACAAGGTATCTTTTAAAACATGTTTGAGGAAATTCTGATAATTTTTGGCGAAGTTATGACCAATTAAAGTATGACAGATCAGAAAAAGTGAAATGGAGCTATTGGTCTTTAAAGTTTGACAAACTAGTTGATTATTTAATTTGTTGTCAATAATATGAGGAATTTTGAGACAGTTCAAACAACAAAACAAATCTTGAATGTATCCCGATGTTGATTCTGCCAAATTTTAAAGTTGGTCCCAGAGGCCATTTGTTAAGGTTGTGGGCCCATATCACGTAATGGGAAATGCCGAGAAGCGTCAGGTTTTGCCAGAGTCGGTCACATACTGTTTCAAAATTCTCAACACCCATGGGGGAAAATGGGAGGTTCAAAAATGTGATCTGGACACGCTCCTTTAAAATGGGCCTGTACATTACCAGCAGAACCTGTCTGTCGCCCCCCAATGGTAACCGCAGCAACATATATTCATTGTTGGTAGATTCTTCAGGCAAAATGGTGAAAGTGCTACGACTCTGTGCTTCATCACTCATCAGTTTGGCATCCTTGGTCTCCAACTACAAGGGGACAAAAATTCCACCCGAGTTAATAAACAATGGGCAATTTCAAAAATTCAAACGTACATTTTTTTAGACTTTGAGGGCTTGTAATGCCTCATGTATTGAAGTTGTTTGGTTTTAAGCACATGTTCTTCAAGCATCTATGAGTAAAACCAATATCTGTAGATGCGACAGGTTAAAAAAAACTTGGTTTATTTTCCAGCCTTAGTTTTTTCATGGTTTTCAATGGGCAACATGTAAAACAAACATAAACTGTCATGGGTTACAAAAGTTTCAGCAAGTTGGGGAAAATTGTGGAAACTTTTGTGCACAGTTGAATGAGATTTTCCTGTGTTTTCCTAATGTGACATCATCACTTTGCTCATGCATATGTAAATTTTCATTAGCATAAAAATCAAAAACTTTGATTTTAACTCCCCCAAACAACTTCCAAGTAGGGTTTTTATGATTGTAAATTAATAAACTAGTTCCATAGCACAGATTTCATTGATAAAAACACCATTTCAGGGGCCCTTTAATCACACATCGAGCTAACGTCATTTGTAACAGTTTTCCAATCCTGTAATCTATCTTTAAAACTCACTTTGATGGTAATGGATTCAGCAGTGTCCAGTGCGTCCAGCCTAAAGTCCAGCTCGCCCTGTGAGCCCGATAGTTCCTCGGTTGGTGTGCGGACGCCTTGTAGGACCACCTCGTCCCCAGTGACCAGTAAAGCGATAGCGGATACTGCGACGTTTATGCCGGCGGCGGGAAGCCCGCTCTTGTACTGTATGTTGGCCTTTAAAAAGGAAAATGTATTAACCAAAAGTTAAGGTCAAGCATTTCTACATTCATTGTATGAAGCTTCTCACCAAAAGATCATACTTTGTAACACTCTGAGGCGGCCGCCATGGAGCGAGATTTGCTACACTGACAGGCCGTCCACAGCCGTCAAGTTCAAGATCAAAACACGGTAAGTACAAATGAATGGTGGACAATGAACGTGTTCACACATCAACCGTGCAAGACAGCGGCAAAGCTGATATTGTAACTTGTAAACCGCCCCTGTGACTATACATTGCCAGAACGTGTTTACACGTCCTCCGGCATCAAGTGGCTAAATCAATGGTGACTACACCTTTGGTCATTCAAAAGTAATAGACCGATCCAGTAAGCTCTGCCATTTAGCAATTACCTAGCAATATGGCACACATGCGAGGCACCTGTGCAGTCGAGTCACGTGGCAACGTAACATTTTATTTACTGCTTTCCGGCCGCGCCAGCGCCTTGGTCAGCGCGTATGGAACACTCACACGCACACAGAAACTGCACGCTCGAAAGCAAAATGTGCACTGTGACAAGTATCCTGTCGTATGCGTGCGCGTACAACACGCACACATGCGAACATGGTGTAGGAAAGTGAATGCAAAATATGGCAAAACAGCAAGCTAATTTTGGTGAGTTTTACCGATTTACACAAAAAAAGTATTTATGAATGGATTAAAAGTAGGTTTGACCAGCCTTAGACAATCCGTTTAAAATCGGCTAGGGTCCTGGGCGCTGATAAAAATGATGTTTGTGTTTTTGCGTCACTCGTGCTGCAGTTTGCCGCATCTCTGTGCACACAATTTTGAGAACTCGGGTCACCAAAATGGAGATCCACTTTCTCGTGATCTCAACCTGGGGCTGTGATTGGTCAATTCCAAAATGGGCGGAGCTTACTGGATCGGTCTATTGGGGCAAACTGGGAAGAGGGCAGGGATTAGCAGCAACATGTGGCACCTCCACACGCCCCCCACCTCCCAATTTTCTGGCATTACCTTCACAGCAAAAGGCAGTCCCTTTTTGAAGAACCTTGGTGTAAGGTCCCAGTTAAACTTGTATGGCGTCGTGCTAAACATCACGTTGGTGTTGTTAGCGTTGATGGTTTCTCCCGTTGAATAATCTGTGACGTAAGTCATGATGACAAGTCGCTTGCCCATGAGCGCTTGAGTCCAGTCGGGCATGGGAACGTCGTCCATTTCGAGATCAGTATTACTCTGGCCTTGGTTATTCAACTGTTAACGATAGAACAAAACATGCTATCAACTCGGAAGTCCTGTTAGCCCCAAACAAGAACCAATATCGACTACTGCATTTTAGCAATGGACTTTTCAGATTACCAGTGAATGCTGGCAACTGACGCCACACTTTAGTAGGGAGTTTACTACTACTGTAAGGGTGTGAGGAATTCTCCTTTAATTTATGCCCGGGTGGATTCACACTAAGCGGGGCACTAAGTTAGTAAAAAACGCGTTGTGAATAACACTTTAACCTTTAGATTTGACTAAAGTCAGTGCATGAAAAGTCTTACGCGGCCCTTTCCTATGCTTTGTAGAACCGTGAAAATGTTGACGACTTTGGACAGCCCCTTAAAGGCCCTGTAGATGATCTGTTTTTGAGCGATTCTGCGAATAAAACCATTATAAATCAAAAGAAAGACATCAACAAACTCATCCGAAGAAATTTCAGTTTTGTCAAATGTACCACATTTAAAAAAAACATGAAAATCCATGTGTTTTCCTGGTCTTGGCGGGGTGTTTCAAATATTCGTTCTCAGTTGATCGGGTACTATGTGGCTTGCGTCATGCACTCTGTGGCGCACATCATATACTGCGTGTGTGCACGATCCATAAAAATGCATCGCATTGAAACCCGCACACGCAGTACACAGCGCCCATGCATTTTGGTCCGCGTAGATGCGAACTAAAAATAAGTAAATCGTTTGCAAACGATCTAAATAATTTCATCTTCACGGATTATTTTCTGGTAAAATTATATCATTTTGAGCGGAAACCTTTCATTGGGTAGTTGCTATTAATTAAGTCTTTACTTTCAGAACTTTTCCCCTGTAAACTCGTCGATTACTTTTTGGGGTCATTGCAAATGATACACTGGGCCTTTAATTTCCCTAACTTTGTTTAGTGAAAACCACCCCTAGTTCATGAATATCATGAATATGTAAGAGTTATGGTAATAAGAACGAAGTTATTACCACGCCTTGTTTCTGTTGAAGAATTGTCAGGTTTCCCTCGTCTGTATAGAATCCAAATTTGACCAAGAAACTGCCTACAACCGGCTCACCGAAAGCATACCTGTAACAGGAGGTATTTTTATCATATTATCAAACTGTTTTGGATCAAAAATTATGATTAAAAAATTCAAGTAATTCTGTACACTTTAATTCTGTAAACTGCACTGTCTTAGACAAATGTTCAGCCAGGACTGTAGACTACAATAAACTCCTCAAAAACAGTTTGGAAAGTCAAGTTTGACTGATGATTTGTCTCTTGTTACTATTATTTATTTTATTTATTTCTTCTTTACCCTGGGGAAACCTCTCAGTGAAACACTGTTTTTCAGAGGTGCCCAGCAACTACAAATGCATTAAAATTTCAAAATTATGTTAATATAAAAATGTATTTATAATAACATATTGATTAACAGCAATATTACAATTAGAAAAGCAGCCACATTTAAATAAAGACTACGGATATACGACAAAAGCACAAAATCTTTACAACAGGCAAAATATACAATAGAGACAAAGGTTAAAAATCTGGTCCAGCCAAAAAAACAAAAACAAAAACAAAAACAAAAACAAAAAACAAAAAAATAAATAAATAAAAAAAAATTAAAAAAATTAAACCACATTACCCATCTATTACAAATTCAAATTTTTGTATTGTACTTTAAAACTTGCAACAGTGTTTGGCAAGGGATTTTTTAGTGTAAGGGGGAGTTGGTTAAATGAGTTGACCCCACGAGCAGAAAATTTTCGTTTTCCCGAGTTGGTTTTACGCAGTGGGGGAACCAGATTACCTTGTGAGCCCGATCATTTACCTTGAATTTGGTATCATTGGAAAGCCCCGTTATTCCTCTTTACAGTGATGTGTCATTTGTTATGATTAATCAATTTGGGGATGTGCAGTACAGCGGAATACAGGGGTGGGTGGAAAGTGAAATGTCACAAAATTCACTGCTATTGTCATGCAGTGCATTCCCCTTTTGCTTGGAGGATGGGTTGTGTCAATGCACTTTTTGACGATAGCAATGCATTTTGTGACATTTCACTTTACAGTTATCAAGGTTTAAAGGGCCCCTTATTTAGGATTTTTATCAATGAAATCTATGCTTTAAAACCACTCTACTCAGTTAAAGTCATAACAATCCTATTTGGAGCTTGCTTTGGGGGTTAAAACAAAGGTTTTTAGATTTTATGCTAATGAAAATATGCATATTCATGACCAAGGTCATGATGTCACAAGAGGCAAACACAGAAAATCACATTCAACTGTGCACAAAAGATTCCACTTTTTTCTCAATTTTCCTGAAACTTTTGTAATCCATGGCTGTTTGAGTTTGTTTTACATGTTGCCTGCTGTAAGCCATGACAAAACTGGGGGTAGAAACTGCAGCAATTTGCCACAAGTCCAACTTGAAGTCTTATGTTTTTTCTTAACTTTCCCTTCTGTCTTCCTTATGTGATGCACTCAAAACAGCGCCCTCTGTCTGTGATTTATTGCAATGAAATCTTCAAAGTTCAAAAAGGCCACGTTTTATGGATTTTACATCCAAACGAACAAAAGTATGTCGTGCTGAACAAGCGGTGTACGGTCAAACCCAGAGATCACAAGGTAATCGCATTTTTGTATCAAGCTTGATCGGCTTCAAAAACGACACAAAGCAAAAAATACCTGCATATGAGGCTTGTCGGAACATTATTAGTACCACAACAGCAATGTTCAGTGAAATTCATGCTATATTTGCTTTAAAAAACCAACTACAAAACCGACCGCATATTCAAACCCACACGATCATAGCACATGGCCGATTTGGCCTTCTGAGGTGGGCTTAGTTGCGTGACGTCACCATAATTGGAAGTTCTATTTTTAGTAATAGTGCGGAGCGCTATACCTTCGTGCTAGAAACAAATATTAAAATAGGTTCTCTTACTTGGCATTTATGTAGGCCGTCAGAAAACTTGTTCCAGGCATGATATAGTGGTCGTTTGTGTCCACCTTGACGCTAAATTTGGGCAGAACTACAAATTCAAACAAAATGAGAACACAAGATAGAATGTCATTAAAGCCCCCTGCTCACTATTAGGAATCTCGAAAATCAGAAATGTTCACAGATTTACACCTAACTTACACAATATAAACATGATGATAGCAGAAAACTTCCCCTAAAATGGTTTTGTCTGAAGTGCTGTAATCTTTGAGAAATAAGTAAGACAATTATTTTTCGTCTCATGAAACGAAAATTCACTACGCCCCAAAACCACTTCGCCCTGCACCACTTTGCCCAAAAACCAATTCGCCCGAACGTCACTTCGCCCCCAAAACACTTCGTGCACAGGACGTGGTTCAGGGTGAAGTGGTTTAGGGCGAAGTGGTTTTTGGGCAAAGTGACTGTAAAGCTTTTGTTTCTGTTTTCCCAAAAGTTATACGAAGTACGGAGCTAGTTTTTACTCAGGTTGGTTTTAATCATCAATCACACAGGGAGATAAAACTATTTGTAACGGTTTACCAATCATGTGTTCTACCTTTAAAGGCACGGACTATAGTTTGCAAAATGGCATGGAGTACTGTATGGCCAAGTGGTCTGTGCATAAGAACTATTGAATTATACGGGTTGTGGGTTCGAATCCAGGCCAGACCATTAGAAGTGTTTAGTCCACTAGACTCGGTTAATTAACTTGGGGTGCTTTTGGTCAAAAAATTTTCCAACTATATTTTTAAAATATTGGTGCTCAAACTTACCATACTCCTTGACTTCAAATTGGACTGAGGTATTAGCCTTTCTCTGGAACAAAAAACAGAATGTTATGATGAACAATAAATTCCTCAGAACAATTAATTCAGTATAAGCCACTACATAGGGCTCATTTCAGATGTCCCGTTTTTGCCGTGTCAAACATAGCACGATGTATGTGTAGCAAAAGCATGACAATGCATAGTTCCGAGTTTGCCTAGTTAGCCCCTCCCCCGTGGATATTGTTGCTATGGCTCACACGCTATCGTCAAAATGGCGACACGCTACGCACAAAGCAATGGGACTTTCAACGGAAAGCACAGATTCATTGGGGAAAACTCAAAGGCATTCATGTTTCAGGGTCGACAGTTATGGTTATCTTAGAACACACAGAGTAAAGGGCCAGTAATACAAGGATGTCATATCATGACATACGTGCTTTCGTACCTTTGAACAACGAAACGACCAGCCTTGAAACCAAAAATTCACCCGGATCATCGCATACAACACTGTACAAATTGTATGGGGCCAGCAGAACATATCGCGTGATCATGTTGTTGTGAGACAGTGCACTTTGACCTATGTCAGTGATGTCTGCAGGGGCGGATCCAGGAATTTTTCCAGGAGGGGGTTTTACCACCAGGGAGGGGTTTTGCCCGTCGGATTTTTAAGTCGGCTTGTTTCGGACAGGCGGACACACAAAAAATGCGTTACATAGAATTTGTTGGTGTCTGAGCAGGGAGGGGTTTTGACCCCCAAAACCCCCCCTCTGGATCCGCGTCTGGTCTGCTAGCTCTGTTGTGATTGGTCGGCGGGTTCGGTTGATTGACAGGTCGGAACTATGCATTAAAACTGTGTTTTAACACTTTTAATACAGAATGTTGTTGAGGTCTGTGACAACATTAATTTGAAGGCCAAGTTTGTTTATGTACACGTACAAGCAAGCCAGTGGTAGTGGCTTTCTGGCCGGAAGTAAATGTTTGTCCTATTATACCAAATCTCGGGGGTGGCCCTGGGGCGAAGCAGGGGTGAAAATAAGCCATGATTTCCACTTGAAAATCTCACCCTCCTGCCACCCCCGAGATTGCTCTTTCCCCAGGGAGAGTTCAACCCTACTCGGGTTTCAAAACTAGTGCGTGACGGCACTATTCGATCCCCCCCGCAAAACTCGCTGGTTACGGGCCTGGTGGCCCCTGCTGGGCGGCTCCGGGGTGGCCCTGGAGCGAGTTTTCCCTTGCTCACCTGGTGGCCGTAGTAGGCAAGGACAGTCCAGTTGCCAAACACTGGGAGTGGAGGGAAGTCAAACTGAAGGGTCAGGAAACCCTTCTCTGGTGCTTTATTGTAGCGATGTACGGTCAACTGATCAGGGCCGATGATGTCCACTTGCAACTGAGAAATTTTAAAGATAATATACAGGTATTTATTTTGTCTTCTTTTTTTTTGATTGACATAGATGAAACAGATGAAAGTAGAAATGGGTCGTTTTCCATAAAGTTGCAATATTGTGACATTTCTTCAAATTCACTAAATGGTTCATATATTGTCATCATTTATGTAACAGTGGCGTATCGAGAAATTGAAAAACGGGTGAAATGTTACCTGGGCTGCTAAATTATTTCATGAGAATGGCAGGAAAAGACACTGAAAATTCCCTTTGCACGAAAGGGGTCTTACGCCTCGAGTTTTGCTGTAACTGGCGCCGCAATTTGGAACAGCCTTAGTGCACACCTTAGAACTATGTCTTCTTTGAGCTCATTCAAATCGGCACTTTGCCAAACATACACATAATATTCACATGATCAACTTCAAGTGAGAAATGCTAATTTACGGAGTCGTATGACTTGGTTGCCATACAATCAAACTTTAATTTTGGAGCCGGAGGGGAATTTTCCCATTTAAAAAAATGTTTTTTCGCCCTTCCCGTAATTAGCGTAAATTTTAGTGTCACGTGCATGTATAATAATTACTTGTGATGTTCTTCTGTAACCATTAGTTTTTTGATGTATCTTATTCCAGTTTGTTTGTGATTATGAAGTTGTTCAATTTAGTATATTTGTTCTATGTGTGTTTGCAGGGCCCCAATGGAAACCAGTTTTTGTAAACTGTTTGGGCACACCCTGGGTAAATAAATGGAATAAATAAATAAATAAATAAATATTCATTGTAACTCCCAACCAAAAATCATGCCCATACATGTGGGCTTGTGTTTGCACTTTTTAACTTATATTTTAATTTGCATAAGAGCTGAACCCTTTTTAGGGAGAGGGGGTTTGGAGAGATGGAGGTGAACACTTGGATGCTTACAAATCCAAAGACAGATCATAAAATAGATCATAAACGCACTTACTTCATGGGGGTCAGGCGTCATGTTTTGATGGAGGGCTACAACACGAATGTTCACTGCAAAAAAAGAAAAGGATCAACATAAATAGGAGACATCAATGCATCAATACCAAATTACTGTAAAGATTGTACAAATATGAATTATTGAAGTATATTACAGGATTGATAATTGTAGATGAATTTAGAAACACGTGATTCGAACCCAGGTCCTCGGCTTACATGGGCAATAAGCGAGTTCGGCATTTCGATGCGCGCAAGGGGTTGTGGGTAATGTCAAGGGTCAAGAGTTCCTAAACTTCGGTCATGCCTGCACGCGCGCATACGATTGTGCATACTCGCGTGTTCAAATGTCTCGTTTTTCAGCTTTTTCTTCCTTATATGTGGTTATAACTTAACATGAGTGACGAAAAGTATAAGAACCTAGGTTTGGATGATTTTCTGCGTTGGAAAGTTGAGGCTTTGAAGAGATTTTTGGCGGATAAAGGACTGAAACGAACGGGACGGAAAGAAGAACTTGCAGCATTATTTATAGTCTTGGCCCAAGACTACTCTAGTCGATATTGGTTTGTGTACGCGTTGGCCATATAGTGCGCCCTCTTGCAGCACTAACTGGCCAGCCCTTTGCTCACTAGAGTAGTCTTGGGAATTTCTCCCGGAAGTTCAGCATTGGGGGCGGTACCGTTTTATGTAAATAGCTGCAGAGGGTTTTATGATGGCACACAAGGGACATGGCATACCACAGATATCTTTGCAAATATTTGCAATGTCGCAATTATCTTCATAAACAAATGTATTTTGCGATGTCATACGCCTTTGCAAACATGTTTGTAAATATATTCGCAAACATTTGCCAAGAAACTTATGCCACCGAAAATATTAGCAACGATAAAACGGTCATGTTCGATGATTCTTGTAAGCCGCCTTATATTTTTCAAACCATTCGAAGCGCGTGCACGCGGTGTATTTGGGTCACGCTCTGCGGTCGACGCGCTGTATTTGGGTCGCTCGCTGCATTCCCACGCTCTGCTGTATTTGGGTCACTCGCTGATTGGTTCCCTAGAAAAGCCTAGGCAAAAACAAAGAAAAAGTTAAAACTTCCGGGAGAAATTCCCAAGACTACTCTGGTGAGCAAAGACTGGTCCGTTAGTGCTGCAAGAGGGCGCACTATATGGCCAACGCGTACACAACTCAACTCAACTTTCCAACGCAGAAAATCATCCAAACCTAGGTTCTTATACTTTTCGTCACTCATGTTAAGTTATAACCACGTATAAGGAAGAAAAAGCTGAAAAACGAGACATTTGAACACGCGAGTATGCACAATCGTATGCGCGCGTGCAGGCATGACCGAAGTTTAGGAACTCTTGACCCTTGACATTACCCACAACCCCTTGCGCGCATCGAAATGCCGAACTCGCTTATTGCTCTACCAACTGAGCTATCTGGGCATTCCGCCGGAGCACCACAACCATCTCGTGTTTGCCTCTCTTTTTCCAACAATGCAGTGGGGCAAATCCATGCCAACACTGATGGCCTATCGTGAAGAGAGGTCTTACCTCTATAGGGGGAAAATCCATGCCAACCCATTCACTATAGAGGTAATTATTATTGAAGGCAAACACGAGATTGTTGTGGTGCTCCAGCGGGATTCCCAGATAGCTCAGTTGGTAGAGCAATTGGCCATGTAAGCCAAGGGATCTGGGTTCGAATCCCAGTCGGGGCACTGCAATTTTCTCGTGTTTCTAAATTCATCTTTAAATATGAACTAGTTTAACATTCACATGTATGTAATGCAAATTTCATATGAATATGTTCAGATGTGCTGCAAAATGCACAGTATGGGTTTATGGAACTTTATTTTAAAGCCCATGAGTTGAATTGCTTGAAGCTTACAAGTGTCTTCCACCTAAACATCGAGATACATAGGTGGGTGGCACCATTGGCAGCCGACGGCCAGAGACACTGGGGAATCTCCATAGTCTTCATGAAAGAGTGCTCTGAGATCTTTCAAGTGCGTTACACAACACACTCGACTAACAGCTTCACATATCCCTTCCATGCAAATGATGGTGCAATTGTGGTTAAGAGCCTTGCTCAAAGGCACATGTACCACGACCTGGTGTCGAACCCGCAACACTAAGTTTTCACCCAAAGTTGAGTCTATGACCCAAACCACTCATCCACAATACCCCAGAAAAATGTACCTTTTTAATGTGGAGAAATATTGCCTCTTCGCTTTTTATTTTAATATTCTGATCACAAACTCCCCTGCCCCCCTAAATGTACGACAATGTTCAAGGTCACAAGAAGTCCAACATTTACACCACAGATTGTTCATGCCATCGCGCCAGATTGTTCATGCCGTTTAGGTGGATTGCCATGTCAGAAATACCATGTGACCCAAAATACCCAAATCTGTAATCTGATTGGTTTATACAGCTAGTTAAACACTGTTTAACATTGTTTGAATTAATGTGCATGCTCGAACATTGTCCAACATGTTCAAGCCTGTTAGCAGATGTTCAAATTCCTATTTACACGATAGAACATTTCCCCTTAACATCGTCATACAAATGTTTAAGTTCTGGAACAGAAGTATGATCGTGTAAATTGAGCTTTAAAAGTACAACTGTCCGATACCTCGCTGTGTAGGAGTATAGATTGGCTTATCCGTCTGAATAAAGACAAATCCTGCTTGGTAACTCAGTAGAAGAGTGCGTCTGAACAGCTGTTGTTCCGTGTTGGTGCTAGCAACCAGCGTAACAAACTGCTCTCCCTGGGTGGACCCATGCTGGGCTAGCAGCTCACGGCTGATGCGCATTCGGGTCTCCCCAGGAGAATCTGAAAATGGAAATAGCAGTGTTGTTTTGGGCAATTTCACACAAAATGTAATTTTCTTAAAGAAGTTTTTAGCAATAACTTGTTGACTACTTCTCAGCATGTTATTCTCTCCCAAAAAACGTAGCTATACTTGTTTGGTAAAAAGATAAAAACGGCATGATTTCCACTAGCAATTGAAAGCATAGGTCGAGAAAACTACCTTGTAGAAATTTCAGCCACATAGATGCAGTAATACAGGATGCTTACTACCATTACCATCTAACAAGTAAGCTTAAAGATAATAATTCAGACATTTTTTCGGAGGGTAATTACCAAGCAAGTACTTTTAAAATATCATTTTTTGTATACAAAAGTGATTGGTCGATCAGTGCTATGCAATAGACCTTTATCACGGTGCATCAATTTTTGTCTTGTTCCCCATAGTACGTGTCAGGTACGTACGGTAGCAATCAGTGTGTCTGTGCTACCGCGCGAGCGCAATAGTGCGTGTAATCTACTGTTGAGAATCACTGTCCATGCCGCACGCTCTTCTGATCACGCAACGCCTGTGCCATTGTGATGCACACAATGAACAATTTCAAAACAGGACCAAACTACTTGTTTCTACAAGCTTCGCTCTTGTTTCGTTCATTTCAATAGGGGAAAAGGGAAGATGGCCGCACCGTGATAAAGGTCTATTCACAACTTCATTGTACTCGACAAACTTCTGTTCTGATAAGAATTGCTATTTATAAATGAGTGATTTATAAAAACCACCCTCACACTGGCAAAACCTCTCCCTGAAAAATGTCCTGGATCCACCCATGGGCACTTGCCTCCAATTTCCTCCAATTTCCCCTGATCTTGGCCTTGCTGCCCTCTATTTGCAGTCATCTTCTTGCAACAAGGCCTCTTTTTTAATGCACTCCTCTACTTATACATGCGAGCCCCTGTTGAAATTGTGCGACAAAAATGTTTAATATACCTTTCCCGACTCTTACAGATCTTTCTGAGATGTGCTCATTACTTCCAGATAGCTGGAAGTACAGCGTGACTGTTGCGTCAGAGAAATCGTCTGGTCCATCCACAACATTGACGAGGATGGTTTCTTGGACGTCGACGCGGATCACATTGGGAGTGATGATGAAATATTCAACTCTGTAAAACAAAAATAATGTTACAAATAATTTTGCAGTAGCACAGAGCTCCAAGTAATGTAATAACAATTGGGCCCGCTTCAAACGTCGCGCTTAGGCTGTGTCTAATTAAATTCAACTTGATTTGTTTAAATTCGACACGGCACAAGCACGACGCTTGAAGCCATTCGGCTCGGCAAAATGAATTCGGCACGGCAGAACAATTTAGCTCGACAGGGTCTGCTGTGCTAACTCAATTTAGTGCGGCACTAGCACGGCTCGGCTTCAAACGTCTTGCTTCTGCCATGTCGAATTTAATTCCATTTTCGAGTTGGTCCGCAATTTTGTTTACAACTAGAAAATGCGCATGCTCGCAGCGCGTATGTGAGTAAAGAAATAACAAACAAACAAGTGCATCAAAATAATAAAATGGCGACGTACAATGGACAGAATGAAAAACGCACGTGTACAACGTCCATGACGTGAACAATACTCATCCGCCATGTTGGACGTATTTAAGCTCGACTGGGAGTTTGCAATTAAGTTTGACGTTGAAGCCGTGCTAACGTCTTGCCAAGTTTAATTTAATTAGACATGGCATAATCGCGATGTTTGAAGCGGGCCTTACATTAATATAACACATTTAATGTTCACGTGCATAGCATATTGCACAATATTTTGGGTTTAAGCTTAATTACAAGTGTCTTCCACCTAAACATCGAGATACATATAGGTAGGTAATGCCATTGGCCAGAGACACCAGGTAATCTTCTTCATGAAAGAGTGCTTTGGGGATCTTTCAAAGGAGTGTGTCCAGATTACATTATCCCATGGGTATCGAATAGCCGCCATTTCGTGGGGCACCTTTTGTTACTTAAACCTTTCAACAATGGAAGCAATTGTGCAACCATGCATGTCCTCAACTTAAACCGTTCAACAATGGAAGCACAATATGTGCAACCATGCATGTCCTTAAGGAACAAAGAAACTGCCCCACGAAATTGCGGCTAATCGACACGGTCTATTGAGATTTTTATACCATATCATTTATCAAATTTATCCCAAAACAATTCTGTAATTTCGTGCTCTCAATCCACGCTCAAAATTTTTGATATCTAAATTCTTAAGGATATCATTAAACCACTGATGTTTTGTAAACTAATTTATCTGGTTCTATCAAGCAATGTAGTTATCTTTCTGCTTCCACATCCAAATTGGAAATTTGCTCTTTTCTTCCCATGGATAGTATTTTTTTGGGAGGTATTTTATATGATTCTTAACTAAAAGCAAAACCCATTTTCTGGAAAAATCAACCTCTTGGCTTTTCAAGGTTGGTATGTGGGCGCATCTTGGACTGAAGCCAAAGTTTATTTATCTTAGACTCAAAGATCAAAAGTGCAAATTTAGTCAAGGCTTCCACAAAATTCTTTTTGCATATTAAACCCAGTATACACTGGCACTTTTACCGCTAACGCGATTCAACTCAACTCAACTAGAGCGAACTAGTTGGTAAAAGTCGGAAAGTGTATACGTACCACTTGACGACTCAAATCGGAGTCAGTCGCTTCTAGTCTGAAGTTGTCTGAACTATAGTCTAAAGTTTTTCAGCAGTGTTGAAAAACTAGGCCTGACCTTCATAATTTCATAGTTTATAATTTACTGATATTTATGTTCAGTAAACTATTGTACGTGTAAAGCCCGTTATATACACTGGCAATTTTTCGGCCGACGCGACTTAACTCAACGTCCCGACAGACCTGTTTAAAACACGTTTTGAAGAATGTTTATCTTGTCGCTAGAAGGCGCTATTACGTACGATGATGTCATCACTTTTATTTTTGGAATGCCTGATGGGCTCTGATACTAACACCATTGATCCCATCTCAATACCTCCTACCATGTTCGTGTAAATAAAAAGTTATGCATCAATTTATTAAATATACTTTGAACTCTATTATTAGTGACACAAACTTTAAGAGGAAAGTTTAAACTTTTGACAAAAAGTTGCTTTATGTACATTGTGCAAAAATACTATCAATGGCAATAAAGCTGGAAATGTTTAAGTGTTAAAGGGAAAATCTGAGCATTGTGAACAAACAATTGTACGTAAACATACAGTCAGTGCAAGTGTAAGTAATTTCTCTAAATCAATTGTCCCATTGTAAATGTAAGCCCTTTAAGAATTAATAGCAAATTGGAGCAAGTAGAAGTCTTGCCAAAAAACAACAGAAACAACACTTTTTAATCTCCCCCCACCCCCACCAAAATAAATAATATATACAATTTTGTGCAATGGAGCTCCGCAAATGCACTTTTGAAAAACTATAGGTAACAACATGAAAGCAATTTCCCCAAGCTACATGTACTTGTATTCTGACAAAACAATACCAAATTTCCCTGAATCACGAATTGTTTGGCAACTACATGCATTGTGAACTTTTTACAATGGACACAGTTACCTCCATGGTTCAGGGACAATATTTATCTGATAATGCATACAATGGGACATTAAGTGACCAATAAAATATCAAGGAAAGAACTGCTGGGGTCATGTAGACCAAATGACAACAGAAATATGATTCACGGTTATTACTCATACAATTTAAATTCCCAAACACTTTTAAAAAGCTAATATTTACTCAAAAAATTGCAGTACTTTTGTTCAATTGTATTTATTTGTAGCCAGCCAGCAGAGCTGGACTTTCACATAATTTGTTCAGATTTAACCTAACAATCATATAAAATACCAGTCCCCAAAATACTATCCATGGGAAGAAAACATGAAATTTGCAATCTCCAATTTGGATGTGGGTAATTCCCAAAATTAGGGGTCCAAAATGTTTGGTGTCCCAGTTACGTACGACACTCTCTGCTTCAAAAATCACCACTTATGACCACAAATTCTCAGTAATGGACTGTGGCCTGTGATTATAGGGGGCAGCATCATTGTCTTCAATATTTTGTTTTCTGATTCCTAAAAAATATTCAAAACAAGACCATAAAGGCTTATAATTTGTTCCATGGTGTTGGATAGGAGCTTGGTGTCCCGGGTTACCTACGCCAATGAAAATTGGCTGTAGAATGAGTTTGCATTAACCTTGGTGCCATATCTACACACAAACATTAAATTTGAGTGGCATTTGTTCAAATAAAAATAATTGGGGGGAGGGGGGGGGGGTTCACAAAATGTGATCTGGACAGGCTCCTTTAAATGCATTTGCCCAAGACAGACAACCAATACATCATGCCCTCAGCGGCGAAAAAGTTTTTTAACTATTTCTTATTTCCTATTCAAAATTGCCTCCTATTGCCCCTGGTTTTGGCCTTTCCCATAGACCTTGCTGCCCTCTTGCAGTCTTCTGATAGACTTTTGCATGCTAGAGAGGCGAGAAGGCAACTGCCTCCATTGCCCCTGGTCTTGGCCTTGCTATACCCTTTTGCAGTCTTCCCATAGACTTTTGGATTTTAAGGAGGCCAGAAGGCAACTGCCAAAACATTGCCCCTGGTCTTGGCCTTGCTGCCTTTTTCCCACCAAGTTTTTGATTTTTTAATAGAAGTGCCCCTTCGCTATGCTAGTATAAGTGCAATGCAGCCGAGAATGCACAATTGTCAGTGTCTTTAAGTTTAAGTGAAATTTGCTGCACCATTTGTGGCAGAGGATATCCTCTTCGATTGTTCTATTTAGATAAATGTCGTTATTCCAGGAATTCGTAAAAAGTTTCACTTTGCAAAAAGAACAGGGTCCTTTAATTTGACAGTACACCATACCACAGATTAAGAAAGCAGCACAAAGTAGCTCAAATTACAAATTGTAAAACCAGAGGGGAAAGTTGGTGATTCTATATGCACCCCTTATTCATGTTCCAAAAAAGGGTTTCCCAAAATCTCTGAGTTGTACAATATGCAGTTGCAAAAATAGAGGGGAGAGTTGGTGATCCTATTGCCCCGCCCCCACACACCCCCATGTTCCAAAAAAGTGTTTTTCCAAAATCTATCGGTTGTGAAATATGCAGTTGCAAAACCAGAGGGGAAAGTTGGTGATTCTATCAACCAGCCCCCTGCCCCCAAGCCCCTCCCCCCACGTTCCAAAAAAGTGTTTTCTCAAAATCTCTCAGTTGTGAAATAGTATACTGTATACTGTAGTGTAAATTTGAGGAGTGTGAGAGACCTTGAATTTGTTGTTTCTTCACATAATAAAATTATAATGCAAATCCAAGAACTTTAAATTAATGAAGAAGCATTCATAATCAAGAATTCAATGTATATTATGCACTGGGATAAAAATTAAAAGTCCTTTACAATCATAGTTTTTAAAATACTTGAACTTTAAAGTTTTCCCTTGTCTCGTACAGTATGTAAACTCTGCTGCGATTCTAAAAAATTAAAAAATATAGTTTGGGAACACAAACTACATGTATATAAAATTATTAAACAGTTTGGTGTGCTTTGTTATTGTTTGCTATGTTTCTTGTACAGTCCCTCTTGTTGTATAATTTAATACTTTTTTCCTCAATAATTTAAATCATTAGCTTTTTTTGTCTAGACTGTATAAATCGAATTTATTTACTATTATAATTGAGACATTTTATATTCAATATATTTAAATACAGGTATGTTATTTCATTATGCTGTTCTGTTATAAATGGCGACTCATTCACTGTTGAATTTGGTTAATAAATAAATAAATAAATTTTAAAAACAATTAAGAAAAATTAAAAAACATAAAAAAGAAAGACAAAATAAAGAAATAAAGAAATAAAGAAAATATAAGTGATCTCAGCATTTTTTTTGTAGAATATTTAAAACTTGTCACAAATTCAATACTTAAAGGCACAGGCTCGTCAGCAATGCGCACACGCCAAATTCGTGCCACGAAATATGCAGCTGTGCTGTGTGGTACCGTGTCATTGGGTAAATTTATAGAACACAAATTTAAAATTTGCACACAGTACAAAACAGTAGGTACTCGTAATTTGTGACAGGCCTTATGACTTTAAGTGACAAAAACGTGGACTAGAAAGCAAGAAAATAGTAAAATTTATGTTAAAAATATACTCACTTATTTTCTGCATCTGCATGTACAACAACTAGCATCTGCAGAACGGCATAAGCCACTGCTAACAGGAACATTTTGAGCGAAGTACCCAGCAGCACTTCTGCTCTCTTCAAAATCTTCTGAAAATCTTCTTGAAGTTCAAATGATTTTGTTCACAAAGTGCTTGCAGTTCAGAAGATCGGAGCTATTTTGTTAGTGTGTCCCTTCTATAAATCTACTTGAAACCTTCAACACGCATGGGATATGTTTCTAAAATAGGTTTTCTTTAAAAACTGTGATGCATGAATCTTCCCAGAACTTTCTGGATCGACTGCATGACCAGACAGATTGTCAAGCAATTTATAAACGCTTGCAACACCAGATCAAATTTCACTGACATCAACAACCTGTTTTCTGGATTCTTCAAGTCCAAGAAAACAGGATGTTCGATTTAACAATCATTGAGGGGAGTTGACTCCAATGTATCAAATTCTTATCCAAGAAATACATTCACAAACTCATGTATCCTGCTTCTGCGGCCTTACCAAGAATTAATAGATTGTACCACATTGACAGGTCATGTTACATTAATCCGTCTGGCAGAAACTTTTGCAACAATGCCTGAAATATATTTAATTTAGTTTGTGGGCTTAAAAACACCCCTGCTTTCAAGTGGGATAGTCCAGTTACCATGGAGATAAGCTTGGCTATGCTTTGTGTAAATTCAGAAGACCACATGTGAAGCACATGCCATTTAATAGGGAAGACCTTGGATTTTGCCCATGGGGGTTTTATTTTTAAAGGAGTATTTATCCTTTTCAAACTCACTGGGCCAAAGTCTTTAGCTGTATTTAACCATTGTGGGCAGACAGTTATATGCACAGTCTGAGTCATACCATGAAAATTGGATAGTTACCAATGGGAAAATCTCCTGGGAAATCTTCACAAAAGAATACTGGTACACTCCAACAAATTTGGTTTTTGTTCAGTTGTTTTGTCTGCCCTATAGACCGTATCGAATAGCTGCCATTTCGTGGGGCAGTTTCTCTGTTCCTTGAGTTGAGGACATGCATGGTTGCACATATTGTGCTTCCATTGTTGAACGGTTTAAGTAACAAAAGGTGCCCCACAAAATGGCGGCTATTCGATGCGGTTTAGGTCGTTGACTCGCAGTCATAGGTGAAAACTTGGGGTTGCAGGTTCGAACCTCCCCACGGCTACGGTACCTGTGCCCTTGGGCAAGGCACTCAACCACACTTGCTCCATCCTTCGGAAGGGATGTAAAGCCGTTGGTCCAGTGTGTTAGGTAATGGGAACGCACTCTAAAGATCCCAGAGCATTCTTCGTGAAGAGCAAGGGGGATCATCCCCGGTGTCTCTGGCCATGCATTTCTAATTCTAATTCTTCATGGGTTTCCTCACGCTTGCGAGTGACAGTGCAATGAGCACTATTGAGGAATCCTTGGTATGAATACCAGAAAGAAATAATAATAATAATAATAATAATTTTAAAAAAGAAACGCAAACATTTTCTCCACGTTTTGATTAAAAACAAGCAGTTAATCTGATAGTAGTGAGAATTTTCAGCACACAGAAGCTTTATGCAGTAAATGAGTAATGCATAATAAAGCTATTGTGTGGATATTTCCTATCAACTTAATTACAAAAGAAATTTTGATTGAACTGAAAATGTTCATTTCTTTTCTTGCTCGGTATGTATTTACAGTTGACCATGCAATCTTCTAGTCACTCATTTATATGAAACCAGCTAGACAATAATCCACTTCGAAGTTCAATATTTTTGACACTATTGACAATTAAGCAAAGGTCAAGGATTACTTTGTACAAACAAAAATGACCCAAATTATTTTTACATATGTACATCAATCCAGCATTAAAGGCACAGGCTCGTCAGCAATGCGCGCCCGCCAAATTCGTGCTCGAAACACGCAGCTCCATGCCTTTGCTATGAAGCTGCGTATTGCGTGGCACACATTTGGCGGGCGCGCATTGCCGACGAGCCTGTTCCTTTAAGGCCTTTACACACTACAAGTACAACCTCTCAACCCGGGGTGAACTCAACTCGGGGTGAACTCAACCCGGGGTGAACTCAACCCGGTTTGAACTCAACCAGGGTTGAACTCAACCAGGGTTGAACTCAACCAGGGTTGAATTCAACCAGGGTTGAACTCAACCAGGGTTGAACTCAACCCAGGGCGAACTCCGAGACCGCCCCGGGTTGAAATGCGACTTTTTAACCCCACATCGTTTCACACTTGTTTCAGCCAAACCGGGTTTATCTCGCCCCGGGGCGAGTTCAACCCTGAGTTGAACGGGGAGGATTCACACTTGTGCAACGCCAACCCGGGGCGAGTGATAATCGAGCGTTGCTCACATGCCTATAGTTGCTTTTCCCTGCCGGCAATATTTAAAATGTTCCTGATTTGTTCATCTCTTTTTCTGCCCTGTTTTTCTTGTAACTGCTTGTGCCATTTTAAAAACCTTTTTTTACTTTTATGTAAAAAAAAAACTCTCAAAATGACATTTGTAGCTCAAAAGCGGCAAGAATCTCAACCCGGGGCGAACTCAACCGGACCCTGCTCGTTTCACACTACCATTTTCAACCCGGTACGAGCGTTTCAACCTGGGGCGAAAAATTTCAACCCTGGTCCCGAGCAGGGTTGAAACCAATCTTGGGGTTGACGCGGGGTTACAATTTCTCAAGTGTAGAACGTCGCTTTTTTCAACCTTGCGCCAACCCAGAGATTTTGCAAGTGTAAAAATGCCTTTAAAGACACTTTGTAGGACAAAGAGTTTACAAGCAGTAGTGTTAAATGCAGGAGGTCACTCTCCCTGAACTTGAACTTGTAATATATCCATAAAAACAGGTGGTAATAACATTTGGGCAGAAGCGTACCTGTTAGTCATATTCCCATAAGGGCACTAGCTACCTTCAGGAATGTTTGATGGACTCAAAAGTTGAACTTTGTTCATCTATAGACAATGTATGTGACGTTGGTTGCCATGGTAATTGGCTCAAAATATTGAGCCGTTGGATAAAGCATCCATTGCAAGGCACAGGGCCACATTTCAGTGATTTTTAGTGTAGAGCCGTTGCCTAGGCAACTAAAGGCCCTTTCACACGACATATGGGTCATTCCATGAAGTTGAGGAACAAAGTGTGACATTTCTTTATTTCCACAAAAATGGTCAATAAGGGAGCAATGAGTCATAATGATGTTGCATGATGTGGTGGCTTACACTGTTTGGGGGTAATTTTGGAGTCTTCAGTGTTGACAAAGTAAAGTGGTGGTTGTGGATGTAACTTGGAAACCAATACAGTTCAACTGCTTTCACTCCAACTACAAATATTTTCATATGTTGAATATTAAATTAACACACAGTTCTCAAACTAAACAATCCTTTTAATTTGAATTTGAAGGATTCTAGCTTAAATTTCTTTGTGATTCAAGAAAATCTGCTAAAAAGCACCAAATGTCACACCTACATTTGAACAAAATTCTATTTAGTTGACATATAAATTTAAATCCATGAGGATTTTGTTACAAGTAATGAATGTTTTAAATTCTTCTCATCCAACAGCTTGAATTTCTGAATAGTATTGATTCATGGGGTTATCAAGGGCAAAGAAAAAAAGTAAAAATGGTTGTGGATGTAACACAGAAACTGTGTTTCTCAACTTCATGGAATAACTCATATACAGGACCAGTACACATCATGAGCTCAGGACCAGTACACGTATCATGCACAAAAATAACCTCTATATACTCTATTGTACACTACTATTTACTAACCAACCATATATACATTTATAAAACAATTAATTTCTGATCAATTTCTGATTAATTGCGATCCCTGTTGCGAAATTATTCGAACTGGCCATTCAACACTGGCGAGCTCGATGGTCGAGTGGTTAAGACGTCTGCCTTGTCTGCAGGAGGTCGTGGGTTCGAGTCCCACACGAGTACGCTATGAAGTTTTTTTATAGTGTCTCGGGAAAGCACCGAGTATACAGTGTTAATAATTAGGTAAGGGCAAAACAAACCTTATTTAAAACAAGTCAAGCCAACAGAAGTAAAGTTTTAAGGTTCCTAAATTTATGGAACAACCCGTTAATTTTAAACCGCCTTGAGTTAGTACAACTCTGTACATGTAGAATGGCAAACTATACCTTAGGCCGTGTCCACATTGGACTTGTTTTACGGCAGTTTTTACCGAAACCACGGTAAAATAGAAAATGGCTGAATTTTACTGCTGTCCGCATTTTGACCTTGACCGTGGGAGAGCATGCGCAGTGTCCCTTCGCAGTTTGACCTTCACGGCACTGACGCACGCTTCCAGAGCGCTTTTACCGACTCCCTGTGTCCGCACTGGACTTATCTTCTTGGGAAAAGTTCCCTGGTCAATTTTCCTGGACAGCAGTTAGCCAGCAAAAATAACCGATGGACTCAGGTAAAGTTACTGAGAGGAAAACGTCCTAGGCTGTCTGCATTGGACTTAAAATTGGAAAAGTACCCATCATCTCGGTAAGTTTTCCTAAAAAATTTGGGGGAACAGGGAAAGTTTACTTGAGCTCAAGTGGCCAACTTTTCGAGGTCAAATTTAAGAAGCTGAGAACTTGATAAAATTACCATCCAAGACTTTAAAGAACGGGTCAATCCCGGGTCATTCTTTAATTGCAACAGAGTACTAAGTAAAAACATCACCTTTTGTGTGTTGCCAAGGCTACTGGGTCTCACTAGAATTAGTGAACTGCTTCCATGCGCTTTAGCAATGGACATTTTAGATTACCAGCAGATGTTCAGACCCAGTTAACCTAGCAACTTATGTCACTCTTTAACAGTTAGTATGCAAGATTCTTGCACTAACTTGGTTTGAAATAAAGAAAGTAGTTGCATTCTGAACTGTCTTTGCCAAAAGAGGGCGCCATTTGTGTTGCCTTATGCAATTCTATTCTATAGTAAACACTGGATTGATTCTGTACTTCACACCTGCTGTGTGCACCACATAGCAACAAATATTTGGTCAAGTGGATATTAAGTGTGCATGTGAAAGGAAGTATATTGTTAGTACACCAGACGCTTTTCACGTAAAACATGCAAAAGGATTTTATTGCCCCATTAAGTGTTGCACAATCTGGTGAATTTTTTCCCCAGGAAATGGTTAATTGCCATTATCTGTTTTTACAATCAGGAGATTGTTTATTTGTCTGGGGTACCTACATGTATTCCCCCCCCCCCCCCCCCCCCCTTGTATTAGCCAACATTCTAGGGAATTCCACTCAAAGAATTCTGCCTAATTTCCTGGATGTTGAAAGCGTTAAACAATTTTAAAAAAAATTTCACTTTACAAAAAGCTGCACTTTACCAAAACAAATTAAACAATTCCGGTGATGTCATGCTTTTCATTTGACGATCATGACACACGTGGCCCGAGTGATCACCAGTAAAATGAATGAGAAAAGCACATTGGTTGCACTTATCTCTGTAGCTCTACTTCGCTGTTGGTTGTTGCACTGAATGAAATAAAATGCGTTTCCTCAGGCTCTTTTGTGAATCAGGACACTTTTTTTATATATATTTTTTTATATACAGTTTTTACAATTTTTACGGTTAATTTAGAAACCGGTTTGCAATTCAAGTGTTGGTTAACCGGTTAACCATTCAGCGGACACTAAAGATTGTTGATGGTGTTTACAGATGCATGTGCAATGTACACAATACCCCTAGGCCCCCAAAATATTCATTGAACCTTTATCTGGTCAAAATTTTACTACGACCCCATATAAATTTATTTCAGTTTCATGAAGTCATTACAATTAACCCTCTGAAAACTATTGTAAATTCTTTAAAATTGGGTTTTATTTTACGTTTGGCAAAACAGGTTTTACCAATTTTTTTGGTTACCTGTCTCATTTACTTGTAACCGTTAACAAAGATAGTCTCTTTTCAGTTGCAACTTTCACCTGAACATTTCGGTCATATGTCTCCATTAAAGGCACAGGCTCGTCAGCAATGCACGCGCGCCAAATTCGTGACACGAAATACGCGGCTCCATGTCTTTGCTATGGAGCTGCGTATTTTGTGGCACAAGTTTGGCAAGCGCGCATTGCTGACGAGCCTGTGCCTTTAACCCCAGCTCTCTAGGGTGTATGCAAAATCATATTGATTTTGGAGGATTGAGGAGTGTTAGGGTTAAAAACTTAAATCTCAACAGCTTCGAGGCACGGCCAATTTCTGGTCGACTGTATTTGTGACTTGCCGTAAAATTCTACATTTTTTTTTGTCAAATGGAATGTAAAATAGACAGTACAGCGGGCATTTTGGAAACATTTTCTAGGAAATACCTTTGTCTAGTCACAAAATAAATGAAATAATTTTAAGTTGTAACTTAGGCACAAAAATGGTTACAAATAGTGTGACAACATCATGCCTTTCTAAAAACCCTGTGTAAAAATTTCCAATATACGCTCGTAACAAGGAGGGACACTTGTGTTACATTTTAGGCCGTCCCGGTTACGAGCGTATATTGGAAATTTGTACACAGGGTTTTTAGAAAGGCATGTTGTCACCCTTTTTTGGCCTAAGTTATCTCTTCAGAACAACCTAAACTTATTTCTTTCTTTTTTTAGACTAGACAAAGGTATTTTCTGGAAAATATGGTCTGTGTTGCCAAAATGCCCCTTTAATGTGGAAAGACCCACATACACAATGCGATATATACATTAATATACATACATACTAAAGTGATTTTCCCAGGGAACACACTAAAAAACTTGTAGCATGCTCAGATGGGACTCGAACCAACGACCACCTGCATACTGGAGAGCATGTGTGGCCCCTGTGCATATGACACAAGCTACACAAACGGAATATGGGAGGAAAGTAAAATCACATGGTCCTCACTGGGATTCGAACCTGAGACCTCTAACACACGGGACAGTTGCTCTACCAGCCAAGCTATGATGTACAAATTTTTCCTTCAAGATTTCGTCTCAGTCATGCATGGATATGCAACTGAATAAAAATTAAATGCCAGGTCATTTTTCCCGTGAAAGTAAAGGTGGACACGAATCTGATGTAAATTTTGCATCAAACATTTCAGGGCGATCATTCGCACAAGTTGAAACTAGTTCAACATTCTGGAAATTCGCAATGCAAAAACTTTTCTGTGACTTAAAATTCGGATTTGCTTTCAGTACGAACTGGGGCCAATTTCATGGCGCTGCTGAGCACAAAAATTTGCTTAGCACAAACATTTGCTTAGCACGAATATTTGCTTAGCACACAAATTTGCTTAGCACAAGTATTTGCTTAGCACAAAAATTGGCTTAGCACAGAATTTCATTGTTTTATACTGCAAAGATGGGTTGCTAGCCAAAATCGTATACATGTGATGTTTATTTACTGACATTCTGCTAAGGTGCCATCCATAAAGTACGTACGCACGAAATGCCGACTTTTTAGACCTCCCCTCTGCCTTGTATGCAAAATTTGTGACGTCACCCATATACTTTAACGTTGGGTGTACGCATTGGCTCTAACCCCCCTCCCCCCTCCGTGCGTATGTACTTTATGGACGGCCCCTAATGTTTCTAGAGAACACAATTTGACATACAATTTTGGCTGGATAACTATTTTACAAAGCAAATCATTTCTGTGCTAAGCAAGTATTTGGTGCTTAGCAGCACCATGAAATTGGCCGCTGGTCTTTACTCTTAAAACTTAAAAATCCAATACAAAGTTAGGGTGTTAGCTGGATTGAATATGCTTTGGACAGAAAAACTTCACGTTGGACATGTCCATCGGCGTTTCGGATACAAAACCCATACACCGCGCGTGCGCCCAAAATTTGCACCCCCGTTTCTGACACGCCAACCACGAGTCTTTTTTATGGCAGATTGAGCACGGTTCTGTCCTTGGATTTTGGTTAGGTTGACTGGTTCCCGGACTCTCCGTGGGCAAACTGCTGTTGTCGATTATGATCTCTTCTTTGCCCGGCCGGCCTTTACGTTGGGAACTGGACATCATACTGATCTGGGGCACGCCTGGGTTGTCGCCCTCTTGCTGAAATTCGCCTGATTTGTACTTGTATACCGTGCCGGTTTGCGATTTTAGTTTGATGCTGACCGAGGCACCGCAAATTGATGAGAGCTGGTTGGCCTGTGGGTGCGAGATCAGGCAGAATTTAGATCTTAAAGATAGTATACATGATTGGTAAACTGTTACAAATAGTTTTATCCCCCTATGTGATTGAAGATATGCATGATTAAAACCAACCTGAACAAAAACCTTTTGAGAAAACAGTCAAAAAAGGGTTTGCAGTCATTTCGCCCCAAAACTACTTCACCCTGAACTATTCGCCCTGAACCACGGCCTGTGCACGAAGTGGTTTTGGGGCGAAGTGGCATTTGGGCGATGTAGTGTTTGGACGAAGTAATTTAGGGCGAAATGGCACTCAGGCAAAGTGGTTTCGGGCGAAATGGCACTTGGGCGAAATGGTTTTGGGGCATATTGAATTTTCGTCTCATGAGACGAAAACTAATTGTTTTACTCATTTCTCAAAGACTATAGCACTTCAGACAAAACCATTTCAGAGGAAGTTTTCTATGGTCATCATGTTTATATTGTGTAATTTAGGCGTAAATTATTATTATTATTATTTATTCGGCCTGAACATTTCTGATTTGAGATTACCAAAGATGTATACTGCCTTTAATGTGTGTTCATACTGGATTTGAGGGGTAACAATTACCGGGGACATGAGTACTTCAAGTTCAGTGTGAAATTCCCAAGAAACTTTTCAGTCAGTCAGACATGTCTGAATTGGACTATTTGGTAAAACTTACAGAAATAGTTGTTAATTTAACAAAATTAAGTGCAATGTGAATGGCCGGTAAACACCCAAAACTGTTAAGTGTCAACTGTCAATTGTTAGTTTTACGCTACACCGATGTAAGTTTTACAGAGCGAGCTGGGTCGTGGAAAAATTACATCGTCAATTTTAAATCACGAGAAAATCCTTTGCGGACGTGCACCGTAATGTAAAAACATGGCAACACACTCATGTGTACATTACGTACGCACTGTGGACGTTTCTTTGTATTCGTGCACTTAAGAGAATTGGTCGGAAAATCGTTGTTTTCTCCAAATTCTTCCATCATCCACCCCAATTTTTTCCTAATCCATGTTTCTAAACTTTACTCCTGAACCCTAACCTTTTGTTTTAACCCTCCACCCCCACCCTAACCCCTTTTCCCAAGTTTGGTCAACCTGACTGTGGACTTGAGCGAACGAGTGCAAGTCCACAATCCGTCACTTTTTCCCGCAAATTGTGGACTTGAATGGGTTTCGAGTCCACAGTGCGACCGCAATGCCCACACACACATTCAGATCATGTAACTATTAAGTAAAACCGAATGATGAGGTGACATTACTTAGGAAATAAAAGTGGGTTTGGCCAGTCTTACACATACGTTTAAAACCGGCCAGGGGCCTGGATGAGTGCTAAAATAATGCAGGCGTGTTGTACGTGCACACACACGACGGGGTACTTGTTTTTGTCAGTGCACATTTTGCTTTCGAGTGCTTGCAGTTTCTGTGTGCATGTGCGTGTTCCATATGCGTTGACTAGGGCACGGACTAAGGGACGTGGCCGCGGGCAGGACTGGCCGGCCGGCTGGTCTTTATCGTCCATTTAAGACTGGCATGTGATGTGCTTCTCAGCCAATAGGGATGCGTAAACGGTATTTATGAATGTAAGTTTTACCAAGGTTTTACGTAGTAAAAGACATTATTCGGGCCAAAAATAAATCCATGTGCAAATGGTCATTATAGGCCAGTATAGAATAGTACTTAACAGTTCAGTCAATCAGAAACGAGTGTGCAGTAAAAATGTCCGACTTGACATACCTTGAAAAAGAACGTCTTCCTCCTCTGAAAGAAGGACTTGCATCGTTTCCTGCTGTCTTTTGCGTAAGATTCATCAATCGGTCCGATGTGGTGATTTGGATGCTTTCGTTTTGGACAACTACGACTTTCATCAGATTGGCTCAGCTGTTTTAAATTAAGAAGGAAAGAAAAACAGTCCAAACATTTTATTCAAGCATTTGACTGGAAAAACCTTACTCAAATGAAAGATAGAAGTGGTTCCAACTGTCCAATGTAATGATTCGGCCCGAGATATTTTTTACATGTATTACACATACGAAAATAATAACTGAAGATTAATTTATATAAATGTTTGTGCACGAAGATTTTTTCCCACAAGGGTGTCCTCATGTGCACGAAACTAGTCCCCTGGGGCGGTATTCACAAAACTCAATCTAAGCGGGGAACTTAAATCTGTCTTAATTTTAAGCACCCCATTAAGATAAATGGAGCACTCAACTTCGTATTCACAAAATATTTAAGTACTTCAATCAGTGCACGCTTAACTCTGTCACGTCACGCGCGGACCTTCAAAAAAACATTCGATTACTAAGCATCATACGCGCACATTACGCGCGTGCATCATACGCGCGTGCATCATACGCGCGTGCATCATACGCGCGTGCATCATATGCGCACATTACGCGCACATTACGCGCACATTACGCGCGTGCATCATATGCGCACATTACGCGCGTGCATCATACGCGCACATTATGCGCATGTCGTGCACACATACGCGTGCATGTACCACAAGTAGACGACGTACGTTGTGCTATGCTATAGTCAATAATCAGTGGCGAACAAAGATGGAAAATTAAGGCTTTCTGAGGTCAGTAAGAATAGAAATTGAAATCTGTGTAATCTCCCAATGTCTAAATTGTTTAGGCGTTTTTCGATAACACACTGGGCAGAAACACACTGCAATTGCAGACAGTTGACCCAGCGTTAAATGCACTTAAGACAGGTCAGACCACACTTAAGTTTAAGTCTCAAAAATAAGCAGGGCACTAAAAGTAAACGCACTGTGAATACCACTTAACTTTATGATTTGACTTAAGTCCAGAATTTAAGCGGGGCGCTTAAAGGCACAGGCTCGTCAGCAATGTGCGCGTGCCAAATTCGTGCCACGAAATACACAGCTCCATAGAAAAGGCATGGAGCTGAGTATTTCGTGGCACGAATTTGGCGCGCGCGCATTGCTGACGAGCCTGTGCCTTTAAATTTCATGACTTAAGTCGTTTTGTGAATACCGCCCCTGACTACTGGGTATTATTGCTCTATTGTCTGTTCAATATAACCACCGAACCAGCTTGAATAGGATGGTGGCTTCGCACAATTTCCTGAAAGCATGGGCTGCATCCGAATTTGTGGCTTTGGCTGGGGCTGTTGCTATGCCGTTTCTAAGGACTTTTATTGTCCACCCGTAGCAACAGCCATATCCACAGCCAAAGCCACTAAGGCCAAACAAAATAAATGGTGTGTTTACAGTAACCCAACCTACCTGGAATTGTTTAGGCCAAATTGCCGACCTCAAACTTTATAATGCCAATTTTCAAGTTAACAATTTTAAATGAGCACTATTTGAATAATTTCCAACGAACATAACATTTTCTACACTTGTACATGAACATGTTTAATAGTGTTAATAGTGAGTTTCAAACATTGCAAAACAACACGCAAATGCATGAACTGAAATGTTTTTAAAAATGACAAAATCAAACAATTTTCCTACCTACCTACCTCAATTTTTGTTAAGGCCGTTACCGTAAAAGCAGCATTTTGTTTGGCCTAATTCGGATCCGGCCATGGACACAATTCCTCATTGTTTTCTCGGAATGTAGATAAGGTACCGAGCTGACTTCTACACAGGTTGGTTTTTATCATACACATCCTCAATCACACATGAAGATAATGTCACTTGTAACACTTTTCCTTTATTTGAATTTTTTGTTTAAACACATTCATTAAATGTTGCAACAAGTTGGATGGCACTTCCAGAGCTTCGTACAAATCTCCTAATTTAGGGACTTGGAAATATGTGACATCATCAGCCGCACAGTCGTGACACTATTATTGGTCAAATCCGTAACCGAAGTTTGCAAGCTTGATGGACCGCTGCGTGAAATTGCACTGTAAATCATGCGACCTTTAGTTTCTGTAATTTAATCTGCCAGGCTGATTTCGTTTTGGTACAGGCCTATTGGGGCTGGTTTTCTTTGTATTTGTGTCAAATATCACGCAAATCCACCTGTGCAGTGGTGAGATTTTTCGCCCCAAAATATCGCCAAAATCTGCAGTTGGTGGGCGCCGTCAACTACCTAGTCTTGATTCAAGACACCAATACAGGCATGACTATAGGCTTAACAAAGCCCGCGCCTATATAGTGCCCTCATGCTCTACTCGGCACCACTGTTTATTGTTAGTTGATGGCACCCTGTTTAGTCTGCTCTTGAAGGACAGGATAAATATATAATACTTTAATTTAAGACTAACCAAGAAAAAAATAACGTGCTTTGTGCCAAGGAGGGCGCTTTGCTTCACATCACAATTTTTGAAGTTGCTGTCTATTCATTTTCATTGACGATTCCGCACGTAAATTTGACACATTTTAACAAGCATAAAATAGGAACCGCTTGATGAATTTTTGCAACAAAAGTATTTTTGATATCTGTTTTATGGTTTTAACTCAAAATATAATTTTTTTCCAAGTCGCTACCTAATTTCATGCTGTAATAAATAAAAACCAAATTTGACCAACCTCGGCTGCATCACCAGACTCAGTGTAAACTTGGATTTCTTCATTACTTCCAACATGTTGAAGAGCTTGCATTAGCTCGGCCATCTTATAATCCTACAATACATCACAAAGAGAATGGAGAAAACATGTAGCGATATTTAGCAGGTGTGGCCCAGCCCGCAAAAAATGATAGTTTGTTATAATGCTCGTGCATTGCAACATTCGTGGGCATAGGTTGGTTTCGAACCCGCAACCTCAGGTTTTCACCTGTGATTGCGAGTCAATGACCCATACCACTCGGCCAAATCTAATAGACCCCTTGCACGGCGGCCATGACAGAGGGCAGGTTTTCATATCTTAATGATGTGACAATAAATCCATAAAGTGCCTACTCGTGCATGACGCACTGTCACAATATGACTGCCCTCTGTCATGGCCGCCGTGCAAGGGGTCTATTCACTTTGGTATTTTTTCTGTATACATTGAACAAAGATTTGAATAAAATTACCTCCTGGAATCAACAGATTATCCAATTTTAAGATACACTTCCCACTTGCACTTTTGTCGGAAATGTTGCATTTCTGAAATAAATAAAAGATAAAATTACTGTATAAAGTAATGCACAAAATTACGGCGCAAGCGGTTCGTGCGTATTAAAGCACGACAACAGAGGGCACTGCGCGCGTGCGCGAATTGTTATCTTATGCACTTAAACTGAATGCAATTTTTGAGGAGAAAATGTGATTTTTGTCAAGAAAAGCAACATTTGCGAAAAAAGTGCAAGTGGGAAGTAAATAGCTCGCTATACAAATAGGGCTGTATCGTCAGAACCCCTAAATCCACGCGGTCCTATTTCTACGCACTCACCTTAATGTTTGCCGGCCAATGCGCGCGCGTGCATAAGCGTTAGGTGCGCAGATTATGGAGGATCGAGGATAAATAAATAGCTCGCTTTTAAAATCTGACTAAGTCAGATTTGAAAAGCGAGCTATTTACAGCGTACAGCCCTATTTGTAGGGCTACTACTATAGACCTTATGCGTAGCGGCCATGTTAGAGGGCAGTCACATTGTCACAGTGCGTTATGCATTGTGGATCTATTGTCACATCATTTTGACATTTAAATATGAAAACCTGCCCTCTATCATGGCCGCTATACGGAAAAAATACCTTCACTTTTTTATGCACCATGTGTAGCTAAGATAATCTCAGCTCTTTTTTTATCATTTTTCATTGGGATGTGGTCTTTTCACGCGTAGAGCTGAGAGAACTTATGAACATGAACCCGCCATCGCAAAAACAGGACAAAACAAATGTGTCATTTTCTCACCGTGACACACTAATTCCCCCTAAAACTCACCCAAACCTTGCCAGGCATAACCACTACGCAGGTCCTTGGGGGAAATAACCAGCCACGATGATTATTTTGCCAACAATTCCAACAAAACAAACCGGTATTCTCACAGCCAGTGCTGTTGTCTTGTGTTTTAAATGATAATGTGTCTTCTCGTCGCGTGACCCATAGTCTGTGTACAAAGGAATTTTTATGCGCGTCGGTTACCAGTGCACATGCGGCCTACCAGTCAAACCTATTTCGTAATCACGTCCGCACAGCGAAATAGGTTTGACTGGTAGGCCGCATGTGCACTGGTAACCGACGCGCATAAAAATTCCTTTGTACACAGACTATGGGTCACGCGACGAGAAGACACATTATCATTTAAAACACAAGACAACAGCACTGGCTGTGAGAATACCGGTTTGTTTTGTTGGAATTGTTGGCAAAATAATCATCGTGGCTGGTTATTTCCCTCAAGGACCTGCGTAGTGGTTATGCCTGGCAAGGTTTGGGTGAGTTTTAGGGGGAATTAGTGTGTCACGGTGAGAAAATGACACATTTGTTTTGTCCTGTTTTTTGCGATGGCGGGTTCATGTTCATAAGTTCTCTCAGCTCTACGCGTGAAAAGACCACATCCCAATGAAAAATGATAAAAAAAGAGCTGAGATTATCTTAGCTACACCATGTGCACTTTGAATGCTTGATAAGTCCTTTTATTTACATGTTTAAGGAAAACATTATTGGTCAACTTCTGAATTCTTACTAAATACCAAAACAACAAGGTAAATAACGGGCAAAAAAAATGCAAATTCTAATACCACCTACTTTGACTTTTCTTGTAGAAATTTGTAAACAATTATTAGGTAGAGCGCCACCATGTGGTAGCTTATTGTCAATGTAGGTCATTAACAACACTTGGTGGCGCACTTTCCCACTCTGTTTACGTTTCTGATTTTTATTTCTACAATTTTTTCACTGGGGGAAAAGAATCGGGATTGGTGAGAATTGAGAAGTTGATCATAAATATTTTGCTTTAAAATGACTTACCAAGAGCAGATGAAGATTTGATAAAAAAATACCAAAATTTCTTAGACTTAGAAACATGAGAAAACAGTTTTTCTTTCAAGTTTTCAGCCAGTCTCATTATTATAATTTTGTGCACAGGTCTGAAGCTATGATCTAACTTTCCTATATTTCAGGCTTAACCCATCCCCTGCGTATCTTATAATGATGGCAGTTGAAACGGAGAGTATGCGAATGTTGATGCAAGCCATATCGGCCGTACAGCGACTCAGAGAAAGCGTTAATAAGACGTTTTCAAGCCTTCACGGGGGCGTGAAGTCCACAGCAGATGAAGCAACGGAAGAAAAAGTCAAGCAGTTTGTTGCTGAACTGCCAATGCATCTGTGTAGCGTCAACGATAATTTCGGGTAAATGATGTGAAACGAAAATAAACCATTTCACGATTATCGACGCAATCTTGTTTACACGGCAGTTTGGATTATTTTGCCCCGTGACCAAGATGTCAATAATCGTAAAAGAGTTTATGACAGCTCTTTTTTGACGGCAAAGTCCAATTTTATACGGCAGCCGATTTCACGAAACTTACGCAGTTGTGTAAGCCCACTTGCGCAACATTTTAGTGCATAAGTTGCATAACATTCTTCCAAAGATAACACGCAAGCTATGGGGCTTGCGCCATTTGTCAAATATTGCACAAGCTGCGAAATGTTCGCCCCAAAACCACTTCATGCACAGGCCGTAGTTCAGGGTAAAATGACTGCAAACCTTTTTTTTCTCAAAAGTTAGACGAAGTACGGAGCTGGTTTTTGCTCAGGTTGGATTTTATCATGCATATCTTCAATAACACAGGGGGGATAAAACTATTTGTAACAGTTTACCAAACATGTATATTACTTTTAAGCACGTTAGTGTTATGTGCTATATAAAACCATATCATTATTAAGTTTACGGTAAAAAAAAGTCATGTTACTTTTTAAAAATCTGCAGCGAGTTGGAGAGACTTACAAAAAGCCTTGGTAGATTAAGCCCAGGTTTGGGAGCAACCGGAATCCTGAGCCTTGACCCTGTGCTGGACAAAACACCGATGTATCAGCAGATTCTACAAACATACAAGTGGTCTTCTAAGGTATTCAACTGATTTTATTTTCAAATGAATTTTTAGGTTTTATTTCTCTGTGAACTTTTTTTGGGAAAACTTGGCCAAGTGGTTTGAGCCGTTAACTCGCAACACTCGGATAAAAACTTGGTGTTGCGGATTTGACATTCGGTTGTTGTACCTATGCCCTTGAGCAGGGCACTTAACCACAATTGCTTCATCCTTCAGAAGGGATGTAAAGCCCTCGGTGTCTTCTGTAATGCACTTGTGGGGTACCGTGGCAGAGTGGTTTGGGTCACTGGCTCGCAATACTCAAGGTTGCGGGTTCGATACCCGGCCGTGTTACCTGTGCCCTTGAGCAAGGCACTTTAACACACTTGCTCCATCCTTCGGAAGGGATGTAAAGCTGTTGGTCCAGTGTGTTAGGTAACGCACTTTAAAGATCCCAGGGCATTCTTCGTGAAGAGCAAGGGAATTCCCCTGTGTCTCTGGTCGTAGGCTGCCAATGGCGCCACCCACCTATGTATCTCGATGTTTAGGTGGAACACACTAGTATGTAAGCTTCATGTAACTCGGCCTACGGGCTGCGAAATGAACTTTCATATAGCCATTATAATGTGCAGCACACGTGAACATATGAAATGTGTGCTTTTTAACTACTATTATTTTCAATTTTTTGTGCCAAATTCTTTTTCTTTTTGGACAGCTCAAGGACCATTCTAGCCATGCTGTTTCCTTACTCAACCAGAACTTACCAATGAAACGATTTCCGAGTATTGCCGGGAAAAAACGCAAGATGCAACTACCCAATTTCAACCCACAGTGAGTTTCTTAGTCTATATGCTTCTTTTGTAACATAGTCACACCAACCTTTATGCAATATTTTTTTCCGGTGTGAAAAATGTAATTTCTTTTGGTCGACAAAAATATAACATTCGCCAAAATAATAAAGGCACAGGCTCGTCAGCAATGCATGCGTCCAATTCGTGCCACGAAATACACAGCTCTATGCCTTTGCTATGGAGCTGCGTATTTTGTGGCCCGCGCGCATTGCTGACGAGCCTGTGCCTTTAAAGAAGCGTGTGTAGATTTTTCCAGAAAATGGATCTCGTTCTTACCAAACAATCATTTAAAATGCCTCCCCAAAATACTGTCTATGGCGAGAAAACAGAAAATTTGCAATTTCCAGTTTGGATGCAAAAGCAAAAATGTTGGTGTAATCACTGCACTGTTTGATTTGGAGGTCTCGGGTTCAAATCCCGATAAGATTTTTCTCTTATCCCAATTTTGGTTGCACTGTTTTATGTAACCAGAAAAATTAATTTACGAACCCTTGGCGGTTTTTTGACGATATCCTTGGAAATACAATTTCTGGGAGTGTGAAATTTCAGAATGGTAATGAGAAAAATATGACAATTTATATGCCAGTATCAAAATCTCAACAGCCGTGGGAAAAATAAGCTCAAAAATTGGCTCTTTAAACATGCATATTTTCTGTTCATTTCTGCAGGTTAATTGACCAAATCGTACTTACTCTAAATCGTCAGTATATGGACGCCCTGGTCATCACGAAAATTCCCAACAACTTCAATGTTTATCAGGTTAGTTTTTAGAAATCTGCACTTTGCTGTGTAATTTCGCTTACAAAATGAAAAATCTTAGCTGGAAATACATTTGAAATTTGTTAATAAGAGGTCATTGGGACACTGCAGATTACCTTGTTATAACAGGAACTTGTATTATCAGGAATAAAAACCATGAAAAACAAGGAATTGGGACCTAAATATTTCCCAATTTTTTGTAGTATTAGTCTTATTATCAACAGGCGCGGATCCAGAGGGGGGTTTTGGGGGTCAAACATTCCCCCTCCCCTGCTCCGACTCCAAAAATTAAATAAAAAATTAAATAAAAAATTAATGTAATGCATTTTGTTGTGTGTGTCCACAACAAGCTGATATAAAAATGACTGATAACCCTGCCCCCCCCCCCTCCCCCCCCACCTCAAATTGAACAAAAATTGGCGGTTGTCGACACGCGCACTGGCAAACGCCTCCCTTGAAAAATTCCTGTATCCGCCCCTGATCAAGGTATAAATTTTCCATTTACACAAAAAGAAAAAAGACGCAAATGCTTTGTGCATGCTACTTGTTAGTTTATGAATTCCAAAAAAAGGTGTTCTTTTTCCCTTATAGGTTACTCTTGGCCGAACATTCTGCGCAGTTATTGGGTTACGGAAACAGCTGATCGAGAGAGTGGTGATCCGAGGGAAACATGAAAACATCAGCTTGGACGAACGAATGGTAAGGCTTTTAAGAGGAACCACTTGTTAGAAATGTCTACGAATCAAATAACAAATGTGAAATTCTTGATGGAAGGTTTCTACATACTCTTGTTGTTCAACAATTTTTAACCTAAAATGTGCCAAAATTGCAGTTCGCTAAAACATGGTGTTCTAAGTTTAGTGGTTGATTGCTAATTTTCCATACAAGATGTTAAATTTTGATTCAGTCGGAAAGTACTCAATGAATACATATGTTGTAAGAATTGTTCATTTTTGTCTTTACAGATCGATATATGGGCACCTTCAAAGCACAAAGTATTCAAGAAGGTAATATACTCTTCACACGTCTTATTAAACTGTAAAGATTCAAAACTCCCTTAATTTTGATATATCGGCTAGATACTCTGTCCGAGTGGCCTGGGGCCAATTTCATAAAGCTCTTTAGCAGAAAAAACTGGCTTAAAGACAGAGGCTCGTCGGCAATGCGCGCGCATTGCTGACGAGCCTGTGCCTTTAATCAAAAATTTGTATCTCAATAGCATATATTCTTTTGAAAAACACAAGTTGATATGCAATTTCGACCATTAACCCATTTTTATAAAGGAAACAAATTTTTGATTAAGCAAATTTTTCTGCTAAACAGCTTTATGAAATTGGCCCCCAGGTGCATTCATATTCAATACCTGTTTACACTTGATCCCAAGCTCGGGGTCGAACACCGAGCTCGGGATCACCCTGGGATCACAATTTGAGTGTAAACGCTCTTGGAACTAAATTGGCCTCGGATCAGACCCTGAGATTTTGGTCTCGCGTTGGCGGAGGGTTCGATCCCGAGCTTGGGATCAGTTCGCAGTTAGATAAGCAATTAATCTTTACCGCAACCTGCCACATCCGCTCCACAGCCGTAGCGGGGGAAAAGCCCGCGAAATTCAAGTGGCCTTGTACACTGTACACGCGGCACAACCCATGCACACATTGATCAGTACATGCACACACAGAGCATGACCTTTGACTGCAACTTCTGGCACCGCGCTCGAGATCAACTACAGAATGTAAACGTGGTACTCAGGATCATTGCGGTTAACACTGACGCATTCTCATCAGGGGACCAATCTTGATCACGAGCTAGGGACCAGTGTAAACACGGTGTTAAATTCTACAGATTGAGAGTTCGAATCCACGCTGTGTCAAGCTGTGTGCGCCCTTGGGCAAGGCACTTTGCCAGGACCTTGCAGTTTGATCCCAACACTTTAAACATATCATTTTCCTACCAGATAACAGACCATGCCACCTCCGCTATGCTGCACTACCATTTGCCACACAGACCAGACCTCTGCTTCAGTTCCTACATAGTGAGTTGGTCTCAAAGTTCTCTGAAAATACAAACCGGTTTAGAACAACATTATAATGATACAGAAATAACTTGCACCTCATTTCACAAAGCACTGCTATATGTCGTAACTCAATTTGTCGCATTAGACCTTATGCACGGCAGCCATGACAGAGGACAGGTTTTCATATTTAAATGATGTGACAATAGATCCACAATGTGCCTACTACTCGTGCATGACGCACTGTGACAATCCTCTGTCATGGCCGCCGTGCATAAGGTATATATATATATGTGACCGACTTTGGCAAAACCCGACGCTTCTCGGTATTTCCCATTACGTGATATGGGCCCACAAACTTAAAAAATGGCAGAATCAACTTGAACATCGGGATACATTCAAGATTTGTTTTGTTGTTTGAACTCTCTCAAAATTCCTCATCTTATTGACAAAAAATTAAATAATCAACTAGTTTGTCAAACTTTAAAGACCAATAGCTCCATTTCACTTTTTCTGATCTGTCATACTTTAATTGGTCATAACTTCGCCAAAAATTATCAGAATTTCCTCAAACATGTTTTAAAAGATACCTTTTTGTATGCACACTAAGCTTATACCAAAACTTAAATTTTGAATTTTCATCACGAGTGTTGGGTTTTGCTGGAGCCGGTCACATATTTCACAAAACTTGCGATGGGTTCGACGCATCACAAGTTCCTTAAAAATTGCTTGATTCAAGTTACGATGTGTGTGTTTGGGTCGTTGTAATGTAACAGACGCACATCGCAGAACTGAAAATTGCACTTCTTGCAGATCGTGAAGGAGCAGGTTTCATTTGTCGAAGCAAAATGGCAGTTATAAGTTCCAGGGTTGTAACAAGTCTCCCTCTGCTCGAGTCCCAAGTCAAGTAGTCACGACAGTAACTTTGTTCAAGCTGAAACTTGCATTCGTGTTGTTCTGGCCAAGAATGCTCCATGTTTAAACAAAGCTTAGTCTCGAGTCCGAGTCATTACAACACTGAAATATAACTGAAGAAAAACTGTCAATTTGACCACCTCGCTCCGTTCGATAACTAAGGAGCCATCCAAAGTTGTCAACATTTTCACGGTTCGACAAAGCGTAGGAAGGGGGATTTGAAGGCTGCGTAGGAATTTACATGCACTGTAAAATATTGACATTCATGGTACTGACAGAACAATTTTGGTAATTACTATTTCGGGGTGAGGGATGGGGTCTCGAAAAATACTACTCTCTGTAGAACCGTGAAAATGTTGACAACTTTGGACGGCTCCTACGAGTGAATAACTCGTAAAAACTCGTAAACTGATAAATTTACTTTATTAACTTCATTTGTCGGAAAAGAAAAAAAAGGAAAACTACTCACTTTTTTAGAAGTTTTTTTACCCAACAAGAAATATTCTAATCCATTTGATTTCCCCAGAGATGGCTCCACAGCTACCAGAAGCTGTTTTCGTCACCCTGCCGCCAGTGTGGGCAGTACCTCCAGAACAACCTCCCTCCCACGTGGCACGATTTCAGGAACGTCTTCCCATACCACGAAGGCTGTAGACCGTGACGCGTCGAACCAAAACTGCGCCCGAATAACCTAGTTTGTGGTTAAAGACACATGCACATTTCCTCTCCGTTTCGGTCTTTCAAAATTGCTAGCTTAAGGGGCCATAAAAAGGGATTTTTATCACTTTGGGACACGGAGATTGTTTTTAGTACACGACAGGTTTTGCTGATTTCATGCACTTGAAGCCGGGATTATTTTTGGCAAAAAAATTACTAAAAGGGCAAATGTCATTGGCCAAAAGTCAAGCACCATAAATACCGACTCATTTCTACATTCACTAAAAGATCATACTTTGCCACACACCGAGGCAGCCGCCATGGAGCAAGATTTGCTACACTGACAGGCCATCAGGTTTAAGAGACAGTGTGGAGAAAGGAAGTGTTTCCACATCAACCGTGGAAGACAGCGGCAAAGCTGATTTTTTAACTCGTCAACCGCCCCTGTGACTATACATGTCCTCCGACCTCAAGTGGTTAAATATCAGAAAAAGACAAAAAAATTACAAATTTACTTTGTTGTAACAATTGCATAGTTATATTAAAATGTCTAACTACAATGGCAAGACCCCGACTGTGTTTGTTCTTGTACTGAACCATAAATATCATGCAGAAATTGGAGTTAAGGTGACACTAATTTTCCATATACATGTATCTAAATAAAAGACTAGCCTTTTTCCTACAATATTAGTTTGTGTCAATGCAGACTTATCTGGTAGTTATCTTAAATAATGGCAACAATTTCTGAAGAAAAAAAATCCCAAATGTTTAGCGTAAGTGCGCGTGTTACTTTCAACCTTGCACGTTAATTTTTTTGTTTAAACATGATGCATTTAGACACGCACCGTCTTGCTGGGCTCAAACTTCACGACGACATCAACATTGCCGCCTTTTCCCGGTACTTTTAGCCACAATGCCCCTAGATTTTCGGCAGTAAATACTGTTGGCTTTGTATCAACTCGACTTTATTGCTTGGAATCCACGGGGGAAAAAAAGCCGCGTCACTGCATCATTTTAAGAGACTTCAACTTATGCTAAACATAGGTTGTTTTTTTTTGGCCTAACCAAATATGGGACATGAGAAAAGTCCTGAGGGATTATGCCAATGTGCCGTAGAGCATCTGCCCCTGTGTGTTTGATTTCTTGGGGAGTACAGTATACACTCGTTATAATGCCTCCTGATAAAAAGCTCCTTTTTCTAAGTCCCGGCCGTCATTCTCTGAATTGTGTATACAGCTCTTAATATTTCAGTCCCTTGAAGAGCGCTATAATGAAAGTTTACTGTATTGATTGCTTTCCGGTGACGTCACGCCTTCCATCCACCATTTTTCATGACCCACGTGGCTCGAGTAATAACCGGGCAAAAAGAGCGAGAAAAGCACATTGGTTGCACTTACCTCTGTTGCATCGAGAAAGATAAAAACGTATTTCCTCAGGCTAAAAATCGCGATCAAGTAAAAGCACTTCCGTTTTTACAAGCCGAGTGCACGCTCAATAATTTGAACGTATCACAACGCCTGCATCTTCGAATGAAAATACGCTGGTGAGTATTTTTTACGCGTGTTCATGTGCGTCTATTGGCGCGCGCGTGACTGTTGACCACCTAACATTCCCGGATGTTCTACCTCATCGAAAGCAATCAATACCACTGAGCCTCATAGAGTGTGTGTCAGGCTCAAATCCTGATGATCATATTAGTTTTCTCTCTTCCCATATTTGGTTGTCCATTTCCTTGGTAATAGGCACTATACCAAAATTAAAAAATAACAGTAAGTCTAGAAATTATAATATAGGCAAGACTGACAAAAATTAGCACCAGTAATAAACCAACTTACACTATCTACAAATGTACATCTAAAGCCCGGTTCATAATTTAAGCAAACTTGATGTCACAGCGAAGTTTTCATGCCATAAATTAATTTCAACTTGCACGAATGTACAACATTAGTTATGAACCAGGCCTAACTTTAAGGCTTTATGTATACAGATAAGAGAATTTGTTTGAACGGACCAGTATAGAGTGTTCTTACCGGCTGGATAATGGTACCAAAACAGTAATCGTACTCATAGTAGAAATTTGTAGAGATATAAGTCATTAAACAACATAATGCATAGTTCCGACCTGTCAATCAACCGAGCTAGCAGACATAGATCAAAGTGCATTGCCTCACAAACAAATTGATCGCGATTTTCTGCCGATACTATTATTATTATTATTTATTTCTGGTATTCATACCAAGGATTCCTCAATAGTGCTCATTGCACTGTCACTCGCAAGCGTGAGGAAACCCATGAAGAATTAGAAATGACCAGAGACACCGGGGAATCCCTCCCCTTCTCTTCACGAAGAAATGCTCTGGGATCTTTAAAGTGCGTTACCTTACCTAACACACCGGACCAACGGCTTTACATCCCTTCCGAAGGATGGAGAAAGTGTGATTAAGTGCCTTTCTCAAGAGCACAAGTGCCACAGTGTCGCGGCCCGGCATCGAACCCACATTCTAGAACTGGCACAGGAGCTTGAGTTCGACGCACTAGACCGCTCGGCCATAACACCCCACGTGTTATAACACCCCACGATACGTTGTGTTCCAGGTGAATTTTTGGTTTCAAGGCCGGGCGGTTAGTTATGTGTGCTACGGTAACTGTCGACCTTGAAACATGAATACCTTTGAGTGTCGCCATTTTGACGATAGCGTGTGAGGCATAGCAACAATATCCAAAGGGGCGGTGTTAACTTGGCAATCTCGGAACTATGCATTTGTGACAAGATAACTTGCATGTTTCGCATATCCGAAAATGATACACGGTCACATGATCAAAAAAAATGTCATGTGACCAGCAAAGTACCCAAGCCTATACTCCTGCTGATAAAATATTTAGGAAAAATGTAATTTGAGTTTCTAAATAATTAGACTCCTCATGAAAACAAATTGAGTATTTTGCACCCACATTTGAAATGTTTGAGTCTTTACCAGCATCAAAAAGAAAATTTTTGATACTACGCGCCCAAAACAGTCTGGCCGCTGAGGAGAGTCTACCGCTCTGTCCGTCGCACATAAGATGTGTGCGACCAGACGCATTCGGGCTACATTGTGACATGCATTTTCAATGCAAAAATCTGAAAAGATTGTTTTTTAATAAAACTACAGCTGCTAAGAGCACCTTTGAATCTTCTCAAACTACACCAGTACAGTGAAATTTCATTATGTCAATCTTGGATAACTAAAAAATATTAAATCAAGTAAAAATCAATTACCATTAAAGGTACATTTTTTTCTTGGGATAACAATAATGCACAAGTTGCACTTTAATCAGCACAATGATTTTTGTTTTTTACAATTTAATACTTTTTAAGGCCTTAAATTTAGAAAATGAATTTAAAACTTTTTAAGACCCGCGGACACCCTGTTGTAGTCCGACTTTAATAACGAGATTTCACTGTACATGCAGCACGGCCGTGTTTTACTCACGACGTTATAATTCACCATGGGTTTTAATTTCATCGGCAGTGACGTCATGGACTGACGGTTTTTCCACTTCATGATCTAAATCGGACCCACTTTTGTTATCTGAGGTTGTACCGTTAGCGATATCATCACCCGTTTTATCTTCACTTGAATCAAGGTTTTGACCATTGCCTTTCTTTTTAGCACCTGCACAAAAAACAATAATTTTTAACATTGTTGAACAGTTACAGATGTATGACACAACAAAACAAAGCGGTCGGATCCAGGATTTTGAAAAGGGGGTGCGTGAAATTTTTAAGCATGAAATGCTAATGATAATGAAATAGCGATCGCGTAGCGCGAAGCCCTAACGGCTTCTAGATGGATTCTAGATGCTCTGTGGTGCGATCTGAGGCAATATTTAAACACTTTAAGCAGGAAAAGTGTGCACAAAAAGTGAAATGTTTTTTTTTTTTTTTTGAAAAGGGGGTAGCGTGCGCTCCCCACACACCCCCCTGGATCCGCCCCTGATTAAATTTGTTTTAAAATTTGAGCAAGAAAACAAAACTATTTCGATGATCTGCAGCCTATTTCGCGAAAAAGTGCGTAGCTTGTGCAACTCCTTAAAATGGCATAGGCCCCATAGCTTGCGTGTAATTATCGCAGGAATGTTGCGCAACTTACGCAATAACAAGTAGCGCAAGTGGGCTTACGCATTGCGGTTTCGTGAAATCGGCTGCTGTTCAGGCATAATGAGTGAAATGAGGCACAGTCTGAGCCAAATTGGTTCTAGAAATCTGTAGCTAATAAAGGATTATCAAAATATGAAAATACATGTACAATAGAAATTTTGGGCAGTACCTGAAAAATCTAGGTGGCTTTGGTTAAAGGCAGTATACATGATTGGTATCTCGAAAATCAGAAATGTTCACAGATTTATGCCTAACTTAATACACACTATAAACATGATGACCGTAGAAAACTTCCCCTAAAATGGTTTTGTCTGAAGTGCTATAGTCTTTGGGAAATGAGTAAAAAATTATTTTTCGTCTCATGAGACGAAAATTCAATTCGCCCCAAAACCACTTCGCCCGAGTGCCACTCGACCCAAATCACTTCGTCCAAACACTACATCGCCCAAATACCACTTCGCCCCAAAACCACTTCGTGCACAGGCCGTGGTTCAGGGCGAAATGGTTCAGGGCGAAGTGGTTTTGAGGCAAATGACTGCAAACCCTTTTTTGACTGTTTTCTCAAAAGTCAGACGAAGTACAGAGCTGGTTTTTGCTCATGTTGGTTTTAATCATGCACATCTTCAATCACACAGGGGGATAAAACTATTTGTAACAATTTACCAATCGTGTATACTATCTTTAACGTCAAGGTTAAAGAGCCATGGGAAATGGCTTTATGTGGCCTGTAATTATCCCGACTACAATAAATGCCAATTTATTAACACCTACCTTTTCCTGACGTTTTTTCTCTTTCTAAGACATACTCCGAGATATCTTTAGTTTCCGTATCAGTAATGTATTTGGCCTCTCCAGTGTAGTGTGTGGGCTCCACAAGCAAAGGATTAACAGAGAAGGCTTTAAGATTGCGCGGTTGGAACTCGTAAGCCCAGTCGTCCCTGTAGTTGAGAAAAAGAGTTTCACCTTCACTTAAAGGAGTGTGATAAGATTTTTCCAGAAAATGGATTTCGTTCTGACCTAACAATCACATAAAATACCTTCCCAAAATACTGACCACGGGAAGAAAACTGCAATCCCCAATTTGGATGTGGAAGCAAAAAGGTTGGTGTACGCACTGCACTGCTTTATGGAACTGGATAAATTAGTTTACAAAACATTGGTGTTTTTTTTATGATATCCTTGAAAACATACAGATTGAGAGCGCGAAATTTCAGAATGGTAATGAGAAAAATATGACAAATGATATGGTATCAAAATCTCAACACCCATGGGAAAAATGGGGGAGGGGGAAGGGGGGGGGGGGAGGGGGAAGGGGCGGTCAGGGGATAACAAAATGTTATCTGGACATGCTCCTTTAAACCAAAATGAATTTCACTTACTCAGGGTGAACATCAAACATAATCGGTATATACTCGTCCACTGGTATCATTTTCCCGAGCGGCTTTTGCGCGAGTAGCTTATTGGCGCCCTCTAGAGTCAGCATGTAGCTCAGAGTCCAGTACGTATAGCTCGGTTTAACGACATGAATGAAACCATCCACATATTTTTCATAGTCGACCTCCATTATTTTGCGTCCGATATACCTGGAAAGTAAAATACATATTTGTGATCAGAGTTAAAGTTGAATACAGTGAATCTGTTGATAACAAGGCACTGATCGACCAATCACTTTGGAATCGCTTTCAAGACTGTTCTGCTTCAGTGATTTCCTCCAGGTTTAAGAGAACCCGTTTAAACTAAGTGTAGGATGAGCTGAACACTGCATCCACGTTTCTCCCAAAAAGCCCTTGAAGTGCAGGAGCTCAACGAGGCACTTTATGCAGAGTGGCGCACCCTGCCTCAGTGGCTCTTATAGAGACCAGTGCAGTCAGCCTTGCCACTGATGGTCATACACGTTACTGAACGATAAAATGATACATCCGAGACTTTTTGATCTTTTGGCCACAGAATAATTTGCATTTCATATTTTGAAGTGTATACTTTGTACGAAGAATATGAACAGCAGTATAAAAAGAATTGACAATGTTTGAAATTATTGGGGTTTTAGTAAAAGAAACTTACAGTAATTCCCAGTCAAGACGTTTAACTTCTACCTCTCTCAACAAGGCTCTCAGTTTAGGTACGAAGGCTTCTTTAAACCTGACGTCGTCCTCAAAAATCAGGATTTTCTTGTAGTTGTTTGAAACGATCTAAAAAAGATACCAGAAATGTGCAGTATTAATGCCAACTTAAAAGAAATGCAAACCCAATTTCAAGTTTAAAGGGTTCTTATAATGCGTTTTAAAACTAAACTCTTCAAAAAAAGTTCGGAAAGTCAAGTTTGACTGACGATTTCTCTCTTGTTACTAAATCATTTCCCTTGAATTTGGTATCATTGGAAAGCCCTATTATTCCTCTTTACAGTAATGTGTCATTTGTTATGATTAATCAATTGGGGGATATGCAGTATAGCGGAATACAGGGGTGGGTGGAAAGTGAAATGTCACAAAATTCACTGCTATTGTCATGCAGTGCATTCCCCTTTTGCTTGCAGGATGGGAATGTGTCAATGCACTTTTTGACAATAGCAATGCATTTTGTGACATTTCACTTTACACCCGCCCCCGTATTCAGCTGTGCTGCACATCCCCCAATTGCTTAACCATAACAAAGAGGAATAACAGGGCTTTCCAATGATATAAAATTCTTTTGAGGAGTTTTGATTGCTGGGCCCAAATTCAGTATTTTGGTGTAAACATTTAGTCAGGTACAATCATTTGCACCAGTTACTGGAGGCAAGTCGCCAAAAATTGAAAGAGAGAATTCTTTTAGTTGTGAGTTCCGGTTCTAGATTATAGTCTGTCTTGGGCAAGATACTTTGTCATAAATTGAAGAGTTTCGTCACAAATTGCAATAAACGCCATATCCAAACAGACATTGAGATAATGGTGTCAGTACATTCTCAATTGGTGGTCCTATACATCTGTCAAGTAGATTATTGGCAAACTGTTATATCCCACAAAAAAACTGTTTTACTTATTGGAATTTGCCATTGACTGTAGTGCTTAGTTGTAATACAAAATAGCAGTTTTCTAAAAATGCCAAAAATGGATATAGCGTTTTGCGATGAAACTCTTCAATAGGCCGTATTCTTGAACGCGTGAGTGCGCTGTCAAGTGGCCCGTGCCCATCACGCGTTATGTTTATACACAAAACGCGCTCTGTGCCCGCGCGCGTCACGGGCCCGCGCATGCGACTTTTTCCCACGTACGGACATATTCCCAAAACATCCTTACATCTTGCCATATGTAGTAATGGCTGAGGAAGCAGCCTATTTCCCCTCTTGTCAGCACACGCTCGTGGTATGGGTCCCTGTATCCCGGTAACATATCCACACCTAGTTCTTTCAAGTCGTCATCTGTCAATGCTCTAAAAAAATCAAACAAAAACATTTCACAAATATCCCTAATAGAGTACTATAGCGAAAATGTCACCGTTTGTATGTTGCCGAGGTTACTGGGTCTACACTAAAACCAGTGAACTGTTTCCCTGCACTTTGGCAATGGACGTTTCAGATTACCAGCGAATGTTTAGACCCAGTAACCTAGTAACTGATGTCACACTTAATTAGTCTGCACACTTAATTATCCTACAATGGTCTAATTTAGACACCTTGTTAAGTTTTTGTTTTTTTTAGAATTATTTTAAAATCATTTTGTGCATGTGAAAATCTTGACCGGTACCAGAGAGATTGAACACACAGCTAAAAGATAAAACACTTAGGGACCATTGAAAGTTGTCAATATTTTTACAATTCTGCAGAGAGCAGAGAGTAGTATTTTTCAAGACCCCCTTCCTCCCCCCGAAATACTACTTATCAAAATTTGTGTCACTACCATGAAATGATGAAATGTCAACATTTTACAGTGCATGTAAAGTCGTACGTAACCCTCAACCTCCCTCCCTCAGTCCCTCTGCCTACGCTTCGTAGAACCGTGAAAATGTTGACAACTTTTGACAGCCTCTAAAAAAACATAAATCATTTTTGTTTAGACTTACTTTCCATCCACCGCATCAACGATTTTGTAGGCTATTCCTAAATCTTTGAGCGTAGCAACCATTCTCTTCCTTCTTTCAGGGCGTCGTTTGAGATTAATCATGTAGATTTCATCAAATCCAAACTTGGTCTCTGGCCTGGGGGGCACGGTTATGTACTCTGAAAGGGGGAGGTAGGCATCTTCAACTGCAAAAACAAAGAAAAATTTGCGTTATAATTTGTTGGTGGTTCGTAAAAATTGATTGTCGAAGAAACAAAAAGTAGGTTTGGAATACAGTGGACTTGCAAACTTCAGGTGAAAAAACTCATGAGCTGTGTTCAGACAGTCACAATCCCTAAAGGGTTTTGGAGTGTCCGCTATAAAAATGTATAAACGCCTTCTACTAGTCATGTCCACAAGATCACAAACCCCCAAGTTTCCCTCGAGGGAAGTTCGTTCCCTCGAGGGTAAGTGCATCCACACGGCGCAAACCCCCGAGTTCGCTTGGAGGTTTGTCGGGGGATTTACGACTCCCCCCATGTTTTTTAGGGGGAAATCGTCAGGAGAAACTTGGAGGTTTACTCGAAGGATAACCCGCTGAATGCATCCACACAGTCACCGCAAACCTCCAAGTTTCTCTCAAGTTTCCCTCGAGGGTTTGAAACCTCCGTTTCCCTCAAGGGAACGGTCTCCGTGTGGACATGCCTTTAGGTTGTGGGTTCAAGACAACTCGAGGTACATGTATGCGTTTTTGAGCAATGCACTCAACCCCAATAGCTCCATCCTTCAGATGGGATGTATAGCCGTAGGTCCAGTGTAATGCACATAAAAAATCCCAGCACATTTGTTCACAAAGAGAAGAGGATTTCTTATGTCAAAACCTTCAGTCTTCTTGAGTTATTTTCATCTTTAGATTTGCCCCTTACCAAGAGTGGCTTTTGCGAACTTGCATTAAAAAAAACAAAATCTCATGGATTGACCTATACTCACCCATAGCCTCGAGCCTTAGATGCCGCATTAGTTCTTTATCATCGTTCATGGACTGTTTAGCAGTTAGGGGAATAAGTAGGCTTCCATAATAATCACTGTTGATCACGTAAAGTGGAATTCCTAGCGAGAAAAAATAGACGAAAAAAACAATAGTAAAAATAATTTGTAATTTGTAATCCAATGTCCAATGTAACAATGCCTTAACACAAAGGAATATCATTGTTGTAATTCACTTAAACAGCACGTATGTTTGACTAAAAGCCTTTTTCCCACTAGACCAAATCTTGGGGGCGGCCTGGGGCGACACAGGGGTGAAAATAACCTCCGATTTCCACTTGAAATTCTCACCTCAGCACGACCCCCGAGATTGATCTTTTTTCGGGGCGAGTTCAACCCTGCTGGGGACAATGGTTGAAAATTTTGTCCCCGGGGCGAGACTCATTCCCCAGGGTGAGAACGGTAGTGTGAACAGGGGCAGGGGCAAGTTCCCACTTTTCAAGTGAGGGACAAGGTGTCGATCTCCGGGGTGAGTTCACCCCGGGACGAGTTTCAGAACAACAAGTGTGAATCGACGCAGGGTTGAACTCAGGGGTGAGTCATTCCGGGGTGAGTTATTCCGGGTTGGCCTCGGGGCGAGTTCAACCCGGGGATGGTTGTTCTAGTCGGAAAAGGCCTAAAGACCAAGGCCTTGTAATGGCCTTTTGACGGCCCTTGACTGCACCCACGATTTTGGTCATACTCACCCGCATTTTTAGCCGAGAAGGCAAACGTCAACATGTCATCGATATCACCAGGAAAACCAGGTAGTGGCTCATACGTTAACTCGGACGACGCTTGGTGCCGAAGGTTTATTAGATAGGTAGAATGGATCATGGGAACGTCAAAGACACCGGTGATGTTTCGCTTCAGAATCTGAACGTACTGTTCGGTTCTTTTGTAGTAGCCCTGCGAATATAAAAATTGGTAGGTACATCCAAATCATGGTGTTTAGTTAAAAGTGCAGTATGGCCAAGCAGCTGCCTAGATTTTCTAATGACAGCAACAGCAATAAGACAATCATTAAAGAAACGCAAATTACACGCACAAGATCAAGGAGGCCGAGAGATGCAACATTTTACTAGTCAGTGACACGTATGGTTATCTCTTGTGGCAAGGCTGACTACATCAGCTTCTGTAAGAGCCACTGAGGCAGGGTGCGCCACTCTGCCTGAAGTGCCTCCCTCAGCTCCTGCACTGATACTGTTTTGAGAGACATGTGGCTCCAGCAGCTTGCGCAGCTTGCGCAGCTTGCGCAGCTTGCGCAGCTTGCGCAACTTTTGACAAATGGCGCAAGCCCCATAGCCTGAGTGATATCTTTGGAAGAATGTTGCGCAACTTACGCAATAAAATGTTGCGCAAGTGGGCTTACGCAACTGCGTAAGTTTCGTGAAATTGGCTGCAGAGGTCAGCTCACCCCACACAGGTTGAAAATCCAACAAAATTTGATATCTGGGAGCCCTCGAATACAAGATTCTCCCAGAACAGGATATGTCCTATGGTAATCACTTTGTTCAAACAGGTCAACTTGGACCTGGAGTTAGTAAATCACTGAAGTAAAACAATCTTGAAAGCTATTCCAAAGGGATGACCAATCAACTCCGGCTAGCTCGGTGGTCGAGTGGTTAAGACGTCTGCCTTGTTTGCAGGAGGTCGTGGGTTCGAATCCCACCCGAGCACGCTATGAAGTTTTTCATAGTGACTCGGGAAAGCACCGAGTATACAGTGCTAATATACGTAAGGGCAAAACTCATAATAAAAATTTGGGCTATTGCAATTTATACAATATAGGCTTTTAAGGAATCACCAGGGCCCAATTTCATGAAACCTGTTAGCACAAAAATTTGTTCAGCACAGAATTTCTTTGCTTTATTTTACAAAACTGGGTTGCCAGCCAAAGTCGTATGTGATGTGTATTTACTGATGTTTTGCTCCTGTTCCTTAAAATACAATTTGACATACAATTTTGGCTGGTAACTCATTTTACAGAGCAATGAAATTCTGTGCTAAACAAATTTTGGTGCTAACAGGTTTCATAAAATTGGGCCCAGGTTAACAGTGTTCAGCTATTGACATTTCAATTAAAGATCCAGCACACTTAAGAACAAGACAAAATTTAAACAATACCTTATCATTCATGCCTCCCCAGAAATTGGAGTACATTTTGTTTGAAGACACCATGGGTGCGATCACTGTCTTTTGTTGCTCAATCAATACTGTTAATACGTCGGGGTTTTCCAAGAAATTATCCACGTCAACGGCCTGCGAAGATAAGAGAAGAAATAATACATAACATATTTGGAACATTTACTCTCTTATTACAAAATACCAATTATTACGTATCTAGATGTTTTATGACGTATCTAAAAGTTTCATGTCACACGACTACAGTTACGTCATACAATGAGATGACCACAAGAGGGCGGGCTATCTTTGCAATAATTGGTTAACCATTAATCTGGCTGTTGAATTCCAACATCGTTGCAGTTTGCAGGAGACATGTAAAGAAAAATTACGTTGGCCAAGTTTTTGTTGTTTAAAAGAATCATAGGGAAAAAGCGACCACTGCGCAGAATTCTTGAGATTCCAAGGACCTCCATGGTGTTTGTTTAATGTTTGATTTGGACTGTGTGAGATTTCAGACACGTGCATTTTCATGAGAAAGGACATGTACATGTAGCAATAGACGACAATAGCAATCGGGAGTAAATACCAAATCAGCTAAAAGTGATTCATCACGTCTCAATGTAAACGTCAGAAAAAGGGTATTTTTTTCGTATACATTGAACAAAGATTTGAAGGAAATTATCTCCTGAAATCAACAGATAATCTAATTTTAAGATATATATACTTCCTACTTGCACTTTTGTCGCAAATGTTGCTTTTCTGTAAAAAAATCACATTTTCTCCTTCAAAAATTGCATTTAATTAGTGCACAAGATAACCATTCACGCACGCACGCATGCACGCAGCGCCCTCTGTTGTCGCGCTTACGCACAGACCGCTCGCGCCATAATTTTGTGCATTACTTTATGCAGTAATTTTATCATTTATTTATCTCCAAAATGCAACATTTACGACAGAAGTGCAAGTGGGAAGTATATCTTAGAATTAGATGATCTGTTGATTCCAGGAGGTAATTTCATTCAAATCTTTGTTCAATGTATACGGAAAAAATGGTTCCTTTTATAAATTAGGGGTCCAATTTTGGTGTCCCCCCGTTACATTTTACATCTCGTTTTTGTAAATTCAGGACACATTCTTTAAATACTTTCCATCTCAAACTTTGAGTGAGTACATGTAGTACAATTCATACAAAATGGTTTAAAAGCCATTTTAATGATTTGTGTACGAAAAATAACACATATATCAGGTGTAACGTGGGACACTAAATGTCACACTTTTGGACCCCTAATTTATAGAAAAATACCAGAAAAAGTACTGAGACCTGCTAGTCAAACAGGTTTCGCGAGTTAGTCCAAAATTGACAACCGAAAAAAATTTGTCCAAATTTTGGGTAACTGCAAATTATGTATTGGGGCTTTAAGGAAACTTACAAATAAATAATCCGCCCACTGCCGCCGGGCTTCCTCGAGAGCTTTCTGCCTGAGCCTGATCAAATAGACGTATCTCTCATCAGGCCAGTCACTCGGGCTAATCTCCCAGTCAAATGCCTTGGGTTCATTCTCTACTTCCAAGACGACGTTGTGATAGAGAGATCGTGATTTACTGACCCATTCTTGGATCATTGCGGCAGTCTTGTCTATGTTGTGATCTGTATGAATCCTGTAAAGTAAAATAGTTGGGATAGAATTAGCTTTTATTTCTTGGAAAATATGTCCTACCGTGGTCTAATTTTGGGAAGATTTGCGTAGTAATGGACAGTAGTTGCTCCAAAATCAAATGTGCGCATGTGCGAAAGTGGAGGTCAAGTACGAGAGGTCAATACAAGGGCTTCGTTCGAGCTTGTACACGACGTGTTAACATGAGTATACCGGTACTCCTGCGCGCGCGAATGACACGCAGGTCCATGAGAGAGAACTGTATGCTCAAACGCAGCCTGTTGACCTCTCCGCTCTCGCACATATGCACAAATTTGATTTTGGTGCAAAATTACTGCCTTGTTTTTAGTCAATATTTTGCCCTAAGATTTCACCGAAACTAGACATCGGATCGATGCATACTCTTCAGAATGGTTCAACACTTGGGTGAGTGCACCTATTGAATAAATATCAGACCCAAGGGACAAATTTCATTTTCGTGAGTTTGCCACAGATTTTAGGTGGGAAACAGCAACAGGGCGGAGGTTCACCGGAGCCCTGTTCACGGGTCTACACGTATCCAAGCATGAACAAATTTGTTTCACTCCAGTCATGGTGCTATGCCCGTATACAAAGGCATATGACACCGGGTCACAAAAGTACGAGGATGTGCGACTGACAGAATATGAACCTGGTGTAAAAAAACAAAAAAAACAAACAAAGTTGGCAAAGGTACGAGTTGTCTCGCAAGATTATACAAAACGATGTGTTAAAACCACCGGCTATGTTTTGCTATGTCCCCTAGACTAGTTCTATGGGTAGGTCTAAAACAAATTTAGTTGTGCTTTTCAGGCATGCAACTTTGTTATTACAAAAAAGAGGAAAATGCAAAAAATCTCCAACTTTGTAGTGTTTTTCAATTTTCAATGGGACAGATGAGGAAACAAAAAGGAGGAAATCAGCATATCAGCTCAAAAGTTGCATGCCTGTCTTTTTAGCAGGAACAATAATGTTTATGCTGTATTAAAATTGACGTTTTGTACCACAAAGATATTCTGTCCTTGGGATACTGCAGACGCTCTAAACAGCCAAAGAAAGTAGGCAGAGTGTACTCCTTGTTCCTCGCCAGAATTGGAATAAAAATGGTTGGTTTCGAGGCCGTATGCTCGTCTCTTTCATGTTCTTCCGGTAGTGCAGACAGCACCGTGCTGTCCCATGCGTCTGCCGTCGTGGCCTCGGCCGTGCCTGGTGCAACTTCATCGGGCGCACCATCACTTCCTGTCAAACTTTGGTTTGTCAAAACGAGCAGAAAACTCGCGGCAACGAACACAAAACGCACGGTGTACATGGTTCAATTTGGTTCTTGAAATCAATAAAATGCTTCTCCTTCCAGTCCCACTTGTCTTACACATTTAAATACTTGAAAAACGCGAATGTCGACTGTTTCTGTTGCTTCTTTATGAACTGTTTCGGTTTCAGTGCTCGAGAAAAAAATCAGCCGTCTTGAAGGTCAATGGTCTGGGTCATCGCAAAGTAAACTCTTTTCAAGCCGCTATTTTTGGTCGCTGTGAAAGTTTCCAATGCCAGATGAAAATGTTTGCATGGAAATTTCAGCGAATTTAAAGGTATTCTGAGCTAAATTTACATGGACGTCGCATTTAATATGTTAACATTTTCACGATTTCCACTTTTAGTCTGCACTGTTTACAGTTTGTGTTTCTTTGAACAAAAACACGTACCCTTTTCAAGTCGAAAATAAAAGCAGTCTCAGGCTGATTAGCCTAAATAATACTCCAGTCTGATCAGCCTGTACTGAATAATACTCGCTTTGCTCACTCAAATGGGAATTTAGGCTCTCAATCAAAGCAGGGCAGTAATTGCACGACCAATTTTGCTTCCATGCACATAGGGGTTTTCTGCTCACAATGGAATTAGCATAAATTGGTACAGCGGACCTTTGACATGTATAGACCGGTTCCCGATCCTGTCGCTTATTGCGGAATGCCATCTCTAGCATGAACCAAAGGTCCGCAGTACCAACTTTTGATAGTAATTCCATTGTGTGTGGAAAACCCGGGTCAGGCCAATTATGATTGGAGATTGCAGATTTTTTATTCCCACGAGTAGCATTTTCGGGAGATATTTTATACGATTGTTAGGTTAGAACGAAATCCATTTTCTGGAAAACAAATCTGGACAACTCCTTCAAATTGTCAAAACTTTCATTACCAGCACACTTTCGGAAAAAGTGGTCCTCTTCCCTTTCTTAACTTTTTTCTTATGTAGCTCGTGTGGCCGTGCAGCTGTCTGTGCAAGGACAGATAAGCCCATTAACACGTAATTGAATCACAGCGTGTGGCAATGTGAGGGTAACTCAGTGGGCGTGTGCATTGACCACTGGTTTGCATACCAGAAAGCTGGTTGGTGTGCCTGGTCACTATATATATATATATTCAAAGTTATTAGATCCAGTATGCATTACATGTTCCGTTAACAAAAACCTGGTTTGCTGCTTTATAAGATTGCGAATTGAATTTGTCAGCTTGTGTAATAACGGGTCATACCACAAATTTGAACATGTCCATGGTCATAAATCGTTTTAAATAGTGGAAATGCCATCATTTTCTTAAGCGTTGTGTTCTTTGTATTAAATACTGAAGATACAAACACTTTAGTGGCCTTGCTCACTACGGTTAAATGGAACAATTAAGGATTTAACTTTGATGCCAGTTCTAGGCCTATGTCAAATTTAAGTGTTGTTTTGGAAATAAAAGCAAACACATAGAATACACATGTAAATCATCGAAACATCACACACCTTTGGATCTTATTCAAAGTTATATTGTCCCATGGTTCTCACTAAATTCGATATTGTTTTCTGCGAACGATTTTTGAAGCATTTACTTTTTATTTTATTTTAGTATACTGTATTTATGACAATACAGCGCATTCTGTTTCATCTCACTTTACTGTACTGCAAATTTCAGCTGTACTGCAAATCCCTCAATTAATCATAATATACGATACTTCATTGCAAAAAAAGAATAACAGGGTTTCCAATTATACCAAAATTATCGACTTTGATTTTTAAAAAACGCAAATCACTAAATTCCTATTAGTCAGTCGACTTAATGCCGAAATCACAAGAAATAGAGATTTCTGTGCATGTTGTTTCAAACTTGTCGACTGACTGGCGGGTCAAATATAGGGACGACTCAGCTGATTGCAGCAAACGAAACCCCTCTATAATATTTACCCCTTTATACCCCACCCTCCACCCCCCAAACCACCCTCCCCACCAGTACCACCCCCTCAAACGGGATTGATACACAATGTCCGAACAATAAAGAAACAATAAATGGGACGTCCACGATTTGCGGTGTTTTTACCTTGTGTTGCAATCCCGACTGTTTAGGGGGTCAAGCCGTGTGTTTTTACAATCCTCTATAATTTAGCCTTCGACCCCCTAGTAAACGGGATTGCTAGATGGGGATCGAAGGAAAGAGGGTCGTGCTGAGGGGAGTTTATGAGAGGGTCGAAGGCTATTGCAATTACACAAGGTACATGTACACAAACGGCTCGACTCTTTTAAGCATCGATCCGACCTTAAACGGGACTGTTTCATAATGTACAGGTACACGCACACGAAATGACCCTCTGTAGCCTAATATCATGTTTTCCCGGCCAATTTTAGCAAAACAAATCTGTTCATTTTCGTCAAGACGCATTTTTAGTTTAATCGCATTCAAAATTACACTTTCACCATTCAAAGTTTAATCTATAGGGCTGGCTTTATGCTGTCTTTTTGCAATATGATCAATCAAATTTAAAGCCGTTGACGCGTGCAGGATTTTTTGTCTGCGCGCTTGTTTTTCTTTTGCGTTTACAGTAAATCTAATTTGCATTAAATTTAGATGTGACATAGATTATTCGAGTACACTGCTATGTCGCTGTACGTTGTTCTACATGTATATGATATTCGTCTTCAAATAATCATTGTCTTAATGTGAATATTTCCCTTGTATTCTTAACCTTTGTTTGTATATGCCTGTCTCTGGAGTCATTTGAAAGCAATTCGGGAATTTGTTGATGTTTTTGCTTTTTACTGTGTGCTGTTCATATTGTTTTATATACATTGGGACTATTTGTATTTCAAATTAAAAGTTGACAAAAAGGAGTTACCACTATAACATCAAAACGAACTTTGCTTTTGTTTCCCTGTATATAGCGTTTTTACATGATTGTCCTTTTCTGTTTGTGCTTAGTTCCTCTACAGTTTTGTCTTTTTTAAGCTTTTATAAATGGGAAAATACGAGTCAAAAACGCATGCCACATGTACGAATTTGCATTCACATATGCGGACAATGTTTTCTTATTTATCAAAGTGAATTATTAATTAAACTCTTTCTAAGGCCCGATTTTGAATGAGAGAAAGGACTGTTTGAATTTGAAAGAACGCATTTATCGAAGGAATGCTAAAATAACAAAATTGAGTGACTTCGTTTGATGTTCGAATGCTCATATGAAGGATCATTCATTTCAAAACGATTATAAATGGGCCTCGTGTTAAAGTGAACGGTTTTTTTTGTTTTAATGAAATTGTCCGGGAAAACCTGAAAGCTTTGGTTTCTTCTTATTTAATTGTTATGTTTCTCCCTTCAATGGGTAGGCGTGTGCAATAATGAGTATTTTCTTTAAAGTCTTTTTTTCTTTGTGTGTGTATATAGTGTACTTCACCTGTTTCTAATGAACGCCCGAATTCTGCATTTTGCTTGCCTAAATACGAATATAAATGCACCACACGGCTGATACGTCTATGCGAAATCGAATGAGCATCGATGAAATTTGCTGGCGCTATTACGAATTAGTGTGCTTCTTTTTCGAAATTAAATGACCGTTGATGCAATCGATGTTCTATCAGAATGTAAACCTATTTAAAATTGAAACTTGCTTGTGATGGTGCACTTAATTTTGTGCGAAATTAAATAATATACCTGCAATATCAAAAGGAATGCAAATAGTCGGAAATCATCCGGGAAAATCCATTATTTGTAGTCGCGCAGATATGTTTGAGATAAGATTCCGCAAAGCACGTTGCATCAAACGTTGTCCCTCGTTATTGCCAACCATCTGTGATGCTCAATCTTGTATCAAACCAACCAACAGTTTGGTTAACTTCTATGACCATGGTTTGAATCGATTCCAATGTGGTGGGTCTGAAAATCAAAAGGTCGCTCTAGGTGGTCACTGGATATTTCTAGGCCCAAGTCTAAACTCGAGTCTATACTCGGGGATAAACCGCCTCCGAGAATGGCATCGAGGAACGCAGAATCCCATACTGGCGTATCATTGATCAAACTGCGGATAAAGCTGACCTCTATCGGCACCCAGGTTGGCTTCCAAATTACTCCTGATATAATATCTATTTTGTTAGGGATCCACACTTCTCATTTTTGATGATATGTTGTACCTAAATTGGCCGACGCGTCGTCTCATTGCCGAGGTTGCATATGCGTCTAACAAAAATAAATAAATAAATAAAACGCCAGCATGCACCACTTATTTCCTCTTAATCATGTGATACAAGTACAGAAGATACACCTGCTATTCACGTGGAGAGATTGACGTATCCGTGGCAGTTCATCATTTATCTGACGTTTCAAATCGGCCCTTTCTCTCCTTGTGGCGAGGAGTCCCGGCAGTCGGCGACGAAGACAATCTATAAGTTCAGTTGTATTTTTTGTAGCATGTAAAGAATATCTGTCGCTTGAATGTAGAAGTGTCGTGCAGAATGCACCTGAACAATTTAATCATAAAAGATGAAGCCATCTTGTATGTCAATGAATCATCTTCGGTAAAGAAATGACGTCTCCCTTCGTTAGAGTACCGGTCCACTCCCTATTAACGTGGCATTTTTGCATGCTTGGTTGCCAGAGCCGTACCCAGAATAATCTGTTTTCCCCTTCTTTGTGTACATCTTTTGCAATGTTTTTCAAACACCTCGTTTGACAATTTATTCTCTACCTGATGACCCTCGATCGGCATACTGACTTTTTAGCGTCTGTGTTTCAGCGTCGCCTCTCTGTCGCATCTCCGACGTCGCTTGAGACAATATTCTTATAGAACTGCTTCGCTTTGCTTGAGCAGTGTTTCCAGCCGCATGGTGTACGACCTTTTCATCTTCTTTCTCTACTGAATGGTGGTACTTTGTAATTAATTCTTCCTCTTCTAACCCCGTTTCACCACCCGTCAAATCTGCAGGTCCCATATCGTCATTCTCCGCCGTCTTCCGTCAAAGACGCATGCCCCATGTCATCCTCCTATGTCAAAGACGCAGGTCCCGTGTCATCATCCTCCGTGTCCTCTATCAAAGACGCGGCCCCGTGTCATTATTTCCGTCTCATCTTTTAAAGACGTATGCCCGTGTCATCCTCCGTGTCGTCTAAAGACGCAGGCCCCGTATCATCTTCAGTGTCATCTAAAAACACATGCTCCGTATCATCCTCAGTGTCATCTTAAAACGCAGGCTCCGTGTCATTCTCTGCGTCATCTGAAGATGCAGGCCCCGTATCATCCTTAGTGCCATCTAAAGACGCAGGCCCCGTATCATCCTCCGTGTCATCTAAAAATGCGGGGACCTTATTCATAAAGCCCCCGTAGCGGCACCGGACCCGTAAACCACCCCGTAGATGACTCCAGTGCCCACAGTCGATATTATGCATCAACGACCCGTGGATCTCTGGGCCCCGCAATCTTCCCCGGACTTTTATACGGGAGGTCTGCTATCATCCGCGTGTTTACGGGGTCAACGTACTTTGCTATATTGAAAACGGCAGTAGCATTCGAAAAGAGCAAATAGAAGAGTAAATTCGACAGAATTTGACCAGCCCTTCATGTCTTTTCACTTTTTATTTCATCTACAATAATATTTTACTATTCCTGTCGGAGTTGACTCCTTCCCATGCGACAGCCTTATTCTTATTTATCGTTACAATATCGACGAATATGCCGCTACATACGGTTAAACCTCGTAAATAAAGTGTATGACTTTACAAACTATCTTAACTGCCAACGGGAATCTTCTATATTATCAGGATTGAAAGCAATATGAACCAAGAAAACTAAGATTAAGGTCTTAATTTTTCCTTGTTATATATGGAAAATTGAGCAGTTGAAAAATTGAACAGTTCTTTTCGAAGTTCAACTTTATGTGGTAACATTTTTTACATTGTCAAGCAGAACTTCGCTTTTGGTGAACCTTTAGGAGGCCAATAAACGGCGTTCATTATCGCGATCTTGCGCGCGTCTGTGCCATTATGCACCTATCAATTTGACGCGCAGCGCTTTGATAAAAAGCAGCGTGGAGGGAATTTGTAGTGAAATAGCGCACCGAAAATTACAGAATCATGAAGATATACAACTCCACCCAAGTTTGTTAAATTTCCTCCACATCGGTATTTCTCAAAACGACGAGCGTCGCAATAATTCGCGCAAAAAGCTTAGTAACTGGCTATGTTCAGACATGGGACTACGGAGACCGAAAAAGGTTTAATATTCCGCAGTAACCGCAGGGGGCTTTTCCTGGCCTAAAAACTGAGCGTTCAGACATAATACATGCGAGGGAAAGTCCCCCGCAGTGACTGCAGAATGTTAAGCCGGCCGTACACCTTGCATGCGTTTCGTCTGTGATCCGACCACGATAGCGCACGTTGCGCATTTGCATCACAAGGTGTACGGGTTTTGCCATGCGTTCCGATGGCGATGTGCTCACGATTTAGTGTACGTATCCGTCGAAACGCAATCGCAGAATTTCGAGCATGCTCGAAATTTGGCGTGTCTGTGCGATCGCAACGGAGTCGGAACGAAAGGTGTGCGGCTGGCTTTAGACATGTTTCGGTCTCCGTGCCGTATATAGTCTCATGTCTGAACATAGCCTGTGTTGAGGTCCACGCGTTTAGCGTGCGTTTCGGCCATATTCACACTCGTCCTCAATGTTTACGCAATGCATTGTAAACAACAGAAGCACGTGCAAAAAGTGCACCGGGCCCGGTAATGTGGATTTTGTCTACGGGTGCGTTTATGAATACCACTTTCGGTAATTTGTGGGTCCCCGAAAACATTCCTACATTAACTCAGTATATTAGGCTAATGTGGCCCCTGTCGTGCCGTACAAGGGACATCGAAAATCGCAAATATCTTTGCAAATAATTTGTCAACTATCAAAGGTGCAAGTCCGATCCCGTCGTAGCCATCATCATTATCATCACTATAATTTCAAATTGCCTCAAACCCCTTTCGACGTCTCTGCTCTTGCCCAAGAAAGGTTAGAGCTGTAAAAGTAGGAATAAAAACCCCATTGTTTGCGAGTTTGGCACGAAACTCGTTTCGCCAATAGTCTCAAAGAGCCATGCGCACACCCGGCCTAAAAAGTTGGTTCTCAATTTACATTTGACAGCGACATGGTTAGTTTTGCACGAAAAACCTGTAAGGCCAAGGTTATGGCACACTTAATTATTTCTCGAGCCTAACATGTTTATATGCATCTTCTTCTTTTCTTTTTGAGCCAATGCGTCTCAATATATACAGTCCGACTACGCTTGACATTTAAAGCCTTCCATCCCTTTACTGTTCTTCCGTTTTAGTTTCTCGATAAAGTAAACCATGTTTCATCTGTCGAAAAAAATAGCCACAGCTGACGTGCATCTATTATGACTGTGTATAACTTTCTGTGTATAACTTTCTCATACGTCATTCAGATTCATCAACGTTTTTCGCGCGGCGAGATAATTTTGCTGCATGTGACTAACTCCCTTTATGGAGGAATTTTAACAGGTTGTTTTCGGTTGGCAGGCTTACTCCCGTTGCTTTGCAATGTTTGTGCCAATTTGGCGGTGTTACCATTATATAGGACACTTCAAGCAACATGAAAAGCTTGCCGTGAACACCGTGATTTGTAAGGTGGCAAAAGTTTTGTTACAGTTTTTCTCAATCGCTTTAACACGGTTTTCGCAATCTTAAACTCAACTGTTAAAACAAAAAAACTCCGTTTGTACGACACTCCGGTAACTAAAACACAAAATACTATTGCTAGAATCAAATATTGTCAAATACAGATTGAAATTGCAACAAAGCCTTTACAAAGGCTCACACGGCTGTCAAATCGCGCGGACTTTGAACAGACCACTAACGCTCATTGACAAACGTTGTGAAACCACCTCCATGGTGAAACCAAAGTAATAATGAATTATTCCTTATTCTACTGAAATATATGCGAATGCATCGAAAGAATACTTTAAGAATAGTAAATGGCACATAAAGGTGTAATTGTACTTCTAACGATCGCCTCTTAAGTTGCAGTTACCGTGTTAAAGCGATTGAGAAACACTGTAATTTGTATGAGTTAGTGACCAATATTGAAGGACGTTAGATCACTTGTACCACGCACAATGTACTATATATGCTGCTGCATAATGCATACTTTCAATAGGTGGCCCAACCCCAAAGTAAGTTTTATTGACCCCAGCTGCCACATGATAATTGGACACAACGGGGTGACGACTGATATACAGCTAATGACCGCAAACCTCTACTGCACAAAACCCCCGGCATGTGAGGTTTCCTATGCTGAACTAAGAGGACCACTTTTTCCGAGAGTGTGCTGGTAATGTTATTCCGGCGGTACTGTTCCTCAGCTCCCAACACAAAGCGGTACGTACACCAAGGCTGTCGTTTGGCGACTCGAAATATAGTCTAGCTCAGCGCCGTGCCTGACATGTGTACACGTGTACTATACTGCAGGCTCCCTGCATAGCGCAAAAATGCAATCAGTCGCGGCGTTCCAGTATTGAGCTCAGTAAAACATTCTTTTCCCAGACTAAATGTAAGACAACACCTTTGAGGGAGGGAATTATTGTCATTTTCCATGCAACACCGACATAGTTTAAGCAAAGTGGTCACACCATCATGGGATAACCTTCCTTAAAGAGGTTACTGCAAAGATGCATATTCACAGACTCAAGGAAAAGAGAAAAAACGACTTGAAGGAGCTCTTTATATTTTTTTCCAGAAAATGGATTTCGTTCTAGTCAATCATATAAAATACCTCCCTAAAATACTATCCATTGGAAGAAAACAGTAAATTTGCACTCTCCAATTTGGATGTGGAAGCAAAATCCATTTGTTTGGAAAAATCTGAACAGTCATCAAGCTCCTAGGGCCTATATTGCTTTGGGTATTTTTCATCCCATGGCAGAAAATAAATGTTGGGCCAAGCTGGCTCAGAGGCTTGTCAGCAATGCGTGCGCGCCAAATTCGTGCCACGAAATACGCAGATCCATAGCAAAGGCTAGAGCTAGCTGCGTATTTCGTGGCACGAATTTGGCGCGCGCACATTGCGCTGACGAGCCTCTGCCTTTAACTAAAATATTTGGGGGATGGGAAAATCGTAAACAGCTAGTCAAAAAATTAACAAATGGAAAAGGCGTTCTTTATGAAAGTTTTAACAAAATGTACCCTTATAATTCCTTTAAAGTTATATGAAAAAACACCATAATTTGTGCATCCTCTTAAAACAGTACCCCTTTAACGCACTTAACGCACTTAAAATATTTGGGGGAAAATCGGAAAATTAGTTTTTGAAACAGCTAGTCAAAGAATTAACAAATGGAAAAGGCGTTCTTTATGAAAGTTTTTAAAAAAATGTACCCTTATAAACACCATAATTTGTGCATCCTCTTAAAACAGTACCCCTTTAACGCACTTAAAATATTTGGGGGGAAATCGGAAAATTCGTTTTTGAAACAGCTAGTCAAAGAATTAACAAATGGAAAAGGCATTCTTTATGAAATTTTTGAAAAAAATGTACCCTTATAATTCCTTTAAAGTTATATAAAAAACACCATAATTTGTGCATCCTCTTAAAACAGTACCCCTTTAACGCACTTCCCGATCGTGTGTATTGTAACGTCGCTTTGCAGAGTAGAAATTCCCTGAGATCTCAGGACGTAATTTGTTGGGTCCCCAATGAATTAAAAAAATAGCTTTATAATGGATTGTATAATCTTAACTGGTTATATGAAACTATAATTCTTTTCATAAAATACAATATTAAAATATAAGTAAAATATGAATAATTCCATTAATAATTATTCGTAGTAAAGGAGCAGCCTCTTGTCTGAAAAATGCAATAATACAAATTTGTAATAAATTTGTAATAAATGTTACAAACACATTGATTGCAAATGTAATTTCATAAATATTTACACGTGGCCTGGGGCCGATTTCACAAAGCGCTAAGATTCGTCCTAGGAAGTGTAACTCGTCTTATCTTGGAACTAATCCTAGGACTGATTTCACAAAACTTAGGATGTGTTCAATTCGTCCTATTTCCCATGGCAACACGGCCCAACTCTTCATAACTTAAGATCGATGTTTGGGTCGTCTTAACTTAAATGCATGGAGTAAATGCAGTGACCGAAGGCACTTATATTCTGCTTGCCGAACGCGAAGCTAGCCCGGCGTACGGCAGCGCTAGCAGGCGGTCATACAGACAATTTTCCTTTGCCGCGATGTATGCGAAATTCTCTTGAAAAGGAGGCGTAATTTAAATCGCAGAAAAGCACTGACCGAAAAAGGTTGAGGCATTTGTATGTCCATGCACGTGAAGCCATAACTTGCTGTAGCCCTAGCTAGCTAGGTTTCTCGATGTTTACACGCGTAAAGCACGGATTTATATTTCGGCAAAATATATCCATACAATATTAAACCACGAAATATACTGTTGATTGAGCACACTGAAAGTTACTTGGGGTGTGCGCGCGCGAATGCTCCCGAAAAAAAGATACATTTATGTAAATTAGATTAATACACATATGTACATAGGCCTAATTTTGTTTTTTTTCCGTCAAGCATACTGCATGCTCTGCACATAAATGCGAGTGTGCCATTTGTACAGTCGAACGATAGGCTACATGTAAATCTAGTTGAAGTACATCGACTTGAATTTGTTTACGTCAATATACCCTTTCATAACTGCCGACAAAATGCGATACGCCAAGCAGACGACGCTACAAAGTCGGCCATGATTTTGATTTGTAATGTGCGTGCCGTTTTCCCGACGACTGTTGTATTCGGTACTGTTAACAAACACGGTACAGCCGTTGATAAATGTATAATAAGCAGTTGCGACTTGTCTTGTAAAAGACGGGTTTTGTGAAATCAATCTCAGGACAGGTCTTAGCATGGAGGAAGAAACAACTGCTCCATGGTCTTAGCAAAGACCGATCTTACTGCTCGAACTCTTCTTAAATCCTAGGATCGATCCTAAGATAGGAAGAGTTTTGTGAAATCGGCCCCAGGCCAATATTTCCTGTTACAGCAGACTTCAAATGTACTATACAATTTGCAAGTATGTTTATGACTCGGAATTTGCGAAGGATCAACTATTTATACATGTACTAAAGAGCCCCTTAAATGGTATTTTTACTACACCATTCATTTACAGTCATAAAAATCCTACTTGGGAGATATTTTAGGGGTTAAAATCAAGGGTTTTTATTTTTATGCTAATTAATGCAAATTTCCATATTCATGAGCAAAGTTGTGATGGGCAAACACAGGAAAAGCTGTGCACAACAGATTTCAGTATTTTTCCCAACTTGCTGAAACTTTTGTAACCCATGATTATTTGGGTTTGTTTTACATGTTGTCTGTTGTAGGCAATGACAAAAACTAAGGCTGGAAATTGCATCAATTTTGCACAATTCCAGTTTGAAGTCTTGTTTTTTCTTTGCTTTTCTACTGTGTGTTCCTAAAGTGACATGACCCAAACAGCGCCCTCTTTCTGTGAGTTTCTTTTTCAAAGTTATTTACAGGGTGTTCGCGGGTTCCAGCAAGTCAAATTTAAGACTTTTAAAGACAGTTTGAATGCCTTTTTAAGACCAATTAAACCCCCCAAACGGGAAATAATTCCATACTCGGCTACGGTGAAGTTGTGCGTCATATTTACTGTTTTTAACATTTTTAGTTGCAAAATGGACCAAAATGCCCAAGTTGGAATGTGGCTTTCACATGCGAGACTGCAGCTGTTTTCTCAAATCCCGTTTGAGAATCTTGCCACTTGCTGATTTGGGAATTTGACTGACGAATACAACACCACCACGAAGATGCTTGTGAGGCGCCGCTTTTTCTGCAAACAAAAAAGAAACCTTTAATTTGTCACTGTCCTCACAACTTGAGGCAACTCGTGAGGCATTGACTCATGATAGCGAGGCAGTTTCTTGCGAGGCATTTACTTGCGAGGCATTTACTCGCGAGGCAGCTACTCGCGAGGCAGCTACTCGCGAGGCAGCTACTCGCGAGGCAGCTACTCGCGAGGCAGCTACTCGCGAGGCAGCTACTCGCGAGGCAGCTACTCGCGAGGCAGCTACTCGCGAGGCAGCTACTCGCGAGGCAGCTACTCGCGAGGCAGCTACTCGCGAGGCAGCTACTCGCGAGGCAGCTACTCGCGAGGCAGCTACTCGCGAGGCAGCTACTCGCGAGGCAGCTACTCGCGAGGCAGCTACTCGCGAGGCAGCTACTCGCGAGGCAGCTACTCGCGAGGCAGCTACTCGCGAGGCAGCTACTCGCGAGGCAGTTTTATTACAAAAAAATTAAAATCTTTTTTAGCAGACTTGAGTAAACAAAATGCTTGATTCCAAGTAAAGTAATTTATCCAAGTCAAGTCATTGGTAACAGTGACTCGATTCCGAAGTCGGAGTCATTTGGGAGGTTCAGATGCACGTAAAACGGGAATGTGAACGTGAAATGCTTTGAGCACTTGGTTATTACTTTGAAGAAATCTTACAACAGAAAAAAAAAAAAATTCGCAAATTTGATTTTCGTGGCAAGATAACTTTTGCCATGACCAAACTTCGAACCTGGGTTCTGAGACGACCTAAAGATATGACCATTTCGCGTTTATATTTGTTTTACATGCATCTAAGGCTGGAGCCGAATTAGTGCCTTTGGCTGTGGCTATGGCTGTTGCTATGCTTTTTTTTAAGGACTTTCATTGTCCGCCCATAGCAACAGCATAGCAACAGCCATAGCCACAGCCAAAGCCACTAATTCAGATCCAGCCTAAACCTCCCTAATACAACACTAACTTCCGAGCTGAATTGTGACAACTTGCAATTTGACTTGTAAAACTATGGTAAACAATGAACAAACAAGTGTTTTTTTCTGGTCTTTGCTATTCACTTTCGACATACCAGCCACAAATTTCTGGACATCTTCAGCAGTCAGACTTTCAGTTTTCTTGACAACATAAGCCCTGGGTAGTTCCCCTGCGACCTGGTCTGGTATCCCGATCACTGCAGCATCTAAGATGCCAGGATGAGCCAAGAGGAGGGCCTCCAACTCGGCTGGAGGAACCTATAAGACAAGGGATTTCTTGAAAGCATGGACACAGTTTTTCATTGTTTTCTTGAATGGTAAATGAGGTAATGAGCTGACTTATACACAGGTTGGTGTTTATCATCATACACATCCTCAATCATACAATAACACCATTTGTGACAGTTTTTAAATCTATTGTTTATAGACTACTGGGCTGCGTTAGGGCGTGTACTCGTGTTAACACGAGTATTCTCCTGCGTGCGTGAACAGCAAGATTAAAGACACTCGGGTCAGTGAGAGTATGCTCTCGCTACTCCCCGACAAATGGGGAGTGTGCTCTTACTCCTTACAAGTGTCATGTGATTTGTACGAAGATGGTGGAATATATGGGTGGGATTTTTGGTGAATTTGCTCCCCGTGTCAACTCGATAACTGAAACAACTCACTAAGGTTTGTTTCAAAGGTTCTCACGATCGACTTACGGTCTGTATTTTCTTCAGTTTCTTGTGAGCAGTGAAACAGCGTTTTTTGTGTAGTCATGGCAAGAGACGGCCATCTTGACTGATGGCCATTCGTTCATGCAGACTGCGGACTTGCCATTCGCGTAATGTACTCCGGAGTAGCGAGAACTGCACGCCCGAACGCAGCCCAGAAGTGTGACGTCAGTTGCCATGGTAATTGGGTCTAAACATTCCCTGGTAATATGAAATGTCCATTGCTAAAATGCAGGGAAACAGTTCACTGGTTTTAGTGCAGACCCAGTAACCACAAAGGGTGACGTTTTTATTTTAGTAGTCTATAGACCGTATCGAATAGCCGTCATTTCGTGGGGCACCTTTTGTTACTTAAACCGTTCAACAATGGAAGAACAATATGTGCAACCATGCATGTCCTCAAGGAACAAAGAAACCGCCCCACGTAATGGCGGCTATTCGATATGGTCTATACCTGGAGAGTGAGAGAATCAGTAATATTTACACTTACCTGATAACCTTTGTATTTGATAAGGTCTTTCAGTCGATCCACAATCCATAAGTAGCCTTCTTTATCAACATGGCCGATGTCACCTTTATGGGGGAAAAATAAAAGAACTACCTGTATGATTCTACATTTTATGAGTCAATGTTTGTTGGCAAAAATGGCGTAGGTGTTTAATTTGTTTTAATTGTCAGGCAAAACACGTTTGTGAGATGTCAGTAGTGTTTTTACAAAATGTTAAGATTTGTCAAATATATTCACAGTCATGTTAAGCATTCACAAAACCAGTGCACATGCACACAGCGGAATCTCCATCAACGACATCTGGCAGACCATTCTCAAGACCAAACCCTCCAGCCCCATGCCCCATTACCAGCCTTCTGGGTCTTCTGTACCCATGGCACCCTGCCTCTAGTTCTCCCCCACTATAGTTTGCCTTCTGGCTCTCCTATACCCATAGCACTTTGCCTCTGTCACTACCAGCCACCAACTGACGTGCATCAGTGCACACGCAGAGCACTACCCCCTCCTGTGGGATCCTGTGAGGCATCCAGCTACCCAATATACAGCAACACACAGCAAACACAGTTCATCGAGTGCAAACCCTCTACATAAACCAGCTACCGCTAGTCTCTGGCAGTCTCCCGATGACGAACAGAGCATACTGTTTGAAACGTCGAGATACCAACTGGCTGTTTTCAGAGCCACACTTCTCCAAAAGAGATAGATTCAATACATGTTGCCACCGTAACCCCATTACTTCAAATGGTAAGAGTTACTTGTCACAACTTATGATAGATCCTAGAATTGGTCATCTCACTTAATTATTATTGAAGATCGAACAAATAATGGTACTGTTCACATCAAGCAACCACCAACGAAGATCTTAATAAGCTAGATACGACGCCCTTATCTTGCTACGTGTAACATCGCTTTGTTAAATAAAGGAGATCGTACACAATGCAGATTTGTTTTGTTGAATTAAAGGCCCATTGTATCATTTGCAATGACCCAATTTTGTTTTTCATGAGTTGACAAAAAAAAAATTACTCAAAGTGTTGATACAAACACCACATGAATTGATTTCCGTCAAAAATGGTATTTCATGTTGGAAATTGACAACCGAAGGTGGTTTTTTTATTCACTTGTACACAAAGTCCATACATAGATTTTAAAGATTTTCTGAAACACTCATGCATATGTAGCTAACATTTCTTCAGGCTAGTTTACCAACATTCTTCCTTAGATATGTTACACTCTTATTCCACGAATCTGCAAAAAGTTGTATCTTGCGAATGATACATAGGGCCTTTATGTGATCTCTTCTTCGAAAGAATACATTTTGCTTTACTGGGCAAAATTACTGAAAGAAGTAATTACAGACAGAACGAGCCCCTTGGTGTCTTTTTACCTGTGTGGAAGAATCCATCTTTATCAATACACTCAGCTGTGGCTTTTGGGTTCTTCAGATAACCTTTCATGACTTGAGGTCCCCTTAACCAGATTTCACCGTCCTTGTATGGGGGCAACGGCGTCTGCGTTGTGATGTCAACAATCTGAAGGATGTAGAAAATATATGGTTGGAAAAAAAATGCAAATTCTTCGTTTGGCTTAAAGTATACATGATTAGTAAACTGTTACAAATAGTTTTATCCCCCCTGTGTGATTAAAGATATGCATGAATAAAACCAACCTGAGCAAAAACCAGCTCCGTACTTTGTCTAACTTTTGAGAAAACAGTCAAAAAAGGGTTTGCAGTCATTTCGCCCCAAAACCACTTCGCCCTCAACCATTGCGCCCTTAACAACAGCCTGTGCACGAAGTAGTTTTTGGGCGAAGTGGCATTTGGGCGATGTAGTGTTTGGACGAAGTGATTTGGGGCGAAATGGCACTCGGGCCGGCACTCGGGTTTGGGGGCGAAATGGGTTTGGGGCGAATTGAATTTTCGTCTCATGAGACGAAAAATAATTGTTTTACTCATTTCTCAAAGACTATAGCACTTCAGACAAAATCATTTCAGGGGAAGTTTTCTACGGTCATCATGTTTATATTGTGTAAGTTAGGCGTAAATCTGTGAACATTTCTGATTTTCGAGATACCAATCATGTATACTGTCTTTAAACAATTGTTTTTTAATGTACATGTATTGACATAGGAATGCACAAAAGAGATGTGTGCAAAAATGGCATACTTTGCCTTGTTTTTGTAAGCTGTATTTTTAACAAAAATGTTGATGTTTATGAGCAAAATTGTGACAATACATTAGTCAAACACAGAGAGACCACACTCATCAACTGTGCACAAAAAAGTTCACTAAATCTTCTCTAAATTGTTTAAACTTTGTAGCCTTTTGAATTTGCTTTACATGAGGTCTTGTAAGCAATGGAAAAACTGGTTTGAAAACTGCAGCAGTTCAGTTTTAATTCTTATGTTTTCACATTACCTTTCTTTTGTGCGTTCCTAAAGTGACGTGCCCCAAACACCGCCCTCATTCTGTGAGTTTCCGTGAAGAATTTTTTTTTTAAATGCTACTTTTTAATATTCAATTTACATTAAATTGAACAAAAGTAATTATTATTATCATCTTTATTCGCACAAATTCATGGCACAATACAAAAAAAAGAAAAGATTTACAAGAGAAAAAAAATAAAAATCAGTTAACACAAATGTCCCTAATTATTTCTGCGACATCAATGTCATTAAAAATGTCACATTGAACAATGTGCCATCTCTAACATAAATCATGTCCCTAAGTACAGAGACATTTGATTTCACACTTAGCGGTACACATTCATACCATATGCTACGAGAATCCTTCAGCTCAATACAATTATTACAAACAACTGAACAGGGATTACATAATGCCTCACTGGCTACCGACCTCAACAAAGAGGTTCCGTATTTAAAAATTGTTTGACTAAAGTTTCTAAACCTACTCCGGAGGCTAATTTCCAATGGACAACTGTTCGAGATTAAGGCAACAATGTCACAATGATAGGACAAAGGCGCCAAATTTGTCTTAAGGCCTTTCTCCATGCAACACAGAGCAGTTACATAACGACTAGACAAAAGCCACAAAGGGGACCCATAAAAACTACAACAATATTGATTAAAAAGCTTACACTGTAAGTAAGATGGCAAATGACCAAAATCTGCCCTAAACATGTTAAAACTTTTCCAGAAATTAGCAATGGCACTTGTAACCATACTATCAGTATTACAAATAGAAGTGTTGTGCCCAAGATGCATAGCACTGTCAATATTACTAAGCACAACATTATCAACTGCTATTGTGCAATTTAAACTTTGACAGTCACGACCTCTAAAAACCAGAAACTGACTTAATGTCCCCTTAAACAAATTTCTCATATGCAGCAAAGACTGTCCATATTTTTTTATAATTTCAGGGGCCTTTTAAACTTGAATCTTGATTTGAGACATGCTTTTAAAAACTGTTGAGGGGACTCAGCGACAAATGTGCAAGGAGTTAAACATTGTTTGTGTTTTTGATCGTATACAAATCGTACCTTCATCTCCGTATTTGGAAGCAGAGCGCCCGTGGAACCAAAATGGATGACATTGTTTGGAACAATGGTTGCGGCGCATGTCACCTCTGTTAAGCCATATCCTAAATGAAATAGAAAAACAATTTATCCAGATTTTAATCCACAAATTTTATGTTATAAATTTTCTGCATGCTACAACCAGGGTTCCCTTGCCCGCACAAAATCATTAGAGGTACCGTTTGTGCCCGGACAAAAAACGTTGCCGCCCGGACAAAATTAATTATATAATATTGGATGGCTTTGAGGGTGATATGAGAATATACCGCACGAGTCATGAAAATACTGGACGAGCCGAAGGCGAGTTGGGTATTTTCATGACATTTTTGGACAGCCCCCAAGGGAAAGGAATTTGACCCAGAATTAAGAGACCTCTTAGTACCTTGCATGATGCAACTAACTCCCACTTTTGATGCGACGGTTTTCGCGATATCGCTACTCAGAGGCGCAGCGCCCACTAGGACCCTTCGCACTGATGACAGATCGTATTTATCCACTAATGGAGACTTGGCAAGAAAGACCATAAGAGGGGGCACCAGGTTGATCACAGTGACCTGTAAGATGGACGGAATTCATTAGGTCCCAAGTTTAAATGCTGCCCGATCTGGGATGGAGAAGCATAACTTGATTGAGGGGGGGGGGGGGGGGGGGTGGTGAGGGGGGGGTGGTGAGGGGGGGGGGGGGGGGGGGGGGGGGTGGGGAGGGGAGCGTCTTGAAAAATACTACGCTCTGTAGAACTGTGACAAAAAACTCATTTTAAGTTTTGCGGTGAAAAAAATAAATAAATATCCGAGGTATAGTAAAAGAGACTCACTCACCCTGTGGTCTTGTATTGTTCGTAAGAAAGTCTCCGGCTGAAACTGTGGCAAAGTAACCAGTTTCTTCCCTTGGTGCAGACCCTGCATTAGAATAACGTTGAGACCGTAGACGTGGAAAAACGGAAGCAGGGCCAAGCTGCAGTGTGTGCCCTCACGCAGATTAACAAAATACTCGCTGGGAAAAAAAGACAAAAAGACGATATATCGAAGTACTACGGTCCTTCTTAAAGCCCCAATTTTACTTTATGAGTTGACAAGAAAAAAACAACTAAAAGTGTTGATAGCAATGGTAACAAACACCACCGTGTAAAATGGTACCTTTGTCGGAGAAATTTTCAACCGAAGGTAATTTTTTTTTTTTTAAGTTGTCTGCATGAATTTTTTAGGTTTTCTGAAGTATTACTGTATCTATGTGGCTGAAATTTCCAAAATTAGGGGTCCAAAAGTGTGACATGCTTTTTAAGATTTCCAAGTGTTTTCAATGATCGAAAGTGTTTTCTCAGTGGAAAATAATTTGTTTTATTTGAACAAATGCCACTTAAATTTAACGTTTGTGTGTAGATACGGCAGCAAGGTTAATGCAACTCATTCTACGGCCAATTTTCATTGGCGTAGGTAACCCGGGACACCATACTCCTATCCAATACCATGTAAAAAATTATAAGCCTTTATGGTCTTTTGTTTTGAATATTTTTTATGAATCAGAAAACAAAACATTGAAGAAAATGATGCTGCCCCCTATAATCACAGGCCACAGTCCATTACTGAGAATTTGTGGTCATAAGTGGTGATTTTTGAAGCAAAACAAAAGGTGCGTTAATTTACATTACACAGAGAACACCATAGCTGTGATTGATCGTAGAGGTATGATCCGTCACAGCTAAAAAAATAAAAAAACATTTAATTTGTTTTTTACTACGTAACAAAAGCATCTTTTTCATGAGATTTTTGTTACACGCTGCAAGGGCAGAAACTCAAAACAGTTGCATTTAGCAAACCAATGTTCAGCAAAAAATTGTCTAACTTTTGCCAAAGTGGACCGACCAGAACCGAAACTTGCCGGCCCCATTACAGCATCACAAACCTCATGCACTGACACATGCAGCTGATGATATTTCGATGCGTAAGCATGACGCCTTTGGACAATCCCGTCGTCCCGCTGGAGAACGGAAGCACGACGACATCATCCGGGTTGACCTTTGACCTCGGGGGACACTTTCCATCGTTGTTAAGGAGGGACACGTAGGGCTTGCACCCGGGGGCTTCCCCAAATACGAAAACTTCCTGAGAAGGGAACAGATTGAGATGTTACGTCAAATTAAACGGCCACTTATCACATAAAAGTATAACGAGCAACAAAAGATGTATTTAAGTCGATATCGAAATATTAAAGGGGCTGTGTCACGGTTTGTGCATTCGCAGCAAACTTGAAAAAATTTGGGCTAACTTTTTCAAATTTTGTTGCTGGATTTTGCAAATTATTCAATCTTTGCCATCCCTTATAATTCTTTAGTAATTTTGGCAGTGGTGTACTTTTCAACGCCCAGGTTGTCCTGATGCATTACTTTTTACTTGAAATGGCGCTGTTTGCCGTATTTTAAAGCCGCCAAACATCACTGCGGGTGTGCGGCCGTGGTTCAAAAGAGAGTTTTTTCATCCCATCAAAAAACTCGACAAAACAGAAATGAAATCAAATGATATGAATGACATGGTTGGATACAGCAATTTGTTCAACCTTGATTCCCACCAAAACTGGTATGCTTATTTGGTCCTGACAGCAATTTTACAGCACATTTTCTGTCGATTGAAAGACACCGAATTTTTCCAGATGCGAAATCGAACGAAGGTTGAGCTAGGGTTCAATAAACTTACCTTCAGATTTGGCAAGTCTTTCTTTGCTTGCAGGGTCTTATCAACATTTGCAGGAACCGTAATGATGTATTTAGCCTCCGAGTTAGACAACTGGTACACTAGCTCATCTGGTAGAAGTCAGAAAAGAAACGGTTTATAATAATAACGTCCAAATTGTAACGTCCAAGAGGCTTTAAACTATTTTTTCTGCAAGCCTCGCGCGCTTTGGTCACAATCATTTTAATAGAAGAAAAGGGAAGACGGCCACATGGTGTGTGCTTGTTGTTTTTATGTATTGGCCGAATAAATAATAATAATAATAATAATATATAGAAAACTGACAAACTATGTCCCCGTCTGTCTTGTACACTGCTAACGTTCCCCCCCCCCTCCCCCCGTGCACAACATATACTCCTAGAAACAAGTGATGTGACCTTGTACATTCTCTATTAATTGTACTCAATTTGTTGTTTTCTTTTCTCGCCTCCAAGCCACTTACCTACAGTGTACGACGGATTGAGCGTCGTGACCACACCCCCGGCGCTCAAAACACCCAACAAGACGAGTGCGAATTCTGGATTGTTAGGACTGTAGATTGCAAACACGTCGCCGTGTTTGAAGCCCATGGAAACCAGACCGCAGTGGATTTTACGGGCAAGAGACTTCACTTGGCTGTAGGTGTAGGAGTGGCCTTGAATACCGTCCACCTAAGTAAAATGGGGCAAAAAATTATAACTTTTAAACAAGCACCGTGATTGGTGGGTTTCCCAGCTCCCATGCTGTACAAACCAATCAGGTTGTCTGATATGGATGGTAGTAAAAACTTGATCATTTCATTCAAATGTTGTACCATATGTGCAGAATTTCCCGCAAGGTATACAAGGCCTAAAGCAGTTTTAGGAATACGTAAAAATGTAAACACCTAAAAAAAAAAAAATTAGGGGTCCAAAAGTGTGACATGCTTTTAAAGATGTTCAAGTGTGTATAGTGATTGAAAGTGGTTTTTAAGTAGAAAATATGTATTTTTATTTCCATAAATGCCACTTAAATTTAACATTTGTGTGTGGATAAGGCACCAAGGTTAATGAAAACTCATTGGCGTGTGTATACCCGGGACACTAAATTCCTATTCAATATAATGGAACAAATTATGAGCCTTTATGGTCTTTTGTTTCAAATATGTCAGTAATCACAGAACAAAATATTCAAGAAATTGGTGCTGTCCCCTGTATTCACAGGCCACAGTCTATTACTGAGAATCTGTGATCATGAGTGGCGATTTTTGATGCACAGCGTGTTGTAAATAACTGGGACACCAAACGTTTTGAACCCCTAATTTTGGATATTACCAACTTATACTCTGAATTTTAAAAAAAATCAAGAAAGCTGATGCATGTAAAAGTGTAACCAGTGAGTAATGTATATGATCACTTGTTGTGGCAAGGCTGACTGCACCAGCCTCCGTAAGAGCCACTGAGGCAGGGTGTGCCACTCTGTCTTAAGTGCCTCCCTGAGCTTCTGCACTGGGGCTGTAGAGTTATAAACTGGTGCTCTGCAATATGTTGAAATATCATGGTACAAATACCATACACGTTCGCCACTAATTCTGGCCACCTATTAAATATAACATAATGCCCCAGAAAGGGTAAATTTGGTTAGGAAACAAGATTTTAGCAATAAGAAAATATCAAGTTTTTCCTTGAAAATATTTATGATTTTTATGTCATGCTCCATAGACTTAGTGCATGGGGTCTCAAGTGGCGAACGTGTAGCGTGGCTTTTCTTATTTCATTTTTCCTTAGTTAAAATAAAAATGATATGTATGTTAACATTTTGATCTCTTCATTATAAAACAAATATGAGTGACGATCACTTGTCAACTCATTATCAAAAATTAAAATGAAATCGATTAGATATAGGCCGAAATGTTTTGTCCCAAGGGCCCCATAAGTTTGCGTGAAAAATGCCAACCTTGTTTGTTATCCAATCCCATGATGCTTTGAGAACGTGGAAAAGGTTTATTTAAACCATGTGTAAGCATTGTAGGTATTATTACCATAGCAACACTATCTTCGTAGTGATCAAAATGCTGCATGATGAATTCATCTACGGCCATCTCGGGAATGTCGACATCTGGAAACTTGCTTTTGAAAACAGCCATCTTTTCCAGGTGATGTTTATCTCAGGCATTAATCACCACCGTCTCTGACCTAGAAAGACAAATTTCAAATTTGAAATGATATCAAAAAATGTGCAATTTAGGAAAGAATTCTGTACAATTGGTCTCAGCTAGTGCATGGTTATGACTAGCCCCGCGAGCAGTGCTTCGGAAAACCTCAGCCCCGTCGCCTAATCTACCCCAAATCTGTGGCAAACTCACGCAAATGAAATTTGTCCCATGGCTCTGATATTTGCTCAATAGGTGCACTCACCCCAGTTTGCAAATATTCCGAAGAGTACGCATCGATCCGATGTCTAGTTTCGGTGAAATCGTGGGCAAACTTGAGACCCTCCGTGCGATAAAATACAGCTCCCGTTTGCACAAAAATCAAATATGCGCATGCGCGAGAGCGGAGATGTCAACACGAGCTAGACTGGTTTTCTGTCCTTTAGGTATTTTAGGTGGGAATTGTCACTTTTTTGTGACAAAATCCACACCCCTGGGGCAAAATTTAGGCGACAAAAATCCCCACCCACGGGCGCAAAACACGCACGTTTTGCTCCTAGGTACGGTACCAGGTGCGCTGAAAATTTGATTTCTATGCGTCAAAGTCCCCACCCGTACCCTGGGCTGGGCCTGGGGCATGAAAATTGTGATCAAATCCCAACCTAATAAAAGTAATAGGTGGGGCAGCGACGGGTGTTACCATTTACCGGAAAACACCGGAAAATATATGTATACCGGAAAATACTGTAAAACACCGGAAAATATATGTATACCGGAAAACACACTGTAAAACACCGGAAAACATACTAAATACTGGAAAACACTAAATACCGGAATTAAACACCGGAAAACACACTAAATACCACAAAACACACTAGGGGCCTAAATGCCGGAAAACACACTAAACATGCTAAATACTGGAAAAACACCTGGAAAACACTGAAAAACAAACCGAAAAACACTAGAAAAACACCAGGTTAATTGTTTTTCGCCTATATTTTCGGATGTTTCTGGGTAGGCCTATGTTTTTTCTTCCTCCATGTTTTGGCCTTTGCCAAAGGCTTTGGGGAGTTATTTGGGTGTTTTCCGGTATTTAATGTGAAATCCAGTGTTTTCTTTTTGTGTTTTCCGGTATTTAGTATGTTTTTCGGTATTTAGTATGTTTCCCGCACTCCAATATTAAATCCTCCACAGATTTAATATAGCGCCCTCTAGTGTTGTTTTCCCCGATTTGATCCAATCATATCCCGCCCCGGCCCCTACTTGCGCTCGTGGCCGGCTTTGGCGCTCTCTTAGAAATTTTGCAAAATCAAGGAGATCGAGACCTTTGCACAGGCCTACCACCCATTCTCAAAAGAACACCAAAGCTGCGGCCTTACTTATAGTATTTTTGGTGAATGTAAGTAAATTGTTCAACTCCGACGTGTATGCGTGGTGCAGGTGGTGGTCCCGAAACATCAATGTCGGATTGTTGGGTTACCAGCCAAAACCCAACGTCATTACTGTACTCCACATTAGATTTTGACTGGTACTCTGCCATTTTTGCCACACCCATGTGATTTTCCTTGTTATGACATATAAACCATATAAAAATGTTAGTTTGATGATAAAAACGCACAATTAAAATGGAAAAGTGTACTGAATTTATAATATTAGTGAAGAACTTGGAATTTTTGACGTTTATGTCATAGATATAGGGTTAGCGCTAGACCCAGTAACTGAGTCGTTGGCCCCGTTTTTTACGATTTCTTTTTTCTTTTTTTTAGGCCACAAAAAACCAAAACAAAAATCGTCAAAAACGGGGCCAACGACTCAGTTACTGGGTCTAGGCATGGAGGAAGATCTTCCTCCATGGTCTAGGTTATAGCGCATGATAATATTAATAAAATCTCAGAAAATATCCATAGCAGCAGCATTGTAATTTAAGCATATCATATGAGTAAAAAACAAGCCTGTCACTTTCAGTATTTGGAAGTAGCAGCATTATGCATTGTACAAATTCTGTGCAATAATTGGTTTTTCCTAAGTAGCCTAGCACGTACCTAACAGCAGAACGAGTAAACATGCATATTTTACACTATCGTATTGAAAAATTACGCCCTCTACAAGGAACACAGACTTGCGTGCACACACTGTATAGAAACACCCTACACAAGTCAATTTTCTAGCATTCTGCTATTCTTTTATGGTCACACAGGTGCCGTGCCGTCCGTTTTCAAAATCATACATGCAGTGTGATTGCTATACTGCTGTTAAACTCGGCTTCAAACACCCCAGAATTGTACAATTGTGGCACTACGGTTGAATATTTTTACGATGCCGCTAACACGCTACCAGGCACAAAAGAAACTATCTTTGGAAACCAGACCCACCGAAGTCACCTCGGGTCAAGAAGTACGTTCACGTAAGCCACCCAAGAAAACAGTTCTTCCGACTTCCAGGGGTGAACATTGGACCAACGAGGGCACTGCACAGGCCAACAGAAGCGTACGTCAGGATAATGACGACGATGATGAACTGGACGTGAAATCTGAGACTGCCGCTGCTTTGACCAGTGATGAAGACTTCACGGATAGGGAGGATTATAGCAGAGAAAGCTTTGAGAAGCGAAAGATACAGGATGCCAGATCATCAGTTGGCAAAAAATCAGATATTTCGAAAAACAAAGATGTGAGCTTTGGAGAGAGTAAATACAGAAACACATACCCTAATACATCTTTAAGAAGTGATGTTAAAAACCGGGAGAGCTCTGAGAACAATGTCGACAGGAAGATGTGTGGAGGCATCCTACTTATTGTGTTATGCCTGTGTTCAGTTGGATACAGTTTTTACACAACCAACGTGAGCGTGTCAAATACATACACTCAGCTTGCCGAAGGAATTCAGACTTTGAAGATAGACTTTCCATCCCAGGGAAGCCAGTTCTGGGACATGGTGGAATCGACGGTCGAAAATCACTTGGTACAAGGTTCGAGTCCAGATGGTCCAATTATTTTCCTGTTCGGCAGCCACGGAGATGCTTCTGATACAGCAAAGTGCCTTGCTACAAAACTTGAGAACTTTCTGTCAAAAGCCCTGCAGGAGAAAAATCCAAGTGAAACTATAATTGACGGAAAACAATTTGAAAAACGAGATGCGGATGATACGAAACTGAACTTGGACAACCGTCTTGAAGATGCGTTCAACAAGGGGCAGAAGGCAGCCGTTATTTTGAACTTAGACGCTCTCCCGCCGTGCTCTGTGCTTCTCTTCCACAGCTACTGCGAAAACGAAAGTGCGCGTTTCAAAAACGTCGCTCTGATTTTCACGGTCACGCTTCAAGGCAGTTTCTCCTCGCAACACCGAGACGAAACCCGTTCTAAACCGCTGAACTTGAAGAACGAGGAAGCACGTCTGATTTCCCAACACCTTAGCCAAGCTTGGGTCGGGAAATGCTTGGCGGAGGAAAAAGTGGAGGCCTTGCTTAGCAGAGTGGCCAACAATGTTGGGATAATAAAAAAAGAAAACGTGTTACCTTGTTAAGAAGCTACGAAGACCCAGAGGGGACATTTAAGTATTTTCCTTTTTAATTTGTTTATTACGTACGTACGTGATAATACTACGTACGTACGTGATAATACTACGTACGTACGTGATAATAGTAAGTTTGTTCGTGATAATTTAATACGTACGTACGTGATAATTTAATACGTACGTACGTGATAATTTAATACGTACGTACGTGATAATTTAATACGTACGTACGTGATAATATTAAGTACGTACGTAGTATTATCACGTACGTACGTGATAATAATACGTACGTAGGTAGTATTATCACGTACGTACGTGATAATAATACGTACGTACGTATTATTATCACGTACGTACGTACTATTATCACGTACGTACGTATTAAAAATAAAAAAAGCATAATACTTAAATGTCCCCTCTGGGTCTTCGTAAGAAGCTGATAAATGATTTCAAAGTCGCTTTTCAGTTCAAATGTTGAAATTTCCATGCACGGACACCCAGGATTTTTCTTGTTATGACATAATATAAACCATGTAAAAATGTTAGTTTGGTTATAAAAATGCAAAATTAGGAGGGAAAGGTGTCATGAATTTACTAAGAAAAACATTTATAATTTTTGAGAGTTGTCCCATACGTTTAGTGCATGGGCCTCAGTAGGTGTCTGTGCATGGTAATCTTTCCGAAATTTCACATGTATGCAAATTTAATTTGCATACGTGCATAAAACTTGTCTTTATAACATTTTGTGTCTTATTGCAATTCAATGTCATAACGCATGATGCATGTATTAACTTTTTTTGAATTCTTGAGGGGTGTGGTGCAGAGTTTTAAGCATTTTCACAGTTCTACAAAGTAGGAAGGGGTCGAAGGCTGCAAAATGTTGATAGGGGGAGGGTCTTGAAAAGTACTATGCTCTGTAGACTGTGAATGGATGTGTCTTATAAACTGAAATACAGAGATTATCGGAAAGGGAAAACTGATGTGCCAACTTTAGAGTATGCATGAAGTAATGTGTAGTGTTTTTTACCTTTCTGTAATTCTTTGTTAAAATGAAGTACAGCATTTGTATTTTTCTGATGGTATGACATGCCAGACAGAACCATTAAACAAAATTGTAAATAGGTAATTTCCTAAATTAGGGGTCCAAAAGTGTGACATGCTTTTAACAAATTTCAAGTTGACAGTGCTTTTCCAATAGAAAATATTTATTTTTATTTCCATAAACGCCACTTAAATTTAATGTTTGTGTGTGGATAAAACTTATTCTACAGGTAATTTTCATTGACGTACATGTATGTAACCGGGGACACCAAATTCCTATTCAATATCATGGAACAAATTATGAGCCTTTATGGTGTTTCGTTTCAAATATTTGTCGGTAATCAGAGAACAAAATATTCAAGAAAATGATGCCGTCTCCTATAATCAGATCATGAGTGGCGATTTTTGAAGCACAGGGTGTCGTACATAACTATGACACCAAACATTTTGGACCCCTATTTTTGGGAATTACCCACAAACATTGCATAATGAATTAAATTGCATTTGCACAGGACTGGTTGCGCACACAACCAGTATGACGCACACGTATACGACCGACTGAGAACGAAGAGACGAATTTTGAATAAGTCATTTTGCAACACCTCGTCAACGCACATGGATTTTTCATGTTTTTGAAAAACGTAGTTGAAACGTCTTCAAATAGTTATTTTTTATGTCCTTTTGATATATAATGGTTTTGTTCCCAGCATCGCTCAAAAACAGATCATCCATAGGGCCTTTGGAACTGCTTGTATATGTAGAGGCACATTGCCAGTCAGCTGTTTGCATTCAGTAGATCCGTCCTATGTGTATAGATTTTTCTGGCTTTCCTGTGTAGCAAAAGCTTTGTTCATATTTTGTTTGAATAAACAAAATCAATGTAATTTGCATGTGTACATGTAGTTTGCCTTAAAGGGCCTGTGACATGCTAAACAACTTTGTGCCTAAGCTTTGCTTCATAATGACGGATTACTTGTTCAGCAAGACATACTATTGTTCGTTTGGATGTAAAATCAATAAAAGGTGGCATTTTTCAACTTTGAAGATTTCACTGCAATAAATCACAGACAGAGGGCGCTGTTTTGAGTGCATCACATAAGGAAGACAGAAGGGAAAGTTAAGAAAAAACATAAGACTTCAAGTTGGACTTGTGGCAAATTGCTGCAGTAAAACAAACTCAAACAGCCATGGATTACAAAAGTTTCAGGAAAATTGAGAAAAAAGTGGAATCTTTTGTGCACAGTGTAATGTGATTTTCCTGTGTTTGCCTCTTGTGACATAGTGACCTTGGTCATGAATATGCATATTTGCATTAGCAAAAAAACTAAAAACCTTTGTTTTAACCCCCAAAGCAAGCTCCAAATAGGATTTTTATGACTTTAACTGAGTAGAGTGGTTTTAAAGCATAGATTTCATTGATAAAAATCCTAAATAAGGGGCCCTTTAATCATATTTCTTTCTGGCAGGTATTCATAATAATAAAAATAATGGTGGATACTTTTATAGCGCACATGTCCGCCCCACGGGGGTGCTCCTGGCGCTGTTACCAAGGATTCCTCTAAAGTGCCCATTGCACTGTCACTCGCGAGCGTGAGGAAACCCATGAAGAATTAGAAATGGCCAGAGACACCGGAGAATCCCCTTGATCTTCACGAAAGAATGTTCTGGGGTTTTTAAAGTGCGTTACTATTACCCAACACACTGGACCAACGGCTTTACATCCCTTCTTAAGGATGGAGCAAGTGTGGTCAAGTGCCTTGCTCAAGGGCACAGGTACTGCAGCCGGGGGGGAGGTTCGAACCAGCAACCCCAAGTTTTCACCTATGATTGCGAGTCAATGACCCAAACCACCCGGCCACGGAACCCCACAAATGAACAACTTTTTTAAAGATAAATTTTCCACTACTTTTGTTGTTTAAAGGAAGTTTTCCTTTTTTGCTTGATATTTCAGAATAAATTGAATTTGCTATTCTTTGTTTCTCAGCTTTGCTTACATTTATTTCTGTGCATATTTTTTAACAATGTTAAAATGGAAAATTGGATCACAAGAAAAAACATGGTGGAAAACTGAGCAATATTTTTATACGTGATAACGGATATTGGTAAAACAGTGGAACGGTTCCATTCCACTGTTTTGCATTTTACCAACATGCTGTGATAACTACACTTCAGCATTCAACCCCCCACACACACATATTAAAACTGACATTGCACCAGCCTAAAAACAAATTTAAACTATTTTACAGTGTGATGTAAATTAAATATGTGTACTTTTATGTTAAATTCAAAGAACAGGTTTAAACCAGTTGCTATTCATTCGCTCGCACCCAGCATTGTTTGCTGCCAGATCAATAAATAGTATGCTAACGCTTATACAGTAAAATCTCGTTATAAAGCTCCTTTTTCTAAGTCCCAGCCATTATTCCCTGCATTGTGTATGCACTCGACTGGATATAAAGCTCAAATTAGTTTGGTCCCCTGAAGAGCGCTATTTTATGAGAGTTTACTGTATATCCAGTGCAAAAATCAAGAATAAAATGAGACTTCTTTGTGCGAGACCCACATTGTCTGCTGGAAAATTGTTTTTACGTCTGTTTACAAGAAAAAGATGTGACCTCGTGATCACATGTCTTATAAAATTTTGGCCAATGAGGGCGCAAACAGATTAGCCCGTCCGAGCGCCCTGTAAGGGCAAGCTGGGTCAAATTCTCTTTCATCTAGATTTGCTGCCGATAGCTTGCTGATTATAGAAATTACTCAAACTACATGTAATTAATTACATAGCAATTCCGAAGCCAAAACACTCAACTTCTGCAAGAGTAATTCAGCCTCTGATCATTTTCCGCATAGGAACGTGTGTGACACAGACCATCATTTTATGGACATTTTCTGCCGCTCAGTGGCAATAATTGGGCACAAAATGTAGTATCGTCAATGTACTCGCACAAAACAAAATAAAATCAATTTCTAATGAATCAGAGTTGACTCCGAAAAATGCCGAGTCACCCAAGCCTAATCTAGATTAGGGCCAGAGAACTGAAGAAAAACACTTTTTTTCATCATCAGTAAACATGAATCTTTGAATAACAGCATTTGCTTTAGCTCCAAATCCATTCATTTCGGAAAACAACTACAAAAGTTAAACTTGTACAATATGTATTATGGTACCTTAAAGGCAGAGGCTCGTCGGCAATATGCGCTCCCCAAATTCGTGCCACGAAACACGCAGCTCCATGCATTTGCTATGGAGCTGCGTATTTCGTGGCGTGAATTTGGCGCGCGCATTGCTTACGAGCCTGTGCATTTTGACGGAGGCTCGTCATTGCACGACAGACAAATTCATGCCATGAATTTCACCGCACTCCATACCTTGCCCTGGCAACTGCTCTTATGGTCCCAGAGGGTATAGGGCCATGGTGCAGGCTAATAGCCTCGTCCATTCTGCAAATAGGGTGTGTGTCTTTTATAAATCAAATATTTATCACAGAAAACACCCTTTAAATTTGTAAATTCTTGATATTTAGTTTCAGCCATGTTCACATTATATTACAGATATGGTCACATTTGCTTCAAGAAGGTGTCCTATAGATGGTTGAATTGACCGTATATGGGAACTCGTTGGTACAAATTAATGACATACAACAACACACCCAACTAATCGCGCGTGCGTGATTCGATTAGCCTAGCACTGCATAAACACACTGTGGCGAGCTAGCATAAATAATGAGCCGGGATTGTAAGAGCAGCTGCCCTACTCGGGCAAGGTATGGAGCGCAGTGAAATTCGTGGCACAAATTTGTTCATGGTGTATTGACGAGCCTGCATCTTTAAAACGTTTCAACAATATAAATATCTATACATGAAAGCATATAAAAACCTTTAAAACTATTGCAAAATATTGATGGGTTCAACACATCAAGGTGGAGTTACATATTGTAACTTTTAAAGATTTTAGTCATGGTTTTGTTCCTCAAAACTGACATTTAAATTATATGTTTAGATTACTTAAATAAATGTTGAATTCCAAATTTTCTGTGAGCTGTTTTTAGACATTGTTTTGCCTAGCTTCTGAGTATTACCGGTATTTCCAAACATCTTTTGCAACCAAATCCAAAAGTTCAAACTTGATCAAATTTCTAAACCTAATTTTGACTGATCCAAACTCTAAAGCCTACTGGTAGCGTACATCGACGTTGCAACTGGAAGCAACTCAACTGATCAGTTGCTGTCGATGTGTGCGTAGCGCACACAACAACAGCAACTGATAAGTTGTGCAACTAGCGGCAACTGGGAGCATCCAGCCATGTCTACATTTCCAGAGTGCGCACATTGACACGGCAACTCAGTAAAGCCTCGAGTATACTGACCTTGCAACTGGAAGCAACTGTTGCTTGCAGTTGCTGTCGATGTGCGCTCGCACGTGATCAGATGCACGCGAGCAACTGACAGCAACTCGTTGCAAGTACGCAAACATCGATGCAACTGGGTACAACTAGTTACCAGAAAGTAGAACATGAGCAACTTGCGGCAACTGGGATTTTGTCCAGTTGCCAGTAGTTGCAAGTGCGCGTACATCAACCTTTTTAAGCAACTGATCAGTTGCTCCTTGTTGCCACGTGTTGCTTCCAGTTGCTGGAAACACCAGTTGCCACTGGTTGCGTCCAGTTGCAATGTCGATGTACGCTAGGCTTACAGGCCTTTTCGCACATTGCCAATGCTATTTCAACAGTCAACACATGCTGAAATCTAGAGTGGTGGGAATATTTACCCGTGTACAGTTTCAAAATGGATCAACCATGTGCTGCTTTGACAATTTATATTAACAGATTGCCTTGGTCCTGTTTTCGACATGTTGAAAATTTCCACTCATGTTGATTGTTAAACATGGATTAAAATGTGGAAGTGTGAACAGATACGTGAATTCAGACCTGTAATGAAATCATAGTGTGAAAATGACTTAATCTGCAAACATTACAGATATATGCTGTTAGTGTAGCATCAATTCACAATGAATTTGGTCCAATGATATGCACAAAAAAAATATATAAATGGTATCCAATTCTCCACCCAATGGCTTAAGTTATCAACCAATGATAATGAAATATAATGTTTTGTAATCCATATTACATTCAATAACAAGGAAATTTACTCAGCCTTTTCACATCATTATAGTAGGCAAGTTAAAAAATAAATATGCGATTTTTACTTTAAAAGGTTGCATAAAAGAACAACTGATAAATAAGTGTTCAAGTTACCATACATAAGTTATCATAAATTATGAAGTTTTATTAATTTAAAAACATTGGTTTTTATAACCACCACAAATTAAAATGCATATATATCCTCCATGGAAAATATTTGTAGAAATCGTGGCAACAAAAGGCAAGATTATCTCTTTTTTTTGTACAATAGCCTTCAACAAGACAATATTACTTAAAATATTGAATAAATTTTCATAAAATCTGCAGAGAGTAGACCACTATGAGTGTTTTTTTCACTGCGAGCACCAGCATTAAAGGCAGAAGCTCGTCAGCAATGCGCGCGTGCCAAATTCGTGCCATGAAATACGCATCCATGCCTTTCAGTTTTCTGTGGAGCTGCGTATTTTGTGGCACGAATTTGGCGTGTGCGCATTGCTGACGAGCATGTGCCTTTAAACGGTTTTTGCTCAAGTGTTGGGAAATGTCTTTAAATGTTATCTTGGTCGTTAATTTATTGAAAGAAAATCCACAATGGAATATGCATACCGTACATGTATGCGGCACCACAACTCACAAAACAATAACTGAAATGCTCGGAGCCTTAACAAAGTAGAAAACAAAATTGAAATGGGTGGATTTATCGATGGTGGACTTACCCAGTTGACGCCAGGATAATTTTTGGAAAAAAATACAAATTAAAAAAAAAATGCAAATGCGATTGGTCAAAAGTTGAGACTACTGTAGGTCAAGCACCACAAATACCGACTCTTGAGTCATTTCTACATTCTCACAAAAAAAAATCATACTTTGCATACACTCAGAGCGAGATTTGCTACAATGACAGACCGTCCACAGCCGACAAGTTTAAGTTCAAAACATAAGGTGTACAAATGAATGGTGGACAATGGACGTGTTTACACGTCAACTGTGGCAGACAGCGACAAAGCTTGAACTCATCAATTGCCCCTGTGACTAATTGATTGCTTTCCGGTGACGTCAAGCCTTCCATCCACCATTTTAGTTGTAATTTTTCATTACGCACATGGCTCGAGTGATAACCGGCAAAAACAGCAAGAAAAGCGCATTGGTTGCACTTACCTCTGTTGCTTAACCTTGCTTTATGTTGTTGCGCCATGACTGTTGTATCGATAAAGATAAAAACGTATTTCTTCAGGCTAAAAATCGCGATCAAGTAGAAGCATTTTCGTTTTTACAAGCTGAGTGCATGCTCAATAATTTGAACGTATCGCAACGCGCGCGTGCGGAATCTTCGAATGAAAATACTAGCGCTGGGAGTTACCGTTAATTTTTCTAAACGTTTAAACGTCAATTTAACGTTCGAATAGTAAACTTATTACCGCGCTCGCAATAAAAAGTTCTTTGACCTTGTATCATGTGCGTTCGCGCGGCACCGCTGACACTTCATTGAATTGGAGCATACATGATGCAGGCCACGAAAGTTCAGCTAGTAAACGGTGTTTACCGCCTTGCTTTGAATTCAACTAGATTAAACCGTAAACCAGTAAAATCGCTTCCGCCCGCGAACGCAACTGTACGTCTTCGGCTTGAAACCACAAAGGTTACCGACGTACCGTTGGGCTCATCACAGCGGTATGCTGCCTGATTCTTACGAACAAAATTGCCGCTTTAGAAATTTCTGGCGGCGCAAAACGGCCATTAGATCTTTGAAAAAGGGAGGATCGTTTTTTCACAAGTTGGTTTCGGATATCCGTTTAGCATTTTTCTAAACGGATAGTTAAATTTCGGTCGTTTAAACGTTTAAACGTCGCAGCTCTAGAAAATACACTGGTGAGTATTTTTTACGCGTGTTCATGCGAGTCTATTGGCGCGTGATCGTTGACCACCAAACATTCCTGGATATTCTACGTCACGGAAAGCAATCAATACATTGCCAGAACATGTTTACACGTCCTCCAGAGTCAAGTGGCTGAGGAATCTAGCTCAGAACATGATATCTAGCCCTCCCATTACCAATACCATTACCCGTTTCCGTGAGAGGATCGGACGAATCCGCAAGGCGATGGGACGAATCCGCAAGGCGATCAGACGAGTCCATGAGATACGAATCATCCAAATACATGACGTCCAACTCTTCGCAGGCGAGTTGCGCTGTTGGGTCGTTTGCGTCACCGCCGTCTCCGCGTCTAAGCTCTATTGTCCAGCGGGGTAGGGGCGTTCTACGAGTCGTCCGTCTACAGCGTCGCCGGCAATATATGGTTATTAGGACAGCCAGAATGATGACGATTAGACAAGCGACGGAACCGCTCGCTATGATGTAAAGCTTGTATGGGATGTGGCTTTGTCTGGGTGTATCTGGCAATGAAATTTATGGCAAGAAAACTAGTAACTAGGGCTGTGTCAAATAGCAAAATTGTGGGGTGCCGAGGCGGAGTGGTTTGGGTCACTGACTCGCAACACTCGGGTGAAAACTTGCGGTTGCAGGTTCGATACCCAGCCGTGGTACCTGTGCCGTTGATCAAGGCACTTAAACACGCTTGCTCTGTCCTTCGGAAGGGATGTAAAGCCATTGGTCCAGTATGTTATGTAGCGCACTTAAAAGATCCCAGAGCACTCTTTCGTAAAGAGTAAGGGGATTCCCCGGTGTCTCTGGCCGTTGGCTGCCAATGGCGACACCCCCCTTAAAGGCACCTATGTACAGTTGAAGTCAGAAGTTTACATACAACTGTGTTAAAACTGGTGTGCTTAAACTTGCGTTGTCAACATTGTTGTAACAGTCGTTACTTAAAGTCGTGATTTTGTGGAATTCCTCACGTGCTTGCAGTACTTAAAACATAGCTTGCACACCTTGCAATGGCCCGGGTAGTCCTGTTTTGGGTGATGATGGTAGTGGTGTACATGTATGTAAACTTCTGACTTCAACTGTATCTCGATGTTTAGGTGGAACATATACTTGTAAGCTTCATGCAATTCAGCCTACGGGCTGCGAATTGAAGTTCATTAAATCCATTAAATTAAATAAATAGCAAAAAATAAAGTATCGAATATCTGCCATCTTGTAAGGCAAATTTTGACATTTAAATTGGTCAACAATGAAAACACAAAATGTGCAATCATGCATGTCCTCAAGGAACAAAGAAACTGCCCTACAAGATGGCAGCTATTCGATACGATATATATTTGAATGTTCGAATGATGATGAAATAATACTGACCTGTTGGGCAAGACGTGCCTTTACATTCAGAGCATTCCCCACTCATGAGGTCGCAGTGCCGCGACTCGTTATTAACAACGGAGGTAGATTTACACTGGCAAGGTTTACATTTCCCGTCTTGCGTTATGTACTCGCTGGAATGGCAGACAGTGTTCGTGCAGTGGTGGACCCATGAAGTATTCTGCAGGCAACTTTGGCACATGGAAGAAATGCTGGAATCTTTGGCTGTGAAATGCAAGATGACAAAAAGTCAGTCATTCCTGGGGCTAATTTGTGGGTTCGTTACTATGCACAGGCACACCGGATTTTCCTTGTTGTGACATATCTAAAAATGTTAGTTTGACGATAAAAACACAAAATTAGGAGGGAAAGTGTCATGAATTTACTAGGAAAAATCTTGAATTTTTTAAAGAGTTGTTTCATAGGTTTAGTGTATGGGGTCCCAGAGGGTGTTCGTGTATGGTATTAATAAAAATTTATTTAATAAAAATTTATTTGCTTCGCAAAAGCGGGTTACCAGCCAAAACTGTATGTAATGTGTATTGCAATTGACTAGTATTCTGCTACACTTCTGCTAAAAAAAAAAATTTAACATACAATTTTTGCTGCCAACCCATTTTCGCAAAGCAAATACATTTTGTGTGAAGCAAATTTTTGTGCTGAGCAGTGCGATGAAATTGTCCCCTGTTGTTCAGTATAATTCAGTTGCCTATTGTCTCATAAATGCGTAACTGGTGTGGAGATTCATTGGCAGAAAATGAGCACCAATTGAAAATTTTTAACAATTGAAAACGAACACCAGGGGCCAATTTCATAAAGCTGCTTAAGCATGAAAAATTGCTTAAGCATGAAAAACTTTGCTCGATAAAATTAGGTTACCAGCAAATATTTCATGAGATTGTCATAGTAATGAAACAGTCCGGCCAAAACACTGGTCATACACTACTTCTATCACATGAGGATTTCACTGGTAACATTCCTAGTAAGCAAGAGTTTTTTGTGCTTAAGCAAATATTTGTGCTTAAAAATTCGCACTGGCCTAAAACTGCAACATCATCTATAAAAGTGGAACCAAAAAATATTGGCCAAAATATACTTTTCCAAAAAACCAATGCAATTTTATTAAAATGTTGATTCTTGATCAGAACAGAACTACAGAAGATTGTTTTTTAAAATACAGTGAACTTGTGGATAACAAGGCACTGATCGACCAATCACTCAGGAATCATTTACAAGACTGTTCTGCTTCAGTGATTTCCTCCAGGTCCAAGAGATCCTGTTTGAACAAAGTGATTCCCACAGTGATGAAATGTGACATTTTCTGTTTCTGGCAGAATCCTGTAGTTAAAGGCACAGGCTCGTCAGCAATGCGCGCCCGCCAAATTCGTGCTCGAAACACGCAGCTCCATGCCTTTGCTATGGAGCTGCGTATTGCGTGGCACACATTTGGCGGGCGCGCATTGCTGACGAGCCTGTGCCTTTAAGGGCTCTCAGAAAATCAATTTTGTCGGGTTTTCAACCTGATTTTTCAACTTGACATATTTCACAAAAGAGTCCAAGATCAGTGCAGGATCTCAGGAAGCACTTCAGGCAGAGTGGCGCACCCTGCCCGAGTGGCTCTTACCGAGGCTGTTGCAGTCAGCCTGGCTACAAGAGGTGGTCAGACATGTTACTGACCATTATAGTTAATTTGTGTACAATAATACAAAAAATGCTCACATTTTGAGGTATTAAGGCACTTTAGAACCGTCTCCCTGCAACTGCAAGGTTGGCATCCGTTTGCTGAAAGGCTGTGATGTCTGCTTAAGCACTGATCACACCGCTGACCCCCAACACCATCTTTACATGAACAAGTTGCAAATCTGTAAGATAAAAACGGTGGACAAATTTAAAGCTACTTAACGGATTTGCAATGTCAAAAAACAAAAACAAATTTTGCAGTGTCCCCAAAATTTTAATCAAACATTTGACCGAAAAAACCTTATTCAAATGGAAGATAGAAGAAGTGGTTCCAACTGTCCAATGAAATAATTCTGCCTGAGATGATATCTTTTTATAGGAAACTGATGATTGGAAATTAAAGGCAGTATACATCATTGGTAATCTCGAAAATCGGAAATGTTCACAGATTTACGCCTAACTTACACAATATAAACATGACGACCGTAGAAAACTTCCCCTGAAATGGTTTTGTCTGAAGTGCTATAGTCTTTGAGAAATGAGTAAAACAATTAGTTTTTATCTCATGAGACGAAAATTCAATTCGCCCCAAAACCATTTCGCGCCAAACCACTTAGCCCGAGTGCCATTTCGCCCTAAATTACTTCGTCCAAACACTACATCGCCCAAATGCCACTTTGCCCCAAAACCACTTCGTGCACAGGCCGTGGTTCAGGGCAAAATGGTTCAGGGTGAAGTAATTTTGTGGCGAAAGGACTGCAAACCCTTTTTTGACTGTTTTCTCAAAAGTTAGACGAAGTACTGAGCTGGTTTTGCTCAGGTTGGTTTTAATCATGCATATCTTCAATCACACAGGGGGATAACACTATTTGTAACAGTTTACCAATCATGTATACTATCTTTAAGTTAAATACCGTATAAATGTATGTGCATAGACTTTCTTTTTTTCTAAGTGTACCCTCATGTGAAAGAAACTAGGCCCCTGACTACTGTGGTATTATGGCCCTGTCGTCCATGTAGTATAACCTTGGAACCAGCCTAAATAGGATGGCTTTGCACAATTTCTTGAATTCATTGCTTTCTCAGAATGTAGATGAGGTATTGATCTGACGTACACATAGGTTGGTGGAGATAATGACGTTTTTAGGAGTATTTTAATCGTGTAATTTGTCTAGAAAAATTTAATTTTCTTGATTCTGGAGCTATTTTCTCGTTCAGTGCTGCAAATACTTTTTAGCGTCAACCCTGCTTAAGGTGACAAAATATTTCTATAGACCTTATCGAATGGCTGACATCTTGTAGGGCAGTTTCCTTGTTCTCCGAGGACACCCAAGGTTACACATTTTGTGCTAACATTATTGACCAATTTAAATATCAAAAGTTGCCCTACAAGATGGCAGCTATTCAATACGGTCCATTCAAACTCTTTTTTCCCCACATTTTCTGGAACCTTGACAAAATGCACACAAAAATACCTTTATCCCAAATAAAACCCTGCCTTATCTTTGGGTTCCATATAATAGACTAGTGTGGTATTACAGGAAATGGTGTAACACTGACCATCCTCAAGGAAATGCTAATTAAAGGGATTCCAGGTCGATGAAACCAAAGATACTGGGCTTAAAGCTCCATTACATGTACATCATTTGCAGTGACCAAAAAATTTACTTCTTTTTTTTTTAGATGGCAAGAAAAACCCGACTAAAAGTGTTGATAGCAATGGTAACAAACACCACATGATTTTTGTCCTGTGTAAAAATGGTACCTTTGTGGAAGAAATGGGTCTTTCCACAGTAAAGGGAGCATTTTAGCAACACAGACCCTATTTTCGAGGAAATACCTTTGTCTGGTCTCAAAATAAACTAGAGGTATGACGTTTGTTGTTACAAACGCCTGGTGATCGGGCTAAATGAACATTTTGTGATGAATTTCAGACGTTGTTATCACCTGTGGAATGGCAAAAATGGAAGTTCAGCAGCCGATTTCACGAAACTTTACGCAATTGCGCAAGTCCACTTACGCCATTACTTGCGCAATAGCTTATGGCGTAAGTGGACTTGCGCAATTGCGTAAAGTTTCGTGAAATCGGCTGCTGTATACACTAATCCGGTAACTAATATCTCCTCCCTGCATATCCGCCATAGCTGGGGGGTTGATAGCTTGCACCGTTTTGAGATATGAATTGTTGAAATAATAACCTTTGAAATCTTGTAATGTGACACCTGTGACGACATCATGACGTCACAATTTTGTGCACAAATTGTTGAACAATATGTTGAACATCAAGTTCTTAAATGTGGCGAAGGAATCATACCAATATCTGTTGTAGTTTTCAAGATACAGCATTCTAAAACATCTCCGCTCCAAATTTGCGTAATTTGACGTACATTACGTAACCACCGTCCATGTAATGACGTCACCAATGGTATAGTCAAAAGGTCCACATGTGTGAAAACATTTCGTTCCGTAGAACTATGGTCAAATTCCCTACCACTTTGGCTCTATTTGCATTCAAAGTGCTAAACAAGTGTACATTTTCGAACCTCTTCCGGTTTGGACCGGAAGTAGGCGTCACACAGGGGTCATGACATCGTATGATTTGTTCAGTTCATTTAGACTTATCATATTGTGAAAGAATTGTTCAAGTATCTATTACGGTTCTTGAGATATGAATTTTAAAAATAATAACCTTTGAATTTTTGTAATTTGACACCTGTGACGATATCATGACGTCACAATGTTGTGCACAAATTGTATAACAATTTGATAAACATCAAGTTCTTAAATGTGGCGAAAGAATCATGCAAATATCTGCTGTAGTTCTCAAGATACAGCATTTTAAAACAATTCAGCTCCAAATTTGCGTATTTTGACACCACATTACGTAACCACCGTCCATGTGATGACGTCACAAATGGTATTGTCAAAAAGTCTACATGTGTGGAAACATTTCGTTCCGTAGAAATATGTAGTTTTGTTTGGTGGTACGTCATTCATTGTGCTTGAACCCTTTGGTCATTATGTAACCCCAGATGGGCACATTCCTTTCCCATTCCATAAATGCCTTTATATGCTTTATAAGATCGCCCTCGATGCTCTATAGTCACTTCAGGCTCTGGCACGCACACGCGAATGTTCATTACTTGTGCAGTTGTTTAGGTTTCCCAACCCCCCCCCCCCCCCCCCCCCCTCCCCCATTTTCTTAAAATCTTCTTTTTGATACAGGCTTGTCAGCTTTTAGCGGTTGCTTCACCTGCGGAATTCAAGGCCACTGGTCCAGAAGCTGCCCTCTTGCCATCGCCAATCGAGGTGCTTCATGGAACTTCAAGCAAAGAGTTAGAACCACTCCGGCTTTCGGGTACCCCACAGGAAGGGACATCGCCCCCCAACTTGGTACAATCCAGCGCAGACCTCTGCTGCCCTCAATCGGCGCTACCTCGGACCAGCTGTCAAAGCAGTCCCAGGATCCCTCCGTCTCCTAAGCAAGAACAGCTGGTAGCCCAGAAACGCATCAGGGACAAATTCGATGACATTATCCAGGTACATTGCCAGACATTTCGCCCTCTATTAACTTCTGACGACGTCGTAGTTAAAGGGAGATTAAAGTCGCACATTGACTTTTGGAAAAGAATCGAGGCACATGACATGGTTGTTTCAATAATAAACTATGGCTACTTTATTCCTCTAATTGATACACCTCCTCCCATGGTGTTTACTAACAATGCATCAGCATTACGCAATTGTGAATTTGTCACCAATTCGGTAATGGCATTATTAGCATCTGGAAGAGTTCAAGAGGTCTTAGCCCCCTCCTACATTGTCAGTCCCCTCTCGGTATCGAGCCAAAATGAAAACAAAAATAGATTGATCCTGGACCTTAGTGTTTTTAATAATTACGTCAGAACGGAACACTTTAAGATTGATGACTGGAAAATTGGTTTGCAATATTTTTCTACAGATGCCCTCCTCGTAACTTTTGATCTAAAGTCGGGTTACCACCATGTTGAAATTGCTCTAGAACACCGCAAGTATTTAGGATTTTCTTGGTGCATTCAGGGGAAACAGAGATTTTTCGAATTCACTGTTCTGCCCTTTGGGCTTTCGTCGGCACCATATATTTTCACTAAAATGCTCAAGCCCCTAGTATCTCACTGGCGTTCATGTGGCATTCGTGTTGCTGTTTATCTTGACGACGGTTTTATCGCTATTCCCCGTGAGAACCTCACTCCAGAACAACACTTAAAGCTGGCTGAACGAACTTCTGATCATATCAGGTCGGACCTTCTTGATGCTGGTTTTATTTATAACATATTGAAAAGTAACTGGTCACCACAGACTTCACTCACATGGTTGGGCATGATTTGGGATTCTTCACAGGGCTCCCTTAAGATTACCGATAAGCGAATTCGAAAACTCCATCGCTCCTTGCAATTACTGATCAATTCTCGCCATTGTTCTGTTCGAGAGCTGCATTCTGTAGTGGGCCAAAATCATTTCACTTTCACCAGTGGTAGGCAATGTCTGTCGTTTAATGACCAGATATCCTCAAACGCTCATAGCTAGCGCTAATGATGAAAATAAGGTTATCGCTTTAAATGATCTATGTCGCCAACATTTACAATTTTGGTTGAATAACATCAACAATTTAAATATACATTTTGTCTTTGCATCCCGAAAGGTTAACACTGTCATGTGCACCGACGCAAGCTCACTCGGTTCTGGAGCCATAATCTCGTACGGTAATCAAATAGCTCATAAGAACTGGTCCCCTTCGGAGACGGGCAAAAGTTCCACATGGCGGGAATTAGAAACGATCCTTTTTGCTTTAAAGGCCTTCCTACCATTAATTTCCAACTCCCGAGTTAAGTTATTTACCGATAGTCAGACAGCCGCAAAAATAATGGAAATTGGAAGTATGAAACCCGAATTACAGTCCATCGCATACAGTGCATTTGACCTATGTATAAAGAATCGAATCATTCTTGAGGTTCAATGGATCCCCAGAACCCTAAATGAACAAGCCGATTGCATTAGTAAGTTCTTAGACGTAGAAGATTGGTCTTTATCTGATGTTTTCTTCTCTGCCTTAAATAACACTTGGGGCCCCCTTACTATCGATTGCTTTGCTTCATTCTATAATGCAAAGCTTCCTAGATTCTTTTCACGATCCTGGAACCCAGGTACCGAAGCTGTTGATGCTTTCGCCCAAGATTGGGCAGGTGAAAACCTTCTCTTAGTGCCCCCAGTTTCATTTATCCCAGCCGTACTGAACCACATTCACATGTGTCGTGGCCACGGTGTACTGGTTTTTCCCTGGTGGCCATCCAATCCTTTCTGGCCTTTATTATGGACAACATTTCGCACAGGTATTAAAGAATTACTGACCATGCCTGGAAATGAGGCACTGATCCACGGAAGAAATACTAACTCAATTTTGGGGTCGCCAGATTTCCAAGGGGTAGTAGCGGCTGTATACATCGATTTTACTTCATAATCTTAATATTAAATTGTTTATTTATTTATTTATTTTTTGTATCCAACAGATTATTCTCAAACAGCCCCTGTGGAAGAATTTTCCGTCCCCGCTTAAGGACTACAGGGATCAGTTATTAAATGATGTGATTTTGGGCAAATCGGAAGGCACGGTAACTTCTTATCTATATAAATGCCGTCACTTTTTTGCATGGCTTAATGGGGTCAAATGTTCTACGCTTTTACCCGTTAAAGAAGAGGTTGTGGCCGCTTATTTATCGCAATTAAAAAATGAGAAAAGTTCAGACTCGGTCGTAGTCACCGCTGCGGCGGCAATAAAGTGGCTCCACAATTTAATGAACATTAAGAACAACCCCATAGATTCCTCGCTTGTTCAACAAATATTGTCTAATGCAAAAAGGTTTCTCCATAAACCACCAGTTCAAAAACAGCCCCTTTCACTGCAACATCTCAAGAGAATTATAGATATTTTTGTGAAAGAAGACAGCACTCTCCTGCAATTACGCACTGCCTGTTACATATCCTTGAAGTACGCTCTTCTTTTTAGACACAATGAAATGTCGGGATTAAAGGCTAACCACATTTCAGATTTACCGAATGATCAAGGAATTCGAATATTTATACCTAAGTCTAAAACGGATGTCTATCGCGAGGGAGATCAAGGTTTTTTGTACGACACGCACGATAAATACTCCCCGGTACAAATTCTCAATACATTCATTAGTAAGGCAGGGATAAATAAGGGAGACGATAAATTCATTTTTACCCCTCTGACTTTCTGTTCCAAGTCGGCATCCCACAAAATTACTCAAAATAGGCCACTAAGTTACACTAGATGCCGAGAGTTGTTTCTCGATGCCCTTAAACAAATAGGAGTTAATGACACCAGTGATTTTGGCCTCCATAGCATGAGATCGGGGGGAGCCTCTCATCTTGCTAATAAGGGTATTTCAGAAGAGTTGATACTTCAACATGGCCGTTGGAAAACGGCAGCAGCCAAGAACAGATATGTAAAAAAAGGGATTTGGAAGTTAGACTACTTACTGCAAAAACAGTTATGATGTAATTAGATGTTCCTTACTGACAAGTCGGTTTGTTAACCTTAGAAAATTAGGTCAAGCAGATCTGACAGTTGATGTATATATGGTAATGAGATAGATGCCATTGTATCTCGAATGAGTAAAACAGTTAATGTTTGAGCATTATTTAATAAGTCCAGGCAGATGTCTGAAGGGATATAATTAGGCAGATGCCTACTAAACCTATTCTTTGATTGCTTTGTTGTGCTTGCCTTAGAATCTCAAATAAGTAAACTCAGTAGATATTTAAACAAAGTATTAATTAAGCTTAAGAAATAAATTCATGCATTTATCTCACAGGATGTAATGATGCAAATGCCTAAAACATTTAATATGCATATAAATACAATGTTGTAAGTACCTTGAATCTGTAAATACAGTAATAAGTTCAGACAGATGTCTAACGGGATGTAATGAGGCAGATGCCTAAAATACTTACCTTTGATCCTCAGTTGAGTTGGGCCAAATTGGCCTTGGCAACGTTTTGTTTAAACGAGTTCACTGGAGAAAGACATACATGTATGCTAGCTTGTACTCATTAAAAATGTATAATTGTAAATATAATGGACATTCTGCGTGCTACTGCAGGCCAACACCCATCATGTACCAATTAAACTCTGAGAAATTATTTACGAGTTATTGTCTCCCTTATTTGGCGTTCCTTAAAACAGAAACTGTTTTTCATGCGTTTGAGCGCAGCGAATTAGCATGAAAATGGTCAAATTCACTACCACTTTGAATCTATTTGCATTCAAAACGCTTACAAAATGCACATTTTCGAACAACTTCCGGTTTGGACCGGAAGTAGGCGTCACACAGGGGTCATGACATCGTATGATTTGTTCAGTTCATTTAGACTTATCATGTTGTGAAAGAATTGTTCAAGTATCTATTACGGTTCTTGAGATATGAATTTTGGAAATAATAACCTTTCAATTTTTGTAATTTGACACCTGATGACGTCATGATTACGTCACACTTGATGCCATCGTGATACTATACATTCTGGTGAAAGTCTGCCGTAGGGCCTATGTCTGTATCTAATTTACTAACGATTTAGTTTCGTTGAACTTTGACCTCCAATTGACCCCAGAAGAAAGGGTCAGATGAAAATGCCCACACAAAGAAAATTGTAGCACAGAATGTCATCTGTAAACCTGCCAAATACGAAGATCCTGGGTCACGTGGTTTTCAAGACGGAAGCATTTTAAAATATGCATATTTTGTTTTTTTGGGGGGTGTAATTTGATACTTGATGACGTCACGATGACGTCACGCTTGATGCCATCATAATATTATACACGCTGGTGAAAGTCTGCCATAGGACCTATGCCTGTACTTAGTTACTTAAAGATTCAGCTTGGTTTGATGGGCATTGTTGCTCAATAAGTGCAAAAATTGCGATTTTCGTTTTCGTTGAACTTTGACCTCAGATTGACCCCAGAAGGGTCAGATGAAAATGCCCACACGAAAAAAATCGTAGGCCATGATCTTATCTATAAGCCTGCTAAATACGAAAATCATGGGTCACGTGGTTTTCCAGACGGAAACATTTTAAAACATGCATATTTTAGTCATTTTTGGGTTGTAATTTGATACCCAATGACGTCACAATGACGTCACACTTGTATGCACACCTTCACATTGGGGTTGATGTTCCTACAAAGTTTCAAGTTGATAGCTTGAACCGTTTTGAAGAAAAGCTCTGGAAACTTTTGAGTGGAAAAAGAAAAAGAAAAAAAAAAAAAGACAAAGAAATCGTACCAGAGTAATAGGTGATCGGGCTGTTGGCCCGATCACCTAAAAAGAAATAAGTTGTTTTCTGAAGTATTACAGCATCTATGGGGCTGAAATTTCTACAAGGCAGTTTATCAACATTAATCTTCAGTTATGCAATGTTATTTTCTGGAATTTGTTAAAATAAATTTCATTTGCAAATTATATAAATTATGGGTTTTTAAACAAGTGCAAACCCCATACAAACTATTATCTGACCCATTGGGAAGGTGGTATTTAAGCTTCTGAAAATATGACAATTGTAGCATGTTTGTGGTTTCGAACAGTGCAATCTGTGTCAATCATATTCATGGACTTGAACTTTTATAAAAATAAATATTTTGTCATCTGCACTCACCTATAAACAGGAAAACCACACAATGCAAAATGACCTCATTTCGCACAATAGGTTGAATGGACACACATTTTCATATAGAATACAAGGGACAAAAATACAATGCAAAATGCGCTTTATGACGCATTTGTGGAATCAATTTCCACATGTACCCGGTAGACACAATGGTATAGAGCTCGAAAAATGCTACATTGCACGTATAAGCAAATAACTGTTCAATAGACCACTAAAGTGGAAACTTCACCCTTTGTGTGTTGCCAAGACTTCTGGGTCTACACTAAAACCAGTGAGATGTTTCCGTGCGGTTTAGCAATGGACATTTTAGATGACGAGCTAATGTTTAAACCCAGTTCCCTTTCAACTGTACTTTGTCTATTGCACATATTAAACTTGGGATGAGAGAAAAATCATATGGCCATGGGCCTTATCGGGATTCGAACCCGGGACCTCCGACTCACCGGGCAGATGCTCTACCAGCTGAGCTATAAGGCACAGTGGTATACTCAGGTTTTCCCTACAAAACAAATTTTTCTCTCGGTGTTGCATGGGAGGGCAACTGAGCAAAGAAACGAACGCAATGTTTGGTATGGTAATCACCATTGAAATGAAACAACCACACTTGGGATGAGAGGAAAATTATATGGGCCTTATCGGGATTAGAACCCGAGACCTTTGACTCACCGGGCAGATGCTCTACCACCAGCTGAACTATTGTACACATTTTAACATTCTATACAACCAGAAATGTGTTTGAATAAGTGATTATTTTTTTTAAAGATTATGACCCAGGGATCGACCGCCGGGGTGAATAAATTCGATACAAATGTGGACAAGTGTCCATGAGTTTGGGAAATCTAGATGCAGTGAAAAACAACTCAGCTCCACTGGAATTCAAACCGCGGACCTTCTGCTTAACGTGCAGATGCCCTACCAAGAATACAATATATATTGAATTTAAATCAGTCTTTAATTTGTACCTGTCACAACTCGAGTTCTGAGACCCTGTTTTATCACACTGGCAAGGCACACATTCTAAGCTTCCATGATTGAGATGCTGATGTGTGTAGAAACCAAGCTGGCACTGCGTGCAGTTGACTCCCTCATACCCAGTTCTACAAACACACTCGACGGTTGTGTTGTCGCATGTTGCATTTAGGGATCCAATTGGGTTACATGATGCACATTCTGTGGATGATAAAACAGAAGATGTCTTAATTTATCAAAAAAATTAAAATGAGACACAAAGTCCTCTTTAATTTGAGACAGTTCTGAAGTTGATTTTTTTAAAAATAAATGCTGGGGTTCAACCACCTCTCCATCCCACCCCACTCCCCCCTCCCGGGCTACCCCACCTAAGAGGTGCAGTGTTCGAATTAGCACTGGTCCGTTGGCCAAATGACAGTTGAAATTGTCTCGGGCCAGTTGGAAAGCCTCCCCAAATGGTCCGGCTGGCCAGTTGAAATGGAACAGACCCATGCCGTAACTCACACATTGTTTTTTAAAAATGCATTAGGTAGGGTATTATCATACAGTGCCTCCTTTTAGAGAAAATTGAAGGGAAAATCTACCAAATTGTCCTTGTTTATTCGCTCACATAGGGTTAATTCAAACAACTGGTTGTGAGTTAATAAAAAAATTAAAAAAATTAAATTAAAAACAATTTGAACCAGGCCACGTGAAATGCTGATGGGCCAGTAAAGACTTAAGCCAACTGGCCCTGTTGGCCAATTGGGACAAAGGTTAAGGGCAAACACTGAGGTGGGGATTGTCATTTTTTGCGTGACAAAATCCCCACCCCTGGGGCAACATTTAGGTGACAAAAATCCCCACCTTCGGGTGCAAACATGCACGTCTTGTATACAAATGCACAGAAAATTGTATTTCAAAGGGTCAAATGCACCACCCAGTGACTGGACCCTGGGGCATGAAAAACGTGACCAAACCCCCACCTAGAAGGTGGGGCAGCGCGGGGAGGAGGGGTGGGGGAAACAATTGATAGGTGCATTATTATAAACAATATATATGGCCTTGTGAACTGAACAACACCTTCACCAGTATTTCAAACATGGTGAGAATAATTCAATAAGCGGTATTTTTTTCGTATACATTGAACAAAGATTTTAAGGAAATTACCTCATGGAATCAACAGATAATGTAATTTTAAGATATACTTCCCACTTGCACTTTTGTCGCAAATGTTGCTTTTCTGTAGAAAAATCGCATTTTCTCCTTCAAAAATTGCCTTCAGTTAATAGTGCACAACATAACCATTCACGCGCGCGCGCAGCGCCCTCTGTTGTTGCGCTTACGCACAGACCGCTCGCCGCGTCATTTTGTGCATTACTTTATGCAGTAATTTTATCATTTATTTATCTCAGAAATGCAACATTTGCGACAGAAGTGCAAGTGGGAAGTATATCTTAGGATTTGATGATCCGTTGATTCCAGCAGGAAATTTCCTTAAAATCTTTGTTCAATGTATACGAAAAAATTACCCAATAAGCTTTTGCAATCTTCTGTGCAAGTGTGAATGTGACATTTTGAAACTTTTGAAGAATCATTGAAAGTTCACCTTTAAGGACAATTTGAATATTTATAAAGTACAGGCTCTTTCGTGTGGGTAAAACCAGCACCAGCCGCTACATTTTTCTCTAAAGAAACTGATCAAATAGACAGTCTCCTGTTACATTGTTAAACAATTTTCTTGAATATTATCAAAACAATTTCTTGAATATTAATTTATATCAACAAATTACTTTAAACCTGCACTTTCAACCCCATGTACGGAAGGATTACCATCCTCGGATATCCTCTGTGACCCCATACGCTAAAGCTATGTAAATTCATGACACGTTTCCCTCCTAATTTTGTGTTTTTATTAGCTGAGGTTACCTCAGCTCTAACTTTATCATTTTATTTGGATGTGGTTTTTGGAATGTAGAGCTGAGGTTACTTATCAACATGAACACGATATCACAAATTCAGTCTGTGCACTGGTAGTCTGGTAATTGACCGCGCATTTCCATTCCTTTGTACACGGATAGACACATTCAAGACTTGAATTTTTTACTGCAAATTGAATTGTAGGCTGAATCTTCATCGTGGCTTGTTATTTCCCTGAAGGACCTGCGTAGTGATTATGCCTGACAAGGTTTGGGTGAGTCCCAGGGGGAATTAGTGTGTCATGGGGAGAAAATGACACATTTGTTTTGTGATATCGTGTTCATGTTGATAAGTAACCTCAGCTCTACTTTTGAAAAACCACATCCGAATAACCACATGATAAAGTTAGAGTTGTGGGAGACCTCAGCTATGTTTTTATTATTAAGCTAACATTTTTACAAAGTATATAGGTCATAACAAGGACAATTCATGGTGTTTGTGCATGGTAATTAACCCGGTATTTAAACTAAGTAAAATCTTGAAAGTGAAATTACTAAGATTCGTATGGACATGATCATGGAAGAAAAACTAAAATTTAGCAGAACACCTCCTGATCAATATGAAAATTGTGGGTATTTTTTTAGTTTATGCCACAACTCGAATTTAAGGAAAATAATTATTGGAATCGATAGCTTGGATGATTTTGAAATACCTTTTCCATTGACATTTCCGTCGCAAATGTTGCATTTCCATGAAAAATCTGTGTTTTTGTCACGCCCGCCTCCATACAAAAGTGTGTGAAACTGCTGCTGGTCGAGGCAGTGTGTAAAGCGCGCAAAGAAAGAGGGCGTGCGCGTGATGATCCGTTTGGTTTCTGGCCGGCCGCTTTGCGTGCAATCATATGCAATATTCTTTCCGTGATTTTTCTCTAAAACCAAGCCTTTGCTTAAATTCGAGTTGTGGCATAAACTAAAATTGTACAAAAAATACTAAATTGTGTTTCGTACACAAGGGCCTAACGTAATCGGCTATATAGTCGCCACCTAAAATTTATTTCATGTTAGATAAGTGAAATAAATTCATGTATTGTTTTATTTTTTGAAGTCAGCGTGTCCGCCTTTCTCGCATCTACATTTTACATGTCGCCATCCCGACGATCACCCAAGATAAACGGTCTTCAGAGGTCAATAAATAAGTTCACCCAGTGGTGGCGTAATTGAGTAATAGTCGGCCTTATTTCGCGTTTTTATAATCAAGTAATAAAAACCGTCCGTAGAACCATTTTTGTTCGCTTTTGCACTCGTATTATAATAAAGGAAATAAATGCCTGGATCCAGGACACAAATTGGACAATGGTGGGCTTTTGGGTGGGCCGGAGGGGGTGGGGATAAGAAATGGTATAGGACAATAAAAACACAAACTCTCTGCGAGTCCACTTCATTATTTTCTTTATTAATGAAACAACCTTTTCATTTCCCATACCACTAGCTGTCCGAGATAAATATAACCAAATATAATGAACAGTTTATGGTTTCAGAACTTAGTGGAAGTCGCAAAAGAAATCATCAGTATAATGGAAGTCTTTTGGAAGACATGCTGGGCACACTTGAGTGTTTGCACCCAACACCGGAGCATCCGACCCACTTGTGCTGCAAGCGAAGGGTCTCCGCCCAGTACGACTTGTCGCACGTCATGCTGCAGAAGTCGTCTTCGTCGCTGTACGTTCTCGTACTTGCAATTGCATTTTCTTTTCCTTTTTCCTTTCCTTTTCTCTTCAAGTCGCTTTCCTTTTGATCATCTCCCTTGTCTTCGGATCTGCCTGCATCCTGAGCCTCTTGCTTTGCCGCTCTCTTCTTGCTCTTTTCTTCCTGTGCTTTCTTCTTTTCTTCTAACTTTGTCATTTGTGATCCTATGTCGTCTTCGACTTCATCGGCTGTAAGTACACGGGCCTTCGAACGGACCCGTAACGGCAGCTTCCGTCCCTCTGGTACTACTTCTATGGTGGGCAGAAAATTTCCGCTTGAACTTATTCCGTATCTGACGAGTGGATTGGCGGCAACTGCACCGCGGGATCTTTTGCCTGCATCATGTGTTTCAACGTCTGCATCTTTGTGTGTCGCAGTGTCTCCCTCATTGACAATGGCCGTTTCTGCAGAAGGCCCCGGCCGGTTGCTGTCGGTAGCAGGTTGTCCGTTTGGACTGATGCATCTGCATGTGTGTACTGCGGCGGCAGGGAGAGATCGACATCCCGATTTGGAATTATCTTAGATCGCGCATGAAGCTGCTCTTTATCTAGATGGCGTTAGGATTGAACGGAACGGGATTTTGTGCGTATGGTTCTAAATCTATTGTATTGCAATCGTTCGATTGAAGACTCAGGTAACCAAAATGGAGATCCACTTATTGGTTACCTGAAACTGGGGCTGTGATTGGTCAATTCCAGAATGGGCGGAGCTTACTGGATCGGTCCATTGTGACGCGCGTCGCACAACAATCTTTGTGTGGATCCCACTAAAATGTAAATAGGGTGTATTCAGCTAGCAGTTTGTTCATCAAACAGCAAACAAATTAACGCGTGAATATGTCACACAGTTAAATGCAATCATTCAAGTGAAGTCTCAAACGAGGTTCGCCATCCTTCTGAATTCCGCCACCTTGAAGAACTCTAACCTTCCTATTTTCGCCGATTTAGTAAATATTTTATTTAACAATAATTACATGATGAAATTCACTCCAAACTGAACACAGAACATCTGCAGGTCCCACTCTAAATGATCATGTTAACAAATATCTTGCTATTCTTGGTACGGCTGAAAAACTGACCGCTCAAGTCTGCTTTCGTTACGACAAACCCTGTGTCGCCTGAAACATTTTAACAGGAAAACGTGAACGAGCGTCTGTCGCGTGACGTTTCGTCACGGGACCATTTCTGTGTGACGTCCAACAGCTCTCATTGGTCGGTGTATATGCAATTAATATTCTATTTAGGTGACGCCATTTGAATGGCACGCGTTATGTAAATAGGAGGTTATTCTCAACTGGTGGCGACATTTAAAAGGTGGCGACTATATATAGCCGCTTACGTTAGGCCTCAAGTCAAGTGACAATCATGATGTAGTGAATTCATTCCCTTTATTTATTAAATTATTACCTGTCATACCAACTGTAGTAGTATTCATTTCTTGTGTAGGAAGCTGAAGTAGCGCAACAGTGACACACGTCCGATGATGTAAACATACCCACGAAGACACAACAACCAGCAACGATTCCCAGCACCATTGCGAACGCATACTCGATCACCGTACGGGAAAAAGTGATAGCAGGACGGCTTTAAAAAACCGTACGACTCGTGAAAATTTCCTGTGAGACACTCGACGAATTAATCTGGCCCTTAATCTTTTCCTACCTCCATGATCTGTACGACTACACCACAAACCTATCGAAATTTATCTGTTGTTACTAAAACAGTAACACGAAAAACACGCAGTTTTAATCACTCATTTCGACGAAAACACTCCTGATCCTACGCATACTTTGCTAAAATTGCGCCCTCACCGTCCGGCCGGCGCTACTGGGACTAATTTTCGCGACCATAATCAGAAACATGTTTATGACGGAACTTTCAACATGGAGGAAGGAAAGAACTTTCAACCAATGAACGGCTTTAGTTTTTGCAGAGCTAGATGATTATTGGTTAATTTAGTAATACTGTCAAGCAAGTTTCTGGTTACGGCTGCCAAAACTGGTCCCTAGTCTCTCCTCATCGAAGTTTTAAGAAATGCCAGATTCGACAAGGCTAGTTTTCTAAAATACATACATGTATGCAATTTGTTTTTAAAAAGGGACCATTTATAATATTAATAGATTCAAGTAATGAATTTAAAGTGCAAAATTTCAGAGCAGAATGACTGCACGGATAGATTACACTTACGGGATTGGAAAACTATTACAAAAATGGCGTTATTTCCGTGCGTGTTTAAAGGCCCTGTAGATGATCTGTTTTTGAGCGATTCTGCGAATAAAACCATTATAAATCAAAAGAAAGAAATCAACAAACTCATCTGAAGAAATTTCAGCTTTGTCAAATGTACCACGTTTAAAAAAACCATGAAAATCCATATGCGTTTTCCTGGTCTTGGCGGGGTGTTTCAAATATTCGTTCTCAGTTGATCGGGTACTATGTGGCTTGCGTCATGCACTCTGTGGCGCACATCATATACTGCGTGTGCGCGCGATCCATAAAAATGCATCGCGTTGAAACACGCACACGCAGTACACAGCGCCCATGCATTTTGGACCGCGTAGATGTGAACCAAAAATAAGTAAATCGTTTGCAAACGATCTAAATAATTTCATCTTTACAGATTATTTGGGTGTTCTGCTATTCTTGCTAAAAACACAAGTTGACAAGCAACTTTGAATATTAACCAATTTTTATAAAGCAAACAAATTTTGGATTAAGCACATTTTTCCGCTAAACAGCTTTATGAAATTGGCCCTGGCTAGTTTCCCTGTCAACTCGTTCGGCATTAAGATTTTGGGTTATCACAAATTCTGTTATAAGGCCTATATACCGGCCTTTCAAACTTTTTCGTAGATACAGTCTAGAATCATGTAAACTGTAGTTGCAGTCAATCAAGTTCATAAAAAAAAATCCCTACAATTATCCACCACAAGTCCCTCTGGAAATCAAGCCAAAATTGACTCATAAGCGATCAGGAGAACACTATAGCACGAGAAAAGAGTTCTCCACCGACAGACTTACATTCCAAAGTTCTGTCCATCATTTTTAAGTTTATCTATAAATTTGACAACGCACGTATATGTCCTACAAAGCATAGGCCTATGTACATACATACATACATACTGCCGGGGTTAATATACGTCCACCGTCGAATTCAAACAAGACCTACATCTCGAGATAACGACATGAATTAACTATCCTCAAATTAAATGGATTTAAAGTTCGCCAGACAATTTTTTTCTGAAACTAGTTAACACACGAAATATCTTGGTTAAGTGCACTGGGGCAGGTCAACTCCTGGCAATTTGTTTTGTTTTTATCAACAAAACCAAACACTACACAAGACTTTGTACCAAAGCGGGGCTTAATTTCATTGGGAAAGCTTTGTTAAAATTTGATTGAAAAACTAACATCGAGGGTCCATAGTGCAAGACAGGGGGAGATATCTTGATGTATATCTGCCACGGCAGAAATGTGTATAGATATTCTACCTCTCGCCTGCAAATTGTATTCACCTGAAAATCTGTCCAGAAAGCTTGATCGAGTTTGGAAAGCAGACGAATATATATTTTTTTACTTCTTTGTCGATTTTCGGATTACCAACTTCCGAGTCACCATGTCACTCGGTATAAAGGATAAAGTAGCACTACTGACGGGGAGCGAAGGACTTTTGGGACCTGCTTTTGGCGCAAAAATCCTTGAAAAGGGAGCTAAGGTAGGAGTGTTTTAAATTGTATTTTAGGGAAAAAAGGAGTAACTTATCTGAAGAAGATTTTTGGTAAACTAGCCTGTGTATAGACATTTCAGCTATATATGTATCAATGCTTCAGAAAACCTTTAAAATCCATGCAATAGTTTTTGTGTTAACTGAATGGTTAAAATGTGTGCACACACATTTTTAAACCAATTGTTAATTTATAACAGAAAATACCCTCTTTAAAGGCACAGGCTCGCCAGCAATGCGCGGGCAAAATTCGTGCCACGAAATACGCAGCTCCATAGCAAAGGCATGGAGCTGCGTATTTCGTGGCACGAATTTGGCGCGCGCGCATTGCTGACGAGCCTGTGTCTTTATTGTGGTGGTTTTTTTTCCATTGCTATCAACACTTTGGGTAATTTATTTTTTCTCTCTGACTCGAAATAACAATTTTGGTCATTTGCAAACGATGTACATGTATATGCCCTTTAAAACGAACTTGGATTTTTTTGTATATATATATCTCGTTAAAAGGTTTCGTTTGAAAAAAGGACAATAAATCTCGCAAAATGAATGCTTTAAAAAATAAATCTTGAAAAAACGAACATAAAAATATATGTCATCAAAACCATCTATGGGAAAGAAAAACTACACATATTAATACTTCATAAAAACGAATTTTGAAAAATGTACTTCACTTTTGAAAATACATACTTCAAAATATAAATTTTGAAGAAGAAAAAAATTACTTCACTTTTTGAAAATATATGCTAAAATTATCCATTCGAGTTATATGAAAACTGGAAGATCTTTGTATATTACAAAAATCTTCAGGTTTTCATTTTTTTAAACAAAATTTGTACCTTCCAGGGCATAGCCTTTCTCGGTACAGAGAAAGCAAACGAGTCGAACAAGGAACTTCTCGAGAAATACGGCGAAGACAAAGTGCTCATCTACAACTGCGACATCACGGACAAGGAGAGCATGAAGGCTGGATTCGACCGGGTTAAGGAGAAATTTGAACGGTTGGATGTCGTCTGCAACTGCGGCTCCTCGTGGGACGAAATCGAGTGGGAAAACACGATAGCGGTGTCGCTGGTAACTTTTTTTTCCACTCCCCAATAAATTAAGGGATAATTTATCTTAACTTGAATAAGAAGAACATCCACTGGTTTGACAAACCAGGGCCTGTTTTTGCGACCACAATCAGAAACATGCTTCTGATGTAACCCCGGAATCAACCAATAGGCAACTATTTGGCCGTCGGCAGCCGAGGTCGTTCATTGGTTGGAATAGTAATTACGTTAGAAACATCGTTCTGGTCATGGTCGCAAAAACATGCTCTGGATCGGCTATGAGCAAGTCGACCAACGGTTTAGTTGAATATAGTTCGACCAGTCACTCAAACAACGTATATCAACCGTCGTTGAAGGGACTCCAGTTTTGAAATCTAATAATAATACGTATGTTTTACTTTACCGTTCACTGGCGAGTTCCTTAAGTGACGTCACACAGTAGCGCCCTATCCTGACAAATGACATTTAAAAGGGGAAAAAAAAGACGCTCCATTTTTTTGTTTTCAAACCAAAATTAAGACTTGTCTATATTAAAAATAAGTCCAAATTAATTTCAGGACCTTTAATTTGTTTATCTTGCCGTAATTTTGATTTTTATAATTGTTCTTTGTTGCTCCGCAGCACACCGTAATCCACGGCACGAGGTTGGCTCTTGACTATCTGGGCCACAGGGGACTTCTCGTTAATGTTGCGTCAGTTGCAGGTACGAATCTCGAATCTTAGATGGAACATTTCTTTTTTGTTTTGCTAACACATTTTAGGCTTTTGTCTTTCCTTTTCTTTGTTTTCCATTGCATTCAAATTAAACAGGGAATTTGTGGAGTTAACACATGTTTAATCAATCAGCTTGAGTTGATGACGACGTTGATCACTGTAGTTGAACCAGTGATTAAGAGAGAAATAATGTTTCTGCTTTAATCGCAAAAACTTGTCCCATGTTTACTTTTAACCAATCATGTGTCGTCTAATATGCTCTGTCGGTATATTTTCTCAGCCAATCAGTGCACAGTTTTCATTTGCAGTGGCGGTCAGCCAATCAAAATGAAGCATACATTTGTCGGTGCTGTACTATCAGCATAAACGTGTCAGAAAACGTAAATTTCTGTCAAAAGAGCCTTCCGTTTCTAATGCAATAAAAACTATACACACCTCAAACGTTTTCGTTTACATGTACTTTCAAGCAAGGATTTGGTATGGGTACATAATTTTTTGAAAATATCTTTGCAAATAAAGCTTTCTTTCTAATCTATAGCCATGACACTGGCCCCGTATCTACCCATCATTAGTGCCTGCAAAGCGGCAGTGCTTGCCTACACAAAGACAGTGGCGGTAAGGATAATTATTTTTTGGACTGTCAAGATCTAACAACATATGCTTATATTCCCTTGTCAGGTTATTATTATGTTAGGATGTGATGTGGTTATTATAACTATATGGTGTCTTATCTTTTGATGTATTATCTTTGTAACATACATGTAATTTGGCCGTTTGGCCACGAGGTGTATGAAATAAAATACCAATACCAATACCATATTCAATTTACACTATCGATCATTTTCAGATAGCCATACCTAACGACTGCATTTTAATTCGTCTTACCTTTCTATTGCAGAAATTTGATCCCGTGGTTAAGTCCCGTAAGATACGTGTGAACGTGTTCTGCCCGTGCCCCATGGACGGAGACGAAATGTCCAAAGCCGTTTTAGCTGAAGAGAAGGTCCAACAACTCGCTGCCTCAACACTGACGAAGCTGAAAACCAAACCGTACGTCCGTATATATGCATAGCGCAGCCATTATCAAGCTTTTGGGGAACATAACCAAAAACATGCTTCTGAAGCAAAGATGTAATTTTGCAGGGAATGACACTTTCCAAACGGCAGCTTGCTATTCATTGGTGTAATGTGCGTGTTATGTGCGTGCGCGTTGCGTAAAGTTTGAGACATGCGACGCGGTTCTTTTAACCAATAAGATGCTTTTATTTTGGCGCCAAAAGTGGTACTTAGACGTAATCTCTGATTCAGCCAATCAGCAGCTTTGGCCGAAATCCACAAACGCTGCTCATTGGTTAAACCTATGATGACGTCACCAAAAAGTGTCTCCGGTTATGGTTGCCGTAGATCGGCGCAGGCTTAAACAAATAAATATTTGTTTTGTCTTCATTGCAGGGTTAACGTTGTTGCCGATTCGTTAATGAAGCTCGTGGAGCAAGACCGCCACGACGAGACGCTGTACGTGCACGGGGAGCTAGGACCGATCTTTGCTGCTGACGAAACCGACGACTTCAGGCGGAAATACCGGGCATCCAGCGTGGTTAAGAATATCTAGGTGGAGTACTGCGTATAGTTAGGGCCGAGTTGGTATCTTCAGAAACGCAAGTTCCCGAAGATGAGTTTTGGCGAGCGTAACCAGAAACATGTTTCTGACCACCGATCCAACCAATGATTGGTACGGATCTCAGGCTGGATCCGAATTAGTGGCTTTGGCTGTGGCTATGGCTATAGCTGTTGCTATGGGCGGACAATCAAAGTCCCCAGAAACAGCATAGCCACAGCCAAAGCCACTAATTCGGATCCAGGGGCCGTATTCATAAAACACACTTAACTTAAGTGCAATACTTACACTTAACTTTTAAGGGATTCCCTTAACTAAGTGATATCCTTTAAGTGATATTAAAAAAACACTTAAGTGTAATCCTGAAAATTTCCCACATTTAAGGGAATCCCTTAGCCAAGTTGCACTTAAGTGTGTTTTATGAATACGGCCCCTGCCTCACATATCAGTGACAGCCGAAACTGATCATGGTCGATTTAGTGATTGTCAGAACATGCCTCTGGACACGGTCGCGAAAACTTGGGCCAAACAACAACAACAAAATCTTAAATAATTGTAAAACTATCGCATTGCCAGTCGAATGTATTAAACTGAAGCAAAAAGTTCAAAAATGTATCAATTTTAAATAACGGAAAACGTAAATTTGCAAGCAAAGAAGCTTCCACACGTTGTAGAGTTTACTTAAATCAGTGTTTTCTCTTCAAACACTACCTTAGTCGATGCAAGAAAGATTTTTAAATACACTGTATTAAAAAAAGCAAAATAAGAAAAAAATATTGGTTTATATATGTAAATTGTTTTAGTAACAGGACAGTGGTTTGGTCTGAAATCAATAAACAAGACCGATCGATCCTAACTTAATTTTGACAGCAAAATATTATGAAAATACATACATTTTTGTGCCCTTTTAGTAACCGTAGAACAACAGTACTACAGTAGCTATAGTAAAAGTGGGCTAAATTGAACAATATACCCTGCCCGTTAAGCCGATATAAAATTAATTAATTTGTTAATTGCGAGTAGCTGAAAATGGTATACTAAATGTAGTACTGTAAAGTAAAGCAAACATATGTTGTCATTTATTGTAGATAAAACAACGAAATGTATTTACAATGACGCCAAAACTTGAGTGAAGGACGAAAAGGGCAAATAAAATACAGTTATTTAAAGAATGTTAAATATTTATAACGAATTATATAATCAAATAAACTATAGTTATTTTTCTAATGATAATTAAACTAATGCTTATTGCCGAGAGTTTAAAAGTTCCTTGAGTGTACAATGTATTTTGTTAAATTTCGTTTGCAGTCTCTTTATACGGAACATTAGTATTACTTCATTTTCTCGAACCACAAAACAATAAAGCGTGAGATAATCGAGAATTGTTTTCTATTGGAGCAAAATGTTTTGTGGCCGCAGTTGCAAAACGAGAATGGTGGACCAAACCCCGCCCCTACCCCGAGAAAACCAAGACCGTTAGTTTTGAAGAGCGCCCTCTCTTGCGACACAGCATCGATCATCATGACATGACAACAGACAACAACATGGAGTACACCGGCAGTAGTTACGACGGCGACTACAAAAATGGACGGTAAAAACCTCTTTTTGTGTATTTGTTTTCGTTTTTGTTAATTTCGTAGGATAAAGGGAGGTCTCCGCTTTTTAAAAAGGCAACAATGTGCCGATTTCCTGCGCAGAATGTGGTCGTAATTTACCGGTGTGAAGTTGGTTACTTATTCGACGTTCGACGTTCAATATTCAATAAGGAGCTGTTACTTATTCAACATTCAATAAGGAGCTGTTACTTATTCGACATACAAATGCACAGAAAATTATTTCAAAGGGTCAAATGCCCCACCTTGGGGCATGAAAAACGTGACCAAACCCCCACCTAGGGGATGGGGCAGCGCAGGGGAAGGGGGGTGGGGGGGGGGGAGGGGGGCGGGGGGGGGGGGGACCAATTGATACTATGATAGGTGCATAAGTAACAGCTCCTTATTGATTGTCAAATAAGTAACAGCTCCTTATTGAATAAGCTCCTTATTGAATATTGAACGTCGAATAAGTAACCAACTTCACACCGGTTCGAAATTTAATACTAAAGTTAGCCTAGATTTTTTTTCTTCTCAACAACAGGATGGAAGGAAAAGGAAAATATTCATTTCCGACTGACACAAAGTACGAGGGTGAAATGAAAGACGGAATGTTCCATGGCCAAGGAACGTTGTTCTTCCCCAACGGAAGCAAGTACGTAGCGACGTGGGAAAATGGCATCGCTGTGGATGTAAGTAACCATGGTAACACAAGCATAAACCTCTTCACAAAGGGAAAATGCTTCATTCAATTAAGATTCGATTTAGAGATTTCCTAATGTGAATACACGGCTCTTCATTCGCGTAAGCAAAATGAATTCCTTTTGATAAATCGATGAAGAGATCACTTAAAGGCACAGGCTCGTCAGCAATGCGCGCACGCCAAATTCGTGCCACGAAATACGCAGCTCCATAGCAAAGGCATGGAGCTGCGTATTTCGTGGCACGAATTTGGCGCGCGCGCATTGCTGACGAGCCTCTGCCTTTAATTCAACAAAGCAAGTATGTAGTATTTATGCGGCCCACTCCGACGAAGTGATTGACGAGGCCCAGATCAGATTTTTGTCTGACAGACGTGACGAACATGACAAAAGTCTGACGGTGTAGACTGCACAGCGCATCAGACACTGTCGAACATAATCAAACATGTCTGCCAAAAGATTGAACATGCAGCTAAATTCAGACAAAGTCTGCTGAAGTCTGGACAGACAACAGCCAATCAGTGGACAGTTTGATAACATGTGACATTTGAGGGGCCACATGATTGAACAAAAAGATCAAACAGACTTTTCTGATAGTGTTGACAAAGTCTGCCGAGAACGTTGGGTACTAGCCAGAATTTCTATTGTCTTTTCACATTGAAATGATCCTGGATTAGCCGTTGGATCTTGTTGCAAAAACTTGGGCCACCCCAAGAGAATAAATAAGGAAATGTGTAACCACCGCAAAGGTGTTAATATCTTGCACTTTTGTCATTTTTCCTATGTATTATGCAGGGCAAGTACACCTTTGCTGACGGTCTCGAGTTTGACGAGCCAGAGTGGTTGTACTGTGATGGTTATGACAGACGATTCTTTACTGAAATTTCTGATGGCCTCAAACCGGCTGGTAGGTTTTTGTCTCCAAGATTTCAGCAGGTTACAAGTGCAAGGGTGCAGACATCGGGGGCCAATTTCATAGTGCTGTTTAGCACACAAATTTGCCTTGTATTGCAAAAATGGGTTGCCAGCCTAAATCATATGTGATGTGTATAATTTACTAATATTTTGCTAATGTTTCTAAAAACACAATTTGACATACAATTTTGGCCTGTAACACATTTTAAAAACAAAGAAATTTTGTGCTAAACAGTGCCATGAAATTGATCCCTGTGCATTAAGTAGTTTTGGAGTGACTCATTCTTTGCAATGAAAGTGACTTTTGTGACAACAACAAACTCTTTTTCATTCCTACAACCTATAGTCTTTAAAAGGAAAACTTTGACCTGTTCTATTGGCTTCCGCATTGCCAGGTTCACAAAAATGTGTGTCTTTTACATTCTGCAAACATACTCGCTCACTGACCAATCGGAGGCAAGGATACTAACTTCCAATTTTGCTCATCCAATCAGAATGACCCTTCTTTTTTGGCATACAACACCAACAGTTTAATTTGTTGAAGATTTATCAGGTTTTTGCTGTTTGTTATCCTACAATTTGCCTAAAAAATCAATTCCCTCAAAAACCGGTCAAGCAAATTGTTGCACATTTTGCTCAAATGTAAAGTTACTTAATTTGGGGGTTGGTGGTTTGAACCCAACCATGGCACTCCTAATCCCAGGTGGCAGCAATACTTGGGTTCCTAATAGCCTAAATTTTTTAACATTTTAAAATCAATTCCTTTGCCCAATAAGTAAACTTTGCATATTCATGTCAAAGGTCGATCCCAGCTGACCAATCGGATCCCACCGAGGGACATCCCCGAGGGTTGCTATGATACAGGAGACGGTTTCTACAACCCCGAGACCAGGGTCATTGTTGACTACAACCATAAATTCCTCAGGAATGCAGGTAATAAGGCTTAATTATTGTACCACTCGTTTAAAATATACTACAAATAATTTCTTGTGGGAGCAGTACAAAAGACAATAGACTACTAAAGTGAAAATGTCACCCTTTGTGTATTGCTAAGGCTACTGGGTCTACACTAAAACCAGCGAACTGTTTCCCTGCAATTTAGCAATGTACATTTTAAATTACCCTCGCACGTACAAATGTCTCTGTTTTAGTCACCGATTTCAATTAACCTCTTTTCTGTGGGCCTAAAGGCACAGGCCCGTCAGCAATGCGCACGCGCCAAAATCGTGCCACGAAATACGCAGCTCTATGCCTTTGCTATGGAGCTTTATATTTTGTGGCGCGTATGCATTGCTGACGAGCCCGTGCCTTTAAGGGCGACTGAAATCTGTGCAAAGTAGTTCCTTTGAAATACATGTATGGTCAGCAAAACATACTTGGACCTGGGCCTTTTTTTATAGAACTGTTTAACAGCCCATTTTCCGTTAACGGAGCGTCAGGCTATTTCATAGACATCGTTAACGGTAAGCAACTGAAAACCTGCCTTAACCGCAGAGCCAAATTTTGCTTAAGATAGTGACGCAACAATGGCGGTTTCCAAGCGCGCGCATGCTTAAGCACGCCGCGGCCGTGAAATAGCCTTAACGTTAGCACAACATTTCTGCTAGCGCTTAAGCAGCTCTATGAAATTGGGACCTGGAGGAAATCACTGAAGCAGAACAGTCTTGAAAGTGATTCCAAAGTGATTGGTCGATCAGTGCCTTGTTATCCACAAGTTCACTGTATTCAAACAATTTCTGTTTTGATCAAGAATTGATATTTTATCTGTTATTTGTGCAGATGATGACGAACATGCTTGGATCATCAGAACGTGTCGGAAAGGATGGGATAAAATTGTCGGCCACCAGCCCAAACCAGAAATTTAGCATCAAATATGTACATACATATATGTAGTATTTTTTACCAGTGACTCAAAATTGCCCAAAGCAACATTTGAGACGCACGTCTTTTGAAATGAACAAGATACAGGTTCTCATCGGGATTTGAACCCCAGACCTCTGACATACTGTACCAGGCTGATGCTCTATGGCCGAACTACGTTATTAAATAATTTCCATGGTTGATAAGGCATCAAACTAAATATTGTGTTCGTCTTTCAAAATATAAACCCCTTGCAAAGATATAGTTTGCCAGTTTAATTGTCAGTGAAATGAAACCTGGAAAATTACTTTGGTACCATCAAGCAACAAAGATCGAATTAAGCTGTACAATGCCCCTATTTTGTTACAAATCAATTTCCCTGATATAAACTAGGTCTTTGTCAAATGGATGTAATTTGTCCATATACGACGTAGTATATGCACTACACATGTACTTTTCTTGAACATGCGTTAAAAACTCGCTTGGGTGAGACTCGAACCCATGACCTACTCTTGCATACTATAGCAAATGTCTTAACCACCTGACCACTAAGCATGCTGGTGCCAAATGGCAGGGTTTTTGTCATTAAGTAATATAAATTTTCCAATGTTGAACTTGTAAATACTTTTTTTGTGTACAGTCAGCGATGAAGTACAATTTGCGCTCTTCCTACGTTAGTAAATTATATGTACATTTCAGTGTAAATAAATCATACCTTTTGAAAAGAGTGGTGTGGCTCACTTTTTTTTTAGTGTAGAGGACTTATCTTTGTTGTCAATAACAGAACACGCATGTATCAAACATTTATGACCAGAGAATGGCACATTTAATGCATGCTTTCTTTATTGTGACAATTATATACCTCTTTAAAGGTAGTATACATGATTGGTAAACCGTTTCATCCCCCTGTGTGATTAAAGGTATGTATGATTAAAACCAATCTGAGCAAAAACCAGCTCCGTACTTCGTCTGACCTTTGAGAAAACAGTCAAAAAATGGTTTACAGTCACTTCGCCCTGAACCACGGCCTTTTCAGGAAGTTGTTTTGGGGCGAAATGAGTTTACGTCTCGCAAGACGAAAAATAATTGTTTTGCTCATTTCTCAAAGACTATAGCACTTTCAGGGGAAGTTTTCTACAGTCATATTTATATTGTGTACGTTATGTGTAAATCTGTGAACATTTCTGATTCCTCGAGATACCAATTATGTATTATACCTTTAAATGTCAAGTGACATGTATAGTTTCACTAGTGTGTACTTAAGATGAGTAAAATAATAAATTTCGTTTTATCTAATTTTCTCTCTGACTATGCTGCTTGAAATAATCTTGCCCAAAATGCAGTTCCTTAAATTTAGGAGCGCAATTTGAGCTTTTTGTCTTAACAAAATGACACCATTTTATGGTACTTCCAAACAAACAAAAAAGAACTTGAACGTTAAAATATTTCGTCTGCTAATAAATACATGCTTAAAATAAAAACAAAAGAATGGTAAAATATTAAGTTCGTACTGCAGAAATTACTTTGCACTTGGTGCATTTTTGCTAGTTATTTAGAAGGAAAATTCATAACTGAAATTTGACATAAACTACTTGAGGTCTAAAATGAATAAATTTACTGTGGCATTATTTCAGTCAATCCTAAAAAATCCTGCCACTGGATTTCTCAAGCAAATTAAAGATAAATTCAATTGATTGAAAACCAATATTCAGAACACTGTTCTCATAAAGCAAAATAAGAGAATATACTTTTTTTAAATCTTAACGGGGATAATTTTTCTTCAATAAAATTTGAATTATAGTTAAATTATAATTGGTTTCGTACTTCTAATAAGTTTTAAATGCAGGAATGAGGTTTGCCTCCATTATAGTAAATGATATAAATTAGTAATTAATTCATTAAAAACCAGGATTAATTCAAGTTTTTTTTAAGTTTAAGTACTCTGATACTACATTCCCAGATAAATAATTATTTTTTTGTCGGAAAATATTGAAACCGAAGTATTAAGTGCGAATATTTCTCAAAGAAAACACAAATGTGGTTTTGTCATATTTGCACGCATTACTGATGCTGTTCTGAACACCATTTTCATATCAAAAAGTAAACTTAAGCCGTGTCCGCATTGGACTTGTTTTTCGGGAGGTTTTACCGAGACGATGGTAAAAATGAAAAATGGCAAAATTTTACTGCTGTCCGCATTTGGACTTTTTGATATAGGAAAATTTTACAGAGACCGTGGGAGAGCATGCGCAGTATGACCTTTACGGCCCGGACGTACGCTTCCAGAGCACTTTTACCGTGTGTCCGTATTAGACTTATCGTCTCGGGAAAAGTTACCTGGTAAGTTTTCCTGGGCAGCAGTTGGCCAGGAAAAGTAAACGCTGGACTCAGGAAAAGTTCCTGAGAGAAAAACGTCCTAGGCTGTCCGCATTGGACTTAAAATGGGAAAAGTACCCATCGTCTCGGTAAGTTTTCCCAAAACATTACTGGATGAAGTCCATCACAAGTCACTTAAATAAACTGCAACAAATGCATTCTTTTGTGCATGTTCCTGAACTTGTAATGGACTCTACTGCAACCCTGCCGGGCAAGTTTTAAAAACTTTTCACTTTTATAGAAGCTCCACTTGGATTTTTTTTTCTTCCCGTCTTACCAAAACACCTTTTCAGTTCAAATAATTTCATTGTGAAAATACTATCAACAAAGAAAAAAATCTTCAAAATCGTTAAGGACAGTTCATATTGGTTTCGGTTCAATTTGTGCAATAAGCACATTTTTTTATGAATACAGAATTTAAATAAATATTTTCTTTTATTTAAACATCTGCAAATTGGATACATTTGAACTTTATTTTGTCTATTCTAGATTAAATAAAAGAAATTTAAATTAACTTTTAGGGGGAAAGTGGCACAAATTTGCCAATTAAACAAAATAAATGAAGAATAAAAGCTGACTGATCTTCCCCAAAAATATGCAATCTTTCCAAAAAAAAGTTGCAATTGCCAAGCCAAGGTCAATGAGCCAATGAGAATTTAGCTTTTGATCAAGAAATGCAATTCAATTCATTTTTGAGAATGGAACACACTTTTAATACTGAACTTTTTTAAGGAGCTGCATGAATAACTTACTGTGTGTAGAGACTTGCGGCAAACACGATATCTCGCTTGATGAGTTGCGAAGTTTCGTCCATTTTCTGGAAGAGACTCGGGTCGCCCACGATGCGCGCCGCGCTGCGAACGTCGCGACAAACTTCGTCTAGTCGTTGAATGGTCCGGACAATGATGCCCTCGGTGACGTCGGTCAAATTTGTGATATCTGAGAATGGCTGTCGAGAGATAATTACAGAAAGTGAGAAAATTTTTCTCCCTCAGCTGCACCTCGGGAGATACTCCCAAAATTCCAACACCTTAAGGTCATTAGTTTTCACTATTTTCCCTTAAAACCATGTTGTATTTGTGTAATATCACACATATGCCTAAATTTATCGGCACTTTTTAAAGGAGCTTCTTCAGATTTTTCCAGAAATGGATTTCGCTCCAACCTAACTATCATATCAAATACTGCCCCAAAATACTATCCATGTGGACAAAAACCCAGGAAATTTGCAATCTCCAATTTGGATGTGGAAGCAAAGAGGTTGGTGTAATCACTGCATCTACTTTATGAAATGGATAAAATTAGTTTACAAAACATTGTTTTTTGACGATATCTTTGAACATATGTGGATTGCAAAATTTCAGAATGGTAATGAGAAAAATATGACAAATAATATGGTGTCAAAATCTCAACACCCACGGGAAAATGAGGGTGCAAAAAATGTGAACTTTTAAAGGCCAACTCCTACCATTCCTCTGGCCCATTCGTACACCACTTGAGTTAGTCCAAAGCGGAATTGTTTCACATAGTCCTCTATCGACAGGTTGATGCCGCATTCATGTTGGATTTGTGCTAAGCGCTTTGCTTCTGCCTTGATCTTAGCAACGCCCTAATTCCACAAGAAAAAAGAAAACATTAAATTTACATTTTCATTTAAAGATAGATTACAGGTGTATTCTCCATGTGTGATAGAGAATGTGTATACAAACTAACTTGCATGTACTGGTAGGTCAGCCCAGTATTACCTCATTTGCATTCTGAGAAAACAATGAAAAACTGTTTTCAAGAAATTGTGCGAAGCCACTGTCCTATTTAGGCTGGTTCCGTGGCTATACTAAATATAGAACAAAGCCATATACCACAGTAGTCAGGGGACTAGTTTTGTTCACATGAGGTCGCCCTTGTAAAAAAAATTGCATGTGCACAGGCATTTATATAAATTCATCTTAATTTATAATTTTCTTATTGCACTGTACAGTTGGTCGTTTACGAGCCCATACTGGGCTCATACCGCCTATACTCATCCCCGGTTTCTAGGCATGGAGTGACTAGGAGCATTGCTACTCCTCCTGGATGGGATACCAGTCCATCGCAGGTCTACCCCCAGCAACTAGTTGGGTTTCCCGATCCGTATTTGCTGGTACCCATTTATACACCTGGGTGGAGAACTGATGAAACTCACTCAAGGAAATTTGTCAGGCCTTGTTTACATGATGTGAAATTTTAGTTTAAATCCGTTAAAAAATGATAAAGTTATTCAAGATTAAATTGTTGACACATAGTACAAGTACGCACGATGATGGCACAAAATACAGTTGTTGTGTTGGCTCATCGTATGTGACCAAAACCACACTAATATCCTTTCAAATTCTGCCAGTTCTGACCTCTTTTAGCGACGGTGTAAGTTCCGGCTCACTGCATCGTTTCTCCTGGAACACCATACATGACAACAGAGCAGCAATCTCGGCCGGTGGCAGGCCTGTCAGTAGACTCTGAAACACCAACTCAGTGATAAGCAGCTCGTGGTTGCTGATTACCCTCGCTACGCGGCCTTTTAACTGGATCGTGTTGGAGTTGTCGATGTGGCGCAATCGCTGTAGAACCTGGGGTATGGAAGTAGGCATTTTAAACTGGAGATAACTGCAGTTTTTCAATTCATGAACGATTTACATGTTGGATTTACATGTTGGTCTTTTTGTGGGTCAGATTTGGATGTACATGTACATGTACAGTACTGGCCAAAAGTTTGAGTACACCTGTTGAAAACTATGTTTAGTAACATTTTACAGCATTTTATGCCCAGTACAAAAAACACATTATGCAACCAATATATTCAATGCATGTCATAGAAATGTCATTGAAACTTTAGAAATGTCTCTTTATCTTTCATTCCTCAAAATAGCCATCTGGTTTCATATAAAAAAAGTAGCTTCTGAATGTCACACAAGTTTTAAGAAGTATACAATGAATACAATATTGTATTATGTAACAGATTATGTGTAATATGTTCTTTTGCATGTGTTCTGACTGTTCTCCGAAGTCCCTGGAGCGTGTCAAAAATCACTTTGTACTAGCTGAATGCACAGTATTGGCACCAGTCAGTTCTTGACCACTATCGGATAGCTATCTAGTCTATATTTGCCTTTCTTGCATACACAACTGTTGTAAAATGGCAAAAGGACCCCAGTTGAGTAAAGAAAAGGGCAAGCTGTGATTACAACGAAATGAGGGTCAATCTTACAGACAAATTGCAAATACATAGTTTTCAACAAGTGTACTCAAACTTTTGGCCGGTACTGTACATCATCATGTACATCAGAATGGGGCTGTCTAATGTTAGAAATGTGCGGTACCGCTGAAAGCTTCATAATACGCCAAATACCTCTATCCTTTGATTGTATTCTGGGAGTAGATGCAAGCTCTGATCGGACAGCAGAAAACGTAGATGCTTGCAGTCTTCCCTTAACTTCATACGATGACACATCAGGCCAAACTATGGATTAAAAAAATTCAAATTGCGGGAAACCACATAAATTTCCTGTCATAAAATGCACTAGGTCAAGTATCATTTTGTTACAAATTGGAAGTCAATCACTTTCTTTGACTAAGGCGGGGTAAAATTACAATTACACCATGTTAGACGATTTGAGTAAGGCGCGAGGTCCAAATAGAAACGGTCTGTACACCGTTAAACGATTCGAGTTAATACCTCTTCAAATAATTTCTCTGTTGACAGAAAACCGTGTGCCGGTTTGAGGGAAACGTCTCCAACTTGCTGGGTTGGTTGATGATCGACAGGTTTACAACTAGCCGCATGCACGAAGGGAACAAAAGGCTGCTACTGGCCGACGACTTCAAAGGGAGCTGCCCGACCCTCCAACCGGGTGCACCCCGGGGCATGAATGGGTCGTGGTTAAACACCCTTGTTCGGGCGGTCATGTAATAAACAGTGGCATCGAGTCAACCGGGAGATGTCACACAATGGCCCGTAATCCGATAAGCTCTCTATTGTTCAGCGAACGTGGGCCGGGTTGAACATTGCTTGTTCACCAAAAACCGTGCAACGGTGTATCGTTTATGTACCGTTTCCCGGTATACAGACCGTTTCTATTTTGACCTCGCGCCTAATAAACAACATAACAACTTGGGAGGAGTTGGATCGTAAGGTCAGAAAGAAATGCCCAACCAGCCAAGAAAATACTCTAGAGAGTCTTAAAAGAGGCGTATTTCCACTGAATGTTTGGAGAAACTGACAATCAGAATGCAGAGATTGTGTGTAGCTGTCATAGCTGCTAAGAGGGGGATTCTTTGATGAACATCAAGTTTAGCCGTTTCTTTTTGCATGCTCTCCAATTTGTTGATAAAGCCCACTGCTGAGGCCAAAGATGGCACTAAAATGTATATATTGCTTTTTGTTAGAATACACCTCCATTTGCTTTCACAAAATTAGCTTTCATAAAATTAACATTCACGAAATTATTTGTTTTCTTCTCAAAAACCTGAAACTTTCAAGGTGTTTGATGGGTAGCGTATGTCTTGGAGGCGCATGTGGTCTAGTGGGTATGAAGCGGGACTCCCAATCAGAGGTTGTGGGTTCTAGCCCCACTTCGACCAACGTGTCTGTGTCCCTGGGCAAGGCACTTAATCCCAGTTGCCTCGTCAACCCAAGCGATATTTGGGAAGCTGTTAAGGGGAATGCCACAATCTAACTGCTGATAGGGTTGTGCGCCTGACCAGCAGTCACCTAGTTAAAGCGAAATGGTTCTGGTAATTCCCTGATGGCAGCGGTAATATTGGTAACAGCGCCATGAGCACCCGCAGGGTGGATATGTGCGCTATATAAGAATCTACCATTATTATTAATATTATTACATGTTCCAGGAAGTTTGGGCAGTTGAGACACCCAAATTGGTCGAGTAGCGCTTCCAGGGTCGATTTCTCACGGAACTTCTCCACTTGACTCAACTCTCGTAGATGCAGGTCTTTGACTGGGTCTAGGCCGTCCAGACCATCTGGGTTGGCCTCAGTGAGGCGCAGTAGTTCCTGGGCAGCTATGCTGGTGGACTGGCCTGGAGGGTCATCCCTGGGTCAAAGGTTAAAGGTCAATGTCATGAAAGGCACAATGGATGAGGTCAACATTCTGTGTGTTACGGTTAGTGTTAGTGTATGTAACAGAATTGGAATTGTGACCTCAGAACAACAAGAAGTGTTAATTTGGTGTTACAGTGAAACCTGCTATTAAGGCCACCTTGATAAACAGGCCACCTGCATATAGTGGCCACCCACCTTTTGCCCCAAATACCATGTGTATAATGTTTAAGAAACCTCTATAAAGAGGCCACCTCTTTATAGTGGCCAGTTTTTTACGGGTGGCCACTATAGACAAGTTTCACTGTAACATGATGTTTAGGACGTTACATCTCATGTTAGTTCGACAGTTCCTGTTACAGATCATGTTAGTGTAACATATACGTTAACCTGTTAACTAAATCTTAACAAAGTGGATAGAGTTAATCTTGATTTATAGTTCAGAACAAATTGAATTCCAGTTTTCACTTATGTGTTAAGTTATGTGTTAAAGATAGTACATGATTGGTAAACTGTTACAAATAGTTTTATCCCCCTGTGTGATTGAATATATGCACGATTAAAATCAACCTGAGCAAAAACCAGCTCCGTACTTCGTCTAACTTTTAAGAAAACAGTCAAATAAGGGTTTGCAGTCATTTCGCCCCAAAACCACTTCGCCCTGAACCATTTCGCCCTGAACCACGGCCTGTACACGAAGTGGTTTTGGGAGGCGAAGTGGCATTTGGGCGATGTAGTGTTTGGATGAAGTAATTTGGGGTGAAATGGCCACTCGGACGAAGTGGTTTGGGGCGAAACGGCAAATTGGGCGAAATGGTTTTGGGGCGAACTGAATTTTCGTCTCATGAGACGAAAACTAATTGTTTTACTAATTTCTCAAAGACTATAGCACTTCAGACAAAACTATTTCAGGGGTAGTTTTCTAAGGTCATCATGTTTATATTGTGTAAGTTAGGCGTAAATCTGTGAACATTTCTGATTTTCGAGATTACCAATGATGTATACTGCCTTTAAGTCTTGGATTGTACAATTGAGGCAGCAGTTCAGCTCCATGAAGATTTGGAAAATGTTAATTGCTTAGTGGTTAATGAGCAAATATATAATCAAGATTCGAACCCGAGACCTCCGACTCTGGGCAGATGCTTGACCAGCTGAGCTATGAGGTACAGTGGTATACTCCCTCAGGTTTTCCCAATGAACCAAAATACATCGAGAGAAAAATTGGGTTCATAGGGAAAACTTCCGGAGTATACCACTGTGCCTCATAGCTCAGCTGGTAGAGCATCTGCCCAGAGAGTCAAAGGTCTCAGGTTCGAATCCCACTGATTACCTGAAGCGAGGCATCTGTCTCTTCTTAAAATCCTCCACAATCCGATCGCTGTTGACTTTTATCGTAGTCGTTGTTACGATTCCAATTTCTGCACCTACCAAGTCCACCACCGCATGCCCGCACAGCCCATCCGGGTGAAACAGGGGCTCTTTTCGTAGCGGCTCGACGTGGAAGTTTTGCGACTGCTGTTGCACATTCGCATTGCCCGCGTTGTCCGGATTGCACAGGGCCAAGGCTTTGAATGTTCTTTCTTTGCTCGCAGTCGAGGAGTTGAGAATTACGCCGAGAGCGTTGCGGTGTTTCTTAGTGCTTATGACGACGACTCGGCCTGCGGATAGAGCTTTTACTCCAAGTGGGTGAGAAGCAATCAGTTTCTAAATTAAAATTAAACAAAACACAAAAAGTAGGGTTAAAGATAGTATACATGATTGGTAAACCATTACAAATTGTTTCATCCCCCTGTGTGATTGAAGGTATGCATTATTAAAACCAACCTGAGCAAAAAATCAGCTCCGTACTTCGTCTAACTTTTAAGAAAACAGTCAAAAAAAATGGTTTACAGTCACTTCACCCCAAAACCACTGGGCGAGGTAGTGTTTGGGCGAAGTGGTCCTGGGCGAAGTGGTCCTGGGCAAAGTGGTCCTGGGCAAAGTGGTCCAGGGCAAAGTGGTCCAGGGCAAAGTGGTCCAGGGCAAAGTGGTCCAGGGCAAAGTGGTCCAGGGCAAAGTGGTCCAGGGCAAAGTGGTCCAGGGCAAAGTGGTCCAGGGCAAAGTGGTCCAGGGCAAAGTGGTCCAGGGCGAGGTGGTTTTGGTGAAAATTGAATTTACATCTCGCGAGACGAAAAATAATTGTTTTGCTCATTTCTCAAAGACTATAGCACTTCAGACAAAACCATTTCAGGGGAAGTTTTCTACCGTCTCGTGTATATTTTGTGTAAGTTATGTGTTAAAATCTGTGAACATTTCTAATTCCTCGAGATACCAATCATGTATTCTACCTTTAAATTTGGAAAGCATTTTACAATTACTGAGCTGAAGTGGCCATCAACCACTCAGATGACAGATGAGGATCTCGGGCAAATTTCTAAACACAGAAAAAATCTTATGGTCCTCTTGGAGATTTAAAAAATGCCATGTGAACGCAGAATTAAGCTTTTGAGACAGATTTCCCTTTTCTTACCCTGAGTTCCGTCCTGAGCCCATGCAGCTGTTTACACGTATAATAGTAATTCTCTAGGTCGGCATTACACAAGTAGCACTTTAATTCTTGTACAGCGCCCATCTCCTCTTGAACGGCGCGCAGCCGCTTTTCATATTCCTTGCTGTCTTTGCGCGTGTTTGATTCGGAGAAGCTGCGTTTCATCATGTCCTCCATGCGGAGTTTCTCCACGCAGAGTAGGTTTAAGATCATGGTGTACGTGAGTCGGAACTGGGACTCGAGCCGGGTCGGCTTGCCCTGCGTTGAGTTAAGTAGAAATAAAATTGTAAACACCATCCCACTGTGCGGCGGGTCTAAAGCCCGCCGCACGCCGGAAAATCGTACCACATACAGGAAAAGTGTGCGCTGAAACATTTTGGGCCGATCTGACCGTACACCATAGACCGGAGCAAATCAAACTTGTTTTGATGCTCCGGTGTCCGATTGGCCGGTAAATAGCAAGGTAGGTGTGCGGCGGGCTTTAGGTAATTTAAACAAATGTTAACTAAATTGTGGGAAATTTGCAGGGACAAATGCATAAGATGGGAGTAACTTAGGAGTAACAACAGTGACATATTCAAAACATATTTTCATTACCAGCATCATTTTGTGCAGCTCTCCCGCCTCCGGCACATCCCCCTTGCACAGCAAGATGACCATTCCCGTAGTGTCCAGACCACGACGTCCAGCCCGGCCAGCCATCTGAATGTACTCCCCGGCCAGTAGAGTACGCAGTCCAGTGCCGTCGAACTTACGAATTGAGTCGAAGATAACCGTCCGGGCGGGCATGTTGACGCCCATCGCAAAGGTCTCAGTTGCAAACAGCAACTATAAAAAAAAAAAGATTATGTGATTAGGAAAACTGTTACATATGGTTTTTTTCTCCATGTGTGATTGAGGATGTGTATGATAAAAACCAGCCTGTGTGTAAATGTGGGGTGTGTTCAACAGCGCAAAACTAAAAAACGTATGGCAGCAGTAGTATGCTACAACCGAAACGGCTTGTTGAACGACTGCATCCCAGAATGTACGATCACATATGGCCACTGTAGACAATGCAGTTTGCAAGGCACTACGGTTGCATACTTAACACGAACATTTTGACAAAATACTTCACAAAGCAAAAATAATGCTAACTACTAACTCAGCTAGCAGTGATCTTCCGCAGTTGAAGAATAAACACTTTTAAATTCTACTTGGTAGGCCAAATGTTGAAGCAAAAATACTGACTCGAGGTCGTAGCCACAATGTTTCCGTCCGCCGTCTTGATATGAAAGGTGTACCAACTTCGAGTTGGGATTGCTTGGGATGCAACACGTTTTTGGAATACCGTGCAGTCAATGTTTTCGGTATGCCGGGATGGCTAATACCAGTGTACGTATTGTGCTGTTGAACGCGTCCCAGCTCAGTACATTATCTACGTTCCAAGTAAAAATTAAAAAAAGAAAATTGACCAAGCTCACCTTGACCAAGCCTCTTTGGAACAACATCTCAATCATCTCCTTCAAGATTGGCAGAATGCCGCTGTGATGCACTCCGATTCCCCGCTTCAGTAGATCACGCATGTGAAGAACCTAGATAGGTCATACGCAAGAAAGCAAGGTTTCAATACTTGCAGAATTCTACAAGGCCCAATTTTATAAACCTGTTAGCACATGTTTTCTGCTTTAGCGGCATGCTATACACTTCTTTTGGCCATGTGCGACATTAAAAATGTCTGGGTGTCACCGGCCACGTACTGACGCACACAGACACACAACTGATGCACACAGACGTGCGTATTAAAAGTACCTATCTGTGTGTTTTTGTTCGAAAATGCCACATGCGCGCATTTCGATACGTTCAAATTAAAGAGCTTGTAAATGTTTTACTTGATCACAACGTAGCCTGAGGGAAGACATTTTTATCGTACTTAGCGCAACAGCCAATGCGCAACAACCAAAAGCAAGGTTTTTGTTGGTTAGCACTCAGGCCACGTGGGTCATGATTGTCAAATGACACCCAAAATGGTGGAAGGCATGTCTATTATGCGTTAAAATACAGGTATGTTTTATGATCAGCTATCGAACCCGCCCTGGCTGGGGTACCTGTGCCCTTGAGCGAGGCACTTAAACACACTTGCTCCATCCTTCGGAAGGGATGTAAAGCCGTTGGTGCAGTGTGTTAGGTATCGGTAACGCACTTTAAAGATCCCAGAGCATTCTTTCGTGAAGGGCAAGGGGATGCCCCGGTTTCTCTGACCCTTTCTAATTTATCATGGGTTTCCTCACGCTTGCGAGTGACAGTGCAATGGGCGTTTTTTAGGAATCCTTGGTTTCAGTACCAGAAAGAAATAATAATAATAATAATAATAATATTCCTCAATCATGGACTTTAGCCAAGAGCCATTTGAAATAAAAAAAAAAAAATATTGGCCCTGTAATAAAAATATGCGAAAAAATATATTACATGGGCCCATTAACCGTACAAAGTAAAATACTCAATATTAGCAATCTTTACAATCAAGCTCGACGCCGCCCCTTTTAATGACCCACCTGAGGCAGCATTCGATCGGTTCCTTTCAGTCGCTCAATACACTTCTGCGTAAAGACGTGAATCTCGCTTTTTTCCCTGGTCGTTGTGAGGTCAAGGGTCGTGAGCATGGCTGAATTTTCGTCGCATCGTTTCTTGGAGAAGGTGAATGCCACGACGGGAAGCTGCTCTCTCTTGCGTAGCATGTCGATCACCGACAGGTACACGCCTTTGTCCTGAAGAGTCGTGGAGTAATTCAAGTTAAATAATGGGATCGGAAAACTGCTACAAACGGTGTTATCTTCATGTGTGATTGAGGTGTGTGATAAAAACCAACCTGTATATAAGTCAGCTCAGTACCTTATCTGCGTTATGAGAAAACACTGAAGACTGTGTCTATTTCTTCATGAAATTGTTCAAAACCATTGTCCTATTTAGACTGGCTCCCTGGCTATACTGCACATAAAACAGAGCCATAATACCATGACAGTCAGGGGCCTAGTTTTGGTCACATGAGACGCACACACAAGAATTTATTTATAAACTCCTCAAAAAAAGTTTGGAAACTCAAGTTTGACTGACAATTTCTCTCTTGTTACCAAGTAATTTTCCTTGAATTTGGTATCATTGGAAAGCCCAGTTATTCCTCTTTACGGTGATGTGTCATTTATTACGATTAAGCAATTGGGGGATGTGCAGCACCGCTGAATACGGGGGCGGGTGTAAAGTGAAATGTCACAAAATGCATTGCTATTGTCAAAAAGTGTATTGACACATTCCCATCCCCCAAGCCGGTTTTAAAGGAACAGTTTAAGACCGTTTAAACCCACTTTTATTGCCTAAATCTTACCCCTTTATGAGGACCCTGCCTCGGTCCTTTTGCACCAAACGAAGCGGATGCTTTGCTTTCTCGTTCCTTTTTGGCATCTACGGCTTTATGATAGCTGAAAATGCAATGTAAATTAACAATTTATTTACCGAATTGAAAAATCACGATCATCTGAATAATACTGCATTGCAGACTACATCAATGAATAGTTAGCACATACAGGTTTTAATATTAACCAAGGTCACCGAGGCCAATGACCTCATGCCCTGCTGAGTTGCCCCTTCAAGACATACACTTTCTGAGGCCAACTTGGCCAGCATGCCCTATCCCAGGCCTTGACATTAACCAAGGCCAATGGCCTCATGCCCTGCCGAGTTGGCCCTGATGCCCCTTCAAGACATACACTTTCTGAGGCCAACTTGGCCAGCATGCCCTATCCTCTTAAATTTCATGAGGCTTGTATATAAAGTCTTATACAGCACTATATCTATCCTGCAGGACACTCATAGTGCTTTTAATACAACATTATTACCCTGGTCATTGGGCACAACTCCCTGGGGAGAATACAGCCCTGGTAGCTTGACACAAGTGCTCAAAGGCTGCAACCCTTGCAGGTACCTATTTATTTCTTGGTGGTGAGAGGCAACTTATGACAAAGTGCCTTGCCCAAGGGCACATGCATTACGGATGCAACCAGGAATTGAATTACCTACAACCATTAGGCCAAAAATCTATGTATCCGTCATGCATCATGCATCCATCTTTGTCTTGTACCCCATGGTATATGTCGGCACGATCAGCGCGTCTGCATGACTGCGCAATAGCGTCTTCTTGATCGCGCTGCGCGTGTCACTGTGATGATGTACACAATGAATATTTTCAACACGGGGCAAAACTATTTTTTCTGCAAGCCTCGCTTTGGTTACTTTAATTTGAATAGGGAAAATGGAACATGGCCGCACCGTAATAAAGGTCTATAGCGCAGTACAAACACTTGGACATATCCGCATTGCTTTTCCAACAACTGACGTTTGCGCATCACGCAGTATGCACTACGCGCAGAACATGACGGGCACATGGATTTTCGACCTTTTTTTTGCGTTTAATGTGCCAAACCGCTCAGCTATGCTCAGTAATTCAGAAAAGTAAGTTTTCTCCAGATAAGCAATCCTTATTTTTACTCACCCAGAGGTTAAGAATGTCTTTTTTGAATCTACAAGGAGGAACAGTTCCTTGTTTGTCTTAGTGCTGTTTCCTGTGTACAAGTAGTGTTCCAGGGGAACTGGGCGTTTTAATGTACTGATCACGTAGATCTTTTTCCTCTTAATTCGTCTGAAAAACAAATACACTCATGTTTAATCATTCAGTCAATTTAGCTCAATGTAGGTCTGAGGTGCAAATTTTCAGTTTAACCAAAATTTGAAAATTTCTTTTGTAATTAAGTTAACGTCAAAAATGTTCACGTAAAAGCTTCATTATGCACGAGTGCAGAAAGCTTCTGTGTGCTAAAAATTCCCGGTCTCAGATTGACTGCTTTTTAAATCAAAATGTGGAGAATTATTCTTTTGCTGCTCAGTATATTATTGATCCTTATGCAGAGATTATTGTTCTACTGCTTTTGAGTGGCATTCTGATAATTTTTAAAGATAGTATACATGATTGGTAAACTGTTACAAATAGTTGTATCCCCCTGAGTGATTGAAGATATGCATGATTAAAACCAACCTGAGCAAAAACCAGCTCTGTACTTCGTCTAACTTTTGAGAAAACAGTCCAAAAAGGGTTTGCAGTCATTTCGCCCCAAAACCACTTTGCCCTGAACCACGGCCTGTGCACGAAGTGGTTCTGGGGCGAAGTAGCATTTGGGCAATGTAGTGTTTGGACGAAGTGATTCTGTGGCTTTCATTGCATTGTTTCTCTTCAAGTTCTCTCAACATCGCTTTTTCTTTCGAAAGATCTAAGATAAATCTGCAATGAACTCGTTGTTTTATCTGAACCATACTTGTGACAGACTTGACGACAGCCCTGAAATGTAGCATCATGTGACTTACCCGACCCAATCAGCAAACTCCACTGTGTTTGGCACGGTAGCACTGAGTAGGATAATCTTGACGTGATCTGGAAGCATGATGAAGACCTCTTCCCACACAACACCTCGCTGTTGAATAAAACCAGCATTTTTGGGTCATTTTAAAATAACCCAAAATGTTATTTCGTGTAAAACCCTTCTCAAAGAATTGATAGCAATGGTAAAATAACACCACAATACATAAACGTTTGATGTCCAAAACGGCACTATCTTTCAATATTTTGAACACGTGATTCCCCCTTGAGCCGTATACCATTGTTGATTAGCACCCAACGCCATTCTTGCATAATGCCCTAAAAAGTGCTTTAGCATGTCTTTGTTATTACTTTCTATAGACCTTTCCCAGGACTCCTTCCCCGTACACGTCCGCCATTGCTGGGATGCTCTTTTTCCAGTGCATAGACTGTGCGTTTTGCGTTGTTGTTAAATCGAACAGCGCGCATCCATGACGCGCGCACTGTGCTCTTCGCACACAAAAAGTCACACTGAGCCAGCTTTGCGCGTGATTGCCAAGCGCGTCACTAGAGAAAAAGCGATGTGGAGGAATTTTGAAAATCACTGAATTTTAAAAATACTTTCCGTCCAAGTTAATTCTGTGGAGGGAATTTGGCGTGAGATAATGCACCGAAAACTACAGAATTAGCTTGGACATATTGGACGGAAAGTGTTTTCATAATTAAGTGATTTTCAGTGCACTTGTGTTACATTTTAGGCCGTCCTGGTTTTGTAACCGTTTTTGGGCCCAAGTTATCTCTTCAGAAAAACTGAAACTTATTTCTTTTATTTTGAGACCAGACAAAGGTATTTTCTGGAAAATATGGTCTGTGTTGCCAAAATTCCCCCTTTACTGTGGAAAGACTCATATATCACTTATAGTAACGTACCTCTGAATCGTTGATGTAGTGTACTTCATCAAAAATCACCCATTCTAAGTCACGAATCACGTCAGAACCATTGTACAGCATGGATCTAATAAATGACAAAGATTGATTTTTTTTTATACATTAAAAAATCTGTTTAGTTGGGACTGGAATCCAATTTCCTAACCCCCATATAATAAATTTCGTTTTTTCCTTAGCTGGGAACTAAAAATATTTTACATAACCTGTTTTTTGCTAAAACACGAAGAAAGCCAAATCACGTGCCAACAGGACAATTTTTATTGTCTTGCTCACGAAATTTAGGGATAGATTTTCCAAAAAAGGGTCAATGAAATATTTTAGGGATCAAAGAGATATTTTCAGAAAAGTAAATTTTTGGTGATTTACACCGCCCCAGAAAATTTTATTTTTCTCAGAAATACATTTTGAAAACATCTGAAATAAGCTCGGGACAGGCTTGTCCCTTTTTTTGAAAATATCTTTAGACTTATTTCTGAGATATTTTTAAAAAGCTGTTAAAAATAATGTAAATTTAAAGAACGCTGGATGCCGCAATAGGGCGACATTTCGGGAAGACTCTCACCGGGGACCACCGAAATTTCGGCAAGAGTCACTCAAAATGACACCTTATTTTTTTACCCAAAGCTTCCAGAGATGCTTCCAGACCGAAGAGAAACAACTCCAGTCCCAATAAAAATGGTTCTCGACCTAAAAAAAATGGTTTTTGACCTAAAAAAATTAATTTTAAACTCAAAAATATTAGGGCGACACCAAAATGTCGCCCTATTGAGCAGGTCGCCCTAATATACCTTTTTTACACACGATTTGTCGCCCTAACCTACAATTCATAGTTTTTTATTATCCTATGTTTAATTATTAGCCACAGCCTGAAAATTTATGTCCATCTCACCTGAGAATTTCTGTAGTCATGATAAGGCATGAAGCATCCGTTTTGATCTGCACGTCTCCCGTCAAAAGGCCTACGTCTTCAAATGTTTCCTTGAAGTCTCGAAACTTCTGGTTAGAAAGGGCCTTGATGGGCGAAGTGTAGACAGCTCTGGAAAATGATTGGTGCAAAGTGGTCATGTGACACATTTGAAGTCACCTTGGCAATTTGCCAAATCAAGGGAAATGGACTCTAAAGATGGCAAACTTTATTTTGACAATTTGTTTGACCAAAAAAAAAACTCACATTTTTATGTTGCAATGGCATTGAACAATGCCGGTTTCAAACTTAATTTCAGTCTTTTGTTTTTAAAAGTAAGACTCCGAAAAAAAATTGATATTTCTATCACAAGCAAATTAGTTGGTCCATTAAATCAGACTTTAATTGACATTGTTTTGTGGGTGACATATTAAAGGAACACACCTTCTTTGTTGGGCTATTTTGGGCTCGAAATAGACCCATACATTATTCTGAAGCGCATTCGAGAGTAAATTAGATATATCCTGAAAAGACGCCGTCAAATTTAGCCGTTTTTGAGCACTTTTGAAAAATCCAATGTCACGTGACTTTTCGGAACCAAATTCTGGTTCCGAAAAGTCACGTGGTATTGTGAGTTAGTTGTATTTCCAGCCGTATAAAGGTTTGTTACTGCAGAACTGCACCAAATTCAACTCTGATTTCCCCCAAATATTTATAAGTAATTGACAAAAGAGAGACTATTGATACAGGTATGAAACAAAGTTAAACATAAGTATGAAAATTCGAACATAATTGTTTGTTTCGAGAGTCCGGAGAACGGGAGCGAGCGCGTGCTACGGCAGGCTACCGTGGAGTGTAGCGATTTGCCCCGCGCAGCATGCACGGCAAATATGAGTGCACACACAAGTACGTACGTAGGCGTGTTGCTTCGTTGCACGTACGTTCGTGAAGAAAAAAACATGATGCCAACTCCTCAAAAGAAAACGGAAATTCCTATTCGGTCGTCCGGGCTGTCCAGTGAAATCGTGAGCAGAAAATTGGAGATATCCTGAGCAGGAGAAGAGCGAATCGTTCGTGCCAAAGTCGTGAGGCTCTCCCGTAGTTGCAACGGCTGGTAAAGCGTATAACCCGTCTTTTGGCCGTCTTTGTTATTTTTGCACTTCTTTAGTAAATTACGGAATATTTTGATGAATTTTTTTTTGCAACGACCATCAAAAAGGTGTTGTCAATGCTGCTACATCACTAAATCATGTAAACAGTAGGAAGGTGTGTACCTTTAAGTTATTTTAATTAGCGTTATTTATTAAATCTGTCTTTTGTTCGATTAGGGGACGTATTAAGTCGTGAACCCTAAACACGACGAGTGGCTCCAGCAACGCTCTTAACTCACACCGAAGTGCAAAGGGGACGTATTAAGTCGTGAACCCCAAACACGACGGGTGAAGCTGGTAACCGCTCTTAACTTGAAGAGGTCAGATAATACCATTGCTTCACAAATCATGAAATCAGTGCAACTCAGAGGCCATGGTTGGCAGGCATTTTTTTGGGAAAAAACAAGGTTTTTCACAATTCTAAATTATGAATTAACAATTAGGAGTTAGTGTTTGTATTTTTAATGTTGCAATATCATTCATGTAGGCGTACATGTGCCAAGAACATTGAAATTCAGACATTTCATGGCAATATACCTTATTGATGCTCTCAAGGCATTATGGGATTGGATGACAAACAAGGTTGGCAATTTACACACAAACCTATGAGGCTCTGGGCACATGACCTAATGTATTCAATTTCATTCTCATTTCTGTGAAGTAAGTGACAAATGATCTTCCCATGTTTTTCATAAAAGAAAATATTACATTTTTTGTCATTTATTTAATTTTTTTAAACACCAGTTTATTGAGTTATAGAAGGGTTATTTCTACAATTGGTTGAAATATTCTCTTTTCATTTTCCTATAGTTAGAATAAAAAATAATATATGTAAAAAAAATAAAATTAAAAAATTAACAAATTAAATTTTAAAAATTAAAATAGGTATATGTACTTTTATATAAAATGATTGGGTTCATTGACCTCTAAAAACCTGAAAAAAAGATGAAAAACAATTTACCGAGTTATGGCAAAAAATATCTCTTTGATGCCAAAATGGCAGCCATCTTTTTTTTTTACATTTTCGGCTGGGGCACCCTGGATTTCGCATATTCTAAAAAAAAATTCTGAATATGGAATCAGTACATATCAAGTCATCAAACTAGGGTGTGATGAGGTTGATCTGAAAATACTACCTTTTATAGCCTAATATAGGTTTTCTCACTCAAATTTATTAGAAATGCATTGGATTTCGTTTGTGGAAGTACGAATTCAAGTGATTTCGATCAGGACGCAATTTCTCTGGTTCTTTTTTATTTGCACGTTATTCAATTTCGTTTAAAGACATTCACATTTGTTCGCTAAGACATCCAGATTATAATTTGCGTCATTTAAATACAAAGCATCGAATCTTCACTCAATTTAGTCTGAGCTCGAGGCTTGAGCGAAATTGAATGGTTTTCGTTGGTATTTCAAAATTGAATGCGCGTAGTTTTAAATTTGAGTGCGGAATTTTCCCGATTGCGTGCTCGAAAAACCAAATTGAATGCTCTCTTAAAATAATCGAAGGATGATCCCAAACTGTATTCAAATTTGCGCTAAAATGAATGCATCTGAAACGAACTTGGGAGGTACTTTGTTAGAACTGAACGAGAAAACCTATATTACCTTCTACTCCTAATGCAAAAAAGCTTTAAGTTTTGGAAACAAAGTTTAATTTGAATCTTACTTCGTGAGATGCTTGAGTGCGAGTGCAATGGCGTACTCGGCGACCACCGTTTTACCGGCTGATGTGTGCGCGGCGACAAACACGCAATCGTGGTTCTCCAGATGAATTACAGCTTGCTTCTGGAAAACGTCCAACTCAAACGGCCACTGAAGATGAAACATGAGATGCACAGTGTTTGGGTCAAGTAAAACCTCATTAATTAAAGTCCGAATGCAGAATTTGCAGTGTTCTAATCAACCACTTGACCAGAAAAACCCAACTTAAATGGAAGATAGAAGTGGTTCCAAACGAGCAATGATTCCACCCAAGATTTTCTTTTTATATAAGAAAACAATAATTGAAGTTATAACACGCCTCAATCCTGACTGGCTAAAAAACGCAGTCAAGTGAGGTTCACTAATCTAGCCTAGTGCATGAAATTCGCGCTAGCGTGAACTAGACATGCAGATCAAGCTTCAAGCGCATGCGTCAACACTTTGAGCATGCGCGTCAACATTTCTGATTTTCGAGATTCCAAGTGCATACATGTGCTTGGAAACGAGCATTGTTGCATCACCAGTGAGCAAGTTCGGGCGGGCGACTATAGTTAACGAGACTAACCTACCCCCGGACTTGGTTCCCCTTATGTACTCCCCCAACCTGCAGGTCTCACTAACCTGTTTAGCAGGAGCCGGTACACGTTTGTGGAAGTCACTAACAGGAGACGACACATCAACACTAACTGCCCACTGTTCCTTGGTTTCATCCGCTTCGCTTGGTCGCTTGGGGATTTTTATCTCGTCCTAAAATATAAAAAAATGTGAATCAATCAAACGAAATTATTTGGAATTTGGTAACTAAGAAATGAGCCAAAATACATTTTACAGGTTAAATCCGCAGTACGCTGAAGTGAATGGCCATCAGTCAAGATGGCCGTCTCTTGCCATGATTACACAAAAAACGCTGTTTCACTGCTCACAAGAAACTAAAGAAAATACAGGCCGTAAGTCATGAAAACCTTTGATGCCATCTAAAACAAACCTTAGTGAGTTGTTGTTTCAGTTATCCAGTTGACACGTTGAGCAAATTCACAAAAAATCCCACCTATATTCTGCCATCTTCGTACAAATCACATGACACTCGTCAGAAGTAAGAGCACGCTCCCCATTTGTCGGAGAGTAGCGAGAGCATACTCTCACTGACCTGGGTGTCGTTAATCTTGCCGTTCGCGAGCGCAGGAGTATACTCGTGTTAACACGAGTACACGCCCGAACGCAGCCATGCAGTCACCCTTGCCCCAAAAGGTGGTAATACATGTTACCGACCGATAAAATGTTACATCTGTTTAATACACTCCTTTATCTTTCGGTCAAAATATAATTTGCATTTTTGTTTTCACTATTTATGTTAATACCTTCGGTAACATTTTGTCCAACCCTTCATCAACTACTTCCTTATTCCTCCCCTCCGGTTCTTTCTTAACGATCCCTCTCTCCTCTTCAAATCCCTCCTCTTCTGAACTGTCTTCGTTTTCCGAGAAGGCAAACTCGTCCCCATCATCGATTAACATGAGATCGGTCAATTTCAGAATGTGGGACGGTGGAGCTTGGGGTGTAGTTTTGCTGGCCGGTGGTCGGCCAGTCTTGTCATCAATGGTAGTTGTTGGTTTCTTTTCAAATTCCATGCCGTTTGGTAGTCCGGGCGGTGTTGATAAAAGATCTGTACAAAATTGGATTTCCTTTACATATTTTTCATGAAATATTAAGTATTTTTCTAAAAACATTTTTTGGGAGGATTTCGATCAAGATTTGCTTTTAAAGACTTAAAACTTGAATCAAAACTTTCTCTCAAAGACTTGGAATTTGAATCAAAACTTGCTCTCAAAGACTTGGAATCTGAATCAAAATTTACTCTTTAAGACTTCGGACTAGAATTGAGACTTGCTCTCCAGGACTTAGGACTTGAATGGAGACTTTCTCTTCAAGATTTGAGACTTGAATCAAGACTTGCTGTCCAAAACTTGCTGTCCAAAACTTGCTGTCCAAAACTTGCTGTCCAAGACTTGGGACTTGAAATGAGACTTGCTCTTGAAGACTTGAAACTTTAATCAAAGCCTGTTCTTCAAGACTGGGGACTTGAATCAAGACTTACTCTTAAAGAATTTGAATCGAAACCTGCTCTTGAATCGAGACTCGCTTTCCAAGATTTGGGAGATGAATCACGATTTGTTCTTCAAGACTTGGGACTTGAATTGAAACTTGCTCTTCAAGATTTGGGACTTGAATTGAAACTTGCTCTTCAAGATTTGGGACTTGAATCAAAACTTGCTTTTAAAGACTTGGGACTTGAATCGAGAATTGTTCTTCAAGACACGGGACTTGCTCTCCAAGACTTGGGACTTGCTCTGTAAGACTTGAAACAAAACTTGCTTTCCAAGATTCGAGACTTGAATTGAGACTAGCACTCCAAGAATTAGCATTTGAATAGAGACTTGCTTTTGAAGACAAGAGTCTTGAGCTGAGATTGGCTCTCCAAGACTTGAGACTAGAATCAATAGTTGCTCTCCAAGACTTGGGGCTTGAATCGAGACTTGCTCTCCAAGACTTGGGACTTGAATCGAGATTGCTCTCCAATACTTGACACTTGAATCGAGACTTACTTTCCAAGACTTTGGACTTGAATTGGGATTTGCTCTTAGGACTTGGGACTTGAATCGAAACTTGCTCTTCAAGACTTGGGATTTGAATTGAGACTTACTCTCTAAGACTTGAATTGAGACTTGACACAAGGGACCTTTTGACAAACTTGTCACTAAATTGTCACTTTTAAACTAACCATTATCAAAATCTATTTCTTCTTCATCTTTCTGCCTGGTGCGAATCGTTTCCACCGATGGCTCATCCATGCCACCGGGCCAGAAAGGAAAATTAAAGGAGCTCCCTCGTACTGACTGGGTGGGTGGACCAGGCTGACGTCGCAAGGACAAGGAGTTCTTGGCTGTGGAGGCTGTGTTTTCCATTTCGACCTAGTAAAGTATGGTATAAAAATAATTTGTTTTTGAGCTCAATGGTAAAAATATTTTTATGAGTTGAAAGACGGAACGTTTCATTTAATGAGGTGAAGCCGTGTTGAATGGAACATTTCAACTCGTGAAAATATTCGTACCATTGTTTAATATAATGCCCAAGAAGATCTCAGAATATGAATATGTAACTGTGCACATAGGGCCAATTTCATAGCACTGCTAAGCACAAATAAAATTGCTTGGCAAAGAATTTATTTGCTTCACTTTGCAAAAATGGGTCGCCACCCAAAAATGTATGTGATGTGTATTTACTGGTATTCTGCTACTGTTTCTAAAGCCAGCGTTCCGACTCCGTTGCGATTGCACAAACACGCCAAATTTCGAGCAGGCTCAAAATCGTGACCACATTGCCATCGGAAGCATCGCAAAACCCGTACACCTTGTGATGGGACTGCACAACATGTGCTATCGTGATCGGGTCACGGACGAAACGCAAGGTGTACGGCCGGCTTAAGAACACAATTTAACACGCAATTTTGGCAGGTTTTTACAATGCAAATAAATGTGCTAAGTAATTTATTGTGCTTAGCAGTGCCATAAAACAAACTGGTCAAAACTGTGGAAAATATAATCATAAGAATTGTAATAACCCTGGATGCAGCAATAGGGCGACAATTCGGGAAGACTCTCCCCGGGGACCACCGAAATTTCAGCAAGAGTCACTCAAAATGACACCTTATTTTTTTACCCAAAGCTTCCAAAAATGCTTCCAGACCTAAGAGAATTGGTTCTAGACCTAATAAAAATGGTTCTCGACCTAATAAAAATGGTTCTCGATTTTTTAAAAATGGTTTTTGACCTAAAAAAAATTATAAAAAAAAAAAAATATGACGGCGACACCAAAATGTTGCCCTATTGAGCATGTCGCCCTAATATAGCTTTTTTACACACAAATTGTCGCCCTATCATTCATAGTTTTTGAAAATTGCCTCGGTGTCCTCCCACCCATACATTGTTATTAAACAGGTTTTTACAAACATTATCAGAGTATGTATCTAACTGTTTATAAATTATTTTCAATATTTTTCCCTTATCAGAAGTTGCACGGAAAATTTCTTTTTTAAAATTTGCTAACTTGGAAAAGCCATTTTTACAAATGCATCAAAATGTCACACTTTGGATCTTGTTTTTATGGAAAGATCCATATGTGCGTAGAATATTGTTTTGAATTCAACCATGCAAGAAGCATAGGCTGAATTCACACGGAGCTTTTTTGCGCGTAAATTTGACGCGCGTCACTTTCAGAAAAAGCCGTGTGAAAGGAATCTGAAGTAAAATGATGCACTGAAAACCAAAGAATCAACTTGGGCGAAAAGTTTTTAAATTTGTGATTCTGTGATTTTCAGTGCATCTTTTTACTCCAAATTCCCTCCACTGCGCTTTGTCTCAAAGCGACGTGTGTCAAAATTACACACGAAAAAGCTTAGTGTGAACCGCCCAGTTAAGGCATAAATTATGAACCTCTTTGAATCCTGTAAGCTCTCCTGTAGTCGGGTGCCTTTCCACCTGCAATGTGCTTTGTACAGAGCACAACGATGCTTCGTACAGACTCGACGGATCAGCTGTGCGCGGCCAAAACCTTAAAAAATAAACAGATAAACAAGTCTTTCTCAGGTTTCCCTACAAATTATTCTCTCAAAATACACAAAATTAACTTGTACTACAAAGGTAACTTGAGCCCCCAAAGGGTAATAAAGTCCGACAACATAACTTTTTAAAACCTCTCTGTACAGATTTCACAAAAATGTTCCACAAGTGTGTCCTTGTCACGAAATATCCAGATCCATACATTTTATACAATTAAAGGCACAGGCTCGTCAGCAATGCGCGCGCGCCAATTTCGTGCCATGAAATACGCAGCTCCATGCCTTTGCTATGGAGCTGTGTATTTCGTGGCACGAATTTAGCGCATGCACATTGCTGACGAGGAATGGAACAGTACTGCCTAAAGAAAAGTTAGACAAATTTTTGAATACCTCTGAGCATTTTTGACATCATGAATGGGCAGCTTCTCTGGTCTGTCTAAGAACTGTAGTGTCTTGGTTTTGAAATCCTGTAACACTGGCGGCAAGCCATTCGGCAACTGAAAAACAAGATTAAACCAAATTTTCAAATATTTAGTTTTCATTTTAACTTTTTTTTTTGCATTTGGAAACAGAATATCTGAAATATCAAAATTTATAAAAAAGTTGAGCCTCCATTTTTAACTGGAAACATGAAAAAAAATTGTACAAATTTGCAAAGACTAATGGGATTGGATGACAAATACTGCCAGCAAAGTGTGCGTAAACCTATGAGGCGGAGGCCAACTTGAACTTAGCAACTTTTTCAAACTGATTTTCACCAAAAAAAATAAAAGTTCAGGTATCAATCTTACTGAATTTTCTTTGAAACTTATCAAGCTTTTTGACAAGAATGTCGCAAAACAGAATAGTGGCAAAATGGGAGATATCATTGCCATTCTGTATAACTTGGATCGGTGCCACATAAATAGTCTGTTTTTGAAAGAGAACTGTTGACTGTGTTCTTAAAATGTCCCTTTTTTTGTTAAAAATTATATTTGGTATTTTTTTTGTTTTTACTTTTTTAATGATTATAATCGATTTTGATTTGCGAGATCATACCGTTGCGAGTGGAGGAGGGCCAGATTTAGGGTCGCGTCCAGGGACTGTGGTCACCTGACCGGTTGAGCCAAGCTCCAACAGGGAGAAATCCAAACCATCAGGCACATCACTTGAGGTCAAATCTGAAACATTCCACAATAAAAATAAAAATAGTAACAAACAATTGTCTTTTCAAATTTAGCATAAGGGTATTTCTACAGTCTCAAGCTCAGTTAAATATTTTAATTGAATGCGTTTGCTGCAAAAATGATGAACGTCAGATTTACTTTTGCATAGAGGGCGGTTTTCTAATGAGCACAAATATTGTTTCAAAAACACTTTTGAAACAATAATTATTATCCATCCTGTTATCCATCCAGAAGAAAGTCTTAAACAGGTATTTTCCCAAAATATGCTTATTAGACGACCATTTTCTACCCCTTCCCGTCCACCCCCCTCTCCCCAACTGAAAGCACTGCCTCCTCCCCCCCCCCCCCTCCCCCATCATCACGCCCGACAAAAATGTGCAATCCAAATGAGAAAAAAAGAGAAAAAAAAACTAGTAACATCTTCTGTTTTGTAGTAAAACCATTTATTGGAAAATGAAAACAACCGTGAGACTATAAACAAAATTTTCCCACATTATGGTTCACATATGAATCAGTTTTTTTATACAGAAAAAGTGGTGAAAGGCTCTCTTAAAAATACACACAAGGACAAATTAGTCAAATTATTACAATTCAACTTGAATTACGGAAAGAAATTTGACCAAATCATTATTCGAACCGCTGATATGTTTATTATATCAGCATTACACCCACTGAGCCAAGCCTACAAGCCTAATTTCAACAGTCCATTTTTTTTTTCATTTTAAGGATCTGATTTCAAAATCTGATGGTTTCAAAATGTGACTGCCCGTTCTACTGAAATCCAGTTTTATTTTACATTAAGAAAATCACCGGTATGAATTCCGTTCACTGGTCGCCACTGGGACGCTGTGTGTTAAGTCTATGGAACAGGGCAGAAAAGTTTAAGTACATGTATTTTCAAGAAAATTTTTAAAATTCACTTCCCTTTAAAATATGAACATGTTTTGGTGGTAGTGAATCCTTATAAGGAGAATAAGTGGTGACCAGTAAACGGAATTCCTTCCAAATCACCTCTGATGCAGTCACAATTTACTTTAGTCAGGGGCGGATCCAGGAATTGTTCCAGGAGGGGGTTTTGCCCGTCAGATTTTTATGTCAGCTTGTTTCGGACAGGCGGACACACAAAATGCATTACATTATATTTTTTTGTGTCGGAGCAGGGAGGGGTTTTGACCCCCAAAACGCCCCCTCTGGATCCGCGCCTGTTAGTTAAATACCAAATTCTAGAACTAGTATCTATGTTCACATTAGCAAAATCATTTCAACTGACAAAGATTCAACGAAGAGATTTCATTTTTAAAAAATGCATGCCTCTTTATTTGATGTGGATTAGAATCTCTCAAAAGAGCTTCATTTGATGAAGAGATAACTCAACATCAGAAACACATTTCAGGTCATGGTCAAGAAAAGAGGCCCCAGGACTTTGAATAAGTGATGACAAAACAATCATTAGACGTGTCATTTGCATTTTTTTGTATTTTCAACACCACATACACGGAGCATAAAAAACAGTTTAAGTGAAAAAAATCAGGTAACTTATTTTTACACAAAAATGAAATAATCTACAATCTATGTTAAGAAGAATGTTATATGACATGACATGACATAAATGTTTCTTAAATATCAAAATCTTGTGTGCTTCTCAGGCTAAGTGGTTTTCTGTTTTTAGTTGTTTGGAAATATGTTACAATTGAAACTTATCAATAAGAGGTCCTTGAGACCTTGTTATAACAGGAACTCTGATGTTAACCAAGGCCAATGGCCTCATGCCCTGCCGAGTTGGCCCTGATGCCCCTTCAAGCTATACACACTACAGGCCTTTTCCAACTAGAACAACAATCCCCGGGGCGAACTCGCCCCGAGGCTGCCCCAGGGTGACTGCCCCGGGACCGTTCAACCTAGCGTCGATTCACACTTGTTGTTCTGAAACTTGCCCCGGGGCGAACTCACCCCAGAGATCGGCACCTAGCTCGTCCCTCACTTGAACACGTGAGAACTCGCACCTGCCCCTTTTCCCACTACCATCCTCGCCCGGGGAAAGTGTCTCGCCCTGGGGAAAGTGTCTCGCCCTGGGGCCAAAATGTTCAACCCTAGTCCCGAGCAGGGTTCAACTCGCCCCGGGGAATGGGCAATCTCGGGGATGGTTTGGGGTTTGCAAGTGGGAATCGGGGCTTATTTTCACCACGGCGTTGCCCCGGGGCATCCTCTTAAGTATCCTCTTAAATTTCATGACATTTGTATGTACACTAATAACCAGTACACATTTGGAACAATTTTGGCCACGGTGCCCCTCCAGTTGGCCTTAGTGCCCTTTGAATTCAGACAAAATTACAGCTGAAGTGGCATGCCTCTTATTTTCTTAACACTGAGGCCAGCCTTGTATTACCAGGAATGAGAACAATGAAGAACAAGGAAAAAATCTTGCTCTTGGCAATAGGGGCGTTCCAGATACTTACACCGTGTAACACGGGGTTTACACCAGGGGAAGCCTCCAGAAGATGCAAAACGAACGACACGGGTTTCGCATTGAATTCTGGGAACACAGTTGTTGTTGCCAGGCGATGCTTTAATAAACACTGTTATCGTTTTTTTTGTTTTACTCACATCGCGATTCCAAACTGTCTGCCATGTTTTACTACTCGCGGTTACTAGGTGACATCATTACACCGAGCCTTACACCAGAGACCCTGCCGCAGAGTCGGGTAATGGTGGCTGCCACAGAAGCAGACTCGTGTATCACGTGATGGCTAAAAGAACGCTCCGGTGTAAGTTGGTGTTACACGGTGTAAGCATCTCGAACGCCCCTGTTAACTATCAGTTATTTTCACGTTTCATGAAATGTCTTGTGTGTCAGGCATTAACCAAGCTTATGTGCACCCATAAACTTGGGGTTGCAGGTTCGATACCCGGCCGTGGTACCTGTGCCCTTGAGCAAGGCACTAAAACACACTTGCTCCATCCTTTGGAAGGGATGTAAAGCCGTTGGTCCAGTGTGTTAGGTAACGCACTTTAAAGATCCCAGAGCATTCCTATGTGAAGAGCAAGGGGATTTCCTGGTGTCTATGGCTGTTTCTAACTCCCGGCGTCTTCTCCTCATGGGTTTCCTCACGTTTGCGAGCGACAGTGCAATAGGCACTTTTGAGGAATCCTTGGTTTCAGTACCAGAAATAATAATAATAATGTTATTAAAATGTCCCAAATGTATTTGACAATTTCTATATGGACTTATAATAGGCTGTACAACCGGCAAAATCGGCAATCAATCAAACTTCCATGGATTCGCTTTCTAAGATCATGGTCGTGCACGCCTGCAGAAGTAGGTCTTCCCCCCTCATTTCTTCGTCATCCGTCCGTGGCCGTGCGGACGGATGCCCCAGGAGGGAAGCACTCGGAAACGCACGTGACTTCGCCTTGCGTCTTCCGTGCTTGAACGCCCTCAGCGGCGCGTTCCTTTGCGCAAGTGCGCAGTCTCGCAGCAGAGCTTTGGCCGTGCGCGTCCCCTCTTCAAATTCCCGCCAGTAACGATACACCCGCCCTTGCGCGCTGTTGTGCGTTTTCCGCTGATGACGCTGTACTTTCTTTTCCGACGCCAGTCGCACGCGTATGTCCACGCATTTTGCCTCCGAGTACAGTAGCTGGATTAGGGGATACAGGGCAACTTTGGACCTGTTCAATTTGGTTTTGAGCTGTTGGTGCCAATTTTCGCTGTCGCTCGATGCCCTTAAGCTCTGATTGTAACAGGACCATGTGCTGGGTGGCCGAACGTCTGTGTCAATCCATGTTGATGCCACGTAATCAAAAATCTGCAGATAATGGAAAACGTAATAAAATACATAAATGGGTAATTCCCAAAATTAGGGGTGCAAAATGTTTGGTGTCCCAGTTACGTACGACACTCTCTGCTTCAAAAATCACCACTTTTGACCACAAATTCTCAGTAATGGACTGTGGCCTGTGATTATAGGGGGCAGCATCATTTTCTTCAATATTTTGTGTTCTGATTCCTGAAAAATATTCAAAACAAAAGACCATAAAGGCTTATAATTTGTTCCATGGTATTGGATATGAGTTTGGTGTACCGGGTTACCTACGCCAATGAAAATTGGCTGTAGAATGAGTTTACATTAACCTTGGTGCCATATCTACACACAAACATAAAATTTGAGTGGCATTTGTTCAAATAAAAATAATTAATTTCTACTGAGAAACCACTTTCAATCATTAAAAACGCTTGGAAATCTTAAAAAGCATGTCACACTTTTGGACCCCTAATTTTGGGAAATACCCAAATGTACATTCAAGGCATGTTGCAAGTGAATGTATCTGACAGCAGAATAGAGTGCCTGTCACGTTTGCAAAAATTTGTTTAGATACACAGTAAAACGCAAGGAAATTACTACCAGACAATTTCATTTGCATAATCAATATTGTTTTAAAAGAGCGTGTTCAACATTTTCCAGAAATTTGATTCCGTTCTAACCGAACAATCATACAAAAACACTCTCAAAATACTATCCATGGGAAGAAAACAGGAAATTTGCAATCTCCAATTTGGATGTGGAAGCAAAAAAGTTGGTGTAATTACTCCACAGTTTTAATTTATAGAACCAGATGAATTGGTTTACAAAACATCAGTCATTTTTATGACGATATCCTTAAAAATATACGAATTTAGAGTGCGAAATTTTAGAATGGTAATGAAAAAAACATGACAAATGATATGGTATTAAAATCTCAACACCCATGGGAAAAATGGGTGGTTAAAAATGTGATCTGAACACCCTCCTTTTACAATGCTCTTTTTGTAACCGTTTGAAAGTGAATAAATTAAACCAAAAAAAATCTGAATACCGTCTGGAGTGCCGGTAATTCGGTGTCGTTTCTCAGCGTTTCAAACATCGGTGGAATTAATGACGGCGGCAGGAATGGCAGTCCCATGAGATCTTGCAACATGCTGAAGACTTCTTTTCCCTCGGCGTCCACCTTCGAAAGGCCTAATTCTTTTGCTTTCGTCCAGATGGCTTGCTGCCAGTGACTGTAGCAGCCTTTTATGGAAACTTCGGGGAACACCGCCTTTGAAAATAACCAAAAACACGGTGAGAGAAAAATCATTGATTTATGGAGCAGCCAAATAGGGGTTGAGAGAAAAAAATTCCCTCATTAGAATTTAAAGCAAAATTTCATAAAGTTGTTTAGCAGAAAAAGTTGCTCAATCAAAAAATTAGTTTGCTTTATAAAAATGGATTAATAGTCAAAATTGTATGTCAACTTGTGTTTTTAGCAATAAAATTGTGAACAAATATTTTTTAGAAAATATTAAAACATATTTCATTCATTCATTCATTCATTTATTTATTTGCAATGCTTCACGGATACAAGAACATGTTTTCATGTAATAAAATAATTAAAACTTTGGAGTAGACATACATGTACATTCATGAAATGACTTAGAAAAAGCTTAATTGACTTTTAAGAAATGTATGCCGTAAGCATGGCAGGTCCTCGGTAGAAAGCCAGAGGCTTGTACAAGACCAAGGGCCTGTTTCACTTCAACGAATAATTGTTACGTTAAACATAATTAAATATGGAGAGAAAAAAACAAAAAAAAAACAACAGTTTAAAGCTAAAAAGAATGTTTTCATCCTTTTTTTTTCAAGTAGTGTAGGCCCCTTGATCGGAATTTCCCTGGAAAAGCGTGTTGTATAAATCCATATCATTTTTTTAAAAGCTGAAGTTAGCCACACACTCAGAAAATCACCCTTAAAATGGTATTCATAAATACCTTAGGCAGTTTACGCATCCCTATTGGCTGAGAGCACGTCACGTGGGCAGTCTTAAACTAGCGATAATGACCAGTGATAATGCCCGGCCGGCTGGCCCGCGTTTGTGCCCTAATCAGCGCGTATATACGCGCCCAAAAGCAAATTGTGCACTCCCGGTCGTGTGCGTGTGGACACAACATGCCTGCATTACGCGTGTAATGCGCGCGATCGAACAAAAAAAACTAGCACAGCTAGCAGTTGTACGAACGCGGTGTTGACACTGTAGGAAAGTGAATGCAAAACATGGCAAAACGACAAGCTAATTTTGTTGAGTCTTACCGATTTACACGAATGCCGGCTTGGGCATTATCAGCGCCCAGGACCCCAAGCTGGTTTTAAGATTGGCCAAACCTACTTTTAATCCCTAACTAAAAGCAAGGATTATCAACTACCTTAATTGCTTTCCAGAGATCAGGCTCAAAGTCTGTGAGGACTTCTTCCAGACAGATGTCCTCAGGCAGGAGTCCTCGGATGGCCCCGAAGACCGACTTGTAATCACGTTGTTCCTTGCTAGTCATCAGAATATAGACCAGTGGCATCTGCAAAGAACGAATGAACAAATGACAATCATACATGTGTATGCGACCTGGTTGCATGAAATACGTTAGATGTCGCAGTCTGCGTACAGTTTTTGTGAGCATAATTAGGGCTACCGTGGCCGAGTGATTTTGGTCGCAACAGCCGTGATAACTTGGTGTTGCGGGTTTGATACTGAGGTGTGGTACTTGTGCCCTTGAGCAAGGCACTCAACCACAATTGCTTCATCCTTCGGAAGGGATATAAAGCCGTTGGTCCAGTGTGTTGTGGCCCTGGTTCGAATCCCGTCTGGGTCAGTATGTGGATTTGATTCTCAGTCCCTGCTTGATTCTGTGGGTTTTCCTCCCACTTCTAAAACTGAGCATTTCTTCATCGTCTTCTCTTCGCAGTTTCCTTGAAGCTAACGAGCTACAGTGCCTCGGGCACTTTTGAGGAATTTTTTGTTTTAGCACGAGGACAAATAAATAAACAAAAACCTGCAACAAAATTTATCAAATTTTAAAGTTTTTCTTCTTCCACCAACCTGGCTGACTTCATCCAGTTTCTTCAAGAAGCAATGAACCCCTACGAGCTGCGTAAAAGGCTCCTTGACCACTTTCGGGGTAGTGTCCAAGTACCATTTATTGGCTCGTGCTAACAGCACTTGTTGATTGGGTGTGGAGAAAATAAGGTGTCGTCTGTTCCGCGATTTCACGTCTTTCATTAAAAAATCTGTGTGAACAAAAAAGTCAGTTCTCTGATTAAAGGAGTTTGTTCGGATTTTTCCAGAAAATGGATTTCATTGTAGCCTAACAATCATATAAAATACATGTACCTCCCCAAAATACTATCCACGGGAAGAAAACTGGGACATTTGCGATTTCTAATTTGGATGTGGAAGCAAAAAGGTTGGTGTAATTACTGCACTGCTTTATGTAACCGGGTAAATTAGTTTACAAAACTTTCACAGATTTTTGACGATATCCCTGGAAATATACGTATTGAGGGAGGAAAATTTCAGAACGGTAATGAGACAAATATGACTCTTGATTTGGTATCAAAATCTTAATATCCGTTGGAAAAATTAGGGGCTCAAAAATGTGATTTGGACACGTTCTATATCATTTTCAAGAAATTTTTTTTTTTTTTTACGAATTCCTGGAATATAGGCATAACATGTCCATAGAAGAATGTTAGTAAACTAGCCTGCAGAGAATGTTAGTATATCAGCCACACTGATGCAGCAATGCTTCAGAAACCCTTTAAAATCTATGCATTATTTTTGTGATACGGTTAAAAATGTGTGTGCGTACACATTTTTAAAACCGCCTTAAGTTGTTAAAGGAACTGTGTCATAATCTGCGCATGCCTAGCAATACTTGAAAAAAAATTCCTAACTTGTGTAAGTTTCATTACTTGGATACTGCGTATCTCATTCAATCTTAGCCATCCTTCGTAATACCTGAGTCATTTAGACTGTGGTGTAGCTTAGGTGTTTGTTAGTTATCCTGAATGCATTATTTCCTTTCGAACTTGCACTGTTTGCCGTAAAAACCAATCCGATAACTGGGAACTCCTTCCCTAAACATCCGCCACGTAGTGAGGGGCCATCCAATGCATGGACTGGTATGTTTTGTGTTGTTAAATCGGACAGCGTGCATCCATGACAGGTCCAATGTGCCCACTCGTGCAACATTACAATAAACGCGCAAGAAACCAAAGAGATTGTCCACGCTGTTAAAGGGACACACTGGCTTACTGTTTACATAATGTAGCGATCTAGCATCCTTGACAATCATTTTTAGATGGTCGTTGTGAAAAAAAAATTATCAAAATGTCACGTAATTATTACTAGAAATATTTAAAACAATAACAAAAGAGAAAAATGTTGGGCTATACGCTTTACCAGCCGTCGCGGTGTATTATGTATCTTGTGTTTGTAAATAAAGGTGGCGTTCGATATGGGTCGACACTTGTTTAACCTCGTTTCCTTGTTTTCCCTGACTCATCACACCTTGCGTGATCCCTCGGGTCAGCGCTAACTCGAGGGAGCAACTCGAACGCAACCTTTTGGTGTCTTTTCTTCGGATATTTTTTATCACCGCGAAGCGAAGACACGAAAATCTGAGAGATTCTCTCGTCCGTATCAACACCCAGAAACCCTTCTTATGAAATCTGTTGGCAGATTTGTGTACAAATTGGAAAATCCGGTATGTACATAGTGTTTGTAGGACATTATTTTCCAACAAGAAGAGAAACCAACCACAAATGACAAAAGCAACTCGCACTTTGATGGTTTCTTTTCAGGTTCTCTTCAGTCTATTTCGGAAAGACTTTCAAAATCATGTATGGGTCTATTTCGAGCCCAAAATAGCCCAACAAAGCCGGTGTGTCCCTTTAAGTGCCCAATGACGAGCAGCCGATTTCACGAAACTTACGCAATTGCGTAAGCCCACTTGCGCAACATTTTATTGCGCAAGTTGTGCAACATTATTCCAAAAATATCACGCAAGCTATGGGGCTTGCGCCATTTGTCAAAAGTTGCGCAAGCTGCGCAATGTTTCGTGAAATCGACTGCAGGGGTCATAATGTGAAGCGCAGCGCCACAACAAACTTGACTTGTACGCTGTACAAATATCCACATTAATATTATTACTGTGCTTTCACTTACAATCAGGTACGGCATCCAAGTTCAGATCAAATTTCTTGTCGCCAGGATTCGGCGGGAACAACTTTTGACGGATGCGATTTGCGGTCCTGACAAGACTGTGTGTTTTCGGCAGCGTCATTTCCGTCATGTCGCTAACGTTGCAGCTTAGTACGCTGTTGATAATTTCGGCAGCCGGTTCGAAGAGGTGACTTGTAGCCGCTAGCTTGACTTGGGATTTGATGGTGTCGATGGTCATCTGATCGGGGCAGCCAAGATGGCAGTGTTCTTTTTTGCCAAGGTAAAATTCGTCGCCAACTTGCCGGACGAGAGTGCCGCAGAACATTTTGGGATTCCGTACGGTACACCTATGAAACGAACATTATTTGTGTAATAGAATAGGTATGGAATAGTGAACTTTTAAAATGAACATTGCATTGTAGTACAAAAGTCATAAAAACCATTAAATGGACTGACAAACAAACAAACCAATACAAAAAACAAATTATTAGATTTTTCTCTCATCCCAAGTTTGGTTGTTTCATTTCAATGGTGATCAGGCACCATACCAGATGTTGTGTTCGTTACTTTGCCCAGTTGCGCTACCATGCAACACCGAGAGAAAAATTGGGTCCATAGGGAAAACCTGAGGGAGTATACCAACTGTGCCTTATAGCTCAGCTGGTAGAGCGTCTGCCCGGTGAGTCAGAGGTCTCGGGTTCGAATCCCGATAAGGCCCTTACGATTTTTCTCTCATCTTAAGTTTCAAAGTGGATTGTAAAATATAAATACAATTTTTAGTGGAATTTTTTTCACCTAATTTAAAATGTTAAACCATCAAAAATTACATCGTCATGATGAATTTCGTTTTATAATTGAGCAAAAAAAAAGAAAACAAATTTTTACTCAAATACCACTGAGGAATAAAAAGGAAAACTTTATCGGTGGGAAAAGGTCTTAAAAAATAATACAATGAGACTTTAATTTTGTTGTCAGTATACTTGTAGTTGTAACTGCTTTTCTATTTGCTTCTATATACAATGAGCATGACATCACACTAAACTACAAAATAAGGTTAATGTTATTAAAAAAATACCAAAAAATAAAGACAATTTCAACTTTACCTCCATGTAATGCTGCCATCTTTATTCTGGTTGTACTGCGTGTACGCAAACCCTCTGCTATCGACAAGTTTGGGTCGAAGTCGTTGAGACGACCCTTCGATGACGCTGTACACAATATCTGGTTTCTCTTCCGCGGTGTCAGCCTTGTCGTTTTCGTCGGTTGCGCCGTCGGGCGTTTTATCTTCACCGTCATCTTTTTGCCTCGTCGCTTCTACGTCGTCAGTTCCAGACGACTTATCCAACGGTTCGTCCAGCACTTCTTTGACCAAGTCAGGTGGTTTTTCTGGCGATACTTCGACCGCATCTGGTGGCTTATCGCCGACTTCTTTGACATTGTCCAACGACTCGGCATGCATTTCTTCGGCATTGTCTGACGGCTCGGCGCGCACTTCTTCGACTGGGGTTGGTTTTCGTCATGGAAAAAGTGGGGGAAAAAGCACAGGGAACCTTTGTTTTAGAAACGGGCAATTCCACGGTAAAAAATGTCACAAAAATCTTTCAAAAGTTCAAAAGTGCTTTCATGAACGACTTATTTATTGACCTTAAACTTTCCTTACATTTTAGCAAATTTTGAAATGCAAGAATTTTGCAGACTGATTCAAAGTTAAAATAATATTTTGCCTGACCATAAATTGTCAGAATGTTGCAAAATAAAATATTAAAAAATGTCTTTGCTGCCAATTTAATGCCAAACCATTCTGATAAAAATGTATACAAAACACATTTGCCCGTTTTGTTAAGTTCAGCTACAGCGTGGAATTGCCCAGGTCCGCCAGTAGCCTTTTCCGCCCTGCCTTAAAAACTTGGACCAAACCCAGTCTGGCTTTCCTTGGCAATCCCAAGGTGTAACCGAGTTTGGAAACGCTGCCAAGCCAAGTTTGCTTGACCCTGCCAAGTTTGCTTGACCCTGCCAAGTTTGCTTGACCCTGCCCAGTTAGAGCAATAACTACAATTATCTAGAGCAAGTTCAAGCGGGCGACTATAGTTAACTAGACCATAGTCGATCTAGATGTCACCCGAACGCTGCGTGGTTTGACTAGCTAGTCTGACTAGAGGAACCAAGCCCCGGGGGTAGGTTCATCTCTAGTCAGTTGTAATCACGTCACTTTTCAAGATAGCGGAATTGTAAACGCGATTGAAAAAAAAAAAGCTTTCGCTAAAAAAGTGTTAATTTATATCAGAATTAAAGATGAATTAATAACCAATTCTACGGTAGCTTTTGGTGAAGGAGTTGACTAATGGTTAGCACCCGAACTTGCTCCAATATTTTTTGAATTAAGGGTATGGTGCTGTGTGAGTGCCATCCCACTTATTTAAATACCGCAATAGTTTATCTCTCCAAGTTGACTTATAACGTGGATTAAGTCGACTTGGCGAGATATTTATGTGAACCGAGTCAACTTCGTAAATCTACTAATTCAACTTGGAAAGATAATTTATGTACTCAATTTTGCCCACGTAGCTTGAAAATCCCATTAAAACGCAAATCGTATTCAAGCTACACATGTACTTTAGTGCCGCGTATGATCGATGCTAGCTTAAAATTTGCGCACGTCGCAATAGTTTATCTGTCCAAGTTGACTTATAACGTGGATTAAGTCGACTTGGCGTGATATTTATGCGAACTGAGTCAACTTCGTAAATCTACTAATTCAACTTGGCGAGATAATTATTTATGTACTCAATTTTGCCCACGTACATGTAGCTTGAAAATCCACTTAAACGCAAATCGCATTCAAGCTACTTTACTGCCGCGTACGATCGACGCTAGCTTAAAATTTGCGCACGTCGCAAAATCTGTGTCGAACCTACATGTACCTTGCACAGATTTTGAATTTCCCCACAAACTAAGTTTGTGGTTATTGCATTGTTTGTGGCATGACATGATTCGCCTCAATGATGAAAATTTCGAAGCAGTCAAGATTAGGCCTACCAAACAAATCTGAAGAAAAGTAACGTTGGACGAGTGTTTTGCTGATTCAGTGTTAATAGAGGATTCATCGGGGGGAAAAAAACGACCACTGTACAGAATTCTTGAGAGTAGATGTTGCTTTTTTGGGGGGAGGGGGAGGGGGGTGGGGGGGGGGGGGGGGGGGGGGGGGGGCGGGGGTGGGGGGGGGGGGCGGGGGTGGGGGGTTGGGGGGGGGGCGGGTGAGGGGGAGAGAGGACGTTTCGCAGGACATTAAAAAAGTTACAACAAAATATATCAACAAATAGGGTACGAGTTGTCTTAGCCCCGCGAGCAGTGCTTCGGGTGGGAAAACCCTCAGCCCTGTCGTCTAATATACCCAAAATCTGTGGCAAACTCACGCAAATGAAATTTGTCCCATGGCTCTGATATTTGCTCAATAGGTGCACTCACCCCAGTTTATAAATATTCCGAAGAGTACGCATCGATCCGATGTCTAGTTTCGGTGAAATCGTGGGGAAAGTTTGAGACCTTTCGTGCGATTAAATACCTTCTCTTTGACCAAAAATCAAATATCCGCATGCGCGAGAGCGGCGAGGTCAACACAATCTAGATTGGTTCGCTGTCCTCATATTTACTTCCCTTCATATCTTACGACGAAGGGAAGTAAATTGAGGATGTGGAACCAGTCTAGTGTTGACCTCTCCGCTCTCGCGCATGCGCATATTTGATTTTCAGTCAAAGAGAAGGTATTTACTCGCACGAAAGGTCTCAAACTTTCCCCACGATTTCACCGAAACTAGACATCGGATCGATGCGTACTCTTCGGAATATTTATAAACTGGGGTGAGTGCACCTATTGAGCAAATATCAGAGCCATGGGACAAATTTCATTTGCGTGAGTTTGCCACAGATTTTGGGTATATTAGACGACAGGGCTGAGGGTTTTCCCACCCGAAGCACTGCTCGCGGGGCTAGAGTTGTCTGACATAGGTTCGAGTTGTCCCGGGGCCGAGTTGTCCCGGGTACGAGTTATCCAGCATTCTGGGTTACCTCGAAAGTTAGGCCTAATTATTTATTTGCCTACCTAAACAATATTCTTCCAGCTGTGTCCACTCTTCGTCTGCCATTTTGTTTGGCTGTACCTTACCGTGGCCGTGATAATATAGCGAATAAAGCTAGCTAGCTAGCTCAGTGCAGCTGCCTACAATGCATGATGCATATGCGCCAACGCTCACGACGATTTCTTCCCACAGACATATAAACCTATAGACCACAAGGTCCTATTCAAAACTACACGGCATTTCGTGATTTGCCTGGCGCGCGCCGGCGCGGCCGACTAAAACAAAAGTATGGGCAAATTACGCACAGTCGAACTGTTCCAGTCAAAAAATTGTATGAAGCCAGTTTTTAATTTTAACAAAAACTATGGTTCACGTAGATTACAAATTGTTCGGTTTCTGTGTGAATAATGTAAAATAAAGCGATATTCGGACAAAAACAGAATTTTAAATATCAATCCACATGTGCGCTTTCAGTCCGTTTTGTGCGCGTCGTGCGCCCAACTTCAGCATAGCATAGGAGCACGTAGCTATATGCATGGCATGCGCGTTTTTGGAACAGTCGCGAGCGCTTTGAACCCGCGCGGTTAGCTCGCGCAACCTAGCCATAGACCTTTATCACGGTGCGTCCATCTTTGTCTTGTTCCCCATAGTACGTGTTGGGTACAACCAGTGCGTCGGCGCGTGTATCTCCAGAGTCCACGCAGTGTGCTCTCTTGATCGCGCAACGCCTGTACCATTGTGATATACACAATTGAACAATTCAAAACGGGACCAAACAATTTTTTTCTTCAAGCCTCGCGTAATTTTCCCATACTTTTCCAAATCACGGTTTTCAATGCACGACTGTTGATCCATGCGTTTATATATCTGTGTTTCTGCCATTATTGTGTTATACTGCCCTCTACGGTGACAAAATCAGAAATCATAAAAACGACCGATTGGTGGCGCTCTCAAACCGTGCAAAACACGTGGCACAGTGGTGGATTTCAATCTTGGCGCGAAAGTGGTGCATGTACCTTGGTACTCACATTTAATATGGACGCATGGTAACTACTAACAAAAACGACGAAATGAGTGACTGGTTGAGCTCTTTTTCCTTTCGGATGTAACTTGTTCACTCTTTCTAGGGTAGGTAACCTTTCGAGAAATTTGGGCTGATTTCCACAAGCCTGAAGAATTATGATGAAAAAGCCAAATTACCATAAACATGATAAATTATATTTATAACCATATCGTACACTGGCGATTTGCTTTAGTTAGTTGATCTATGAATTATGTTGCCACGTCACATCTGGTAGGGCTGGAGTGAAAACAACGGTGATGTGCACATCTGCACATGTGACAAGCGAAGGAACCATAGAAGAACAAAGTTGTAACCCAAATGTCTTTCCCTACAATTTAAAACGAATTTGATTTCACTCACGGTGCTATGCACGTATACAAAAGGGGCATTCGAGATGCTTACACCGTGTAACACCAACTTACACCGGAGCGTTCTTTTACTTTTAGCCATCACGTGATACACGAGTCTGGTGTAACCGTGAGAAGTAATTAAAACAATGGACGCTACACTATGATTGGTGGAAAGTTATCGGATAGGGTAAGCGCGGGTATATTCGACCACGAAGGGAATTCGACCAGCCTTAATTAAAAATGTAGGCCTACTCAATATTCATTTCAACAAAAATTTGAATATAATTATGAGTAATGGAACAATTAAAGACTGAGACTGCTGTATTTTTGTTTCTAATTATTTTGTCCCAAAGGTTTTGTGCCTTGGATTCTGAGTATAGAATATTTTTCAAAGTAATGAATGTTTATTTTCCCTCTTGTGCGATTATTTCAGGGACAGAAAAACCATGGCGTGCCTCGTTACGCACCTTCTTCGCCATGCAAGGACTGCGATTCTAACGTGGATTGTGATTAGTATAATTATACCGACAGTTACATCCATAAAACGGCAAAAAAGTCAAGTTGAAAATGGAGCCTGCCAGAAAAATAAGGAAGGAGGTAATACTGAGCAATTTATTTCCAATTTTGTACGCTTTTTATTTCATTCTCATTTGCTTTGCTACACCTGCAGCTATCCCACTTTTGGACAGTTTTGTATATTTAGGAGGTTTTTTTTTTTCCATATAAACAGGAGTCATTTTGATGCAGTTGTAAAAATGGCTTTTTAATTTAATAGTCTAAAAGACTTTAAAGAAATTTCTGTGCAATTTTTGGTAAGAGTTGAGAAGTTGATCAGAATTTTTTTTTATGCCTCTTCAAGCATCAATAAGTGCAGATTTAAAAAATAAGTGCAGAAAAAAATAAAATAAAACAAACATTTTGGAATAAGAAAATCTTATTGAGGAAACACTTGAAATGTTTTCAGGCTGTCATATATTTTTTGCATACAAGATGAGCAACTACTCAATTCTTTCCCCATATTTTACTCGAAGAAAGAGGTGTTTTTTGAGCTGAGACCATTTCAAGTACCTATAAAACAGTGATTTGATGATTACTTCCGAAAGCCTTCATACAGTACCTATAGTTTGGTGCCCGAATAACAATAACCCAGTGGAATATTTGGTCTAGACCCACAATTGAACCTACCACTTGAGCTCAAAATCTGCGAAAAGTGCTTTCCGCCTAATCAAAACCCAATTTTCAGAAGCTAATAACTTTCTAATGCTTCACCAAATCCCAATTCTGATGCCGGATTCTGAAAGTGTGGGCAGTAATTAGTCATAGTAGTAGCAATTTTCAGCTTCTTATCATGTTTAGAAATGAAGTTATGACCTTTCAAAACCCTCACAAGTGCAAAAAAGAGGTGTGGCACCCAAAATTGAAACGACCATAACTCTGAAACCACTTGGAATTTTCCACTGTAACTTTGGGGTTTTTCATTACACCCTCTAAAGTATATTTGGTCAATTGTTTTGCAAAATCTGAGATGGTCACCCTTGATTTGGCATGGAATGACCCTAATAGAGTAATAAAGTAAAAATGTCACCCTTTATGTGTTGCCAAGGTTACTGGGTCTACACTAAAACCAGTGAACTATTTCCCTGCGCTTTAGCAATGGACATTTCAGGTTACCAATGAATGTTTAGACCCAATTACCCAAGCAACTGACGTCACGCTTCAGTAGTCTATTGTCAGGAATTACTCAAAGCAGATGATCCATACCAGTGAAACTTTATTTTTATCTTTTATTTATTTTTTTTTTTTCAACTTTGTGATTGTTCAGGACTACCACAGTCATGCCAGGTTTCCGACCTGGCCATCCCTGGCGGATCACCAGAAACTGCAGATGAACATCAGCTTATGCCGCGGCTGCGAGATCACCCAATACAGCTTGTCAGACCAGATGCTTCCCACAGAAAGATGGAACTCGTCGGAGAAAGCGTTCAGGTGCTTAGATAAAAGTTTAGTCCAGAAGCTGACACTTTGTTTTGCCATAATTTCTACAAATGTTACAGTTTTCCCAAGATTTTTTTCTCCAGATTGTTCACAGTTTTCACTGTAAAAAGAATTTCCAAGAATGTCCTCTTTTATCCTGAATTTCTATGGCTCCTCACTAGCTGTTTTGTCCGGGTGCGCCGCCCAGACAAAATCATCATAGGTACCGTTAGCACCCGGACAAACATTTTCCCCCTGGACAAAAAACTTGGCCGCCCGGACAAAAATAATTAATTTTCCCCTCTAAAAACACTTAAAAAGTGTGGCTGAGTCATTCCAATTATTTAGGTTTAAAGTTGCCGAACATGATTCACGGACATTACAGGCAGTATCTGTATGGGCACCGCCAGGAATTTCCATTGTGTTTTTGTATTTTAATGATCATGGATCTGCCGCAGATGGTCACGAAAACTTGAAAAGCCTGCACGATTTAAATTGTTTTTTTTTTTTTTTTTTTACAGTCTCTGTTAAGACTGACCAATCCCGTAGCTGTTGTGGCCGTAGTAGGCAAGTACCACTCTGGCAAGTCGTTTCTGCTGAACCAATTAATGGGCAAGCAAGGGGATTTTGGCTTCACCATTGGTCCCAGCCTCCGCCCCCAGACCATGGGAATTTGGATGTGGGGCAAGGTGAGTAGAGTGATGTAAAGTAGTCTTAAAGGCATTGGACTTTTTTGGGGAAAACTTACCAAGACAATGGGTACTTTTCCCATTTTAAGTCCAATGCGGACAGCCCAGGACGTTTTCCTCTCAGTAACTTTTTCTGAGTCCAGCGGTTACTATTCTTGGCCAACTGAAACATCCCCTGGTCTTATTTCTGTTACAAGTATGCTCCCTTCAGTCCCTTGTAATGTATTTTTTTCTCGGTTTTCTTGGTTTTGTTTTACAATTAAGTTGTTTTCTGTTAATCATTTCCAGCCAACTACAATGAAGCTGTCGTCAGGAATCGATGTATCCGTCATCTTCTTGGATACTGAAGGTATGAGGTGAATTGGAACATCTGATATGTATGGGGTCAGTCAACAGCCAATTTCATAAAGCTGTTCAGCAGAAATAAATTTGCTTAATCCAAAATTTGTTTGCTTTATAAAAATGGGATAATAGTAAAAATTGTATGTCAACTTGTGTTTTTAGCAAGGATAGCAGAACACAGTTGAAAAATTGCGAAACGGAACTCCATATTGCTAGCTGAGTTTGCTGTTTTTGCATATGGTTTGTTGTTGTTGTTGTTGTTGTTAATTTGATGGCATCTTCGGCATATCAACTATACAGTATTACTTTCAACTTTACTTTTTAATTATCAAAGAAGAAGAAGATGTGGTTTTTTGTTTTTTTTTAGAAGTGGAAGGAAAACCTCGAGTGAAATCTCCTGAGAGAGACCCACATGGTCAAGTAGGGACTGCAAACCCAATCCATATACACTTCCCAGTATCGAACCCGGCACGCCAGAGGTGAAAGGCGGGGAAAGAACAACTAGGCCAACCCAACCGCCCTTTATTTGATCTGGTATTAACCGCTTTTTAAAATTTTTAATCCACCAGGTTTTGCAGCCAACAATGTCTCTGAGAGTTACGACGCCAAGGTCTTTGCAGTAGCTGCCTTGCTCAGCTCCTATCTCATCTACAACTCGGTCAAAGTTATCGATCAAGCAGATTTGGACTATCTGGAGTTGCTGTCCCGAAGAACGCAGGTAGAAAAACCAGATAGCTGTATGGCTTGAGCCTTTGCTCTGTTGGAGAAATTAAAAGAGCGTGTCCAGATCACATTTTTAACGCCCCCATTTGAGATTTTGATACCATATCATTTGTCATATTTTTCTCATTACCATTCTGAAATTTCACACTCTCTATCCGTATATTTTCAAGGATATCGTCAAAGAAACCACCAATGTTTTGTAAACTAATTTATCCGGTTACATAAAGCAGTGCAGTGATTATACTAAACTTTTTGCTTCCACATCCAAATTGGAGATTGCAAATTTTCTGTTTTCTTGCGACAGATATAGTAGTTTGGGGAGGTATTTTACATAATTGTTGGAACGAAATCTATTTTTTGAAAAAATCTGAACAAGCTCCTTTAATTAAATTAAAGCTCTTTAATTAAATTATTTTTCTGTGATTTCATTTGTCAGCTATTTGCCCTGAGGTCTCAATTATCCAGAGCCAAGTGGGCCCAAGATTTCAACCATGATCTGCTGAGCTTCCCTCCGCTACTCTGGGTATGCCATTTTAGATTTTTGTGTTCGTAAGGAATCTATTCTAAGTTCTAGTTGAATTTTATATTCCAATGTTTCTTTTTGTCTTTTGGGGAGGAAGTAATACCAACATGTAAAGGTGTTGTTGTTCGATTCACAAGCCCATATATTGCTTATATATTAAATTAAATCGTTCTCTAAGAATTCATAAAAAATAATGATGTTAAAAAAAGTTGTGTTATAAGTTGGACACTGTGCCCCGTTTTTATGGAATGACCATTGTATACAATTGACAGAACAGTGTTGTGGGAAGATTGTTTGATTGCTATTCTTCCTACAATGCGGTTTTTCTTTCATTGAAGTTCAACTAAAGCTGTGCGATTTTTGCCACGAATTTCCTATGAATTGGTACGATTACCAGAGACTGTCCATAGACTCTACACACAATCGTACCAAATCGTACCCAATCGTAGAAAATTCGTGGCCAAAATCGCACAGTGGGAGGCCCGCTTAAGTAGTATTTGCAACGGTACTTCTTGTTTTTGACAGTCCTAATTAAATTTACACCATGTTATACTTGTACCAGTTCTGCGGCCATGTCATTGATTCAAGAAATTAATTGATGGCACAAAAATTCCATAATGTGGTATCTATATATTTCTGTTTTCAATACTGGAGAGACATTTTCCTCCAAGATTATACTTCTGTACAATGTCATTCATCTTCTCCCAAAACAAAAGAAATATCTTAAGATGGATCTAAGGAGATAACTTCAGCTGAAGAACTGCAACGAATAGTGTCACAACATACCTTCCTGAAAGCCCTGTGTGCAAATTTCTAATATACCGTATGTAACAAGGACACCAAAAAATGTCACAAAGTATGTGTCCTATGTTACATACGTTAAATAGGAAATTTGTACATAGAGTTTTCAGAAAGGTACGTTGTTGCACTATTTGTTGCTTAAGTTATCTTCTTAGATCTATCTTAAGATCTATTTTTTTTGAGAGAGAAGATAATTGGCTTTGCACAGAGTTATGATCCTGGTGAAAAAGTCTCTCCAGTATTGAAAACAGACTTATATACATACATGTAATGTATAATCCCCAGGGAGCCAAGATGGTATATGGAGTGGTTTAATGTAGCCCTATGATAAGGGGCAATGATAGTATGTGGGTCATTCTATAAATTTGGGGTCAAATTTTTCTGTCCCCCATTACATCTGACATCTTGTAAAATGTTGTAGTTTGTAAATTCAGGACATATTCTTTAAATGCCTTCTATTTCAAAGAGTGATTACATAAAATACAATTCACAAAAATATGGTTTGAAGGCATTTTTAATGATACTTGTATGAAAAATAGCACATGTCAGGTGTAACGGGGGACAGAAAAATGTCACACTTTGGACCCCAAATTTATGGAATGACCCATACACCTATCCGAGATCTGAAGTCCTCTTCTCTGTACTTAAACTTCATGGGGCCCATCCAGTGACATGAGCTGTGTGTTTTGTGTTGATGATAAGCTGTTACATTATGTTGTCACTTCAAACAATTTGCGCGTTTATTGTAAGCTTGTGAAGCCTGTGTACGCGAAGTGGCGCGTTGTGCGCTGTTTGATTTAACAATAACACAGAATGCCTAGTTCTTGGCAGTGGATGGCCCCCAGTAATGGCGGACGTGCAGGGAAGGAGTCCTTAGCAACCGGATTCGTCTATAGGCGCCTTGATTGGGGTTTCCGCAGATAAGTGTGTGGTATAAGTTCATATTGTCATTGTCAATTTTGGAAGTCAAAATCGGTTTTGGTCTTCATACCTGTCGCAAGACAAGTTTGGTGTAATCGTGGTCTCAGACCAACTTGTCTCGCATCATTTCAATATCTCATTTTTATTTCAAAATATATACAATCTTTCTGTAGGTAGTTCAGGATTTTGTACAAATCACTGGCAACGACGAGCCAACACCCTCCGAGTGGCTTCACGAGATGATGAAATCCTCTACATGGGAGAACGAAGACCACCGCATCAGTCTTCTAGACATCTTCCAGAATGTCGACTGCCACACGTTATTCTTCCCTGCTACTAAGAAGGAGATTCTACAGGATTTATCGTTGGTATGCAATAAGAGGCAAAGTTCTGATAAATACACTCCGGAACTAAGTTCAGAATACAGTTCAGAAAAAGTCTCAAATTTGTCCTCATTTTGTAACTAAAATCAAGAAAATTATATTGTAACATTTCGTAAATTTAACTGATGATCAGAATTATTTTTGCAAAAAGAGCAAGAAAAGTGCTTTGGTTGCACCTACCTCTGTTGCTTAACCTTGCTTTATGTTGTTGTGCCACGGCCGTTGTATCGAGAAAGATAGAACAGTCTTTCTTCAGGCTAAATCGTGATCAAGTAAAAACACTTTCGTTTTTTTACAAGCTGAGTACATGCTCAATAATTTGAACTACGTTTAGCCAAAACCCCAAAACCTTTACTTTTCGCAACCCGTTTTCAACCAAGGTGTAAAAGTGTTTCTGGGTCATTCTATAAATTTGGGGTCCATTTTTTCTGTTCCCGTTACATCTGACATCTTGTAAAATGTTGTAGTTTGTAAATTCAGGACACATTCTTTAAATGCCTTCTATCTCAAAGAGTGATTACATAAAGTACAATTCATAAAAATATGTTTTGAAGGCATTTTTAATGATACTTGTATGGCAAATAGCAGTATGTCAGGTGTAACGGGGACAGACAAATGTCACACGTTGGACCCCAAATTTATAGAATGACCCTTCAATCAGTGTTGACAACAAAACTACACTTGGGATATTTGTGGAAACGCTACAAGTACGCACATACTGATGACACAAAATTCACTAATAGTCTCGTTTTGCCTAACCGTGTGCAACCGAAACCTCACTAATAATGTACAGGTTGCCCTTGTCGAACACAGTGTCTTGTCTTTCTTGGATATACTTCTCCTTTAAAATGTAAAATGTCAAAAACAAAAATGTCTTTGCTCTTTGGATGTCCAGGCACGTGAAGAGGACCTGACGCCAGAGTACAAGGCTGAAAGAAACCGACTGATTCACATTCTCAGACGAGGAATTATACCCAAGGAAAAGAACGGTAAAATGTTTTAAAAATATTAATCCTCTTAGCTCATCTCACTATGTTTTTAATTAAGTGAAAATGAAATAGAATTTGACTAAACTGGTGCTTAAACAAAATAAAGTCTCTAATTTTAGCCATTTTGAGAATTTCTGCCATGGACCCAATGTAAAAACTAAGAACACAGTGAAATGTATGCTTCATGGTGCTTTGACAGTTTAGCATAATGTGAAAAAAAAAATCATTTCCAAAGAGAGGTCTATATAATAATGACCTCCATAGTGAATGGGTTGGCATGGATTTGCTCCCTCACCCCCCACCCTCCCCCTCCCCCTCCCCCACCCCTATAGAGGTAAGACCTCTCTTCACGATAGGCCATCAGTGTAGCCAATTGGTTGGCATAGATTTGCCCCACTGCATTGTTGGAAAAAGAGAGGCAAACACGAGATTGTTGTGGTGCTCCGACGGGATGCCCAGATAGCTCAGTTGGTAGAGCAATTGGCCATGTAAGCCAAGGACCTGGGTTCGAATCCCAGTCGGGGCATTGCAATTTTCTCGTGTTAATAAATTCATGTTACAAACAAATATTGGTGCAGTCATGGTATTTTTTATGGTCCTTTAAAGGTGAATGGATGTACAATGTAGCATAGAATTTTAGAATTGCTCAACTTTTGTATTTCATTTGCCATTGCAATTACAGGCCGACCAATCACAGGGGCTGAACTCGCCTCGCTAATTGAAGTATTAGTGACAGCAGCCAATGAGGGATCGTTATCCCAGGTAAGCAGCGCCATGGTGCTAAGGTTTAGTTTTAGTTTGGACATAGGTGATATAAAATGAAATTCCTTTATACATAACATATGAAGGGGTTGTCAAAATTTGTACGGTTCTACAAAGCATAGGAAGGGGGGAGGGGGTCGAGGGCCACGTACGACTTCACATGCGCTGTAAAATGTTGACATTTCACGGTAGTGATAAAAAATGTTAATAAGTAGTATTTCGGGAGGAGGGAGGGGGTGTTTGAAAAATACTACTCTCTGTTGAACCATGAAAATGTTGACAACTAATGCAGCTAATTTATCTTGGTTCCAGATTCCCAGTCGCTGGTCGGCATTCATACAAAGCATGGAACAGTCTGCAGTTCAGGATTGCCTCAAGTTTTACGATACCGAAATGATGTTGGTGCATGAGCAATATGACATGGGGCCTATTGATGAACAGGAACTTGAGGTATTGTACGCTCAACACTAGAGAACACTTTAGGCCTTTTCCACTAGAATAACCATCCCCGGGGCAAACTCGCCCTGAGGGGGACTCGCCCCTGAGTTCAACCACGCGTCAATACACACTTGTTGTTCTAAACCTTGCCCCTGCAGGGCAAACTCGCCCCAGAGATCGGCACCTCGTCCCTTATTTAAACAAGTGAGAACTTGTCCCTGCCCCTTTTCAAACTACCGTTCTCTCCCCGTGAAAGTGTCTCACCCAGGGGGCCAACATTTTCAAACATGGTTCCGAGCAGGGTTGAACTCGCCCCGGGAAAAAAGCAATTTCGTGGGTGGTGCGGGGTAAAAATTTCAAGTTGAAATGCATAGTTCCGACCTGTCAATCAACCGAACCCGCCGACCAATCACAACAGAGCTAGCAGAGATCACCCACATAGGTCAAAGTGCAATGTTTGCAACAACATACGCGATGTTCTGCCCTATACAATTTGTACAGTGTTGTATGCGATGTTCCCGGTGAATTTTTGGTTTCAAGGCCGGTCGTTTCGTTGTTCAAAGGTACGAAAGCACGTATGTCATGATATGACATCCCTGTATTACTGGCCCTTTACTCGGTGTGTTCTAAGATAACTGTCGACCCTGAAACATGAATACCTTTGAGTTTTCTCCAATGAATCTGTGCTTTCCGTTGAAAGTCCCATTGCTTTGTCCGTTGTGTGTCGCCATTTTGACGATAGCGTGTGAGGCATAGCAACAATATCCAAGGGGGCAGGGTTAACTGGGCAAAATCGGAACTATGCATTGGGGCTTATTTTCACCCCTGGGGCCACCCCCAAGATTTGGTTGGAAAAGGCTTATTGAATGTTTATCTTGTCAACTCGTGTTGTAAACACTTTGGGTCATTGCAAATGGAACAAAGGGCCTTTTTATATGTTGTTAAAATATTATTTTATTTATTGATCTATGTATTTGTAGCAATGGCATCAAACTTCAGCCACTAAAACAGACAAACTGCTACAGCAAGTGCTGTTTGGGTAAGTGTGTTGAAAGTGTTGAAAGTGTAAGTTGAAATTGCCAATTTGTGCTAATGTATGTGCTAAATCTTGTATAACCTAGATCAGGGGTGAGATTTGTTCGGATTTCTACTGACACGTCCAGATTTGAGTTTTCTGTTTTTCGTTGTGAAATCTCAGATTATTTTGTTGTGTGCTCCGCGATCCACATTTTATTTTACACTTTTTCGCCCTTCCAGCTGGCCATATTTTGTTAACGAGGGCCCTCAATTGATTCAGTAATTTTGTAAAGCAAACTTGTGCAAGTCTAGTCGCCATGCAAGTGCCATGACATACAGCGCTGTACCATGAACATGTATTGTGCCGCTCGGCGAGCAGACCGAGACGAATGAAGTAGCGAATGAGACGTGTACAAGTCTAATCCTTAAGCAAGCGCCATCTTTGCCTGCATCGTAAACTGGCAATGGTCGTGCGTTGCGTGTGGTGTGTGATGCGTGCACATGTGCAGTGCGCGGCTGGCGCAATGCGGCAAGCAGTGGGCAACGAACCGATTTTACCCTCCGTTTTTGCTTCACTGTCTTCAACGATCGATGTTGCCTAGATTCCTTTTAATATTATCCACATTTGTACAAGGTAAATATTTAAAACAAAACTGGTTCTTGTGATATCTGGTTTAAATGTTTTTGACATTGCAATTTGCATGATGGTGGTGTTTAAAACGATCCCAAAAGTTGAAGTCTTCGTCTCTCTACGTCTCTCTCCCGCCCCCTCCCACAAGAAAGCAACGCCCCTTCCGATTTTTTTCCCCTAAATTGTTGTTTTCCTCCAATCTCACCCCTAAACAGATTTAAAGCAGCCACTTTGAATTTTCAAACCTGCAAATATAGCCTAGTTCATAGGTAATGTGAAAACAAACGCATCGTATGCAAATTTGATGTCACAGCAAAGTTTTTGCGCCACAAAATTAACGTTTAAGAAAAGTTTCAACTTGCACGAAATGTTTGACGTAATTTTTTGGTGTAGATTGGATGATGTTTTGGAAGGAGCCACACCAGAGTTACTAAGCCAGATCCGTGAGAAATATCACAGAAATGTGGATATGAATGAGAAGAAGATTAAACTGAGATGCAGTGAAATCCAACGCAGGACTGAGGTACATTTACGAGTTTTAGAGAACTGACGACAGCCAAATTTCATGGAGCTGTTTTCTAGCAGAATATATTGCCTTAGCTAAAATTGGCAGAGTACCACTCAAAACCAATGCAGACGATGCAAGAATCCAGCTATGTTTTTGGCTATAAGCACAATTTTTTGAACTAAAATTTGTATACAAGTTTTAACTAAGTATTGTTTTTTTCTCTCATCGCAAGTTTAGTTGTTTCTCGCTACTCCGGAGTAATGCGTGCGTATTGCATTTGGGTCCCATTACGCGAACGGCAAGTCCGTAGTCCGCATGCGCGAATGGCCATCGGTCAAGATGGCTGTCTCTTGCCAGCATGACTGCACAAAAAAGGCTGTTTCACTGCTCACAAGAAAGTGAAGAAAATACAGACCGTAAGTTGTGAGAACCTTTGATGCCGTCTAAAACAAACCTTAGTGAGTTATCGAGTTGACACGTTGAGCAAATTCACCAAAAAACCCACCCATATTCCGCCATCTTCGTACAAATCACATGACACTCGTCAGGAGTAAGAGCACATACTCTCACTGACCCGAGTGTCGTCAATCTTGCCGTTCGCGCACACAGGAGACCTCGTGTTAACACGAGTACACGCCCGAACGCAGCCTATATGTCTATGAAATTGGGCCAGGGAAACTCCTTGGAGAAATGGTTGGACGTATGTAAAAACAACAGCATGGGGAGGTGCCATAGTTTTTGTTAAAATATATTTTGCCTCGTTTTACTGTCATTGCCTGAACTGGTTTTTTTACTGATAATTATAAATTCTTCAAATTTGATTCAATACAAGATAATTTGTTACACGAAACTGCTGTTCAATCTGAAGTGTATCAAATATTTTAGTGAGTAAGCCATCTATGATCTATGATCTATGATTAAGGTGCGAGGTCAAAATAGAAACGGTCTGTATACCGAGAAACGGTACATAAACGATACTCCGTTGCACGGTTTTCAGTGAACAAGCAAATGATTCAACTTTTCTGGCCAGACGATAGATAATTGGCAATGTTCAACCCGGCCCACGTTCGCTGAACAATAGAGAGCTTACTGGATTACGGGCCATTGTGTGACTACTCCTGGCTGACTCACTGCCACTGTTTATCACGTGACCGCCCGAACAAGGGTGTTTAACCACAACCCATTCATGCCCCGGGGGTGCGCCCAGCTGGATGGTCGGGTGGCTCCTTTTGAAGTCGTCTGCCAGTTGCAGCCTTTTGTTCGCTTCGTGCAGGCGGCTAGTTGTAAACCTGTCAATCGTCGACCAACCCGGCAAGTTGGAAACGGTTCCCTTAAAACGGTTTTCTGTCAACAGAGAAACGATTTGAAGAGGGATTAACTTGAATCATTTACCGGTATACAGACCGTTTCTATTTTGACCTCGCGCCTAAGCCATCTATGATTTTGAAGTCTCCGACTTCTCCCAAAACTAGTCTCATTTCATCTTGTGTTGCCTTCTTATCTCTATGGCAGCTACAAGGAGAAAGCAAACTGGCCGAGTTACCCCTCCCCATGAAGACCTCTCAGCTCTTTCCCAGCTACTCACAGATCAAGGAGGACTGTGTGCATGGCTACACTCGAACCCTGGACCGGCTGAAACGAAGCGCACCATTCCAGAAGTTCCTGGAACAGTTGGAGGTGAACCGTTAACTCTCATAGGGAGTGTAAACTGCAGACGATGAATATTTGTTTGCAAACATTTGTCATGAAACGTTGTCCATGAAACTTTGTCTGTGAACATTTTTTTTTAGATGTGTGTGGTGAAGACGTCTGCCAAACATTTGTTTACAAATAGAAAATTTGGCTTGTTAAATATTGACGAATAAAAGCTTGCCATCTGTCGTGTCTTGATTTTTGTTCACGAACAAAAATTTGACATCTGTGGGTGCCATCCAGGATTTGAAATGTTTAAAATTTTAAATAGACTATAACCAAAAACCTTTCTTAAATGGAAGATCGAAGTTGTTCCAACTGTTTTTATTTTTATTGACTTGAGAATTAAAGTCCTGGTCAAAGATTAAATTTAAATTTTAATACCTGTAGGCAAGACTGAGTTTGAATATAATTTATCACAGGCGTCGCTAGACAACATCCGAGACTCATTTCTGCTCAAGAATTCGCAGCTTTTGGAGGGAGTGTTGGATCAGGCTACACAGAAAGCTCTGGGTACGTAGCTTAACTATTTATTTTCTTCACGAGAACAACCATCCCCGGGGTCAACTTGCCCCAGGGCCGAGTTTAACCTAACGTCGATTCACACTTGTTGTTCTGAAACTCGCTCTGAGGTGAACTCACCCCGGAGATCGGTACCTCGTCTCTCACTTATTCAAGTGAGATATCTTACCCCTGCCCCATTTTACACTATTATTCTTGCCCCGGGGAAAGCGTCTTACCCTGGGGCCAAAAATGTCAACCCTGGTTCCAAGCATCTTGGAGTTGAACTCACCCCGAGGAAAGAGCAATCTCGAGAGTGGCTTGGAGGTGTGAATTTCAAGTCGTAGTCTGGGCTAATTTTCAAGCATAACCGTGCCTTTTCATTATCATAGTTTTGGGCACTTTACCATTAAACTGCATGTAGAGACCCTGCACATGCGCACTTTCTTAAGGTTTGTAACGATCGCGTGTGTCCTGTTTGAACTCAAAATGCGCTACACTTACACGCGAACCAAACCAACAAAAACTGGTTTTTGTGTCATTCAATAACACACTTGATGCTTATCTAGCTGCTTATGGAAATCTGTGGGATCGGATCACATTTGACAGATTTTTGCTTTGAACTGCCTTGCAATTTTTTATCTTTATATTTGTCCCGTCAAACGGCCGGCCTTGCGGGACCCATTTAGACAGGGTGCCGTGTGTCTGGGGGATCCTCCATAGCCTGCCTCCCATGGGAATCTCCTGGGAAAACTTCCCAGAATCAGTCTACCATAATACTTCTATACAATGGTTCTTCAATCCTTTTGAAATGTCTCTTATTCTTTTCCAACGTAATAATTGTTTCTTCTGACTCAAAGTTTTTACTTACTCCACAATTCACATGATTATTGTTGATTACTTCCTATTGTTCTATATATTTACATATTCCCGCCGTGAATATGGCCACTGATGCCGGCACGGCGCTAAACCCAAAACTCACTCACTCACTCTATTTGTCCCATCAGAGGAGTACAACACCGGGATGCAGAACACCCAGCAAGAGCCCCATAGCCCTAAGACCCTGACTCGGTGCAGTCAGAGTGCCAGGGAGAAAGCTCTGTTTCTATTCACTCAAGAAGCCAGCGTCGCGGCCGAGGAGGCTTCTTATAATGCACATTTGGCATTGATGAAGGTATTGCACATTCGAATCTAAAGTTAAAGCTCAGATGTGTACCCACTACATCATGGTCTAGTGGGAACACAGCCATGCTCATGATCGAGAGGTGGTGGGTTCGAGTCTCACTGGTGCCAATGTGTTTGTGACTTTGTGCTTGTGGGCAAGACACTTAACGTTAACCCGAGTGATATTATTATTATTATTTCTTTCTGGTATTCATACCAAGGATTCCTCAATAGTGCTCATTGCACTGTCACTCGCAAGCGTGGGGAAACCCATGAAGAATTAGAATTAGAAATGGCCAGAGACACCGGGGAATCCCCTTGCTCTTCACGAAAGAATGCTCTGGGATCTTTAGAGTGCGTTACCATTACCTAACACACTGGACCAACGGCTTTACATCCCTTCCGAAGGATGGAGCAAGTGTGGTTGAGTGCCTTGCCCAAGGGCACAGGTACCGCAGCCGGATTCGAACCCGCAACCCCAAGTTTTCACCCATGATTGCGAGTCAATGGCCCTAACCACTCGGCCACGGTACCCCACAATATATAGGGAGCTGTTATAGGGAATGCCACAATCTATAAGTGCTGATAGCTAGGGTTGTGCGCCTTGGCCGGGCAGCCACCTAGTTGAAGTGAAATGATTCTGGTGATTTCCTGATGGCAGCGGTAATTATATAATATTGGATGGCTTTGAGGGTGATATGAGAATATACTGCACGAGTCATGAAAATACTGAACGAGCCGAAAGCGAGTTCGGTATTTTCATGACGAGTGCGGTATATTCTCATATCACCCGAAAAGACATCCAATATTATTATTGTTATATAAAATGAAGCTTCTATCTTCTTTGTTTTGTAAGAATTCCGCAAGATTTTTGTCTGTTTTGTGTTGAAAATTTAAGTTCTTTTCACGGTTTACAAATGCATGTGCTTTTGTTACTGTTGTACAGTATTTTTTGTTACTGTACTCTGGCGCGTTGGACACGCACCCAATTCATTCTGGGCTCTGTGCTGCACAGTAACAGAAACGCACGTTGTCCGCAAAAGCTTCATTTATATACCGTAATAATAATGGCAACAGTGTGATGAGGATTGTCCTGCAGGGTAGATATTTTTGTGCGCTATACAATAATCTACCATTATTATTACTGTTTAATTTTTCAGCTTGGAATTTCACGAAGGTCACAAAAGCTGTAGCTATTTGCCTTTCAAGAGTTGCAGTTGATCACCGATTGTGAATTATGTTAGAATTTGCATTAGAAATCTCGTAATGAGACCTTATAGTGGAGGCGTCTCATATTACATTGAGATCTTGTGTGTGGTCAGACTTGTACCTGGTCACGCATTGGGTCACGCATTGGGTCATTCATTGGGTCATGCATTATATCACGCGTTGGGGCACACACTGGGTTCCTCTCTGGGTCACGCGTTGGGTCATTCATTGGGTCATGAATTATATCGCGCGTTAGGGCACACACTGGGTTCCTCTCTGGGTCACACGTTGGGTTGCGCGCGTCTATTTACACTTCTATTCCCAAATCCCCAGTCATGAATTATCAAGTGTTCGGTTGCATGTCTGGCCATGCATTCGACCATGCATCTGGTCATGGCGCTTTTCGAGTTAAGAATCATAAATTTTTGTTTTCTGTTTCAAGACGGGAATATTGGATGCAGAGAAAGAGCATGAGAAAAAGAACAACCAGCTACTGAAGGTCAAATGTCAGAAAGAGGTATGAATATACAGGAATCTACATCGATCAAATTTTGATGGTATTTTACATTTTTAACGCTTCAGGGCACATCTGAAGAAAAGTGCAAAGTTTGGCATGGTAGCATCTCATTTTTGCCATACTACTGTTTATTCAGTATGGTATTTGAGGTTTTCACATTTGAGATTTGCAAATTTTAATGTTACTTTTGTTGGAAAATCTCGTCCTGAGAACTCAAGGGCATTTTCACTTTGCTAAAGGCCTGTCCGCATTGGACTTTTTTGGGGAAAACTTACCGAGACGATGGGTACTTTTCCCATTTTAAATCCAATGCGGACAGCCTAGGACGTTTTCCTCTCAATAACTTTTCCCGAGTCCAGTGGTTACTTTTCCTGGCCAACTTAATTCTGCCCAGGAAAATTGACCAGGGAACTTTTCCCGAGACGAAAAGTCCAATGTGGACACAGCGAGTCCGTAAGAGCGCTCTGGAAGCGTACATCTGGGCCGTGAAAGTCAAACTGCGAAGGGACACTGCGCATGCTCTCCCACGGTCTCGGTAAAATTTTACTGTGTCAAAAAGTCCAAATGCGGACAATAGTAAAATTTAGCAATTTTACCATCGTCTCGGTAAAACCTCCCAAAAAAAAAATTCAATGCAGACACGGCTTAAGCGTGTTACAAACCCCCGAGATAATCCCAGCAAAGCTTTGAAGTTAAGTGGCTTTTATGTTTAGCAAACACACATAATTAGTCATTTGGATAAAAGAGATAAATTCTGCACTTTCCCAAAATTGGATTGACATTTTTATTTACTATTGAGTTTTTCAAATTAATAAGAGAGATGCAGAATGACAAATGCAATGGAACGGAATGTCCCGGTTATGCCCCTGTGGGGTAAAAATAAATCGCAGCCAATTGTCTAGCGCATTACATAAAATGTTAGCATGGCCCAAATAATATTTAGCTTTTTATTTCATAGGTAAATGGATTGGCTCAGACAATGCGAGACAACACCGACAGCACACAGCTACCCTTGCCAGTGAATGATACAGATTTGGATCACAGGTAATTGTGTATAAAATAGCTAATTATTTTGCTATGCATTGTTTTATTTTTTGCCCAAAAGTCAGTTTTTATGAGAAAAAGTTTACATTTTGCAAACAAATTGCACCCTGCTACAGAGATTGTATTAGCAGCTATTTAATTTTTACGTATATATGTCTTAATTTTTAAAAAGGCTCATTTTTAAATTCATTTTATCCAGGTTGACGCAAGAGGCCAGCAGAGCAAAGTCCCTTTTTAAAGAATTACTTGTAAGTCATGAAACAACCAAACTTGAGATGAGAGAAAAATAATATGGGCCTTATTGGGATTTAAACCCGAGACCTCTGACTCACAGGGCAGATGCTCTACCAGCTGAGCTATAAGGCACAGTGGTATACTCTCTTAGGTTTCCCTAAGAACCAAGCAAAGTAACGAACGCAACATCTGGCACGGTGCCCAGTCACCATTGAAGTGAAACGTAAGATTCAAACCCGAGACCTCTGACTCACTGGGCAGACGCTCTAACAGCTGAGCTAAGGCAAGGTAGTGTACTCCCTCGGGTTTTGAGTGAGTCTTTAAGATATTAATAAAATTATCCAGTTTGGCAGAGGAGCGCTGTGTGGTCTATTAGTGCCAATGTGTTTGTGTCTCTGGGAAAGACACGTTGAATTGCCTAGTCAACCCAAGTGATATTTGGCAAGCTCTTGGGGCATTGCCGCAATCTAAGTGCTGATAGGGTTGTGTGCCTTGGCCGGGCAGCCACCTAGTTAAAGTGGTTCTGGTGATTTCCTGATGGCCGCGGTAATAATGGCAACAGTGCTAGGAGTACACATGTGCGTTATACAAGAATCCACCACTTGAACCATATTTCTTATGTAATGGTAACGCACTCTAAAGATCCCAGAGCATTCTTTTGTGAAGAGCAGGGGGATATTCCCCGGTGTCTCTGGCCATTTCTAATTCTAAATCTTCATGGGCTTCCTCACGCTAGCGAGTGACAGTGCAATGAGCACTATTGAGGAATCCTTGGTATGAATACCAGAAAGAAATAATAATAATAATAATAATAATGTGTTCTTCATTTCAGGATGACTTTTCTTCAATGCCAGCCTATGATGAATGCTTGATGCAGTTGCAACGCTTGATACATGCTGTGTGCGGACAGAGAAGACAGGAAAACATGGAGGCGTATTCTAGAGAGGTCAGGATTAACATTGGGAGAAAAATATATTGCCCCAAAAATATTTTGTCCCAAAATTGATATACATAACTTTGTTTTTTTTAACACTTCCGTAATCACACACAGAGATAACACCGTTTGTAACAGTTTTACAATCCTGTAATCTATCTTTAAGTGAATCAATCAACTGCAAAGTCGCAAAAATATAGAAAAAGGCAAAATGCTTTGTTTGAAGCAGTTAAAACTCGCACATTATGACAGGAGTGCTGTAGTAAGCTAATAAACCGCATTACTCCCATTTTTTATGTGCTAGGTTGAGGCACCACTCCAAGCAGCCAAAAAAGTTGCCCTGATATCTGCCGACAGATATGATACAGTCTTCAGCCTGACGATATTCGTAAGTTATGCACCTATCAATTGTTTCCCCCACCCCTCCACCCCCGGGCTACCCCACCTAAGGGGTGGAGATTGTCATTTTTTGCGTGACAAAATCCCCACCCCTGGGGCAACATTTAGGTGACAAAAATTCCCACCCTCGGGTGCAAAACATGCGCTTGTATACAAATGCACAGAAAAAGGGTAAAATGCCCCATCCTGGGGCATGAAAAACGTGACCGTACCCCCACCTATGGTGGGGGGGGGGGGGGTGGGAACAATTGATAGGTGCATTAGTCCTTAGCAAATTTCTTAGATAATAATTTTTTTTATTTCCCTGTGAAAGTTTTGTAATCTAATTTATCCAGAAAATATGAGCAAAATCCAAATATGCTGTTTAACTAGCTCCCTCACTTTAATACATTTTTTTTCTAATAGCACTATTAAAAAAAAGATTATTTTGATTTAAGTGAGGGCATATCAATTTTATCACTGCCATTTTTAAAGCATGTACTGTGTATATTCTACATAACTTTTTTTACAATTCAATGACATTTATAGCTGTCAAATTATGCTCAGGTTTTTAATTGAACACTTGAAATCTCCTGTTTTCTTGCCATGGGAAGTATTTTTGGAAGATATTTGATATTATATAAAATGAAGCTTTTGCGGATACCCCCAGATAAATCTCCTGGGGGCAAAACCCACACGGTCAAGTAGGGACTGCAAACACAATCTACATACACACCCCGGAATCGAAACCGGGACACCAAAGGTGAAAGGGAAGAAAGAACCACTACGGCAACCCGACTGCCCTTTAAAAAAATGTACCTTATTTCATGCAGCAGTAGTGTTTATAAAGATTTTTTTTCCCGAAAAATTTACATTTTTCTCCTAGATTCGTGAGGTATGCATGCTCAATTTGGATGAAGGCAAGCCCAAACATTGGCCACTCAACCTCAAGACCAATATTGTTGACCTCTTCATGACCTCCGACCCTGACATTCGACGAATCGTCAAAGCCAGAGAGGGCCTGTGGTCCACCATTATGGGCTTTATTCAGTGGGTAGTTTGGATATTTGGTTGAAATTTATCAATCTTTTTGCAAGTGGTATGGTCACAGCCCTGCACATCACTGGCATGGCAGTAGAAAAATCCAGAACTCTTTTACACTACTCAAAATTAAAGGATCCGAGTTTCCCCCTCAAAAATTTCCAGGCACAAGTGATCCCTTAACCACCTGGGGCCAATTTCATGGCGCTGCTAAGCACACAAATTTGCTTAGCACAGGATTTATTTGCCTTATAAAATGGATTACAAGCCCAAAATATTCGCCAACTTGTGTTCTTCGCAAGAGTGGGAGAATACCTTTCAATACACATAACTTACGATTTTGGCTGGCAATCCATTTTTACAAAATAAAACAAACAAATCCTGTGCTAAGCAAATTGTTGTGCTTAGCAGCGCCATGAAATTGGCCCCTGATGCTGGAGGACGTGTAAACACGTTCTGGCAATGTATAGTCACAGGGGTGGTTAAAAAGTTAAAACATCAGCTTTGCCGCTGTCTTCCACGGTTTATCCACCATTCATTTGCAGAGCTGCCAACCCTCCCGGATTTTGGGAAAACAGGTTCATTCCGGGACTCCAAACACATCTAAAATCCCCAAGGTTGTTAATTGACAATCCAGGAGGGTTTTTATCCATGCCAGTTCTCACAAAATTAGTCATTTTCTGAAGAATCTGTTGCAAAATCCGGAAGGGTTGGCAGCTCTGCATTTGTACACACCGTGTTTTGAACTTGAACCTGACGGCTGTGGACGGCCTGTCAGTGTACCAAATCTCACTCCGCGGTGGCTGCCTCCGAGTGCTGCAAAGCATGATCTTTTGGTGAGAATATTCATACAATGAATGTAGAAATGACTCATCACATATAAACACACCAACTCAGGGCACTTTCATTGTTACCCATGATCACTGGGCTCAATTAATTAAATCGTCTAAATTTGTCTTTAGCAGCTCATGAGCTAATCATTTACCCTCGCAGGTACCCATTTACTCCTGGGTGGAGAGAGACAATCTATGGCGAAGTGCCAAGGGCACACATTTCTTTTGTTTACAAAAACCCTTAAAAACAAATTACAAAGTTTTTGCATAATTACTATTAACGTGTTTTCATTGGTTAAGAAGTATTTTACCAGAAATTGATTTAGCTTGCGTCTGGGAGACTGAATGTTCATTTTAGGAACATTTATTTCAATGTTGTCATTTATCACAATAAATAAGAACAATACATATTGCATAATATTGATGCGTTGAACCAAAATAATGTCTACAAAGCAGTAGCAATAGTGTAATTTGAGCAAGAAAATTAAAAACAATGGACAACATCTAGGTACAGTGAAACCTGCTCTTAGGGCCACCTCTATAAAGAGGCCACCTGTCTAAAGTGGCCACATTTGTTCGGTCCCAAACCAGTTTGTACACAAACATATGGAGGTGGAACCTTGATATTAGGGCCCCTCTCTAACGCGGCCAGTGGCCAGGGCACTTGGATTCCTGTGTGTACAATCCTATGGCAGTTAAACCTGGATAATCTGGCCACACACAGTAAATTGCCTCAATGAATCAAGCTACTCTGGGAAATTTTATGAGGAGCTTACAAAAATGTTTCAAAACTAACAAATGTTCAACTTTTTAATAAGCAAACCTTTCATACACTTCACTTTTAGCAGTTTTTCATCTATAGACATGCACTGTGGTATGTTTTATGGTGTTTGGATATTCCTGCACGTGTACGCTAAACCTCTATATAATGGCTACCTGCGTATTCTGGCCACATTTCGTCGGTCCCTTGGGTGGCCACTATAGACAAGTTTCACTGTATAAGGTGAAGCGATCAGCTTTTGTACCCTAACCTATGGACAGACAAACCTACAGGACCAGGGTACTGGACATAAAAACAGGACACACAAACAAGTACCAACAAGTACCAACAAATACCAGTGTGAGAAAAGTCCAAATAGGTATACATGCTAATCATGAATAATGTACGAGTATGAATCAAGAAATCGACCCTTTAGGTTTTTGGTGAATACAGAAATAGTGGGTAAAACTTTTATGGAATCATCCAAGTTATTCCAGTATAGGGTTCCTCGATGAACAACACTGTTCTTGGACATTGACGTTCTGTTATACTGTACAAATAAATTACCTCGAACACTACCTCGGGTGTTATATTCATGAACATTTGATGTTAAAGAAAAACAAGATTTTAAGCAAAAAGGAAGTACATGTTAATGCCCTTATTAACACTGTATACTCGGTGCTTTCCCGAGACACTATGAAAAACCTCATAGTGTGCTCAGGTGGAACTCGAACCCACGACCTCCTGCAAACAAGGCAGACGTCTTAACCACTCGACCACCGAGAAATCAACCACTTATAATCAAGTATTTTCCCAATGTTAACTTTTTGTTTCGACTTTATTTATTTGTATCCTTCAGTTAAATTAGCGTTATCGATTACTGTATTTTTGTTAAGAAAAATAAAAGATTCTATATTTATAATTGTGTTTCCCCAGGGTATTGTTTAAGATAATTTGTTCACTGGTTACGAAAGAAATTATAAAGTTTACTCCATTAAATTTCATATATTTTTGATATTTACTTGTTAAAAAGTTTGAGAATATTTTTGTATGTTCACTTTTTGTATTTTGATGATTTTTGCAAATTACAAGGTTTTTTGATAAACGGTGTGTGCTTTATTCATAAAACAATGAAACCAAATTAAAACGGAACTGAATTTTTGACTTCCCATTTTTGACTCCCCATTTTTCTCATGGGTGTTGAGATTTTGATACCGTATAATTTGTCACATTTTTTCATTACCATTTTGAAATTTCGTGCTCCCAATCCACATATTTCCGAGGATATCGTAAAAAAAAATTCACTGGTGTTTTTTAAAAACTAATTTATCCGGTTATGTAAAGAAGCCCAGTGATTGCACACCAACATTTTTGCTAACACATCAAAATTGGAGATTGTAAATTGCCAGTTTTCTTCCCATGGATGGTATTTTGGGGATAATTGTTGGGTTAGTAAGAATTTTCTGGATAATTCTGGACAAGCTCTTTTAAATGTGAATTTGTCTTCTCCAAATTCCGGCCCTATTTCACTTTGGAAAAATTACTTGGAATAAATTCACTCCCCGGGAATCGATTTTCAGAAAATTGTCGAAAGGGACTTTTCAAAATCCACTTTTCTGGTTAAACCAGGTTAATCGCGTTAACACCTGTTTCAGTCAATCAATTAAACTTTTGACGAAAAGCCGTGTGCAAAACTTGGCCACGCCCCCTGAATAGTTAGTACACCTAAATAATTTTATTTAATACAAGGCAGAGTACAGGAAACGTCTAGGTTTCAGACTAATTACGGAGTAAAACTTTTAACAATATGAAACGTATATTTCGTGTCTTTTGATAGACATGCATTTCTGATTGCCATCAAATACACGTTTTAAAGTAAAACGGTGCTAATGTCAACAACCTGTCGCTGTACTTTGCACAGCTGCTGTTCACGAACGTCCGAACGGAACGAAATCATCCAAACGATCATGGGGAAAAAAGTTCCTCAAACTGGACAATTTTATCTCTTTTTCGGGAGGCAAGGTACATAAATCCCAATTCTTAAGGATGGACGCTGATACGTGAAAAAACCAACATGGATGCAATGGCTGAACAGGTAAATTTGAATATCATGTTGTCTTGTTGATGATGATCAGAATTGAGAATGATGTGATGCAGTGCCACTTTTCACACTACATGTATGCATGTACTAGTCCGAGTAACTTCGACGTTTATCGTTTTTTTTTTCATGGGGACGTGACTTACGATATATTGTGGGGTCCAAGAGAATCTGGATTAAAAAGTATTTATGGTATTTTTTCCGTATACATTGAACAAAGATCTAAAGAAAATTACCTCTGGAATCAACAGATAATCTATTTTAAGATAAACAGTCAAACCTGTATAATAAAGGTCAGTTAGGGGAAACGGTCAATAATCGTTTGTATGAGGCTGCTTGTTTCTTATGTGTGTAAAAGAGAATTATGGGGTGTGAGAGTTCGCCGGAAACATAAAAAGTGGCCACTGACCGCGTTGAAAGGTTGACCGTTCTGTACAGTGTAAAAACCACACGGTTTACGTGCGGGGGAATTGTTTATGACCGCTATGACCAGGTGACCGCTCTGTGCAGGTGACCGCTAATACAGGTTTGACTGTACTTCCCACTTACACTTTTGTCGCAGCGTGATCATCTTATTTCTAAGCAAGATGACATCAGTATAGAGCTACATCTGTTTACTCATTTTTGCAAATGAAGGTAGATATATTTTGTGATAAATTGTGTGCAAATCGCTGCAAATAAAGTCACAATTGGCTCATACACTACTGCAGAAAAAGTAGTACACACTTTATTTTTTTTTTATTTTATTGAGTTTAATGAACTTCAATTATCAGCCCGTAGGCTAAATTGCATGAAGCTTACAAGTGTCTTCCACCTAAACATCGAGATACATAGGTAGGTGGGTGGTGCCTTTGGCAGCCGACGGCCAGAGACACCAGGAAATCCCCCAACTCTTCACGAAAGAATGCTCTGGGATCTTTTAAGTGCGTTACACAACACACTGGACCAACGGCTTTACATCCCTTCCAAAGGATGCATGGAGCAAGTGTGTTTAAGTGCCTTGCTCAAGGGCACAGGTACCCCTGGTAACCCCAGCCGGGCATCAATTCCGCAACCCCAAGTTTTCACTCGAGTATTGCGAGTCAGTGACCTAAACCACTCGGCCCCGGTACCTCACAAAACTTCGGTCGAGTTAGTTCGAGTCCAGTTGGCAAACAATCGAGTTGACTCGACTTTGAAGGTAAGTTAGTCAACGGATGAGTTGGTTAAACAGGTAGATTATTATGCACGGACATATCAATAGACATGGGTTGCCATGGCAATTGGATCCAAATGATCATGGCCGTCGGAAAAAGTACTATTGCCCAGCACAGGGACACGGTTCAGTGATTTTTAGTTTAAAGCCAAATTGCCTAGGCAACCAACAAAAGATGACGCATTCATTTCGGCAGTCGATCCAAGAAATTTTGTTTTTTCGAGATGCCATACCCAAAACGCACCGGCACGGACAATACAGTACATCCTTAACATCACATCCTTGCTGAATGTGTTCCGCCTTCTCCATATCTAGTATAATCACAGGCTTACGTGTAGTTCGCGTCATGTTGAACTACACGCTAGCTTGTGGGAGAAACTTATCATGAACTACACGTCTGCTCTCTATCTGGCCAAGTATACAGGATGCAGGAAGTAATCAGTCACTTCTTGCATGTAATTCAGTTGGAGGTCCTGATTGGACCAATGTATAAGTTACCCAGTCAGTGGCCGATGCATGTATATAATACAGCGCTTTTGACACCGTCAGGATAAAACAGTCGGGATATCGATGTTGTTAGAGTCACAAGTGTATTTCCATCACTTGCTGTCAGTGGATATATTTGGAAATTTTTTGACTCAATTTCAGTGGAAATATTGGGAATTAGGTGTGTTGATGAGTTTATATAATCCCAGCGTAGTCAAAGATACATGTATACACGTGTGTTGCTAAGCTCCTTTTATTTGAGAAGATAACGATTGTTGCTTACGTACTCTAAGCAAGACATTTAGAAAACTAAAGTGAAAGTCTTGACTAGTACAAGTACGTACCAGTTTCTACATATAGTTTTGTGAAGTTAATTGGGAGCACTGCATATCCGGAGTGTATATTCAACATTTTGTTGCTAAAGTACCGCAAACAATGGATGATTTCGAGATGATGTACTTGTGAGAAGTTTAACTGTGAACTGGTGAATTATTGGCTGATTCAAGATTCATTAAAAGAGGTCCATTTCTGAGTTTTCTCTTGGAAATGGGCCAGGACCAATCCAAGGTGGTCATTTCGCGGGAATTACGTCCGCAGTCATGCAACGTTCGGGCATTTATAGAATCGTGGCTGAGAAAAGTAAGTGGATTGTAAATTTGGTCATTCATGTTTGTGTATATTGATTGAACTCAAGGTCATAGGCCATGTTAGACCTCGTTCACATTAGAGAGATGGCTTCGTTTGACAAAGATTCAAAAAAATGATTTGACGAGGAGATGCTTGATCTATGCTTGATTTCCCAAAATGCCTAAAAAAACAAGACTAAAAAAAGGCCAGACCACACTAAGATTTAATTCCCAAAATGAAGTAGACAACTGGTGAAAACATTTTGAGAATTTCCAGAAAATGGATTTTGTTTTAACCTAAGAATCATATAAAATACCTCCCCAAAATACTATCCATGGGAAGAAAACAGGAAATTTGCAATCTCAAATTTGGATGTGGAAGCAAAAAGGTTGATGTGATTACTGTACTGCTGTATGGAACCAGATAAATTAGTTTACAAAACGTCGGTGTTTTTTTTATGATATACTTGAAAATATATGGATTGAGAGCAACACATTTCAGAAAGAAAATCCGAACAAAAACAATACCTTTTCCGCAGGTGGTTCAAAAATGTGATCTGGTCACGCTCCTGTAAGATTTGACTTAAAGTCTTTGTTTCTCTTTCTCTATTTAAGCAGGGCACTTTATTGACTTTTTTGAATTACAGCCCTAGATATACATATATACAAACACTTAGAAAACTATGTACAGTATGCATATATACTTCAAAGTATGTTTAAATAGAACAACACGGCTATGAATCATTCGCTGTGAACTCTGGAATGTTGCAGTTTTATCTACAATGTACATGTGTACAACCTATGAACCTTTGCATGGGGATCTGTCGATCATTCTGTAACTTTACACTTATGTGATAGTGTACATTAATGTACAAACAAGCACTTATCCTGGAAAAAAGGGCTCATTAACCTTTTCACATTGAAGTTTGCTTGTCAAAAAAAAAAATGCTCTATCACGAATAAACGTTGATTGTGTTTGTGTAAATTATGTGTACACATTATCTTGTGTGAATTTTTTTACTGTGGGGATTTTAAAGGCACTTATAAAATGTCTGCAAAAATTCACACTTGTTCCCCAATTTTTGTTGTTTTTAATGCCCCAGTACATCATTTGCAGTGACCCAAAATTTTACTTTACGAGTTGACAAGAAATCCCCAACTAAAAGTGTTGATACCAATAGTAACAAACACCACATGATTTTGTTTTTCGCGTGTAAAATTTTATACTTTTGTGGGAGAAATTGCCAACTGAAGGTGCTTTTTAAAAAGAACGCAAAAACATGCATGAATATTTCGGGGTTTTCTGAAGTATTACTGCATATGTGGCTAAAATTGATTATTTAAGGGCTGTCCAAAGTTGTCAACATTTTTACGAAACTACAGAGCGTAGGAAGGGGGAAGGGGGTCGAGGGTCGCGTAGGACTTTACATGCACTATAAAATGTTGACATTTCATGGTAGTGACAACAAAATGTTGAGTAGTATTTCGGAGTTGGGGGACGGGGGTGGGGCTGTGGGGGAGGGGTGTGGGGTGTGGGGGAGGGGTGTGGGGTGTGGGGGAAGGGGGGGGGGGGGGGGTGAGGGGGGGGGGGCGGTCTTGAAAAATAATACTCTGTAGAACTGTAAAAATGTTAAAAACTTTAAATGACCCCTTAGTTGTGAGATGCTGTTTGTCTGCATGATCCTGTTTTTAAAAGTTTTCTAATCATATAATTCGTCTTTAATACTAATTTAAAAAAAAAAACACGGTACTTTAACAAAACCCAAGTACTGTAATAAAAATGGCAACACTGTACATTAATTAACAGTGATTAAAAGATAAATCTACATAATCAGTTTAAACTGAGTGTGAATTTATAATCCAAAGCACACAGTGTAACAGATGATGTGAGTTCTTGTTACATGTATTATTTGTTTTACGCCTTCCTAGTTTTATCTGTCACAAGTCCAAAGTTTGGTAATTCTAGATGTGACTGTTTTCCAGCTAAGGTTTGGTGTCTTTTTGTTTCCTGATATGCTGTGGAATCAATTATGCCGAATGGATGCTATATGCATTGTGTGTACGTGTAAAAGGAAGTGGGTACAACTGCCATAACCTTCATTGTGTGAAATGGTAATTGCTTTGTCAAAAGTACATGGAATGTTGTTTGAAATGTGAGTTTGTTCACAGTAATGGAGAGACTTGCGGGGATGTGAAATCTCCGATTTGTAGCGGATTTCTGCTTTTTTGTTGTGTGCTCCATATTTTATTATACGCTTTTTTGCCCTACTAACAGGCCATTGTTTTTTTACCGAGCATAAAAAGAGCTCCCTCAATTGATTCAGTAATTTCGCGAAGCAAACAAGTGAAAAGTCTAGTCGCCAAGCAAGTGCCCAGGCATACGGCGCTGGTGTACTGTAGATGCTTAATGCAGTGCAGCGCGGCGTGCAGACCGCGACTTCAACGAGTGGTGAAGCAGCCTTGTACAAGTTTAATCCATAAGCAAGTCCCATCTTTGCAAACTGGCAGCAGCCATGCATCGTGTGTGTGTGGTGTGCTGTATGGGGCGCACGGCATGCTGCAGCGAGAAACAAACCGATTTTACCAGTTTACTGGTTGCTTTCGCTGGCCCGTCTTCAACGATCGATGTTGCCTATTTTTTTTTTTTATTTTCCACACTTGTATAAATATTTAAAACAAAACTATAAACTTTAAGTTTTTTTTGGTGAAAAGTGAAAGCTGAATTGTTTTTTTTTGTCATTAAATACAAACACTATCTGTGAAAGGTTTTATAATTAATCGGCACTCGAAAGTACAGTATAAACTAAGTATTGTCATAAAGCGTACTGTAGTGTATGCGATAATGGATAATGTTTTGAGTTTGACTGTTAATCAAAAATGGTACATGTATTTAAAGTACATATGCTCACAAAAAATGTAACTAAAAATAATTGTTTTCCAAAACATTTTTGGCCATTGAATTTTGTGTGTATGTGTGTGCTTTTAAAAAAAATAATTTATATAATAAATCATCTTTTGAGTTTGTTATCACTCATCCGATATGCTGTGTTGCATCATAACTGTCGAAAACAAAAAAAACAAAATCAAGGCCAAATAAAATAAAGAAAATTTGGGAAAATTGAACTAGATAAAGTGTGATCACTCACTGCATGTTTTAACTGTAAATTCAACACTTTAGCGTGTAACTGAACTTGGACCCCGAATGACCCAAAGGTTCACTGTAGAGGACAAATCTATTTTGAGAAACAAGAAAATAAATACTTTTTATCTTCTTAATTTTTCTGAGGGTATTGTAAATCAACAATTGCTTCAGTGTTGCTAAATTTAGATGGGCTTAAAATTACGTCATAGAGTTTAATAATTGAGGTCATAATTGGTCCAAATTGAAACTCGAAAACCGCTGGTCAGATTGAGCTAATAATTGTTAAATTATCTTCACCAAATAAAATTACCTCTAAAGGCCTGTCCTCATTGGACGTTTTTTTGGGAAAACATACCGAGACGATGGGTACTTTCCCAATTTTAAGTCCAATGCGGACAGCCTAGGACGTTTTCCTCTCAGTAACTTTTCCTGAGTCCAGCGTTTACTTTTCCAACTTCTGCCCAGGAAAATTGACCAGGGAACTTTTCACGAGACGAAAAAGTCCAATGCGGACAGCGAGTCGGTAAAAGTGCTCTGGAAGCATACGTCCGGGCTGTGAAGGTCAAACTGCAAAGGGACATTGCGCATGCTCTCCCACGGTCTCGGTAAAATTTTACTGTGTCAAAAAGTCCAAATGTGGACAGCAGTAAAATTTAGCAATTTTTCATTTTTACCATCGTCTCGGTAAAACCTCCCAAAAAGTAAGTCCAATGCGGACACGGCTAACGAAACTAAATTTAGCCAATTCTGAGAGGATACAAAAATCTTACTTTGAATGATTTGACAAGAAATGACTCTGTAGTACAAGACACGTTTCATTTTACAGCAAATTGTAGTAAAAATGTAGAGAAAAATTAGAATACAATAAAAATGCGGTTTAAATTTTCATTTTAATTTTTGCGTGGCCTTGGAATTATTATTATTATCTTCACTCAATCTCATTGACGTTATATCTATTATTTTTTTCAGGAGGGTTCTATGAAACTATGGAAAGAAGAGGAGGAGAATGGAATAATATACAATGTCTACCTCAAGAAAGTGCGCTACAGGCACTCTATGCCCGCTCTCATGGCAGAGGTAAACAACAATTAACCATTGTCAGCTCTCGGCATTGAAGCCCCAGTATAAATCATTTGCAGTGACCCAAAATTTTACTTTCCGAGTTGACAAGATAAACCTGACTAAAAGTGTCAATAGCAATGGTAACAAACACCACATGATTTTCCCCCTGTAAAATTATACCTTTGTGGGAGAAATTGCCAAGTGGAGGTACTTTTTAGAAAAAAATTTGCACTTTGTTATCATTCATTCAACAGAAAAACCATGCATGGATTTTTAAGTATTACTGCATCTATTCTATGTGGCTGAAATTTCTACAAGGCAGTTTATCAACATTATTCATAAGTTATGTAATGCTGCATCCTCTTGCAACAGTGCCCCTTTAACGCACTCCCTAACTCCTGCGTACAGTGGCCCTGTTGAAAAAGGCCCCAATCGCGGTGGGACTAGCGACAGAAATCTTGTCGCCTCTGCTGGACCAATCAGGACGCTTGGCAGTGCATTGCAGCATGATTGCAGACATTCAAATTCAGATTGTAAACACCGTGCATGCATGTGATACATATACTCAGTAATGCTGGCTGTTGTCCGCGTCGGCAATTGGCTGCTATTTAAAGCATACTGGGGAATCTGTTCCATTACATTCGTCAGCATGCATCCCTGTTATTAATTTGAAAAACTGCGGAGTAAATTAAGATCGTCGTTTGAAAGTTTGGTAGGAACGGGACAGTCATAAGAAACGGAACCCAATACAATTTCTGGAAAGTATATAAATCGTTTCTTTTTGGCATAACACGACCGAATTGATTAAATTACATCAAAATGTTGGCTCAGGACAACAGCCGGCTCACTCCACAGATTTGCGTGTGTTTCCTCAGGGTATTGTTACGTCGCTTTGCAGAGTGGAAATTCCCTGATATCTCAGGATGGTAATGCTGTTGTTCCTTGAATTTGTAAAAACGTTTCGTCTGCAAATGATATACATGTAATGGGCCTTTAAGCAGCCAAACAATAAATGAAAAATCAGTACAGGAAAAATGCTGGCACATGTACCGTACCTAAATACTCAGTGTACAGCTTTTCACCAATTATGCTACACTCCTTTGGGCAGTGGTTTGCGCGCCCAGCGTGCAAACTGGTGGGGCGCGCAAACAACTGCTTAAAGGAGTGTACAATTATGCATGCAAATGCACTGTACACACGTGTGTGTTCATCGGGATCGAAATAATTGACCTAATAAGCACGCAGAGATGGTTTAAATGACCCTTTAATGCTTACTAATTCGAGATAAATCATATTATTGGCTGTTTCCGCAGGGTGTAAAGTCTGTGCTTAAATCTTCTTAAATACCAATTGGACCAATTGGAGGTAGTGGCAGATGTGGGCAGTGTGTATGCGTTGCAACCCACCCCCTCCCCCACCCACCCCTCCCCCTCCCCCACCCTCCCCCTCCCCCTCCCCCTCCCCCTCCCCCTCCCCCTCCCCCACCCTCCCCCTCCCCCTCCCCCTCCCCCTCCCCCTCCCCCTCCCCCTCCCCCTCCCCCTCCCCCTCCCCCACCCTCAACCCCCACCCTCAACCCCCACCCCCTCCCCACAATAGTACTTGTGTGCGCAACTCAGGTTGACAATGACATCAGCATGTAATTTTCGTTTTCACGATGTGACATGCAAGTACTGCAAGGTGTTTTCTGAACATTTTCATTTTCACGAAGTGACACCTATCTTAAATTAACAAATTAGAGAGTGTTTTGGTTACATTTTTGTAATATCCCATAAGTAAACAGAGTGTGAGTATTTCATCTGAGGCATTTCCATGCATTTTCCATGTTTATTTGTCAATTAAAGCGAACTGACACATGCGTGTCAGTTCTTGAAAATGTGTGCGTTTCCACAAAGTGACATGCAACTTCACTTGGATATTAGTTAGTGGTGTTGGCGACGATTTGAGAGAGGTCCATTCCTCACACTTTGCAAATATTTCACCAAACTGTAGGGAACTTCGGAGCAGAACTCCGGTCTAGAGTGGGAGACGGTGAAAGTTAAAACCATCAAGGCAGCGACCCTTGAGAAACTCGTAGAGCGTCTCCCGGTGGCTCTTCAAGAGATGGACTCTGGCTACATTAATGTCTTCTTCTGCACATACCAGACATTCACGAATCAGATGGAGGTGCTTAGGATTCTAATTGACAGGTAAGAAAATTATAGAGATTCATTTTCACCGCTGTAGGACTCAAGTTCGGACTTGGATTCAGTGAGTCAGGACTCGGTGAGTCAGGTCTCGGACTCAGTTCAGTTCAGTTCAGTTCAGTTCAGTTCAGTTCAGTTCAGTTCAGTTCACTTTATTTCCATACTCAAGATGAATTATAATGTTACTAATACACTGTAGTATAATAAGGTAGTATGGGAGGAGCTCACAAAAAGCAAAGCTTATCGAGTGTGAGCTTCCTCAGAAATAAATATTAAGTTATAAAGTTAACCAAATTAATTAATAGTGCAAATAAATGTAATATGAGCCAGACTATTATTATAAGTAAATAAAACCAAGCCAGCAAATCAATATAAATAAACCAGAAGCGCAGCAATGGTCAGCATTAAAATGAAATAAAGCAACTATAATTGAGCTGTGAGTGAGTTCAACAAACAAAGCAGCAAAGCGAGTTAAAGTAAGTAAATTAAGAAAATATGGCTCAGACTCAGACTCGTGCTGTAAGGACACAGTAGAGATTAGGGTTGAGTCCAATGGGAAAAAAGACATGCAATAAGAGGTTTATTATTACGAGTGGCTTTCACAAATTATGTTGGGGCTCAAAAATATTTCGAACATGTGAAATGAATTTTTTAGAATGTGAAATAAATCATTTTGAGCACTCAAAACACAGTTCATTTCCCAAAGAGGTCTGCCTGAAGTAAACTCACGAGCTGCCAGAGATCATTGACACTTGACAGTAATGCACTTAGGATTAAAACAAGGACTCGAGACTCGGACTGCTGAGGACCCGGATGTAATGCTGGACTCGGGCTTAAGGACTCGGACTTGGATACTTTTCTGAAAAATAAACACAATAAGCCCAATGAGTGATGACATCAGCGCTGTGAACAAAACCATGGGCAGGGTTCATGGAATTTTTTGGAAAATAAAATTAAAAATGGCAGATGTTGTATAGTGTTGGTCTGTGTACTTGACAAAATAAAAGGTGACGTTTTTGCAAACTTGACAAAGTCTTAAAGGCAGTATACATCATTGGTAATCTCGAAAATCAGAAATGTTCACAGATTTACGGCTAACTTACACAATATAAACGGGATGACCGTAGAAAACTTCCCCTGAAATGGTTTTGTCTGATGTGCTATAGTCTTTGAGAAATGAGTAAAACAATTAGTTTTCGTCTCATGAGACGAAAATTCATTTCACCCCAAAACCATTTCGCCCAAGTGTCATTTCGCCCCCAAACCACTTTGCCCGAGTGCCATTTCGCCCGAAATTACTTCGTCCAAACACTACATCGCCCAAATGCCACTTCGCCCCAAAACCACTTCGTGCACAGGGCGAAATGGTTCAGGGCGAAGTGGTTTTGGGGCGAAATGACTGTAAACTCTTTTTTGACTGTTTTCTCAAAAGTTAGACGAAGTACAGAGCTGGTTTTTGCTCAGGTTGGTTTTAATCATGCATATCTTCAATCACACAGGGGGATAAAACTATTTGTAACAGTTTACCAATCATGTATGGGTCATTCTATAAATTTGGGGTCCAACGTGTGACATTTTCCTGTCCCTGTTACACCTGACATATTGCTATTTGCCATACAAGTATTATTAAAAATGCCTTCAAAACATATTTTTATGAATTGTACTTTATGTAATCACTCCTTGAAATAGAAGGCATTTAAAGAATATGTCCTGAATTTACAAACTACAACATTTTACAAGATGTCAGATGTAACAGGGGACAGAAAAATTGGACCCCAAATTTATAGAATGACCCGTATACTATCTTTAAGTTGACAAACTTGACAAAGCTGTAAAAATGTTTTGTTTTGTTTACAGATTCAAATGCGACAAAATTGACGACTTATCTGAAGAGAACACACAAAAGTAAGTGATATGATTTCTGCGAAAAGAATTCAACCTTCTGCTCCCAGGAGTAAACATGCTCTATTTCTTTAAGTTCAGGTTTATCAGGAAATGGTTTTGCAAAACAGGTTACCAAAATTGAGTTCACACCTTAACATTGTGCATTGACCTCGCAGTAGGTTACATGTCTCATTTTTCAAAACTATGGGACCACATGCTGAGAGCAGAAAATGTTTGCAAACATGAAATCCAATCTCCTTTGCTGAACAAGTACTTTTTTTGCCTATATAATATTTTGGTTCTCCATGGTTGTATCAAGGAAATAAGGAATTTAATATTCAGGAAGATAAAGCTGTTTGTTTTAGACCAGTTTTGAAACAAAGTTAGGATTGGCAATAATCTTTGTTTACAAGCAAGTTAATGCATATGTGAGATTTGTGCATATGCTCCATTTACACTCAAAATAGCAAAGTTGCAAATCTGACATTTTTATTGCGACTGCAAATCTGAAAATTTGCTATGTTTACACATTGTATCGATTCGGGTTCAGTCTGCCTTTCCAACCACAAAAGTTGCTGCTATGTAATTGTACACGCAGCGCATATGCGGGAGCTATTTTGCGTTTGTCAGTTAAATCAACCGCACAGTGTGCACTGTACAAGCTCAATCTACTGTACCCCATGGATGCTCAAATTGCTCTAACAAGGTGAATCAGACCCAGGTCTGATCCGCCTTTTTCAACTCACTTTTTTGGCCGAAAAATGTGTGGTTCAACTCGAATAGATCGATTAATCGCGGTAGTAAACGGTACTCGGACTCGCGATTAGCTTTTTAAAATACTTGATTAATCGCGGCGCCGCGAGTACCGTTACATACTCGAGATTAATCGCGATTACGCTATACTGTTACACTGTGACAGTCCCCTTTCTTAAAAGACGGCCGGTGTGCAACTGAATTTTATTGTGTAGACCTATGCTGACAATTTCAACACATAGGCCTACACGTAAAATTACGTACATGTACGTGGTATTTGTTATTTATTTTTTTGCCTTTTGATACGTTGCCAACTACTCGTGATTAATCGACTAGTCGCGAGTTATTGCTGCAACTATACTCGCGAGTAGCAAAATCCACTAGTCGCCCAGCACTAATAAACGATCCGTTATGTTTCCTGCTAAAATATAGGCTGCACATATCATTTTTCTCTCTTGAGAATAATATCATCTTTCTCATGTCAAACATGTATGATTTCATGTAAAACAATACTTTGTATATTACACAAGGGATTTTGGGGTATGGCCCATTACCATTATCAGTAGTAAACAGACTGCTAACTTGACACCAAGTATGATTGGCTACATACCCAGTGCACCTGAAATGTTGTTTTTATGAATGAAATCTGTGCTATAGAACTAGTCCATTAACTTACAATCATAAAAATCCAACTTGGAAGTTTGGTTGAGGGGGAGTTAAAATCAAGGATTTTACATATGCATGAGCAAAGTGGTGATGTCACAGGAAAATCTCAAACAACTGTGCACAAACGTTTCCATAATTTTCTCCAACTTGCTGAAACTTTTGTAACCCATGACGGTTTAGGTTTGTTTTAAATGAACATTGCCTGTTGCAAACCATGAAAAAACTAAGGCTGCAGCATTTTTCCACAATTCCAGTTCGAAGTCTTATGTTTTTTCTTTGCTTTTCTGCTGTGTGTTCCTTAAAGTGACATGCTCCAAACTGTGAGTTGTGAGTTTATGTGAAGAAATTTTCAAAGTTGAAAAATGCCACTTTTTATTCATGGGGCATCAAAATGAACAGTACATGTAGTATTTTCTTTCTACACAAGTAATCCTTCATATGCAGCAAAAACTGTGCATAAAGCGATTGTGCATTTCAGGGGCCCTTTAGTGGGAAGTATTGAATTTTAAGTCCCAACGTTGAGTCCCAAATATTGTTACTCCTTTCAGGATCTGACTCTGGAATATTAGTAGTGTGAAAGCACTTTTAGTAGAATTAAGGCGCCACTTTCTGTTTTAGTACTATAATTCTGTAAAGTGTGAGATTTTGTGGTGTTTGTAATGTATCACTAATTTATAAGGTACCTTAGTAGTACAATGTATGTATATTATGCTGTCTTCCCAAAATGAAACAATTACGACATGTTTAAAAGAAAATTGCTTTAATTGCTCAATATGTGGAAAGACCCTTAAATTACCTCAGTCTCCAATTGTATCCGACCTTCCTTTTTCACGTCCGGCATGGTAGGTTAAATTTCCTGTCAGGACATTTGGAAATCTGAAAACGTAATCTGAAAACGTAAATGTTTCCTGCGTGTTTCCTCTGTACCCCCACACCCACACAGGTCATACTATATAGGCGTGTTTCTATTGAGATCCATTTACTGGATAGATAGAAAATGTGCTCAGTAGGAATTTAGGCTTATCCGCTATTTTCCGAATAGAGCAGCTTCAGTAGAAACGTCGCGTTCCCTGCTATTAACCAGTAAAAGAATTTGCCTGTACAATTCCGGATATTCAATAGAAACACTGTACACTATATGTACAATTTGTGAAGATTTTTTTAAAATTCAAACTTTGAAGCAAAATTAAATTTCAGCAGATTTTGGAGAAGGCAAATGGACTCAAGCATACTGACGTCATGCATGTGTACAAGTTGTCAGGGCGTTGCAAGACTTTTCAAAGGGGTGGGGGGCAAAGGGAACTCAATATGTTGGAAGGGGGGCACACAAAGCAGCTTACAAATACAGTTGTGCAAAGCTCAAGTCTCATAGGGGGCACAAGGGGGAGACAACAATGTTCTCTTTTGAATAGTGTACTCTTATTGTCTTCAGGAGAAGAGAGGACACTGCTCGAAATGTTGAGTTCACACTCGCAATTTTTTTTCAGAAGCACACATCTTCAAAATAGATATTTCACATGGTATAGAGCTTCTGCACCAGCGGCCATGACAGGGGGCATGTTTTCTTATTTAAATGATGTAACAATAGAACCACAAAGCACCTACTCATGCATGACACATGGTAACAATGTGACTGCCCCCGGTTATGGCCGCCGTGCAAAAGCTCTATTGCCACAAATAATTTGCATACCATTAGGGCCTATAATTTTTTTTTTTTAAATCCATAATTTTTTTTGTACGCTGCAAGTGTGCTTCAACTTTCACAGAATAGAAACAAATGTCTAGTTTTGATTCAGGAAAGGCCATTGACGTGACAGGATGTATACTCTGCACATAAAGAGCACTTTTATAGTGTTTATATTGAACCTTTTCCGGTTATACATGTATGTTTAAAATATCCAGTTACAAAACCGTACTTTAACCAAGTTAATTCGAGTGAGAAAACCTATAGTATTTTACAGCTGTTTATGGAATGCTAAAATTCTTAGAAGCTGAGTGATTACGCTCAGATGAGAAGCATCCTTATCTTACGACACATTGTGTTTCCTCATTTCAACTAACTACAAACAAGGATCCATGTTCGGTCACACTGATCATTTTTTACTACCATTGTTATTATAAAGAGGAACCAAGTCATTTTCTTAAGAGATAATAGTAAGTTTTTGTTTTTGGTCAACGTCGTATCTAGGGCAAATATTTTTATTAAAACATTGATTCTTGATTAGAACATAAGTTTGTTGAATACATTAAAAATTACTTTCAAGAGTGGTTAAGACGTCTTCCTTGTTTGCAGGAGGTCATGGGTTCTAGTCCCCACCCGGGCACATTATTAAGTTTTTCATAGTGTCCCGGGAAGGCACTCGGTATGCAGTGTTATATTACGTCGAGTAAGGGCAAAACAAACCTTAATTAATACTTTCAAGACTGTTTCGTTTTAGTGATTTGCTCCAGATCCAAAAGAACCTGTTGGAACAAAGTGATTAATTCCCACTAGCAATGGAATGCGACATTTCCTGTTTCTGGGAGGATTCGGAAGTTAACGTCTCTCAGAAAACCCATTTTGTTGGGTTTTCAACAATTAGCATGGTCAGCTTTTGTGGTTGGTAAGGCAGACTGAAACCGAATAGACACAATGTGTAAACATAGCAACCTGCGCGGGATGAGCTGACCTCTGAAATGCTGGAGTTGCCCATCTCCCAAACAAGCCTAGAAGTGTAATAGCGTGGGAGGGTGCACTTCAGGCAGAGTGGCGCACACTGCCTCAGTGGCTCTTGCATAGGCTGGTGCAGTCAGTCTTGCCACAAGAGGTGTTCATGCACATTACTGACCAACAAAATGTTGCATCTCTCAACCTCCTTGATTATAGAGTATAATTTGTTTTTGTTTTTTTAATCGCATAAATTTGAATTTTGTTGTCCCCCTTCTGACAGGAATATCCGCTCTGTGATTCTGATGTGGCTGGATGAAAACCTAGATGACTTCAGGGAACCACCGGAGTATCCATGCCTGACCCTCCTCCAGGAGTTTGCACGAGATGTCTCCGATCTTGAGTTGCAGGAACGCGCCAGGAGGAGAATGGAATTCTTCAAGGATGAGGCTGCACAAAATGGTAAGAAAGCAAAACGCTCTCTCTCTTTTTTTGAACAAAATTTATTCGTCAAATAGTGTTAAAATTGGTTTTCGGATATTATTTTAGGACCCTGTTATGCACTGTACAAATGCAAGTAAAATACCCGATGACGGTCTCGTGACGGTCTCGTGATGGACTTGTGATGGACCGGTGATAGGCTTGTGACAGACCTATGGTGGCCTTGGGATGGACTTGGAACGCACATGGGACGAATTTGCAGTGGACTTGCAAGAGACTTACGACAAGCTTGCGATGCACCTGCGATGGACCTTTGACTTGGGACGGACTTGGGACGGACTTGGGACACACTTGGGACACACTTGGGACACACTCGGGACACACTCGGGACACACTCGGGACACACTCGGGACACACTCGGGACACACTCGGGACACACTCGGGACACACTCGGGACACACTCGGGACACACTCGGGACACACTCGGGACACACTCGGGACACACTCGGGACACACTCGGGACACACTCGGGACACACTCGGGGCACACTCGGGGCACACTCGGGGCACACTCGGGGCACACTCGGGGCACACTCGGGGCACACTCGGGGCACACTCGGGGCACACTCGGGGCACACTCGGGGCACACTCGGGGCACACTCGGGGCACACTCGGGGCACACTCGGGGCACACTCGGGGCAAACTTGTGGCAAAGTTGACTACAGCCCTATAACCAGTCAGATAAAATGCCCCTTCCACAGCACAGGAAATTTCACTGATTTTATAGGGTCATTTATTTTGTATTTGTCTCCAACCCTGGTTTCAAAACAACACTTTTCCTGTCTGAAGGAAGTGCCTGGGATTGAAGTTGGCTTGGCCACTTGGAAACCTTCCAACATTTCATATTGTATACACGTAACTTTAGCCAAGAGGAAAATATATTTGTCGTTTCCTCTAGTTATGTCCTTGAACCACGGAATAAGCCAGTGTCCTCATTTGTATCTGAGTCTTTCCACAGTAAAGGGGGCATTTTGGCAACACAGACCATATTTTCCAGAAAATACCTTTGTCTAGTCTCAAAATAAAAGAAATAAGTTTCAGTTGTTCTGAAGAGATAACTTAGGCCCAAAAAGGGATACAATTAGTGTGACAACATGCCTTTCTAAAAACCCTGTGTACAAATTTCCAATATACGCTCGTAACCAGGATGGCCTAAAATGTAGCACAAGTGTCCATCCCAGTTACGAGCGTATATTGAAAATTTGTACACATGATTTTTAGAAAAGCATGTTGTCAAACTATTTGTAACCCTTTTTGGGCCTATAAGTTATCTCTTCAAAACAACTGAAACTTATTTCTTTTATTTTGAGACCAGACAAAGGTATTTCCTAGAAAATATGGTCTGTGTTGCCAAAATGCCCCCTTTACTGTGGAAAAACCATATACAAGAGTTGCATTGTCTCAAAATGTTATTCAACCATTTGGCCAGAAATGGAATACAACTGTCCAATGCAATGATTCCGCCGGAGATATCTTTTTATAAGAAAACAATAATTGAAGATAAATTTATATAAATGTGTGTGCACACACTTTTTTTTACAAGGGCGCCCTCTTGTAAGGAAACTTGTCTCCTGACTGCCGTGGTATTATAGTTCCGTATTCTGTGCATTATAACCATGGAACCAGCCTAAATAGGATGGCGTCTTTGCACAATTTCCTGAAAGCATTTTTTCATTGTTGACTCAAAACGTAAATGAGGAACAGGTTTTCAAATCATGTAATCCGTCTTTAATGATGATTGTCTTAACAGAGTTAAGCACCCAACTGGCGTTCCAGGCTAGCATGTGTGATGAGGTTGACGGCGTCATGATGGACAATGTATACATGGACATCAAGAATGTGGATAGCTGGTTGTTAGCCCGGCAACTGACGTACATGGATTCTGTAAGTATTGGTTTTTGGGCTTCAAACTTAGCAAACTATTTAAATGGCCTTCTCCATCTTCCCCATCCCTCGCAGTGCCCTAGAGAGAGTACGTGTGGTCTACTGGGTGAGCATCTGTGCTCATGACCAGTTTTGGGTTTGAACCTCACTTGATTCAATAGGATTCTGCACTGGACAGAGTAAAGTTAAACAGTGGGTTAACCAGCATGGAAGCTGTAGGGATGAGGGGACCTCTTGAGCCCCCTCCCTATTTTGAAGGCTTTCCCACCAGTTGATATTCTCTCCGCGTCATAAACTTAGGCAAATCAACATTATTTCTGTATGTTTTGAGACTTTACTCTATCAAGTGCAAAATCCTATTGATTATGTGTGGGGAATCCCATTAAGTCTTGAAGAAAAATAAAGCAGATGTGCCAAACTTGATTGCGACATCATGAACCTGTTATCAGCATTTTTGTGTCTTGTCACAGGATCTGTCAGTTTCTGAAAAGTGCTTAAAATGTTGCAGAGCAAGCTTTAGCCTATTACCCTTACTAAAATTGTTTCTATCTATGTCCTGACTTGGTCAACATTTTTCACAAAAATACTTTTGACCCTTATTTTATTTTGAGGAGTGTAGTTGAAGCAAAATGGTTCTGGTGATTCCATTGTGGCAGCAATATTAATAATGGCCACAGCACCTTTGAATAACAGTCATGTTAGGATGGATTTACTCTGAGCTTGTAAATGCGATGCCTGTCGCTTTGAGAAAAAGCGACGTGGAGGAAATCTGGAATTAAATGAGGCACTTAAAATCACAGAATTAACTTGGGCGGAAAATGTTTTTGTGATTCTGTGATTTTCAGGTCGGCACACCGATCCATGTCTATTTCGTGGGGTGCACCCCCAACACCAAAAGCAGCGATTCACTTATAATCTGCCAGTTTCCCACCAACAATACACCAACAATTCATTAGCAACGAGTCATTTTTCTGTCCAATTTTTCCTTAATTCCAGGAGTTATTTCGTAAGGTAAATCTCCAGCACTGCTTGGGCAGTGTGTGGGCACGTCGAGGCAAAACGATTAACAGCTACAGTGACGTTGTGTCGGTCAAAGCGACAGTGGCGCAATTCAACGATGTCTCAAATCGCGTCATGACGACCGTGGTGGAGGATAAAACGTTGCGGTCACATGACAGAGCGGCCATTATTAAGAAGTGGATTGAAGTGGCACAGGTGAGTTTAAAAAGGATAAATTGTCAAATTGTAATAACTTATTTTTTAAACTTGAAGCTGGAATTGAATACAGTGTCTGTTTTTTAAATTACCTGTATTTTGCTTATAAAATTTACTGCTGTGACTTGCATTTTTACAATTTAAACATTTTTGGAAGTGATTTCGATTCAACTTACCAGTTTTATCCACTGGTCGTTATTTTGTCCAGGCACGCTGAGCAGCGCCCTTGCCCAGTAAATCTCTGTTCACAGTGTGAGGGCGCTGTTCAAAACATTGCATACAACTGTCGTGGCTGTGATCAGCCATGCATTGGGTCGCCAATCAGCAGCTTAGCCAGGATTTTTTCACTGGGGGGTGAGGGGGGCGAGGTGGGGGGCATCTTTTTGCTGAATAAAGTGAGTTTAGAACAATTTCTTTGATACAAATGTGGACAAATGTCTATATGAGTTTGGAAAATCTGGATGCAGTGAAAAGCAACTTGGCTCCACCGGGATTTGAACCGCGGACCTTCTGCTTAACGTGCAGACGCCCTACCAATTGTGCTATGAAGCCGACTGGTGGTCTCAAATCTCGGTAGTGCAGTTGTTTCTGACTGATTGGGATTGGCTATCACGTGAGCTTAGCAAGCCCTACAGAGAAATAACCACCCCTCCCAGAGATCACTTAAGATATGCCCCAAACCCTGCCCGGTTTGCCCCAATTATTGAGTATGAATAAGTTTTTAGGGATTATAACCCAGGGATCGCTGTGTAAAAAGCGATACGTGCTGCACAATAAAACATTTCCATTCCAAGTTCATTTTTGAATAGTTGCCCATTGTCTAGAAAGTGCATGGTTTCCAATGAAAGAACTCGTCACTTCGAAAATTCATTCCAGTGCGTAGACAGCACATCTGGCAATGCATAAGTCCCTGAATCTTCCTGACCATGTTTTTTTTATATTAGATCAATATGAGTCATTCCAACCTTAAATTAAACCCACGGATGCACAAATGCACATGACTGGAAACGCTGCAGTCTAGAAGGTTTAAAGTGAGTCACGACCACATGCTCAGGTTTGCACAATCCTTGCGGAGGTCTTGGTCATTATCATAAGCACAGACACACCTATTACTGTGTGCCGAATACACGCCCTACTTAGTGGGTTTGGAAAATTTTGAAATTTAGATGCTTTCTCCTAAAATCTAAGGCACTTAGGGATTTTTAATGAAATATTTTGTATTTGTTATTATTAAACATTAGTTCTCCGCTCAAGGGTGGGGTTGCAACCCCCCACCTCCTGATCTGCCACTGGAAAAGTTGCGCAAACGTTACCACTACTTTACGGCCGCAGCATGCTTAAGCATGCTTAAGCATGCGAGTAAGGCTGTGCGTAACAAATAGAATATTCGAATACACGATCGTCCATCGAATATTCGAATAGCATTTTACCAAATCGAATATTCGGTATGTGCTTTTACCACTCCAAACCAGACATGCCTTCAGCTAGAAAGAAGTGAAAACCCTTTTTCCTTTGCCAAAATGGTAGCTTTGATTTCATATTTGCATTCAACCACAAGTCCAAGGGCCGACAATAATTTCTGCAAAAGCTCTTCGGGCGAAAGACTGCTACATGCAAGTTACAATAGTCTTTAGTTTCAGCACAGATTATTTTTTGAGGCGGCAATAAAAAGGCTGCTGTATTCCTGTGAGCTGTGAGTGCGGATGTGCCAGAATCCATTAATTTCACAGCAGAACTTTTTGTCAAAATCGTACAAAATAAAATACATATCAAATATTCGATCGAAAATAAAACTGATTATATTTTTTCGAATAGTAAATTATTTGAAAATGCACAGGCCTACATGCGAGTGCTCGAAAATGGGCATTGTTGTGTCACTAGTGTTTAGCAAATTTTGCCTCTGAAGCTAGCAAACATTTGGCAGTGCTTAGTTCTCCATGAAATAGCCAGAGACTCCATTAGCACAAAATTGGCTGCTAAACAGCTCTGGCCCCAGTACTGTAAAGCCATAGAATGGTCTTTACAAGAAGCAAAACGCATACCTTATGTACATCCAAATCACATTATAGTTTCATTAGTAACTGGCACATTTTTATGACATTGTCGCTAATCAAAAGGGGAGAATATTCTCCCCAAATTCGGTCAAATGCAATTTAGGGGAAACTTGTGTTACATTTAAGCCGTCCCGGTTACGAGCGTATATTGGAAGTTTTTAGAAAGGCATGTTTAATAATTGTCACACTATTTGTAACCCTTTTTGGGCCTAATTATCTCTTCAGAACAACTGAAACTTATTTCTTTTATTTTGAGACTAGACAAAGGTATTTCCTCGATAATATGGTCTGTGTTGCCAAAATACCCCTTTTACTGTGGAAAGACTCATATAAAACACTGACTGAGTCTAGTAACTGTATCGTATAGCACCATGCCACATTGCCATCACACAGTTTCAGTAGCACCTGACTACTGAAAGGCGCGCTCTTGTTGTTATGACAGTGCACTGGTTTGATAAAATGACCAATAGCAGTGCACTTTCTATTGACAATAGCTCCATAGTTGTTGAGCACATTTTGTGAATGGGTCTGACATTTGAGAATAGTGTCAACAAATTTTACATACAAAAGGACAGAGACTATTGCATCATTCTGTACAATAAAATAAATTCACCTAAAATTTGTCAACTTGTGTAACTGTGAGCACGGATTGCAAAAGGAGTGGTTTCCTGCATTGGTTAGTACCACCAGGCATGTTGGGCCCTCACCAGGAAAAGAGTTTGATTACCTCCGAAAACCTTGACTTCCTGCCAAGATTTTCTTCCTGTCAAATCTGATAACTATCTGCCATTATCGGTGAATTTTCAGGAACAGTGTGTAGAGCCTTTGTCCAAAATCTCCCATGCTGAAAATGGGCTGAAACTGATGATTGCTTTGTATGATGCAAATGAAAAGAATTCTGTTTTTTACTGGTCGCTACTTATTATAACTCAATAACCACTCATTATTTTAGTACATTGTATTTGCTCTTTCTTTCCTCAAGCGCCTCGGAATAGATTTATCTAGATAGATGGCGCTATACAAGTGTGTATTATTATTATTATTATTATCAAAGCGTTAAAGGGTTTTTCTATAAATTAGGGGTCCAAAAGTGTGACATTTGGTGTCCCCGTTACACCTGATATGTGTTATTTTCCGTTCAAAAATCATTAAAATGCCTTTAAACCATTTGTGTATGAATTGTACTTTATCGTACTCACTCTTTGAGATGAAAAGTATTTGAAGAATGTGTCCTGAATTTTAAAAAACAAGATGTAAAATGTAACACTAAATGGGGACACTAAAATTGGACCCCCTAATTTATAGAAATACCCTAAAGAGAAATGAATTTAGGAGTGAAAAACATTCAATAATTTTCTTGAAAATACTTAAACTTTTTCTGCCATTTTCTATAGACTTAGTGCATGGCATCTCAGTGGCGACCAGCGACATAATTTATACCGTTACAAAATATGATTGCTTTGTGGGAAAAACCTCTGACATATTGTAGTAAAGAACTTTGAAGCATCTGTAACAAAATGCGATATTTTCTGTTTGGCTCTCAGAAAAACCATTTTGTTGGTTTCAAAGTATTTAAATCTGCAGGGGGTGAGCTGGCTTTTGGAGCCACGCATCTCAAAAACAGCCCATGAAGTACGGGATCTCAGGGAGGCACTTCAGGCAGAGTGGCGCACCCTGCCTCAGTTGCTCTTACTGAGGCTGGTGTGGGCAGACTTGCCTAAACAGTTGGTCATACACGTTACTGACTCACAAAATATGTTTCATCTGTCAACCTCCTTAATCTAGTCAGAATCGGCATTTCTTTTTTGAAGCATATAGTTTTTTATAGATTTTATTACAGCTTTTAAAAAGCTAAACCGTCAAAATGCACTATCCTATTTAGTGTTTTTGTTTTTGCGTCCACAGTTGTGCCGTGAATTGAAAAACTTTTCTTCAGCCAAAGCTATCATCTCGGGTCTGCAAACTCATCCGGTGTACAGACTAAAGAAAGTGTGGAATGCAGTACCGAGGTTAGTCTGAACACAGACTCTATTATGACACCTAATAACACTCCTAGATTATGCGAAAGAGGCATCTTGGGATCATCTACAAAACAGCCGTAATGATGTATAAAGCAACCTCTAGTTCATGCCCAGCATACATTTCCACCTCACTTGATCTTACAACATCGACACGAGCCAACTTACGCTCTCACGGTAACCTTGGAATTCCCCGCACGGCAAGGAAAGCAGGAGACAAGGCCTTCGCTGTAGCTGGTCCACGAATCTGGAACTGCATTCCACACACAATTAGATGCTCTAAATCCATACAGTTGTTTAAATCTTCACTTAAAACCTACTTATTTTGTAGCTAAATTTGCATAGTTCTGTGGCATTATAAACTGTCAGTGAGGTTCTCGAAGCACTTTGCTACCCTTGGAAAAGGCGCTATATAAATGATGCTATTATTATTATTATTATTATCTTGGGATCATCTTGGGATTTTCCTGGGACTGTCTTGTGATCAGCTTGGGATACCACAAAATCTTTTACAAAATGCAAACTAGGAGGACATCTGCCAAGTATGTAGCAGGTCATAGGTAGAAGTCTGTATATCTTTTCAAAACTTGATTTTTATTTATCATTTTCTCACAGGGCTCATGTACTCTTGTTTGAGGACTTGGCCAGTATATTCAGAGATGACAACAACTTTGAAATAAGTCGTGATCTTCTTATGAAGGTATGTATACATTAGTTATGATGTTCCTTAGTTGCAAAATTTATTGAATGTTTGTGACATTTAATGTAGAATGTTCCATTCAATAAGACAAGCTGTCATACACAGATAGAGCTTCCAACAATACAGTATTCTGTGCACTGGTAATTCGCATTTGATTCTTATCAAAATTTTAATGGAAATCTGTGGAATATATGCAGAAAGTGAGGCCTGCCATGTGTTGCCCCACCATGGAAGTGCAATAATGTATTGCACAAAAAAAATAGTGTTTTGGCCCCACAATAGACTTGGGACGGAAGAAACAGTGATGCACAAAGGCAATTTTGTACAAAGCATATTTTTATGGAATTAATATGCATTGAGCATTATCTTGAAAAAAGTAACACATTTAAAAATAAATTTGAAGAGAGATTTAAGGTTGAGTGTCGATCATACAAACATTGTTAAGGTAAATTAATCTGAGATACTATTGGAAAGCCTGAAATAATATTTTTTAAGATTGTCCTTTTTGTGGGGCTGTGCATGGCCCCTAATGCCCCTAATGCCGAAAAGCCGCTGGTTATTACATAATTCTAGTTCAGGAAATCGGTAAATCTTGTGACACAACCGCCAGACACCCTCTTATATGAACAGTTCACAATTGACAATCCAGGAAAATATTTAAATGTAGTCGGAGCCACAAAATGTATTTTCCAGGAATCATTCTTCTGTACAATCACCCCTGTCCACAATTATAGTCATGCTCTTAAGCTGTTTTTACCAGGTATCAAGATTTTAGGATCCCTGCCTTAGGCGTCATTTTTTATTCTTCAGCATTATGAAGGTATTTGACAGGCTTGCATGGTTTGTGGCACGCACAGGATGTCATTAATTGTGGGTAAATCCTTCCCAGTTCCAAAGTCTTATAGCAGATAAAGCAACAGCCTTTTTCTGCGACAATGTCAGCCTTGAGATATTCTACATTAAGTTAGTAGCTAAACTGTATACCCAGTATATGTGACGAACAGGCACTTCCCCTGTACCTCAACATACTCTTCCGTTTTGTTAACACATCAACTTCCTAGCTGTTTTACACACTGTTTACATTTGATCCCGAGCTCGGGGTCGAACACCGAGCTCGAGATCAGCCCCAGATCACAAACTGAGTGTAAACACTATAGGGACCAAATTGGCCGCGGATCAGACCCTGAGATTTTGGTCTCACGTTGGCGGAGGGTTCGATCCCGAGCTCGGGATCAGTTTGCGGTTAGATAAGCAATTAATCTTTTAATACCGCATCCTGCCGCATCCGCTCCACAGCCATAGCGGGGAAAAGCCCACAAAATTCAAGTGGCCTTGTACACTGTACATGCACAACCCATGTAGGTGCGAATCCACATACAATCGCGGACGTCCCTTTGTTCCTCTTTTGTTTGGACATAGTCTATTTTTCCTTATTCTCGTTGGTTTTGTACAGGAGCGAATCGCGGACGTTCGCTTCCCAATCGCGGACGATACTGTTCTCTTTGTTAGACCTCCCTAAAACGTCTACGATTGTTTGGGAGAACAAGCGCATGCACACACAGAGCATGATCTTTGACTGCAACCTCTGGCACCGCGCTCGAGATCAACTACAGAATGTAAATGCGGCACTCAGGATCATTGCGGTTAACACTGACACATATTCTTATCAGTGGATCAATCTTGATCCCGAGCTCGGGACCAGTGTAAACACAGTGTTAGTTGTCTACAGCTGTAGTCTCATATCCAGTCATTTTTGCAATACATTACAGGAAGGCACAGCTAAGGTTGCATGTGTAGACTCACCAAGAATATCCAGGAAGCCTGTTCTGAATCTGGTGCGGAGACTAAGCAGTGACAAGACGTCGGGCCAGAGATGGGGAAGTGTAAGTCTACTATTAACTCAATTTTTACAGATCACTTTCAGCAAAAGACTTGAACACATCAGATGTACATGGAGTTTCTTGTTTAGAATGACTTAAGTCCATATGCACACTGTAATATGGCTTACATTTGTTGCTGAAGTTTGACTTCTGAGCACTTTGACCACCCCTCTCCAACATTTGACTTTTATGACTGAGGCCTGGAAAACTTGCATTACAAAAACAATACAAAATGTACTTTACATGCTTTTCACATAAGGCCCTCTGACACACGGAAAAATCTCGGCGAATTGGTAAAACCCTTGGCGTCACGAGTACACTGTCTACGAGTATACTACGAGCTTACTACGAGTTAGGTACAAGCATACCTATTAACTAGTCTGAATTTATGGTATTTGTTCCGATTTTTAAGTGTTAAAAGTGTTGAAAATTGGAACAATCGGAACGGTCGATTTGACATACGACAAACGACTTTTTGGTAGCCCTGCTTCATATTGTCTTTATTCATTCATGCGTGAAGTATGTATCATATGAGTGGTATCAAATGAAAGATGAGGAACTAAGCTTTCCAAATATGTGTCATTTATTATTCAAGATTGAGATTAAAGTATGATTAAACATCGATAAATCTCGGTTTCGTTTTTTCTGGGACACCCTGTATATCGTTATGTTTGTGGTTGTGATTTGGTTGTGGTACTTTTGTTTGCTTTGGCCCTCATCAAATTGTGGCCAATTGTTTTGCAATCGGTGCATGCTGAAGTAGATATATAATTTTGTTTTTCTCTTGGCAGACTCGGATGCATGGGACTGTTCCGTATCTGGGCACTTTTCTCACGGATCTCATTAATATAGACGTCGCCAATTCAAACACGGTTGGAAATGGTTTCATTAACTTTGAGAAGAGGCGTAAGGTGAGTCTATTAATTCTCTTCCAAAAACTAAACAATTTTTTAAAAAAATCAAGAATTTCATTAAATACAAATCGTAGTGTGTCTTAGTCCGGCCAATCATGGAGTATGCTGCCCCAGTTAGTGGTGCACAATTTATTTTACTTTTGTTTCCCTGTAGCGTTTTTACATGTTCCTCTACAGTTTTGTCTTGAAAGAAAGGCTTTTATATATATAGGCAAATACGAGTGAACAAACGCATGCAACATGCACATACATGTATGTTGAAAATGTTTGCTTATTGATATTCATCAAATTTAACTCTTGATCATCCTCTTTCTAAGGCCTTGGACGATTTTGAATGAGCGAAACGACTGTTTGAATTTGAAAGAACGTATTTATCGGAAGAATACTAAAATAACGAAATGTTTTAAAACGAATGTAAATATATATGATGAGCGATGATCGTGTCAAAGTTAAATTTGTTTTGCTGAAATTGGCAGGGAAAACCTATACTATACTGCAAACTGTGATTATTGTAATAAGTCAGAATTTCTCTATTCATATCCAAACTGTGACTCTACATGTAATACTTTTAAACTGGTATTTTTTGCTAGAGCTAAAAACACAGCTGCAGTACAGTTCAATAAAACTCCCAGGATATACGCCCCTCATGAATAAAACATGTCCAATGAATAAAACATTTCTAATGAATATTTAAATTCATCCTGGACTTTGGTCACTGCTGAATCAGCAGACATAGCAAAATCCAAAGCCTACCACCAACACACGTACACACACTGTACTACCAGCACAATACACTGTGGAGTGCATTTAGTATTGTGTGTGAGCATAATGTGTGCAGCCTGCTGTGTACAGGAAATACAGATTAGTATTGAATTTCTCCAGCTGTATGGGATGTGTAGATGTGTTTGCAATATGGGGGATGTGTCCTTGTGTGAATAGTTGTTCGGCTTCATTATCATGATTGGGGGTGTGATTATGTATATTTTTTTTAGAGGTCGGCATAGGATCAGAGTAAAAATGTCTTGAATTTTGTACAAATTTGTGTGTTTTTACGGTAAAAAACAATATTTTATGATCAAGTTTTGAAGGCAATGCATGATGAATTGTCTGATTGACATTTGGGTGGTGTTATTTGTTTTTCAGCACAATTTTTGAGTATTTTAAGCCTCGAAGTAAGCAAGAGAAACTGCGTCTGTTGCGACAGCCTGACGGAATCTCTAGTCTGGCCGTTTCTAGGTTCGGTATCGCTTCTCGGCCTTTTGGCTAAGATCATGTGTAGTATCTGTTCTTTTCAGCTTAATATCTGAAACGCTGCTCATTGAGCAGCCAGTATATTAAACTGATTTTTGGACTTGGGCCATGGAATAGGGGCTTGCCTCATCCTGGCCACGGGTTGGCTCGGTATTGCACTATATCCGGGATTCGGCCCACTCCCCTCGGGGAGAAAAAACAAAACAAAAAGTAGAATTCAGAGCTTAAGTTTGCTTTACCACCAAAACTATAGCCTAAACCATGTTTCTATAGTTGTTTCGGCATAACTTTGTTTGCTTAATAATTGTGTACAAACCATCAAACTATTACCTAAAGAAAAAAGCTTGTCAAAAAATATAAGAGTAAAAATGATCTCCGATGTAACAGGGACACCGTTTCTCAACTTCACGAAATGACCCTTTTTCAAAAACATGGGATGAGAAAATACCTGGAAGGGCCTCATCAGGATTTGAACCCGAGACCTCTGACTCAGCGGACAGACACTCTTCCAGCTGAGCTACATGAAACAGTGCTATACTCCCTCAGGTTTTCCCTCCGAACCAATTTTTTTCCCCCTAAGTGTTGCATGGGTGCGCAACTGATCACCATTCAAAAATTAAACGTAACCAAACATGGGATATATAAGGAAGAAAAAAAAACACTGATATTATAAGCCCAAGTGATTTTTTCCACATCCCAAGTTTGGCTGTTTCATTTCAATAAGCCTTTTTGAAGTATGGCGGACACATTAGGAGGGCGCACTTTGAAGTGGGTATAAAACTGAATAAAATGCAATATAACTGCATTTTTCACTTTGCACTTATTTATTGCATTTAAAATTCTCTTCGAAAAACTAAACAATTTTTTTTAAAAATCAAGAATTTCATTGAATACGGTAAACTTGTTTGTAACAAAGCACTGATCAACCTTCCAAGACTGTTCTGCTTCAGTGAATTCTTCCAGGTCCACGAGAACTAGATAACAAAAAATTGGTTTTTGTTTTTTTCTAGGAATTTGAGATCATCGCGCAAATCAAGCTCTTGCAGAATGCTGCCAAGAATTATCAAATAGAGAGGGCGCCAGACTTCACCGAATGGTTCACGGACATGAATGTCATGACCTATGAAGAGTGGTGAGTGTGTGGCATCCAAACTACATTGTTCGGCTAATGTAAGACAGACTGTCGGTTTGAATCTGAAATTTGTCAATTTTTGAATGAAGTTAGGGTTTTACTGTGGAATGATTTGTGACACTCTGGTAACTTGCAGTGTGACTTGTGGTACGGTTTGCTTAATTGTGACTTGCGTTGTGACTGTGTCACGGCTTGTGCCTTGACTTGTGACATACCTTGTAACAATACTTGTGACATACCTTGTAACAATACTTGTGACATAACTTGCGGCACCACTTTTGACATGTTGTGTTTAAAGATAGTATACATGATCGGTAAACTGTTACAAATAGTTTTATCCCCCTGTGTAATTGAAGATATGTATGATTAAAACCAACCTGAGCAAAAACAAGCTTCGTACTTCGTCTAACTTTTGAGAAAACAGTCAAAAAAAGGTTTGCAGTCATTTTGCCCCAAAACCACTTCGCTCTGAACCATTTCACCCTGAACCACAGCCTGTGGGTGAAGTAGCAATTAGGCGATGTAGTGTTTGGACGAAGTGGTTTGGGGGCGAAATGGCACTTGGGCGAAATGGTTTTGGGGCGAATTGAATTTTCGTCTCATGAGACGAAAAATAATTGTTTTACTCATTTCTCAAAGACTATAGCACTTCAGACAAAACCATTTCAGGGGAAGTTTTCTGCAGTCATCATGTTTATATTGTGTAAGTTATGTGTAAAACTGTGAACATTTTTGATTTTCGAGATACCAATCATGTATACTGCCTTTAAGTACACGAGAACAAAGAAATGTCCACAATCGGTATGAAACGTAAAGCTGTGTTCTTCGGTATTCAATAACACTGCTGAATATTGGGCAATTCAAGAAATTCAGATTTGCATTTCAGAGACTTTGAGTGCTTGTAATGCTTCACGTATTCAAGTTGTTTGATTTTAAACACATGTTCTTCAAGCATCCTTGATGGAAGTGTAATTCCTGAAAAACTGATTGCAATGCCATTCTCAATAAGCGAGGTACGTTTAAAAAAAAACTCGGTTTCGGACGTACTCAAAACCGAGTTTTTTGTTTACCTATTATGCTTGTTGAGAATGGGATCACAATGGGATTTTCAAGAATTACACTTCCATCAAGGATGCTTGAAGAACATGTGTTTAAAATTAAACAACTTGAATATGTGAAGCATTACAAGCCCTCAAAGTCTCTGAAATGCAAATCTGAATTTCTGAAATTGCCCTATTATGTTAATAACAATGGTTTGTGCCCAATTTCCATTGTTAGTTGCTCATAGTGTCAGAGAACTTTGTGGTAATAACGTAATCCCTCTGACCCACAGTTGTAAAATATCCGACGAGATTGCCGGATCGGCACCTACCTTTCTGTCTCCTCCAACATTAAGTTCACCAGACTCGAAGAAAGGAAGTAGTCTTAGGTAAGTATTGATCATTACAGACGGTGAATCAGTTAATTGTAACAATATTAGTGTGCTGTTCTTCTACAGTAAATTTCTCTCAATGTACTTTATATTATAGACCTTTATCACGGTGCGTCCATTTCTGTCTTGTTGCTCATAGTATGTGTCCGGTACAATCAGTGCGTCTGCACCTCCGTGTGATGTATCTCCCGTTGAGAATCGCTGTCCACGCTGCGCACTCTCTTGATCACGCAAGGTCTGTGCCATTGTGATGCACACAATGAATAATTTCAAAACGGGACCAAACTATTTTTTTCTGCAGGCCTCACTTTGGTTACGTTCATTTTAATAGGAGAAAGGGCAAGATGGCCGCACCGTGATAAAGGTCTATTGTCCCCGGGATTGGGCTAAAAAAAACTTCCTTAAACATTTTCAACTCCCTGGCACATTTTTGACGCACAAGTAAACTTTGGCACGCATTGCCTCATTGTGGTGTGTTATGGCCGAGCGGTCTAGTGCGTCGAACTTAAGTTCCTGTGCTAGTACTAGAATGTAGGTTCGATTCCTGGCCGTGACGGGTTGTGGCACCTGTGCCCTTGAGCAAGGCACTCAACCACACTTGCTCCCATTCCTGTAATTGGCGGTCCCTCCGCTGTTCGATGTGGTAAATAAATAAATAAATAAATAAATAAATATTAATACGCAGTGTGGAGGTAATTTTGAGTGAATAGACCAGTTGCGTGACAGATTTGCATAAATCCTAGAGTCACGCCTTATATTTGCATAAATGCTGGAGTCCTGCCTTTGCGCTATATGGTGCTCGTGTATGAGTGAGTCAAGCACCATGCTATACCTGGTAAATCGGGCTGTTTCTTGGTGGTGCACGCTGGTACATGGTAACTGTGCGGTACCTGGAATACCTCACACATTACTCTATGTATTTTTATGCTGGACCATGTTGATTGAACATGTTGATCGGCAACTTCAAACCAGTCACATAACCCAAAATTGTTTCTCCACTTTCTTGAATGTATCATTGCAGTTTGGAAACGTTCCAGATTTCAAAGTTGACATCGATTTCAAGTCAAAAAACACGTTCTATTTCGTTATTTTGACGAAAATTACAATGAGTACATGTTTTAACGTGTTCATTTCAACATGTAATTTCGGATGGTCCAGCTTTAAAATGCGTAGAGTAATGTGCGAGGTTTTCCAGGTACCGCACAGACTTTCGCGCCGGTTACTATGTACCAGCTTGCACCACCTGGAAACGGCCCGATTTGCCAGATGATCTGGTGCTTGACTCACTCACGAGGGCAGGACTCTAGGATTTATGCAAATCTATCACGCAACTGGTCTATTGACTTACTGAAAACCGGTAGACATTTTCTTGATGCGAAGTGCATTAAAATTTACGCGCATAGGGGAAAATGGTTTAGTGTGAATTATCCCCTACAATGCTGCACTTGTTGCCCCTAACTCTCCCAATCGGTACAAACTAAACTCCTCAAAAAAAGTTCAGAAAGTCAAGTTTGACTGACGATTTCTCTCTTGTTACTAAATCATTTCCCTTGAATTTGGTATCATTGGAAAGCCCTGTTATTCCTCTTTACAGTGATGTGTCATTTTCATGATTAATCAATTGGGGGATGTGCAGTATAGCGGAATACAGGGGTGGGTGGAAAGTGAAATGTCACACAATTCACTGCTATTGTCATGCAGTGCATTCCTCTTTTGCTTGGAGGATGGGAATGTGTCAATGCACTTTTTGACAATAGCAATGCATTTTGTGACATTTCACTTTACACCCGCCCCCGTATTCAGCTGTGCTGCACATCCCCCAATTGATTAATCATAACAAATGACACATCATCGTAAAGAGGAATAACAGGGCTTTCCAATGATATATTTTGCAATTTTGCAATGATATATTTTGCAACAAGAGAGAAATCGTCCGTCAAACTTGACTTTCCGAACATTTTTTGAGGAGTTTATAAATGCAGAAAAATGCTTTCCCGTGGTCGACTTGTAATGTTCTCCCCGTGTATGAGAATGTGTCAGAAGAGCATGAAGCCAGTTGAGCTGCATTCAAACCATCTCTTTGCTTTCTCCCAAAATCTTGGACGATATTTGTCAATTCTTTTTTTCCCCAGGCGTTTTTTTAGCTACACTGCAGAGGACACTTCCAGCCGAACAAACAGCAGCATTAGTAGTGGTAGCTCCACAGGCTCAGGGGAAACACCCCTAATAGAAGATGGAATGAGCTTCTCCAGTGAGAATTCAATGTATGGTGGGGACAATCCACTGCTGAGACGGGGAGAGATGAGGAAAACCACGACGGGGGTGAAGGAAAAACAGAAAGTTCCACGCAAGGTGGGGATTCAGTGCAAATTAAACTTTTGTATTTAAAAAAATTAAACCTACTGTTGAGCATAAGATAATCACTCGTCCAGGCCCCTATCCGGTTTTAAACGTATATTTAAGACTGGCCAAATCCACTTTTATTCCCTAATTAAAAGGGGAATTATACCCAAGAAACAAACGACCTTGTGCTCAACAAGTACAACTCGTACATTATTGTAATGCAAAGAACAGGGAATATTACCCACTGAAAAGTGAATACGAATGGCAATTTAAGCGTTGCCTCCATTTTGTCTGATTACTGGGCAAAGAGTGACGTCTTTTGCGTACAAGTCCTTCGTGCATTCTTATGGCAATACACGAAAAAGTTGTACACAAAAATGTCATTCTTTGACAAAGTTTTGGTGCCCATAGGGGCCGTCCATAAAGTACGTACGCATGAAATGACCACTTTTAGACCCCCCCACCCCTCTGTACTGTACGCATGCCGTACGCAGCGGCTCCAATACCCCCTCCCCCCCCCCACCCACCCCCCCTGTACGCATACGCATTCCATATATACCTCAGCATCGGTAATAAAGCATTGGTAGATGGTTCAGTACTACATGCATAGTGCTACATATATATACTACTAGTACGATTCGCATGTCGCCTCCAAAGTCTGAAATAAATAAAAACAATTATACATTTCTTTTGCATTTTTTTTTTTTTTTAAACTTAAAATGACACTTTAATCATCAGTAAATACAGATTTAATGAAAAAGAACCTAAATTGAGGAGTGAGAAAAATGCATGGCCTAGTAATATGTTTTCTACAAGGTCTGAAGCCATGGTCAACTTGTCCATTCTTAACCGATCTACTAAAAGCAAATTTTCGGTTTGCGGCTTGCATGGACCCAACCCCCCCAGCCCCCTGTACGCATGGCATACGCAATGTCAACAACGCCCCCTCCCTTCCCTCCGTGTGTATGTACTTTATGGACAGCCCCATAGTACGATGCATAGCTAAAATTGCCATTCTTTGTGAAGTTCATATCCGCTTTTCATTTGATGTCCACAGCAATATGTGTATCATTATGTCTTTTTCCTTTTTGTAAATGCACAGATTTCAGCTTCCTATTCAATGACTGACCTGACTCAACTCGAAATCCCTGAGAAGCATAAAACACCAGACATTTTCCCCTCGGCTTCGTGTCGCATCATCCGTGTGTCTCTAGAGGACAATGAGTGCAATGTCTACAAGAGTATTGTGGTAGGTAGTGCAATTTTAAAGGTAAATTACAAGAAACTAAGGCTAAGTCAATTCGAATAATTTACAGAAAGAATTAAGTAGTTGATCATGGCTTCAGACCTTGTGTGCAAAACATATGCGACAGACTGATACATTTCTGTTTTCTCACAAAATCTTCAATTTTTCTCACTCCTAAATTCTGGTTTTTCCATTAAATCTGCGCTTACCGATGCCTGATGAGTCATTTTAAAGAAGAAACAAATTCTTATTAACTTTCTATTCTGCAGATAACGCAGCAGGAACACACACCATCCGTAATACGCACAGCAGCCGAGAAGCACAATGTGCCGCCAGAAGAGAACTTGTCGGATTACATTTTAGTCCAAAATCTGCCCATGGGAGGTGAGTTTTTTACAGTCAAAATTGCATCTTTTTGTGCATTTGCATTGATTTGTTTAAATGCAGATATGATAACTGTGACGGCTCATGTTGATGCAAATACTGTATTGGGTTACACATTGCTCGACTGTATGTGTACAGGTTAATTTATCTGCATCTATTGTTCAAATGTGCTCTGCGCTTAGCTCTGTTTTCAGCTGATTTTTCATGTTTTCATTGGGCCTAGCTCATTAAATTTGATCAAATTCTACACACTGTACATCAAAAGAAACCCAAAAAACAATCTGCAAAACAGGTATCCATTTTCATACTACGCGTATGGAGGCTGATAACCACTGTCAATGCATATGACTGTTACACCCGTTTCATACTGGCGCACCAGAGTCGTGCCGAACGAAATTATCCCAGAAATTTGAATTAAGTTAATGTATGAAAGAATTTGGAGCGACTTGGTTTGCCAGAATTCGAAAGATCGACTGTTCCAGTCGGTCAGAACAACTGAAGAGCGACTTGGTTTCAGATGTTGATCTTTAGTGTCCATGGCTCGCATTAAGAATGCCTGTCTGAAATCAGTTTTTAATCGGAGCGACTCGATGCAATTAGTGCGACTCTGGTGCCCCTGTATAAAATGGGTGTTAGGGACTGTCCAAGGTTGTCAACATTTTCACGGTTCTACAAAGCGTAGGAAGAGGGACGGCGTCAAGGGCCACATACAACTTTACATACACTGTAAAATGTTTCAGGGGGGTGGGGGGAGGTGGTCTTGAAAAATACGTCGAACCGTGAATATTTTGACAACTTTGGACGGCTCCTTGCATGTCACATGAAGTACATGTACCTGTACGAAACATCTCTATTCTTTGTGCATGAACCTTTCTAGAACTACCAATACCAGATAACGGCAACGTGTTCTATGCAATGAACACCAACGTAGAGCCAAACTTCATGCTCAAGAGACGTCCACCGCCGGGTGCCGTCATCAAAAGCTGCGCCACTAAATCCAAGAAAAGCAGAAAATCGTGGTCACGTGACAGCCATGACACGTGACATCGCTCGCTCGTAGCGGGTAGTTAGTAATTAAAATGGACTTGTTTAATGCTTCTAATCTAAGTGCTAAGTTTTTGTGGTTTTAGGAAAAGCTAATTCTATCAAATTAATTGCTTTTAACTGTTTTTTTAGCAGTTTGGCTAACTGTACGTGTGGTGTGCATGGTGGTGCCAATAGGTGACCTAAAGTCATATTACATACAACATGTGCACACTAAAGCTCGTGTGGCGTAAACAACAACCACGCAGAATGCATGAAAACATAAGCAGTATAACGAGAAATATTACCATATCTCATACATATTCATAAAAGAGAGTCCTGTTTTTATTTGGGTATGAATTTTTTAAACAATTTTATTTCTTTACAAAAACATGATTTTATACATGTTGCAATTATAATAAACTCCTCAAAACAAGTTCTAAAAGTCAAGTTTGACTGACGATTTCTCTCTTGTTACTAAATCATTTCCCTTGAATTTGGTATCATTGGAAAGCCCTGTTATTCCTCTTTACAGTGATGTGTCATTTGTTATGATTAATCAATTGGGGTATGTGCAGTATAGCGGAATACAGGGGTGGGTGGAAAGTGAAATGTCACAAAATTCACTGCTATTGTCGTGCAGTGCATTCCCCTTTTGCTTAGAGGATGGGAATGTGTCAATGCACTTTTTGACAATATTTTAGCAATGCATTTTGTGACATTTCACTTTACACCCGCCCCCGTATTCAGCTGTGCTGCACATTCCCCAATTGCTTAATCATAACAAATGACACATCATCGTAAAGAGGAATAACGGGGCTTTCCAATGATATAAAATTCAAGGAAAATTATTTTGCAACAAGAGAGAAATTTTTTTGAGGAGTTTACAAAAACAGAATTTTAAGTAAAATAAATAAGTGCAAAGTGAAAAATGCAGTTCAAAGTGTGCCCTCCTATTGTGTCCGCCATACTTCAAAAAGGCTAATTTTCCAACACGTGCAAGTAGTTAATGTTCTTTTTTTTGTTGCGCGCTGAACATGCATGTGAAATGCTAAAGCGTAGTAAACTAATTCTGGGCTACTTGAAAAATAATCTGCTACACAGATGTTTTATAAAGTAATCTTTCCCGAGTACCCAAGAATAGTATACTGTGCATGCGCTTTACGAAGAACCCGGATGTAGTGCATACTGCGCGTAGTATACACGGCAGCACCACTGCTATTTTGTGTATAAATTTCTCTACCAATTTCGTAGAGCTTCTTTTGTCGATGTAAAATACCTTCACTAAAATGCAACTCCCGATTTGTTGCTGATAAAAACAGTAATAAGAACAAATGGCAATACTTAGTTGTAAATGTTTATAATTGTGAATACTGAATTTTTATTTATATACGAATAATCTGCATTACTTGCTGCTTGCCATATAAATAGGCTGAATTGGATTTTGTAATTTTTTTTCTTCAAATTTTTCTGCTTACATTGAAACTGTATAAACCTTCCTCACATATCGTGTCTAGCATGTTGCCTGTAATATTGTCAACATGTTCTTAAATTTGTATTTTGTGTAATCGTGGAACATAAATTTGGTTTATAAAAGTTTTTAACAAAATTTTCGGACTGTGTGACTAAATGTTTAATATTCACATGGGCGCAATTTTTAATCAGGTCACCTAAATTATTAGTTTAGAAAATTATATTCAGGCTTCAAACACATAGTCTGGTACCCATTCCATAGAAATGATAAAGGAGACATGGTTAAGAATTTACATTGGCGCAGTTTTGTTCCCCGACTGTGAGGCTGCGTCCGAATTACTGACTTTGGCTGTGGCTGTTGCCGTTGCCATGCTGTTCCTACAGCAGTCCTTAGCCAGTAAATTCGGATTCAGGTTTAATGTCTGCAATTTTTTAAGTATTTTATTTTGTGTAATTTGAATGGAAAAATATCAAAATACATTAACTTATGTATTCTTGTCTGTACATTTTAAATGTTGAATTGTATGTAAAATACCAGTATTATAATATTTTTACAAAATTATATCTGTGATTTGGAATGTATATTTTGTAGATAGATGTAAAGAGACAATCATGGCCTGTATCCCTGATTCCGTGTAGATTACAAATGTCTATCGGAAAATGAAGGGGAAAAACGTCGATCAGTATTCCGATGTGTGAACATCAGAATTAATGTTTTATAGAATGTTGATTTCACAAACTGTTGACTCCAGCATTTTTACAGGAAAACACTAAATATACTGTGTGTGTGCATTAACGATACTACATGTTGTGCAGACGACGACCTAATTGGCACCAACCAGGACCCAATTTCATGGAACCTGTTAGCAAAACAATTTGTTTAGCACAGAATTTCTTTGCTTTATTTTGCAAAACTGGGTTGCAAGCCAAAATCGTATGTGATGTGTATTTAGTGATATTTTTCTCCTGTTCCTAAAAAATACAATTTGAGAAAAAAAATGGGGTTGGTAACCCATTTTACAGAGCAAAGAAATTCTGTGCTAACAGGTTCCATGAAATTGGGCCCAGCACTTAACATCCATGAAATGATGCTTGCCTGTGTCACATGCATGTTTCCTAATTGATGTGGACATTTTCAGAGGCTAAAGACTTGCAGAAATTTAGTGTTTTGCCTTTGGAATGGCTAGGTAATTTAATCTAAATGAAAGGGAATCAATTCCCAATGAATCTGGAATCGCGATTCTCAAAGTCGAATTATTATTACATTTATATAGCGCATATTCCATATGGATATATTCATATGGGTTTTTACGAAACTAATACTCCACCTAAACATCAAGATACATAGGTGGGTGGCGCCATTGGCAGCCGACGGCCAGAGGCATCCCCTTATTTTTCACGAAAGAGTGCCCCTGTGATCTCGTTACACAACACACTGGACCAACGGCTTTACATCCCTTCTGAAGGATGTAGCAAGTGTGTTTAAGGGCACAGGCACCACGGCCGGGTATCGAACCCGCAACCCCAAGTTTTCACCCGAGTGTTGCAAGTCTGTCGCCTAAACCTCAACTCAAGCACTGACCTGTATACATGGATTGAAAAGGATCACATGGCAAACTATTGTCTTTTTGTAGCAAGATGCGATGCATTGCTTCAATTATACATCTGCTATTGTACATTCTCTCCATGTATAAGAGGTCAGTGGTCTTTATAATGCAGTGTGCCCATTTTGGTCAAAAATGACATTCGTAGATTTTCGTTTCCAATATTAAGTGTGTTCATATTGTATTTATAACATTATGTTCATGCATTATGTGTCTTCCAGTCTATTTTGTGCAACTTCAATGTACATGGACATATGTACATTATTTTATATAAAACCAAAATTACAGTATTATTGTAATCAAAATCTCATTTTAAATAGTCATTTTTGCCCTGGCTGTTCCTGCTTTAAAATTGCATGAAAACTTGTTCAAACATATTTAGTCAGTTAGCTTAATTACTATGAATTATAGGATAGGGCGACAAATCGTGTGTAAAAAAGCTATATTAGGGCGACTTGCTCAATAGGGCGACATTTTGGTGTCGCCCTAATATTTATTTTTTTTAAAATCATTTTTTTAGGTCAAAAACCATTTTGTTTAGGTCAAAAACCATTTTTATTAGGAGTAGAGCTGTTTCTCTTTGGTCTGGAACAATTTTTGGAAGCTTTGGGTAAAAAAATAAGGTGTCATTTTGAGTGACTCTTGCCGAAATTTGAGAGTCTTCCCGAAATGTCGCCCTATTGCGGCATTCAGAGTTCTTTAAATTACAGTATTATTGTAATCAAAATCTCATTTTAAATAGTCATTTTTGCCCTGGCTGTCCCTGTTTTAAAATTGCATGAAAACTTGTTCAAACATATTTAGTCAGTTAGCTTAAAAACTATGGATGCTAGGATAGGGCGACAATTTGTGTGTAAAAAAGGTATATTGGGGCGACACGCTCAATAGGGCGACATTTTGGTGTCGCCCTAATATTTTTTCTTTTTTTTTAGATCATTTTTTTAGGTCAAAAACCATTTTTTTTAAATCGAGAACCATTTTTATTAGGTCTAGAACCGTCTCTCTTAGGTCTGTAACCATCTTTGGAAGCTTCGGGTAGAAAAATAAGGTGTCATTTTTAGTGACTCTTGCTGAAATTTCGGTGGTCCCCGGGGAGAGTCTTCCCGAAATGTCGCCCTATTGCTGCATCCAGAGTTCTTACAATACTGTTTGTTATGGATGTCATGGGGGCTTCCTAAATAACTTCAATCTCTAAGTCATGTACATGTATTTCTTTTCAAATCAAAGGGCAATTCCGTAAATTCAAATTTACACTTCAGAGACTTTGAGGGCTTGCAATGCTTCACGTATTCAAGTTGTTTGATTTTAAACACATGTTCTTCAAGCATCATTGATGGAAGTGTAATTCCTGAAAAAAATTTATTGCAATGCCATTCTCAGTGTGTAGGGTCCCCAAAACCCTTGGTTTACTGAGATATTTTTTGATGTACCAATCCTGGAATTGCCCCAAATCTGATTTGTGTGTACAGTTAGTAATCAAATGCACTAATGTTGACCATACGTAGAAAATACTCTCTCTAGCAGAAATTCATGGTGGCACGTATAGAGCTTCTGCACCGGCAGCCATGACAGGTTTTCTTATTTAAAGATGTAACAATAGACCTACTCATGCATGACACACTGTGACTAGCCGCCGTGCAAAGGCTCTATTGTGAAACGTCCCTTTCTTGGGCTGAAAGTTTACTATTCTCGGAAAAATTTCACAATCTGCCATATTTTTTAATTATTCAGAAATGCTGCTCGACTTTAAAATTTGTATGTACTGAAAACAGTATTTGTGTGTTAACATATTCGGAGTGTGTACACACAAATACCGACCTGCTAAAACTATGCTGCCAATTTGTAACCAACTATTAACATTTCTTCCATTAGTATATTGCTAAGATAATATAGCGCCGTTTGAGTAATCAAACTAGATGCGCCTCGTTTCCGTTTGACATGCCTCTTGTGGTGTAATCTGTGTTGTGGCAAAAAGTTACAGCAGCATCCGTGGCAGGCATGTCAAACATAGGTCGTTCAGACGAGGGGCTATCTCTGGAGCTAGCTCCGGAGCTAGCTAGCTCCACCCCAAACTCTCGTCGCTAGAATGCAATTTAGCTCCACCTCTAGGCTAGCCCTCCCAAATTTAACCCCAGAAATTTGTGGGGCTAGCCCCACTTTCAGCACAGCGGGTTTTTTTTTTATGAATTAGCTCCACCGTTATTTACTGTCTAAACGCAACCTAATTTCGCTCTGCGGCATCTGGCCAATGTTAATATGCTATCAAATTTGACCACATTTTAGCTCCTCTGAAACTGTAGCTCCGGAGTTATTATCACCGTTTGAACAGGAGGCCATTTTGGACTAACTCACTTTAGCTCCAGCAAACCCCGTTAATTGGATTGGGGCTAAAAAAAGTAGCCCTCCGTCTGAACATACCCACAGACACGAGGCGTGTCTATAGCACTATGAGCAACTAACAATGGAAATTGGGCACAAACCATTGTTACATGTAGTTGCTCATAGTGTAGTTTGCTTGCTAAAATGGTGCCTTTTTGTACTTCACTTTATTGAATTGATTTTGCATGAGTGGTCTATCTTGCGCCTACGGCATTAAATACTATTCTTGGTATATTGTAGTTGTATCCAAAATAGATTGCTTTTGTCAGCTTGAAGCCTAGCGTACATCAACTCGGCAACTGGGAGCAGTTGACGTATGCACACTTGCAACTACTGGCAACTGGAAAAATCCCAGTTGCCACGAGTTGCTGATGTTCTTCTTTCTGGCAACTAGTTGCTGTCAGTTGCTCACGTGCGCGCACATCGACAGCAGTTGCAATGTCAATGTACTCCGATGTGCGCGCTCTGGAAATGTAGACATGGCTGGATGCTCCCAGTTGCCCCTACTTGCCCAACTAATCAGTTGCTGTCGATGAGCGCGCTACGCACACATCGACAGCAACTGATCAGTTGAGTTGCTTCCAGTTGCACGCTAGGCTTAATAAGCATATATGTATTCTACTAACTGCTATGTATGACCTTTAGTCCTAATTATTACACTTGATACATATTAAACAGTGTTAAGATTTTCTAAATACAATTTCAGGATTTATAGCCCCTCTGATTAAACATTATATTTGGACAAACTTCTCAAATATTGAGTGGTCTTCTGTTTGCCACACTTGTTACAAGCCATTTATGGAAAGGTACTGCGCACTCATTTTAAAAAAATCTTTAATTACTGTTTTCTTTAAAGGCAGTATACATGATTGGTAATCTCGAAAATCAGAAATGTTCACAGATTTACGCCTTACTTACACAATATAAACATGATGACCGTAGAAAACTTCCCCTGAAATGGTTTTGTCTGAAGTGCTATAGTCTTTGAGAAATGAGTAAAACAATTAGTTTTCGTCTCATGAGACGAAAATTCAATTCGCCCCAAAACCATTTCACCCCAAAAACTTCAAGCACATACAGGCCGTGGTTCAGGGCGAAATGACTGCAAACCCTTTTTTGACTATTTTCTCAAAAGTTAGACAAGGTACGGAGCTGGTTTTTGCTCAGGTTGGTTTTAATCATGCATATCTTCAATCACACAGGGGGATAAAACTATTTGTAACAGTTTACCAATCATGTATACCATCTTTAAAAATATATCTACTTGGGTATGTGTTACTATTGACTATTAGTTTGAGGGAGGTTTTTTTTTAACAATACGTCAAGATCTTGGTTGTTAAATTTTAAGATTTTGCTTTATTGCAAATGATACAGAGGCTTTTAAAGGCCCACTGTGTCATTTGCAATGACCAAACATATCAATCGACACGTTGACAGGGAAAACGAGTTGACAAGGACAGAATTTTACCAGAAAATAATCCATGAAGATAAAATTATTTAGATCGTTTGCAAACGATTTACTGAGTTGGCTCGCATCTGGGTGGTCTGAAACGGGTGTTGGGTACATGCTGCACAAATCCAGGCTTTGAACACTTTCAGTAGGTAGGCTACGCTGTGCATGTGGACTGGACTGGTCGCGCACACAACCAGTGTGACGCGAGCCACAGGGTGCATACATTACATACTGTACGCGACCGACTGAGAACGAAGAGACAAGTTTTCTTGGGTCACTGCGAATGATACAATGCTCTGGCTATATTTACAGAACTTTACAATTTCACATTTTGTATAAAAGTCATACATTTAATGCCTTTAAAATAATCTCCACAGCCACTCCCAATGTGTGTGTATTGCTACTGACTGCGGCCGACCACAGAATGGTACTGCAGTTTATTTAACAATACCCGAGGAAGACATCGATTTCTGCTTGGACGCTCTACAAATCACTACTCATGTCTCCAGAAAGTATTTAGCGAGTTCCTTCAGCGCTTTAGCTCTGTGGGATATACTGTTCTTGGTCTCTGCGCTCATTTCGGCATATCTGGGGACAAAATAGAACCAAACATGTTATTAACCAATTTTATTGAGCCGCTTATTAAAGTGCAAGCAGTAATGTTGCGCTTACTATAGCAGACGAGTTAAGCACTATTTCATGGTCGCGGCATGGTTGAGCATGCAGATGCTTGGAAACGGCTGTTGTTGCATCACTGAGTTTGGCTCTGCAGTTAAGGCTCGGTTTAAAGGCAGTACACATCATTGGTAATCTCGAAAATCAGAAATGTTCACAGATTTACGCCTAACTTACACAATATAAACATGATGACCGTAGAAAACTTCCCCTGAAATGGTTTTGTCTGAAGTGCTAGGGTCTTTGAGAAATGAGTAAAACAATTAGTTTTCGTCTCATGAGATGAAAATTCAATTCGCCTCAAAACCACTTCGTGCACAGGCCATGGTTCAGGGCGAAGTGGTTCTAGGGCGAAATGACTGCAAACCCTTTTTTGACTGTTTTTCAAAAGTTAGACGAAGTATGGAGCTGGTTTTTGCTCAGGTTGGTTTTAATCATTCATATCTTAAATCACACAGGGGGATAAAACCAATCATGTATACTATCTTTAAGAGAAAATAGGCTGTTAAGCGGCTCTATAAAATTGGATTGCTCAGCACAAAAAGTTGCTTAGCACATGATTTGTTTGCTTTATTTTGCAAAAATGGATTGCCAGCCAAAATCGTAAGTGATGTGTATTGAAAGGTATTCTCCTACTCTTGCGAAGAACACAAGTTGGCGAATATTTTTGGCTTGTAATCCATTTTATAAAGCAAATAAATCCTGGGCTAAGCAAATTTTTGTGCTTAGCAGCGCCATGAAATTGGCCCCAGATTAAGTTCTGTGCAAATTAAAATTAATGTTATTTTTTATTTAAAAAAAAAAAAATGGAAAATGCAGGAAACTTTTTAGTCCAGTGTTGTGCATTTACTGAATAATATAGGATAATAGATAAAGCAATTTTGCACAGATAAACTCACGTTTGCGTAAAACCGTCGGGTTGAAAACATGGATCCCAAAAAAAGTTTGACGGACCCCGCGGGGATACAATGGTACCCTGCAAACAGACAATTTAATTAATGGTGGCAGTTGCGGTTACCAGCTTTTCACACACAGAAAAAGACACAGAAAAGGTACGTTGTTGTTGTTGTTAATTTTATGGCTTCTTCGGCAACTAAGGCCCTTTATGCCATTAAGTTCAACTATACGGTTTTAGCTTTATTATCAACATGAGATGACGAAGAATAAGATGTAGTTTTAGAAGTGGGAGGAAAACCCCCAGAGAAATTTTCCGGGGGAAATGCAACATAGTCAAGTAGGGACTGCAATCCCAATCCACATACACACCCCGGAACCGAACCCTGTACGCCAGAGGTGAACTGAACGGCGGGAAAAACTACGCCAACTTGACCATTTCTCGGAAAGGTACCTACATGAGTTTTGCCCTTAAATAGTTGCACTGGATCGTTGAGGCCTCCATTGGAGTAAGCGAATGTACAGACAGCATAGGCCGACTTGTCATCCCAGTCTGTTAGAAGCCTATGTAAACCTGTTGGAAAATGTGAGAAAATCTTGGCTATAAAAAACAATGTGAAGAGCACAGAAAATGAGTTTCTTACGAAGTAAACTTTTGGGTCCTGGCAAATAAAATGGCCCTTTAATAGAAAATTACATCTAGTAGGGTGCAGAGTGCACAGCAGTGCTCGTGATCGATTTGTTATTGATTCGAGCCCCACTTTTGCCAATGTGTTTGTGTCCGTCGGCTTGACACTAATTCTCAATTGCCTCATCAAGCAATATTTGGGGAGCTGTTAGGGGGAATGCTACAATCTAAGTGCTGATGGATTGTGCGCCTTGGCCAGGTAGCCACCTAGTTGAAGCGAAATGGTTCTGGTGATTTCCTGATGGCAGCGGTAATAATGGAAACAGCACAAGGAGTACCCTGTAGGGTAGACATGTGCGCTATACAAGAATCCACCATTATTTTGTTTGCATGTAAGTAACACTTAAAACACAAAGACAAAGAAAACTCACCAGAGGGACCTAGATTGGATGAAAACCATTTTCTATAGGGAAGAAACAAAAGACTGAATGTTAAACAGCACCAGCAGGATTTGAACCTGAGACCTCCCCACACAGTGCAGATGCTCTATCAGCCGAGCTATACGAGGCACAGTGGTATACTCCCTCAGGTTTTCTCCCAAGACCTCTGACACCGGGCAGATGCTCTACCAGCTGAGCTATGAGGCACAGTGGTATACTCCCTCAGGTTTTTCCCAAGACCTCTGACACACCAGGCAGATGCTCTACCAGCTGAGCTATGAGGCACAGTGGTATACTCCCTCAGGTTTCCCCCAAGACCTTTCACACACTGGGCAGATACTCTACCAGCTGAGCTATCAGGCACAGTGGTATACTCCCTCAGGTTTCCCCCAAGACCTCCGACACACCGGGCAGATGCTCTACCAGCTAAGCTATGAGGCACAGTGGTATACTTCCTTAGGTTTTCCTCAGAACCCAATATTTCTCTCAATACTACAAAGATATACGCTCTCAACTATTTGGCAAAGCCCCATGTGTTAAATTATTAAAATGAAAAAAAAAGTTTACCAACATGTAAGGGCCTGGTAGACCTCCAAAAGCATTGAAGCATAGGCACGTGTCTTCAACGACGACTGGTCCCTGAACCTAAGCAGGAAATAAATCTGGAATTTGTAGACCTTAATAACACAGAAATGAACAACTCTGTCAAATTTGGAATTCAAATTTTTTTCCACTCTGATTCGATTCCATTTTAAAAACAAATATGACACTAAAATTAGAAAAAATATATCTTGCAAACCTTACACAAAATTCCACCAAATTCCTGTAATTTTGTAATTTATGCAAGCTATTAACATTCTTCCTGTAATCGCCAAGATAATGGGAATCGATTCCTCCAAAAAAGATAGAAGCGTGATTCTAATTCACAACTTGGAAACAATAGCGTCTGCTGTACTGACGTACACTAAGTATCCACTTGACCAAACTAATTTGTCTTGCTATGTGGTGCATGCAGCAGATGTGAAGTACAGAATCAATACCGTGTTCACCGTAGGAGAGAGTGGCATAAAGCAACCAGACTATTGATTGCTAGGCAATGGCAGGCACCATGTAGACTGTATGTCCATTTGGAAGCGAATAATTCAGGGTACCAAACACTACGCAAATGTTTCACGTAAAAGACTCATTCCATGCAGTTTAATTTCGTGTGTTACTTGTTGTTTTTTTACCTACATGTTTGACGGCTTCTTTACATTTTGCAATTGATATGTCATCTGGTTCGCCTTGAAATTCAGGTACTGTCAAAGAAATAGGAAATAAATAATGATAATGGTGATGCATTATATGGCGCTTTACAATATCATTACCCTGGTCATTGGGCACAACTCCCTGGGGAGTATGCAGCCCTGGCAGCCGGACACAAGCGCTCAGAGGCTGCAACCCTTGCAGGCACCCATTTACTCCTGGGTGGAGAGAGGCAACCTATGGCAAAGTGCCTTGCCCAAGGGCACACGCACCATGGTCACAGCCGGGAATTGAACCCATGCATGACCGTGGAATTAGACACGCTCTCGAGTTCAATGCACCAAACCACTCGGCCATATGGTACTCCAAATAAAAATGTAAAAATTCCACTCATAATCGTTATGGCATTTCTGTGTCCACCTAGCTACAATGATCGACCCAAGTATTTTTCTTACAACAAAATCTATGCACTTTTGCTTTTCACAATCACACCCTGATATATTTGTTGATTTGAGCATGATTTGAGCAAATATACACAAACTTTGCTCTTTGGGCATGTTGGGGGAATAATTGAAGTTAAGTGAATTTATGGTCCAAAAAGTGTCCTTTTAATATTTAAAGTAGTTTAATACAACCAACCAAAACGTCAGATGCATAGTTTTCAGAAGTAGGCATGATCTAAAACTGTTGACAAGTTTCCTTCAACTTACAATCTGTGTTTTTGGCAGTCACTTTGAACTTGTCCCCAAGAATTGCCACCACCTAAAAAACAAATATATTATTATAATTTTTATTATTAATTCCTTCTGGTACTATTAACCAGAGATTCCTCAAAAGTGCACGAAAAACGTGACAAAAATAGCCTGCATAATTATGCAAAAACAGTCAATGGGAAAGCACCAAATTTAAAATTCCTCCCATCATGCCCATGGCATTGTTCGATTGGATACCTCTTCTACTTTCTTTGGATTTCCGGTTACAAAAACTAAGTCCAGAATGGTCTTTGCTTTCTTTGGTGATGTTGCCATGTTTTTTAACAGTTTTGGTCTGAAGACTTGAAACTGCTTCATCAAGTCAAGAATTCGATTGGCGGCAGATTGGCGGGCAGTGACAACAGCACGTGCACGTCGTGCAGCACGTGGTTTGCAGTCGGTGTGATTAGCGCCACCAAGAGTGGGTGAGTCAAACAGTCGAATCGCTTACACGAGTAGCAGCATCCTCTTGTTTGTCTACGTGTATACTGGTCGAACGCAGCCTTTTACTTCGACCATAGATTTGATATAGCGCCCTCTTTTGCCAGTTTCCTTTAAACCAAATTAAACGTGCACGTGTGTGTGGTGGATTTTGGTGCCAAAATTGCTTATTTTTTGTTACAAGTTTATTACTCACTAAGTTAGAAAGGTCAATGGTAAGAGTTGAGGAGTTGATCATAATTTTTTCTTTCTTTAAAATGAATCAGCAAAGAATGAATCGGTCAAGTGCAGATTTGATGGAAAAACCCAATTTGTTTAGTAAGAACAATTTAAGATTTTGTGAAGAAACACTTAGAAGTTGTTCAGCCTGTCTCAAGCCATAATCAACTTTCCCATTGGTGCATTACTTTTATTGCTATACTGTACACCATGACCATCACGGTCGATCACAAGAAAGATTTTTTTTCCCCGTTTTACAACGAACTTGTCATATAGGTCACTTGAAAATTGAAATATGACAACTTTCATCCAATAATGGATCTGGTGCCCGTGGGTTTGGCAACAAGCGACCTACAAGAGCAATGGGAAAAGAGCTTGCTGAAGGCAGGATGCCAGTCTTCAGAGTGGTATGCTTGGTTTTTTACTTTGAGTAACCCCAGTGTAGGAACTATGTTCTAAGGAGACCAAAAAAAGGCCTAACTTTCTGTTTTTACTACGGGGAACTTTCCCAAACCGCAAAACTGAGTGTTCATATGAGACCGAGTAATTATGTCGGTTGGTGCCACGTCATATCCGGTAGGGCTGGAGTGAAAACAACAGTGTGCCCATGGTGACAAGGAATGAAGCCACTGTCTACGCAACACGTACACATATCTAAGCATGAACGAATTTGTTTTCACTCCAGTCATGGTGCTATGCCCGTATACAATTACAAAGGCATATGACACGTGGTCACAAAAGTGCCAGGATGTGCGATTGACAGCATAGCAACAAATACTTTGTCTGGTCAAGTGGATATTGTGTGTAAGTGACAGGACGTATGTCGGGACACCAGCCGCTTTTTAAGCGAACAAATTTTAGGCTAAAATTTTTCTGCAATCTTTTATCAGTTATGGAGGATACCACAATTTGTCTGCTGTCCTGCACAAATACATCAAGCCAACCGACATGACACTCATCGTTGGCGGGTATCGTTGCAATAATGCACGTCTCGCTGAAGACTTGTACGATGCTGGTTACCACTGTATGATTTGCACGGATACCAGCGAGGCTGCGGTGAAGAAGACGAGTGACAGAAATCGCAAGTTGCGGCCGGAAATGAAATATGTCAAGACTGATTTGAAGGAGGTTTGTACTTCAGTATACACTAATAACCCCTGTGTTAGATGATTTGGTATTTTTTTTCCATGTATACATTGAACAAAGATTTGAAGGAAATTACCTCCCCGAATCAACAGATCATCCAATTTTAAGATATACTTCCCACTTCAGGCCTCGAAATTCATTTTCAAAAGGGCACGGCAATTTTCCACCTGAATGAGGAAATGAACAATTTGTGTTAGAACTTTTTAAAGGCAACACGGCAAAAGCATAGGGCACCGATGGCAATTTGCTGTGGTGCCATGGGTTATTTCAAGGTCTGCTACTTGTATGAATGTGAGTTTCAACGTTTAGACTCATTTTGAAATTAACTTGAACAAATTTACTCTCGTGACTACTTGACTAATATGCCTGACTTGACTTGATTTGACTTGGGACTCGAGCAGAGGGATACTCGTTACAACCTAGCGAATGAAGCTATTTGCTTCATCTAATGAAGCGATTTTAATCTTCATCGAATGAATAGGCATGCATTTACATCAAGAAATCTCTTGTTGGTTACTACTAACCTAAATAATTGTTGTGTTGTTGTTTGGTATAGTAATTGTAATTTTATTATTTTTTAAATTGTAAAATACATTTTTAAAATTTAAAATGATTTTGTATTTTGTATTTTGCATTCCACGAAGTTTTAAAAATGTTGAAAGAAAGGATTCCTGAAGACATAAGCATTTGATTGATGTAAACTCTTGTTTAACCTAAACCGCATTCGTACACCTGAAACGCTTATAAATGCTTCGTGTCATAATTTCCAGTATTTTAAAAATGATTTTGATAAATACTTCAACTACCTCAAATATATTATTTCACCTATTTTATGTCCCACCAGATGGCTTTTGAAGATGCGTCCATGAATGTCATTCTTGACAGAGGCGTGGCAGATTTCCTGATCTCTGATGGCAGTGAAGCTGATTTAGCGAAAGCGAATCGATTCTTTGATGAAGTACAGCGAGTGCTGAAAATTGGAGGCCGTTATATTTGCATCACGTTTGGAGTCGATTGTGTCGCCGGCCACGTACTCAACTATTTTGTTGAAAAGTAAGTTGGAGCTTGTTTACTTGAAGCATGATCGATAGAAAATCATGTGCCTGGTCATAGTATAGATATAATTTTGATGACGTCATTATTTGTACTATTTTTTTTAGTGGCATTTGACAATCATGACGCACATAGTTTGGTGAACAGGTTCAAATCCCAAAGAGGACCATATGATTTCTCTGTCATCCTTGGGGACTATAGCCCCGCCTGCTAGTTAAGCACTTATGGGCTTATCATGCACATCACTACCCTCGCGAGGTCATTGAGTGCCTGATAGACAGCCGGGGCCGTATACTCCCCAGGGAGCTGGGATGGTATATGGAGTGATTTAATAGAGCCATGTGATCAGGGGTAATGATAGTATAGGTGCCTTGATCGGGGTTTCCTCAGATAATTGCACGGTTTAAGTGCATGTTATCATAATTAATATTTTAATTGTCGTCATTTAACAGTTCCTGGATGATTCGTCTCCACAAGGTGACTTGCACCAACAAAGGGTCAAACAACACTGCATCCAAGTACATGGCGCCTGTATTCGCCTTCCTTTGTACTAAGTTAAAGATGATTGCAGGCATGCGCATGGTAAGTACGACCCTCGTGCCAAAAATGTCTGAAAATTGCATTGATAACTGTAGCATCATCAAGCGAGTTTGCAAACTGGAATTTCTGTGTGGTTCGAGAAAATATGTTGAAATGCCAAATGTTACACTTGCATTTGGACATAATTTTATTTTGTTTACAAATAATTTTGGATTTTTGGTACAAGTAATGGATGTTTTAAATTTTACGGGTATTAAATAATTTTATTTTATTTTTTCAGCCGCTAGAGATTTGTATTACTGACAGTATGACTCCAAGCAGAGTAGAGTCAATAGACAACATGATAACAGCCATCCGGGATTGCCAACACTATGCCATGGTTAGACATCACTTGCAGTCAAGGTTGGTCCACAATTTCTTCACAGATCAATTTATTATTATTTTTTTAATGAAATGAAAGACTTGTGACGAGCCCGTGGCAAACTTGCGGCAACCTTGCAGCAAACTTGCGGCAAACTTGCGGCACAACTTGCGGCACAACTTGCGGCACAACTTGCGGCACAACTTGCGGCACAACTTGCGGCAAACTTGCGGCAATCTCGCAACGGACTTCTGGTGGACGCGCAGTAAACTAGTGGTGGACGCGTGGTGGACTCGCAGGGAACTCGTGGCAAACTCGCGAAACACTCGTGACAAACTCACAGATAACTTGTGACGGACTCACGATGAACTTGCAGTGAACTCCCAATGGGAGACTTTTTAAGCACATGGTGACAGCAAATAAACCTGTCCCTTCCATTGTTTACGTCACATTTGAGTTATTAAGTACGCATGCTCAATATGACGTGAGCAATAGAGAAGGACCGATTTGTTTGCTGCCACATTTCACTCATGGGGGGATTCGTTCTTTTTCACGTGCTGCACCTCGTCTTTGGAATAAGCTGCCTTCATGGATGCGATCATCCCCATCTCTTCCACAGTTTAAGAAAGACCTAAAAACAAACCTTTTCAACAAGGCATTCAAGGATGAGTGGTGTTTTCTCGTTTTCTTTTTGTATCAGCGCCTTGAGCACTCTTGTGGATCTGTGCGCTTTATAAATCGCCATTATTATTATTATTAAAGTGTCTGAAAAGTCTTTCATTAAAGCCCGCCGCACACCTTTGCGATTTACCGGATTATCGGACCACAAACCGGAAAGGTGTGCGCTGAAACAATTCGGGCCGGTCTGACCGTACGCTATAGACCGGAGCAAATCAAACTTGTTTGATTTTTCTGGATCCGATGGTCCGGTGTCCGATTATCCGATAAATCGCAAAGGTGTGCGGCAGGCTTAACTCGTGACAGGCTCGTGATGGACCCGTGTGCACCACTAGATCCAAGTTTTCTGAAGTCACATTTCAGAGTAATTTCAGAGCTATCAACGTTCCAAGATTTTGGAAGAGACACCCAGAAAAAAAGCGGACACATAAAAAAATCAAGACGGTTTTTATCTGTGTCAGGAGTCACAAAATCAGTCATTTTCTGGACAATAAATTGCAAAATCTGGGATGGTTTAATCAGTTCTGCTATTTCTGTATTCAGGACTGGTGTCGGTGAGGGAATATCCATAAAACTCTACCAGCCGTCCCAACCATTGCATCCCCGATACACTATGCACGTTGTGGATAGCAATGGCAATTTTGGTATTTCCAAGAAATTTGCAATCTTCATTACTCCCCAGGGAAGGTAAGCAGTAAGGCTGACCGGTTTTTGTTAACGCATGAACACATGTTAACAATGAACACAACTTAAAGGCACAGGCTCGTCAGCAATGCACACGCGCCAAATTCGTTCCACGAAATACGCAGCTCCATAGCGAAGGCATGGAGCGGATGGCATCCTCCAACCTCAGCAACCTGTCTGCTTCCCGCAAACAGCTGTCGGGTGTCTGCAAGAACGCTCGCAAAGCTGCCACACAGCCTGAATGCACATCTGCTATAGGACAACACTTGCTTTCAATGGTTGTTTTATTTCAATGGTTATTAGGCACCATACCATATGTTGCATTTGTTACTTTGCCCAGTTGCGCTCTCATGCAACACCGAAAGAAAAAATTAAGTTACTGGGGAAAACCTGCGGGAGTATACCACTGTGCCTTATAGCTCAGCTGGTAGAGCATCTGTTCGGTGATTCAAAGGTCTCGGTTACGATTTTTTTTTTATTCCAAATTGTTTTCACCATGGTTGGTTGTTTCATTTGGTATAGTGATTAGGCACTAAACTAGGGGCGCGTTCAATACTCGATACGTATGCATACCAACAATACCTTCAACGGTGAAGGTATAGGAAAATACCCAATTCCGGCTGAATGCGCCCTTGATGTTGTGTTTATTAAACGCGCCCTTGATGTTGTGTTTATTAAACGCGCCCTTGATGTTGTGTTTATTACTTTGCCCAGCTGTGCTACCATGCAACACCGAGAGAAAAAGAATGGGTTCATATGGAAAACCTGGGGGAGTATACCACTGTGCTTTATAACTCAGCTGGTAAAGTGTCTGGCCAGTGAGTCAGAGGTCTCGGGTTCGAATCCCAATTCACACTTCATACAAAAGCGAATGCGAACACGAATCTGATGTAAATCTGACGTCAAACATTTCGCGGCGCAGATTCACGTAAGTTAAAACTAGTTCAACTTTCTGCGATATTGCGGCGCGAAAACATCGAATTTGCATTTGCGTTCACTTTCGCATGAAGTGTGTACTGGGCTTAAGGCTCTTATGATTTTTTTCTCATTCCACGTTTTATATTTTCCTAATGTTCGAATCTTGTACAATCTTGTCAACTACAGAGAATCTGAATGGATGTTTGCCGCACACCAAGGTCGCGTCAAGCTGGCCGAATCGGCGGGTTTTCAGCGCTTGCTTGTAGTGTCATTACATCGCGATCATTCCTATACTGACATGGATTCTATTAAGGGGGAGTTGTCGTGTTGGGTTATGGAGCTGGCGCCTCCGGGTATCGAGGAAGGAAAACAGGTAAGGAAATAGGATTTTATTTATTTTCACATTAGGCTTTTTGTTTAAATTCATTAGATTACAGATCCACTGCCGAAAAAAATTGTTTATAAAAATTGTTTTTTTTCTATTTTGCACTAGCAGCTTCATTTTAGATGCTGACCCATTGTATTACGTCACACGTTTTGTCATTTGCAAATTTTATCACACAAAAAAAGCGCCGAGACCCTCGTTTTCAATGAGAATTTGAAAATCCTTTATTGCATGAAGTGAGAATTTGAAAATCCTCTATTGCCGCCAAGAATTAGACAAAAATGACAAGCATTCACAATACTTTCGCCGTGAGATTTAGGAATACCGTATTTATGCCAAGTGCAAGTTGCACCCGTTATTTCGCATATAAAACAAAGGGCAGCCTCTCTCTTTAATTTTGTTTTCTCCCACGCGCCCCACTCAAGAACTTGATATCCACAGATTTGCAGAACTATGTGATCGTGAAATATTTTTGAATATTGAAATAGAATTGCCCTTCATGGCAAAATTTGTTTTAAACAATGTTTTAAAGGCAGAACACCTGATTGGTAAACTGTTACAAATGGTTTTATCTCCCTGTGTGATTGAAGATATTCATGATTAAAACCAACCGGAGCAAAAATCAGCTCCGAACTTCGTCTAACTTTTGAGAAAACAGTCAAAAAATGGTTTGCAGTAATTTCACCCCAAAACCATTTCGCCCTGAACCACTTCGCCCTGAACCACGGCCTGTGCACGAAGTATTTTGGGGCGAAGTGGCACTTGAGCGAGGTAGTAGTGTAAGGGCAAAGTGGTTTTGTGGCGAAGTGGCTTTTGGGGCGAAGTACTTCAGGGCTAAGTGGTGCAGGGCAAAATGGTTTTGGGGCGAAGTGAGACGAAAATTAATTGTTTTACTCATTTCTCAAAAACTATAGCACTTTAGACAAAACCATTTCAGGGGAGGTTTACTACCGTCATCATGTTTATATATTGTGTATTAAGTTATGTGTGAATATGTGAACATTTCTGATTTTCGACATTACCAATGATGTGTTCTAACTTTAGATTACATTTTTAAAAAGAGCGTACCTGCTTTTTCAACAATACCATTGGCTCAATCGGTGTTCCATTTTGTATCACAAGGTCCCCTTTCTATCAATTGGTGACGACATTGGCCAACGTGAGGTGCGCTATCGCGGCAACAGTGAGCTCACCGGGGATTTTGTAGTAGAGGACGTCAAGGGTGATAATGGGGACATCTTCAGGAGGTTGTTGTTTCTGAGTGGGACTCTAATTCAGTCTCAAGCTCGTCTCATCAAGGGTAAGTTCAGGGTTCAACCTTAAAACAGCTTGTCCAAGTTTCTCCAGAAAATGGATTTGTTTTAACCTAACAATCATATGAAATACCTCCCAAAAACACTATCCATGGAAAGAAAATAGGAAATTTGCAATCTCCAATTTGGATGTGGAAGCAAAAGGGTTAGTGTAATCACTGCACTGCTTTATGGAAGGGATAAAATTAGTTTACAAAACATCAGTTTGTTTTCCGTTTTTTTTCGATATCTTTGAAAATATACGGATTAAGAGTGTGAAATTTCACAGAAAATATGACGCATGATATGATATGTGTATCACAATCTCAACACCCATGGGAAAATGTGGGCACTCAAAAATGAAATCTGGACATGCTTCTTTAACACTGGCGAGTCAAATTTAAGGCATGCTCACACATACGCGTGAACACTCCAGCGTCACGTGTCAAGTATGGCATGCAACATTTAATAATATCTATATTTCTTAACATTCCAAGTTAATATTTAATCCCAAAAATGTATATTTTTAATTCTAATAGAAACATAGAAAAGAAATGTGCATGGTAGATAAACCACATGCATACATAGAGGTCGTTCAGACGAGGGGCTATCTCTGGAGCTAGCTCCACCCCAAACTCCCGTTGTTAGAACGCAATTTAGCTCCAACTCTGGGACTAGCTCCGGGGCTAGCCCTCCCCAAATTTAGCCCCAAATATTTGTGGTGCTAGCCCCACTTTCAGCACAGCGGGGTTTCTTTTATGACTTAGCTCCACCTTTATTTACTGACTGAACGCAACTGACCTCGCTCTGTGGCATCTGGCCAATGTTAATATGCTATCAAATTTGACCACATTTTAGCTTCTCTGAAACTGTAGCTCCGGAGTTATCATCACCATTTGAACAGCAGGGCATTTTGGACTAACTGACTTTAGCTCCAGCGAACCCCGCTGAGTCCGTTAATTGGATTGGGGCTAAAAAAAGTAGCCCTCCGTCTGAACATACCCATAGTGATGATAGCGATTGTGGATTTCTTCCTGGCCCTCGAGCATTCCTGTTCTTATTTTTGTTTTTCTAGATAGACCACGAAAAGGCCGACACAAACGAAAGGACAAAGGAGCCACGCCCAACGTCGCGATTGATTACAGCTATTTAGATTTCAACTTCCACAAACACATGGTGGCCGGTCTCGCCGCTATCCCACAATTCCCTCAGCTCCTGTCCAGCGATGGTATGCGCATGCTGATAGTGGGTCTGGGTGCCGGAATGCTGCCCATGATCCTGTATCATCATTTCCCAAAGGTACCATGCTCATCTGATTTACGTTGCATGTTGGGTAAATAATGGCTTCCTAAGTTTTTTAACAGGCTGTGACGAACAGTGTTCAACATGTTGCAGATAAAACCTTTTTTTTTTTAGGAACAGCAAATGTTACATAACTAAAGAATAATGTAGAAATGTCAGCCACATAGATGCAGTAATACTTCAGAAAACCTTAAAAATCAATGGATGGTTTTTGCGTTGAATAAATGGTAAAAAAAAATTACTTTTACAAAATATTTTTAAAAACCAACTTCCGTTGACAATTTCTCCCACAAAGGTACCATTTGACACGAGAACAAAATTCATGTGGTATTTGTTGTTATTAACACTTTTAGTCGGGTTTTTCTTGTCAGTCATGAAGTAAAATTTGGGTCACTGCAAATTATATAATAAATGGGGCTTTAAGACCACTTACATGGTGTGTTCCTTGCTAATAGGAAAGCATAATAAATTTGAGGCCATTTTATGAGCTTCAAATGGTTTATACGCCTGGACAAGGGGGTCTTTGTTTCATACTTGGTAGTTTGGTTCCTGGCGCTAGCAATTATGGGGGCCTGGTTTTTGTCGCTGGTGGTGTGAAGTTTGATTGATTTGAAGTCATTTGAATTTGGGGGCGAAGGGATCGGCCCTGAAACATTCTTCACTTTCGTTTGAGCAGCTGAGCGATTAACATCACTTTGCTCGGTCTTTTAAGAAACTAATAAAAACAATTTTTGCAAAGTTTTGCGCGCCCTCTGCGCCCGGAAACTAATAGCTGATAAATAATGATTCATGCTTAATTATTTTGCCTAATTGTTGCAAAGTTTCGCGTGCCCGCTGCGGCCGGAATTATTTTTGCTTGTTATCGCTGGTGGTGTGAATTGCGGTGAATTAAAGCTGCTCAAACCGGATTGACATAACACTTTGATTGTTCTCAGAGCTGTTTCTGTTTGCGTTCCAAAAAACTTTGTCCATGAAGGATAAACCATCTAAAGTACAGTGGGGGTACCGTGGCCGAGTGGTTAGGGCCATTGACTCGCAATCATGGGTGAAAACTTGGGGTTGCGGGTTCGAATCCGGCTGCGGTACCTGTGCCCTTGGGCAAGGCACTCAACCACACTTGCTCCATCCTTCGGAAGGGATGTAAAGCCGTTGGTCCAGTGTGTTAGGTAATGGTAACGCACTCTAAAGATCCCAGAGCATTCTTTCGTAAAGAGCAAGGGGATATCCCGGTGTCTCTGGCCATTTGTAATTCTAATTCTTCATGGGTTTCCTGACGCTTACGGGTGACAGTACAATGAGCACTATTGAGGAATCCTTGGTATGAATACCAGAAAGAAATAATAATAATAATAATTTAAACTACTCTGAATGCCGCAATAGGGCGACATTTCGGGAAGACTCTCACCGGGGACCACCGAAATTTCGGCAAGAATCACTCAAAATGACACCTTATTTTTTTACCCAAAGCTTCCAGAGATGCTTCCAGACCGAAGAGAAACAACTCCAGTCCCAATAAAAATGGTTCTCGACCTAAAAAAAAATGGTTTTTGACCTAAAAAAATTAATTTTAAACTCAAAAATATTAGGGCGACACCAAAATGTCGCCCTATTGAGCAGGTCGCCCTAATATACCTTTTTTACACACGATTTGTCGCCCTATTCTAGCATTGATAGTAATATATGAATGTCATAATTCAAATACAAAGGCAGCTCTCATTTAGCTGCCAAAATTGATTTTGAAACACTTGCCTTATTTTAATTTTAAATTTTTTTTTTTTTGGTTTTGCATTTTTATGTCACCAGTTACAAATTGACGTGGTTGAGTTGGATGGAGCAGTCGCTGATACAGCCAAAACATGCTTCGGTTTTGTTGAAAACGACCGAATGCAACTCTTTGTCATGGATGGATTAGAATACATCAGGAATCTGGAGAAAGGTACGGTTTTAAATATCTTTTAAAATAAAAAATATATTTGAACAGCAACCAACGTATTTGTCTGTTGTGGCAACTCTTTGGTCCGTAAAATAATGTGCCAGGCCCGAATTTCAGCGTATCAGGCCGATATGTACGTTTATACGTGGGGAGAACCCTGCAAGTAGTGGCCACTATTGATTGCTTTCGATGACGTAGAACATCCGGGAATGTGTGGTGGTCAACAGTCACGCGAGACGCGTGCGCCAATAGACGCACATGAACACGCGTAAAAAATACTAACCAGCGTATTTTCCTTCGAAGATGCCGCACGCGGGCGTTGTGATACGTTCAAATGATTGAGCATGCACTCGGCTTGTAAAAACGAAAGTGCTTTTACTTGATCGCGATGTGTAGCCTGAAGAAATGCGTTTTTTAACTTTCTCGATACAACAGTCATGGCGCAACAACATAAAGCAAGTTCAAGCAACAGAGGTAAGTGCAACCACTGTGCTTTTCTTGCTCTTTTTGTTGGTTATCACTCGAGCCACGTGGGTCATGAAAAATGCCCACCAAAATGGTGGATGGAAGGGGTGACGTCACCGGAAAGCAATCAATAGACAAGTTTGAATGTATTGTTTAAAGGAACACACTGGCTTACTGTTTACATAATGTAGCGATCTAGCATCATTGACAATAATTTTTCGATTGTCGTTGTGAAAAAGATAAAAAAACTAGTCCAATGCTGTATTTTCTGTTTACAACAAACATTTTTTGAAATTTCATTACAGAAACGACCCAACCCACCTACCACGCCATTGTCTTTGACGTTGATGCCAAGGACCTCTCCACAGGCTTAAACTCACCACCAAAGCCTTTCATCGAGAAGGAATTCCTTCAAAAAGTTGACTCCATCCTACATCCACAAGGTGAGTTTTGTTTTCCGACAAAAATGCCTGTCAGCTCTGTGTCTTGGGTTCTAATCCCAAATATGTTCTTGTTTTTTTTTTCTTCAGTTGCAAAGGGGCACTCCAAAAAATACAGAAACAAGACTTCCTCATGAATATTTACAAAGAAAAAAGTTGAAAACTTGACAGAATAACAAGACTCCCTTTTGTGGAGACTTTGTGGTCCAGTAGAGAAGTCCATGGTTCGAAGCCTGGTCATTGCACCGCGTTGTGTCCTTGGACAAGACACTTCACTCCACCCAGGTGTATAGATGGGTACCAGCAAATACGGTTAGGGAAACTCAACTAATTGCTGGGGGTAGACCTGCGATGGACTGGCATCCCATCCAGGAGGAGTAGCAATGCTCCTAGTCACTCCATGCCACAGAAACCGGGGATGAGTACCGGCCGTATGAGCCAGTATGAAATTACAAGGCACTTTTAGCACGCTGCTAAAGCAGAAAACCTGCTCTTACGAATTTTATCCCAGTGTATCTGAATTTACGAGCCCATACTGTTTCCGTGGCATGGAGTGACCAGGAGCAATGCTACATGTACTCCTCCTGGATGGGATGGCAGTCCATCGCAGGTCTACCCCCAGCAACTAGTTGGGTTTCCCCAACCGTATTTGCTGGTACCCATTTATACACCTGGGTGGACACAATGCGGTGCAATGGCCAGGTTTCGAACCCTAGACCTCTCGACCGAAAGTCCAACACGCTATCCACTTGACCACCACGTCTCCAAACCTACTATAAGTCTCCTAATTTTCAGCTTTGTATCTGAATTTGTTGTAAAGAAAATCAGAAGTTTTGCATGGCGATTTGAGTGAGCTTTCATACAATATTTGTTCTGGAATATTTCCCAAAGTGTACAATTGATTGCTTTCCGGTGACGTAACGCCTTCTATCCACCATTTTGGGTGTCATTTTTCATGACCCACATGGCTCGAGTGATTACCGGCAAAATAAGCAAGAAAAGCGCATTGGTTGCACTTGCCTTTGTTGCTTAACCTTGCTTTATGTTGTTGTGCCATGGTCGTTAATTGTATCGAGAAAGATAAAAATGTATTTCTTCAGGCTAAAAATCGTGATCAAGTGAAAACACTTTCGTTTTTGGGTCTTTCCACAGAAATGGGGTACATTTGAAAAATAAGTCAATAATTCCTTTCAGATGTCTTTAGTTTATCTCAAAATTAAAGAAATTTCCTTGTACTGTTCTCAGGAGAAGATAACTTTTACCCAAAAAGGTAAGAAATTGCTGCCACAACATACATTTTTGAAAAGCTTGTGTACAAATGTAACGTGGACAGACATTTTTTTCTGTCTTTGTTACATACGTAATAGGAAAATTTGTGCACGGGGTTTTCACAAATGTATGTTGTAGGAATATTTTTCTTACTCCTTGGTGCAAAAGTTATTTCCTCAGTTTAGCTGCATAATTTAAAGATAAAATTAGTACATTTGAAGTGAACTGGGACCTAAAATCTTGAATTTCACAGAAATGTACCCCTTTTACAAGCTGACTACATGCTCAATAATTTGAACGTATCGCAACGCGCGCGTGCGGCATTCTCGAATGAAAATACGTTGGTGAGTATTTTTTACGCATGTTCATGTAAGTCTATTGGCGCGCGCGTGTGCGTGACCGATGACACCCAAACATTCCTGGATGTTCTACGTCACCGAAAGCAATCAATATCTCTACACATTGCAAACACAAAAACATAGCTCATTAGCGGTGTACAATTGTGTCAAGCCCTTTTGAAACTGCACCCAAGTAGTTTCACATCATTATTTTCTCATTTTGAAGCTGTATAATTATTTGTTATTGTAGCACAAGTGTATTAGTAATTTTGTTATTTATCTTAGTATAGAAATAAAGTGAACTGATATATGAACTGAACTGAAACTATAGATGATCTGTTTTTGAGCGATTCTGGGAATAAAACCATTATAAAACAAAAGAAAGACATCAAAATCGTATGGAACAAAAATGCACGGTTGGCGACATAGCATTAAAGGCCCATTGTATCATTTACAATGACCCAATTTTGTTTTTTATGAGTTGACAAGAAAAACCTTACTCAAAGTGTTGATAGCAATGGTAACAAACACCACATAACTTTATTTCCGTCCGAAATGGTATTTCATGTTGGAAATTGACAACTGAAGGTAGTTTTTTTAAAAGTCCTGTGCACATGATTTGTTTACTATTCACTTGTACACAAAATCCATATATATATTTTCAAGGTTTTCTGAAGCACTGATGCATCTAAGTAACTAAACTTTCTTCAGGCTAGTTTACCAACATTCTTCCTCAGATATGTTGCACTCTTATTCCACGGATCTGTAAAAAGTATTATTTAACGCCATGTGACCTGCTATCCTCCAATCAAATGATAGGGATCTGCTTGGACGTTCTATAATATTAAATGTTGTCTCTTTAATACTGTGTTAATGTTAGTTGGGATACATGTTTATAAATTCACATTTTGTTTAGATCCGGTTTACAATGCCACTAGCCTTATCTATTAGTGTCTGTGCCACTCTGTGGCAAACTCCACATTAGTTAAAGGGGAATGTTTGCCTAAAGGCCCAGTGTATCATTTGCAATGACCCCAAAAAGTAATCGACGAGTTTACAGGGGAAAAGTTCTGAAAGTAAAGATTGAATTAATAGCAACTATCCAATGAAAGGTTTTCGCTCAAAATGATATAATTTTACCAGAAAATAATCCGTAAAGATGAAATTATTTAGATCGTTTGCAAACGATTTACTCATTTGGGTCGCATCTACGTGGTTCAAAATGCATGGGCACTGTGTACTCCGTGTGCCTGTTCCAACGCGATGCATTTTTATGGATCGCGCGCACACGCAGTATATGATGTTGCGCCACAGAGTGCATCAATGTACTGATATTTACATGTTGAAATGAACATGTTAAAACATGTACTCATTGTGAATTTTTTTTGGACCTAAAATCGATGTCAACTTTGAAAGCTGGAACGTTTCTAAACTGCAATGATGCATTCAAGAAAGTGGAAAAACGATTTTAGGCTACATATGTACGGTATGTGACTGGTTTGAAGTTGCCGATCAACATGTTCAATCAACATGGTCCAGCTTAAATAAAAACACATAGAGTAATGTGCGAGGTATTCCAGGTACCGCACGGTTACCATGCACCAGCGTGCACCACCAAGAAACAGCCCGATTTACTAGGTATAGCATGGTGCTTGACTCACTCGTACGTGAGCGCCATATAGCGCAAAGGCGGGACTCTAGCATTTATGCAAATATAAGGCGTGACTCGAGGAATTATGCAAATCTATCACGCAATTGGTCTATTGCGTGTCAACCTTAGGCTGGCTTTGAAATCTTTGGTAAAGTTACTGTTTTTAAGTTGTTTATGATCATTGCAGGTGTGTTCATGCTGAACTTGATCAGCCGTGATTCTGGCATCAAGCAGAGTGTTATCAACGACATCAAGACCATCTTCCCGTTGGTGTTCACTCGAGGCGGCGAGGATGAGGTCAACGAAACACTGTATGCTATCTCTAGACCACGCGATGATGCGATGACACCATCAACATGTGGTATTAAAGACGCAACTTCATTTGAGGAAGACATTAAAGGGGCAACCTCATCAGAATCTATCTCTAGACCATGCGACGATGCAATGACAGAATCGGGGTGCGGCATTAAAGGGGCACTCTCATTGAAGAAAGACATTAAAGAGGCACCCTCATCACCACATGATATTAGAGGAACACCTTCAACAGAGCAAGACATTAAAAGTGCCTCCTCATCAAAGAAAGACATTAAAAAGGCACCTTCATCGAAGAAAGACATTAAAGGGGCGCTCTTATCGCAGCAAGACGTTAAAGGGGCACCCTCATCACCATGTAAAATTAAAGAGGAAACATCATCAAAATTGAGTCAAAATTTGGCCTCAACATTGTCTAAGGAGATGAAACTCTCCGTGTCAAATCCTGACGTGATCTCAAACTCCGCTACCGAACTTCTTCGCGGCCTGCCAGATCGTGGGAAACAGCTACAGAGGTTAGCTCAGTCGTTGGGCAAAGATTGGGACAAGGAGATGGACTTGTGTGAAATATTGCGACAACTTGAGATTAGGTAGCACTACTATAGAGAACTGGTAAGCTTTTATTTTTATTTTTTATGATCAGGGTGATGATAATGTAGGCGCCTTGATCGGGATTCCCCGGATAAGTGCGCGGTATAAATCCATATCATTATCATTATCATTATTTAAATTTATCCTTTTTTTGTTTTTTTTTTACCCTCAAATTTCGGCAAAATTTTACTTTTTCAGTGCCTTGGGTATCCATGTTTTTTTTCTTCTGCATTTTTATAAATGCTGAATCTACTACCATAAAGAAACATGGTCATTTATGAACACTAACAACAGTAAAAATGGTCTTCAATAATACTTGACTGTTAGGCGGAAAATTACTAATTTTGTGAGTCCTGACATGAATAAAAACCCTCCTGGATTGTCAATTAACAACCTTGGGGATTTTTAGATGTGTTTGGAGTCACGGAATGAACCTGTTTTCCCAACTGTCTTCCCCAAAATCCAGGGGGGTTGGCAGCTCTGGTTTTGGCTACGAAATTGCTAGGTAACTTCTGGAATCAGCAAGTTATCACTAGGAATTGAATCTTGCTAAAAGGGAATCGATTCCTCAAAAATCTGGAATTGCGATTCCTAAGGTTGCACATACTGAAATATCAGGAAATTTCCACTCTGCAAAGCGACGTAACAATATACCCTGAGGAAACACACGCAAATCTGTGGAGTGAGCCGGCTGTTGTCTTGAGCCAACTCACGCCCGAGTCATTTTGATGTAATTTAATCAATTCGGTCATGTTATGCCGAAAAGAAACGATTTCTATACTTTCCAGAAATTGTATTGGGTTCCGTTTCTTATGACTGTCCCATTCCTACCAAACTTTCAAACGACGATCTTAATTTACTCCGCGGTTTTTCAAATTAATAACAGGGATGCATGCTGACGAATGTAATGGAACGGATTCCCCAGTATCCTTTAAATAGCAGACAATCGCCTACGCGGACAACAGCCAGCATTACCGAGTACATGTATCACATGTATGCACGGTGTTTACAATCTGCGCGCGTTACATTTGAATGCCTGCAATCATACTGCAATGCACTGCCAAGCGTCCTGATTGGTCCAGCAGAGGCGACAAAATTTATGTCGCTAGTCCCACCGCGAAATGGGGCCTGTTTCAACAGGGCCACTGTACGCAGGAATTAGGGAGTGCGTTAAAGGCCCAGTGGATCATTTGCAATGACCCCAAAAAGTAATCGACGAGTTTACAGGGGAAAAGTTCTGAAAGTAAAGAATGAATTATTAGCAACTATCCAATGAAAGGTTTTTGCTCAAAATTATATAATTTTACCAGAAAATAATCCGTAAAGATGAAATTATTTAGATCGTTTGCAAACGATTTACTTATTTTTGGTTCGCATCTACGCGGTCCAAAATGCATGGGCGCTGTGTACTCCGTGTGCGTGTTCCAACGCGATGCATTTTTATGGATCGCGCGCACACGCAGTATGTGCGCCACAGAGTGCATGACGCAAGCCACACAGTACCCGATTAACTGAGAACGAATATTTGAAACACCCCGCCAAGACCAGGAAAATGCATATGGATTTTCATGGTTTTTTTAAACGTGGTACATTTGACAAAGCTGAAATTTCTTCGGATGAGTTTGTTGACGTCTTTCTTTTGATTTATAATGGTTTTATTCGCAGAATCGCTCAAAAACAGATCATCTACAGGGCCTTTAAAGGGGCACTGTTGCAAGAGGATGAAGGTTGCATAGCCCAAGCCTTACAACTAAGTCGACAGTGTACCATTTTACTTCACATTTAGAGCTGTGAATGTGAATGAGAATTGTTATATTGAAGCTGGCAAAATATAATGAAAACGGATTCATGTGAAAGAAAAACTTTCTCTTTCACATTTTAACTTTCAAATGCTTCTAAAAAAAGCACAAAATGATAAAAATAAAACAATAAAAAAACAACAAAAAGTTCAGTTTTAAATAATAATTCTCAATTTGCAAGAACATTTTATTCCTGTGTATATGTAGAACAATGTACACAAGCCCATACATGTATCTGGTAGAACAATGTGCACAAGCCCGTATCTGGGTCTTTCCACAGTAAAGGGGGTATTTTGGCAACACAGACCATATTTTCGAGGAAATGCCTTTGTCTGTTCTCAAAATAAAAGAAATAAGTTTGTTGTTATGAAGAGATAACTTAGGCCCAAAAAGGGTTACAAATAGTGTGACAACATGCCTTTCTAAAAACCCTGTGTACAAATTTCCAATATGTGTTACATTTTAGGCCGTCCCGGTTACGAGCGTATATTGGAAATTTGTACACGGGGTTTTTAGAAAGGCAACCAAACTTGGGATGAGAGAAAAATCGTACGGGCCTTATTGGGGTTCGAATCCCGATAAGACTCGTACGATTTTTTCTCTCATCCCAAGTTCCATAGACTTAGTGCATGGAGTCTCAACTAGCAAATGTGTATGGTATTTTGTTTTTCCTTTAGAAGGTGCTAAAAAAAAGCCTGAAATTCATTTCCAGTGGCTGAGTGATTTATTTCACACGTTCTAAATATTTTCAGACCCAACATAATTTATAAGAGGCGCTTTAAATTTTCGGCGCTCGTAAAACATACTTTTTGTAAAAGTTTCTTATTGTATATGAATGTTTTCTACTGGACTCAGATGGACAGTCCGAGTCCTTGAAATTAGGGACTCGAACACTTGCTAATTTAGTGCCCCCACTTTTAACCAATCAGATGACAGAAATCTATACATGAGGTTTACATTATACAAATATTGACTGCAATGAGGGGCATGGTTAAGATTATAGGCCCAAGGTGATCTCGAAGCCATGACTATGCCCCGAGGCGGAAGCCAAGGCTTCAAGATCACCGAATGTGTAGATTTTTGTCATCTGGTTGGTTAAAAGTAACGATACATCATAGGCCTACAGTCATGACAGTGGTCCTTCGAGTCTCGATTTCGGAAGCTGGTCTACGGCGGAAAAGTTGTATATTTACAGCAAACATTTGTAGCATAATCACCTGGCACTTTAGTAGCACATTTCACCTGACACAGTTTTCACTGTAGGCCACCTCTCTTACTTTCTTAAGGACTTCATCATTTACGACAGACGAGATTCCGCCATTACCGTCCTGATGAATGTTTACGTGAAGCGCCCAGCTATGCTAACACATGTAAAGCGCGCGTCCGGAACCCGCTAAATGACTATGCCCGGGGCATGGCAAAGACTATTGCCCGGTGGGCATATACGCGCCGGGTCTAGCCGATTCAATGCCCCCACTTTTAACCAATCAGATGACAGGAATCTACGCATGAGGTATATAATTACAAATATGACCGCAAAAAAACAGTTAACATTTCTCTGTTAATTGTATCACTCGTCATACAACATGAAACTGAACTGAATGCAGGCCATTATTTGGTTCTTGCTGTTGGTGACTGTAGCATTCCCAACATACTCCATCTACATGAGGACAAATGAAAACGACAATCAATCAAACACCATCTACGCGTAATATGTTGCTGGGCCAACGGTGCGGTGTGCGTTGGGCAATGCCTTTGACCGTTATCTCGACTGTTTCCTGTAATAATCAACTTTTTGAAAAATAACTTTTAAAAAGTCGGATTCTTTAAAGGCACAGGCTCGTCAGCAATGCGAGCGCGCCAAATTCGTGCTACGAAATACGCAGCTTCGTGCTTTTGCTACAAGCCTAGGAGCTGCGTATTTCGTAGCACGAATCTGGCACGCGCATTGCTGACGAGCCCCTGCCTTTAATTCTGTTGGGTAGTGTAATTTTTTTCACAAAGTGACCCTATCGTTTTTAAAGCTTTTCGTCGCAAATTATCCATGCACCAAAAAGTTTACATATGAAAACTGCATTTATATTTCACAATGTTAAAAAATAGCGTAGACAAGAAAAATCCGTCTAAAAGTGTTCATAGCAATGGTAACAAACACCACATGATATTTTCCCCCTGTAAAATGGTACCTTTGTGGCAGAAATTGCCAACTGAAGGTGCTTAAAAAACTTTGTTTACAATTCAACGCAAAAATTAGGCATGGATTTTAGTTATGCATTGCTGCTGTTCCTGTTTTTTAAAGTTTTCCAATCATGTAATTTGTCTTTAAATCCAGTTAGAGTACACTACTCACAATAAGTTAGGGATATTGGTACATGTATGTATGTTGTAAATTTTATATATTTTTTCTTCTTCAAATGACTGTATTCACCTATTCCTGTGACAAGGTGTGTCTGTCATGCAGACACAATTATCTAATCTATTACAAAATCATTCAAGCTGAATGCATACCCTCAATAAAATATCTGCGTACACAATATTCCTAACTTATCGTGAATAGTGTAACATTGCTGTGTAGAGTCTATAGACAGTCTCTGGTAATAATTCGTAGGAAATTCGTGGAAAAAAATCGCACAGTGGGAGGCCCGCTTAAGGCAGGTAAATTGGGGGGGGGGGGGGGGGGGGAATTCCCTGCAACTCTACAATTCTAGAATAATGGCGCCAGGATGTTGACAAAAGACAATTTCCCGTATGAGAAATTCATCAACATTTCCTTACCTCGGTGTATTTATCATCGAGCCAGATTGACCGGCTGAAAACTCGTTTCTCTAGAATCAGATTACAAAAATAAGAAATGTTAGAACAGATGTCCCAGAAGCGATATTTTTAAAGGCCCATTGTATCATTTCCAATCACCCAAAATTATACTTTATGGCTGCGTTCGGGCGTGCAGTTCTCGTTTAAATGCACTTGTCAATTGTAACCCGCGCCCCGGGGGACCCTGGACAAGCGGGGACTTAGCCGGGAACTTCCATATTTAAATTTGGAAACCCCCGGGTAGTCCCTGGTAAGTATCCAGTCAAGTGCCACGGGGCGGGGAGGGCCGGGACACTGTTTTCTTGGAACCCATGGGTAAGTCCCCGCCCCCGACCGCTGGGCATAAGTTGGAAGTCCCCGCACAGTCCAGGCCCTGTAACGCCGGTGTCCCGATCTCAGATGTTCCGCGTGCTCAGATGTTCCGATGACCAAATATGGTAGCTTACGTCACGGAACGTCATGCGCACAGCATACGTAATTATACCAGTTTAGGTGAAGTGCTGAGTTGATCAGCAGAATTCGCGCCATGTACGTAGCGCGCAGGTACTGGGTATGGTCACAGGTTTCTCCACGTTTCTGGTAGGGTACCGTATTTACACCACTGCGAGGGGAATTTGGCAGAAAGAGCACCATTTCACTGCTGGTGAAGAGACTAAAGTTCCCTGTACGTACATGTGCTATACAATGCGCTGTACATGTGGATTGTGTACGTACGTACGTACTGTACATGTATTTAATAAGAAAAGATAAATTTCATGATTGAAAAGGGAAAAAAGAAGAACTGCATACATATTAAAATATCAGTTAACGGATCAGTGCATGTTTTTTATGTTAAATGAATGGTGAAATATTTTTGTAAAAAAAAAAACCATCCCCAAAAGTATGTATAAGCCCATAGGCCTAAGGCATTTCCTTCCTCCATGTACGGTAACTCTGTTTCCAAAACTTTTTTTCTTCTTTCCCTTGAAACACGTTTCGATCGTTCTTTCGAAACGTGCGTTTCGATCGTGCTATCGAAACGACGTTTCGATCGTGCTATCGAAACGACGTTTCGATCGTTCTTTCGAAACGACGTTTCGATCTTTCAAAATGCGCGTTTAGGTCGTTCTTTCGAAACGTTTCGATCGTTCTTTCGAAACGTTTCGATCGTTCTTTCGAAACGATGTTTCGATATCGTTTCGATCGTTCTTTCGAAACGATGTTTCGATCGTTCTTTCGAAACGACGTTTTGATCGTTCTTTCGAAATGACGTTTTGATCGTTCTTTCGAAATGACGTTTCGATCGTTCTTTCGAAACGACGCTTTGATCGTTCTTTCGAAACGACGCTTTGATCGTTCTTTCGAAACGATGTTTCGATCGTTCTTTCGAAACGATGTTTCGATCGTTCTTTCGAAACGACGCTTTGATCGTTCTTTCGAAACGACGTTTCGATCGTTCTTTCGAAACGACGTTTCGATCGTTCTTTCGAAACGACGTTTTAATCGTTCTTTCGTAACGATGTTTTGATTGTTCTTTCGAAACACTTTTTGATTGGTTTTTTTTTTTAAACACTATAATTTGCCCATTGAAGCACTTTTTGTTTCCTCCATGCCTAACTTGTCACTTTTCAAACGTTCCCTCCAAACACTTTTTCAATTCCTCCATGCTTCTTAATTCTAAATACTCCAAAAATTATGATGTTGAGAATTTTTAAATTACCCAGTAAAAACATCAGTTATGTCAGTAGGTGCATATTTGATATGGAAAAACCCAGTTTAGGGTGGGAAAATATAGAAGACTTTCACAGGGAACACATATTTTTCAGCCTACGTGTAGTATCATTAAACTATGTTTTGCCACCTCCATGGTTTTGCATACAAGATCTCGAAGCCAAGATCAGTTACCCCTAATTTTTTTTCCTGTGGTGAAAAGTCACCGGTATCATCGTCAACAGTACAGACGCGCGGTTTGCAATCATTGGCTTATGGGGCTTATTACGCATGCGCGACTTTTTCGTAGTCTTTGTACGTGCGCTGTAACGAAGGATTACCCCTCGCAGTGGTGTAAAAAAAAAAATGCGCGTACGGGGATCTGAATCTGAATCTGAATCTATATAGTCGGCAAAGCATCCTTCCGGAAACATCACACCAACTTTTTGCAAGATGGCGGCCGCGGAGCGTTCATGCCGTTTCGCCGTATTTAGAGAAAAAACGAACAAATAATGTATTACTTGAGCAAGGGGTCTTACGCAGCATGCAGGGCTTTCTGAGAGTCAGAAGAGAGTCGTGCGTTACGTGTGCAGGCAAAGAAACACACGTACGATGAGGCCAGACACATTCGCAAGGGGACAGTTTTACCTTTTACACCGGGACATGTGAGCACGCGTAACATCTAAGATCGTGCACGCAACGTGCTGAACTGTTCCGTGACGTCATCGGAACATCTGAGCACGCGGAACATCTGAGACCGTGACACCGGGCCTAATGTATGTCCGGGGTAATGTCCAGGGTAGCGGGCCACCCTTTTCTTGCAAACCCTTGGGTAGGTCCCCGCTAGTGCCCCGCTATAGCCAGGGTCCCCCAGGGCGCGGGTTACTGTAGGGGCGTTCGAGATGCTTACACCGGGTAACACGGGGTTTACACCGGGGAAGCCCCCAGAAGATGCAAAACGAACGACACGGGGTTTCTGGGAACACATGTCAAAGGTTGTTGCCGGATGGAGCTTTATAAACGCTGTTATCGTTTGACTCACGATGAAAAATGAAGCCGGCGCTACGCAAAAACAGTTGCCCTAAAGTACCGCAATAAACTTCGTCAATGCCCACAGACATCTACTGATTCAGCAAAATGTATTTACGGCAATATTCCCTCCTATTTTGTGTCATAAATAAGTGTTTTTCTTCGTACTCACGTCGCGATTCCAAACTGTCCGCGATGTTTTACTACTCGCGGTTACTAGGTGACGTCATTACACCTTGCTTTACACCACAGACCCGCCCGCGAGCTCGGGTAGTGGTGGCTGCCGCGCCACCGGGGCAGACTCGTGTAACACGTGATGGCTAAAAGAACGCTCCGGTGTAAGTTGGTGTTACCCGGTGTAAGCATCTCGAACGCCCCTATAGTGGAGTGCATTACTCGGGAGTAATGCGTGCGCATTGCACTCGGGTCACATTACGCGAACGGCAAGTCCGCATGAGCGAATGGCCATCAGTCAATATGGCCGTCTCTTGCCATGACTACACAAAAAACGCCGTTTCACTGCTCACAAGAAACTGAAGAAAATACAGACCGTAAGTCGTGAGAACCTTTGATGCCGTCTGAAACAAACCTTAGTGAGTTGTTGTTTCAGTTATATCGAGTTGACACGGTAAAAATCCCACCCATATTCCACCATCTTCGTACAAATCACATGACACTTGTAAGGAGTAAGAGCACACTCCCCATTTGTCGGGGAGTGGGGAGAGCATACTCTCCCCGACCCGAGTGTCGTTAATCTTGCCGTTCGCGCGCGCAGGAGTATACTCGTATACGCCCGAACGCAGCCCTATTGTTGATAATCTGCATATTGGCTTGGGCGCAGCTTTTCTCGCATTTGATTCGTTGATTATATCTCACATATTCATATTAGGGGCGTTCGAGATGCTGACACCGGGTAACACCAACTTACACCGGAGCGTTCTTTTAGCCATCACGTGTTACACGAGTCTGCCCCGGTGGCAGCCACCACTACCCGAGCTCGGGGCTGGGTCTGTGGTGTAAAGCAATGTGTAATGACGTCACCTAGTAACCGCGAGTAGTAAAACATGGCAGACAGTTTGGAATCGCGACGTGAGTACGAAGAAAAACATTTATTTGTGAAACAAAATAGGAGGGAATAGGGCTGTAAAACCATTTTGCTGAATCAGTAGATGTCTCTGGGCATTGAAGAAGTTTATTTCGGTACTTTAGGGCTACTATTTTTGCGAGGCGCCGGCTTCATTTTTCATCCCGAGTCAAACGATAACGGCGTTTATAAAGCCCCACTCGGCAACAACCTTTGACCACGTGTTCCCATAATTCAAAGCGAGACCCTGTGTCGTTCGTTTTGCATCTTCTGGGGGCTTCCCCCGGTGTAAACTCCGTGTTACACGAGCTAAGCATCTCGAACGCCCCCATTGAATATTAATATGGTAGCCACAAGGGAAATTAGCAGCTCTGCTTGGGTGTGGCTTTTATCGGTTCTGATTGGTTGATTGTATCTCATACATATTCATGTAGACTATTAATATGGTAGCCACAAGGGAAATTAGCAGCTCTGCTTGGGTGTGGCTTTTGGGTGTGGCTGATTGGTTTATTGTATCTCATACATATTCATATTGAATATTAATATGGTAGCCACAAGGGAAATTAGCAGCTCTGCTTGGGTGTGGCTTTTATCGGTTCTGATTGGTTGATTGTATCATACATATTCATGTTGACTGTCCACAAGGGAAATTAGCAGTTCTGCCTTGGTGTGGCTTTTATCGGTTTTGATTGGTTGATTGTACCTCATACATATTCATGTGACTATTAATATGGGATCGTTTATTTCAAGGGACAGGGGATGTAGTTGTAAGGACGGGAGAGGGTGACTTGACAAGTCGCGTTCTGACAAATCATGGGAATAGCTTACCTCCCTTTTTGATGACGCAGCCCTTGGAGTCGAAGGTATTGCCGTTTTTGCAGAATATCGTGTTGATGTGGTACGGCCAGGTATTGATGTACGCGTCTATAGTGCCTGCAATCATGTCATGAGCTGCCGATAAAACAGTCAATTTGTCACATTTTCCTGATTTTCGTGTATGCGAGAGGGACACTTCTCCTGTGTATATGTAGGCATTCCTCAAAACACTCTTCCGTTTTGTTAACAGGGACGGATCCAGGATTTTGAAAAGGGGGAGGGGCGTGAAATTTTAAAGCATGAAATGCTGATGACAATGAAATAGCGAGCGCGTAGCGCGAAGCCCTAACGGCTTCTAGATGAATTCTAGATGCTCTGTGGTGCGATCTGGGGCAATATTTAACCACTTTAAGTGGAAAAGGGGGTGCGTGCGCTCCCACGCTCCCCCCCCCCCCTGGTTCCGCCCCTGGTTAACGCATTAAATTATATCCTTTCCTCTAAAATGTGACAGGAATTCCTTAGATGTTTAAAGCCCCCGGTTTCCATATAGACGTAACAAACGCAGAGAGCACCGCAAACTGGCAACGCAAACAGTATAAACGCAGACAGTCGGCAAAGTTGAACCAAGTTTAACCTTTCCGATTGTTTCCGTCAGTGTTTGCGTTGCGGTTGTTTGCGCGCGTTACGATTATATGGAAACCAGGCTTAAGACACAACGGGGAACGATAGAATGTCTTAAACCTACCTGCTTCGATTCCCACGGTAATCTTGACATCTTGACGAATCCTTATCGGATTCGGTTCAACAGTCACGGTGAGGGGCGGACCTTTGGTAGAAAATGACAGCCAAAACAAACTTGTCTTAATGTTTGCGATCATCTTAAGCGGGCCTCCCACTGTACGATTTTTGCCACGAATTCCCTACGAATTGGTACGATTTGTTACGATTGCCAGAGACTGTCTATAGACTCTACACACAATCGTACCAAATCGTGGCCAATCGGGCCTCCCACTGTGCGATTTTTGCCACGAATTCCCTACGATTAGATACGATAACCAGAGACTGTCCATAGACTCTACACACAATCGTATCACATCGTACTAGCTAATCGTACCTAATTCGTAGCAAAATTCGCACAGTGGGAGGCCCGCGGGCCACCCACTGTGCGATTTTTGCCACGAATTAGCTAGTACGATTCACACAGTGGGAGGCCCGCTTTACGCGAACGTTGCCAGCTAGCGTTTGCCACTGGATACGATAGTCGTTCGAATTTGCTTGTAGGCCTATATGGTGTTTGTGCCTTGTGCTATTTATAGTATAGTGTATTGTAGTTGTAGTTACTTATTATACATCCTCAATTGGTTCATTTACAGATATTCCTTTAATAAATGTTTAAATAGATCCTATACACTACAAATGGCGGAACATTTCTGCAGAATCTTACCACAGCTCGTCCACTTGATTCTGTTACGGCGATCTGGGGCCGCGTGGCACAGGACGACCAGGGCAATGGCGCCGAACACCCAACCTGTACATCTCGCCATTCTCACAGTTTTGGTCGCTGGATATTAGACAAAAAATCGTTCGTTTTCCAACAATCGAGTTATGTTTTCCCACACTTGCTATTTATGCGTTTCTAATTCTGTACGCAGTTCATCGCAATGAAAAAGGCCATACTTAAACCGTTCGTGCTAAACTTGTGGTGTGATGTCATGCCGCTATGCCCCGCCCATTATTTTTGGCTCGACCAATCACAAGAAAGATATACTTTACCATTGATCATGCGCACTTGCTCAAGCCGTTGATTGGGCGGGCTTTACTGCAAAACCAATATGTAAATATTTTTTGACATCCCTTCCTAGTCACCATTCGCTCACATTAATGTCACAACCAGTATGGGCGGGAACATTTCTTTCCTGTTTGGACAATGAGATATTAACGGCGCCAGTGGATTTCTTCCATTGACAATTGTGTAGCAAATTTTGTCATGCGAATGCGTTTTTCCGGGTGAGTGGAATTTCAGGAGCAGCAGGCATATAAATTGCGACCTACTGTATACGGGGCTGAGAACAACGATTTTCTCCATGCAGCATCGACGGAAAAGAACTCAAGAAGTAATTGAAAGCAAAAACCGTTGGGTGGAGGCCACAGAAACTGAAAAGGTTAGCAACATGTCCCTATATATACTGTGATTTCCCCAGGGGGGTTTCCTCCTTCTTCAACATCACAAGTTGATAATCAAAATAATACACTGTAAAAATTTCACTAGCACATTTTTGTCCCACAATCATGAACACATGATGCGGGTAACTGCTTATGGATGAGGTACCTGATGTGTTAGTGACTAGCACCCCAAGTAGCTCAAGTAGATCAAACCACTGTTCCACAAGTGCATCAAGTGATGGTTGAATTTGTTAACTCGCGTCTCATGCACGTGTGGGGCCGGAAAATTAAAAAAGGAAAATTGAATGGTCACTTCAGGTGTGTGAAGTGGTGGTCAGAGCGTGCTGAGCAGCATGTGTTGCACCTGAGGTGTAAGATGATCGACAATGAAAAAGTTTTTACTGAAAATCATTTCATCTCTCGCACATGAAGTGTTTCCATTTAAGCTTTGACTATCACACCAGGCACATGAAAAACTTGAGGTGACACTCGCCTCAACATGAATCTAACAATGTCACTTTATTATGTCCTTTGTGTAATGAAGACCAGCTTTGTGATGAATTTCATTATGTTCTTGTTTGCACTGCACTTAGCCATGAGAGATCGAGTTTGATTAAGAATTTTTACTGGGCTATAGGCCAAACAAAGATAAACTGGGTTTGCTTTTTAACATAACCAGCTCCCATCAACTGTATAACCTCGCAAAATTTATAAAGATTATTTTATCCAAGTTCCCATAATAACTTGTATTGTATTTACAGTCTTCTCTGGTTACTCCTCATTTAACTTATTTCGTTTACTTGTAAATATGTTTTTCTTATTAATTAACGTACTTATTGTCATGTAATTTATACTGGCTCTCATACCTCTCTGGGGTCGCAGAGATAAATAAACCATTCAACCATTCATGAAGTGACAGTCACCTTAACATGAAGTGACACTCGCCTCACCATGAGGCGTATGCGTTGCACAACTGCAACACCTCAGGTGCATGAGCTTGGTAGAATCACGTGCATGACGTAGAGTCACTTTTTTACAGCGTACCAAGTTCGATACACGACCGCAGTTAACTATAGTTAGAGTAAAGTCCCTCGAACCATGGATGAACAAAGGAAAGTACCCGTCGTTCAAGGGAATCGAGTCTAATTTGGCCATAGTTAAAACCATAGGGCTAGCAAGTTCGATTCACGACTATAGATAGTACATGATTGGTAAACTGTTACAAATAGTTTTACCCCCCTGTGTGATTGAAGATATCATGATTAAAACCAACCCGAGCAAAAACCAGCTCCGTACTTCGTCTAACTTTTAAGAAAACAGTCAAAAAAGGGTTTGCAGTCATTTCGCCCCAAAACTACTTCGCCCTGAACCACGGCCTGTGCACGAAGTGGTTTTGGGGCGAAGTAATTTGTCTCATGAGACGAAAACTAACTGTTTTACTAATTTCTCAAAGACTATAGCACTTCAGACAAAACCATTTCAGGGGAGGTTTTCTACGGTCGTCATGTTTATATTGTGTAAGTTAGGCGTAAATCTGCTGATTTTCGAGATTACCAATGATGTATACTGCCTTTAACTATAGTTCGACTCTTTCCAACCGAACGCACTCGTAAATCGATTTGGCTTCCTCAAACTTGCCCCTATAATATTAAACATGGTTATCCTGTTCGTACTGTCAAAAGATGCCGAATTCAGATGCCACCCCCGCCCCCAATATAAAATACCTCCCCAAAATACTGTCCATAGGAAGTAAACAGGAAATTTAGAGATATAGAGATGACATCTCTGACAGTAAATTTAACGTCTGGTATAGACGCCAGAAATAAATTTGGAGCGTGTTCAGATTTTTTTTGTTTTTTTTTCTAACCTAACAATCATAAAACCTCCCCAAAATAAAACCTCCATTAAATAAACAGGGAATTTTCAATCTCCAATTTGGATGTGGAAGCAAAAAGGTTGGTATAGCTAGAGGAAGAAAGCACTCCTTTATTGAACGGATAAACTACTGGTAGGTTTTTTATAACGATATCCTTGAAAATATACGAATTTGGAGCACGAAATTTCAGAATAATGAGAAAAATATGACATGGTCTTAAAATCTCAACAACCATATCTGGACACGCTCCTTTAGGCCTATTAAGTTAAATAACAGGAAGCGTTCGCAAATGGTAACTGTTAATGCATTTTATTACAATTGGACCCCTAAGTAAAACTTATGCAAACATTCAAAATAAAATGGTAAATATTCATCCTGCAATATTTTACAATAATAATGCATGTGTATTTTTTGAAGCATGAAAACATCATAGGAAGTTATAGGACAGGCATCATAGGACAGACAAAGCGGAGAAATTATCAATTATTCCTTTAAATTTATTTTTGATTTGCACCGATTTCAAACATTTTGTTCCCAGTAGTCTTGTTTTGTTGAGATTTTTTTTCACAACTGCCGTGTTGGCGCATTTCTCCCCGCGGTTACCTTCCCGATTTCATTCCCTCGGTTTCTTTTTCGTGTGAGGTGATAGGAGGGAGAACGTTCGGAACTGAAAGAAAAAATACAAAATATTGTCTGAAAACCCATGTCAATAAACAACGTACAAAATGCATAATTCCGAGATTGCCCATGCAGTTAACCCCGCCCCTTAGATACTGTTGCTATATGTGCTCACAAGCCATCGCAAAAAAAATGGCGACACAACGTACAGAGCATGCGGCATAGAAAGCACAGATTCATTGGAGAAAACTCAAAGGTATTTATGTTTTAGGGTCGACAGTTACCGTTACGGTAGCACACACTGAGCGAAAGGATATTATAGTAATGCAGGGATGATTATATTCATAAAAATGCGCTTTCCTATACCTTTGAGCAGCGAATCGCCCGACATTGAAACCAAAATTCACCCGGTCACTGGCGCATACAACATACAAACTGTATGGGCAGAAAATCGCGTGATTGTTTGTGATGATTGCACCACTTTGACCTATGTGGGCGCCGTCTGCTAGCTCTGTTGTGATTGGTCGGCGGGTTCGGCTTGATTGACAGGTCGGAATTATGCATTGCTAAAGCTACAGTCACATAGGGCTCCCGGCGAGTCACGGCGAGCCACGGCGTGAGAACCGTGACGAACCGTGGTCGATCGGGGCCACGCCGTCTTGACGCCCTCTTGACACCTTGGCACTCCGTGATAAGCCGTGATGAAACGTGGCGCGCCGTGGGCCAAAAAATAATTTTTAAACATGCTTTAAACTACCGTGACTCGCCGTGAAGCGCCGTGAGGCGCCGTGACACCGTGATGCTCCGGGACGACACCGTCTCGGCGCCGTATTGACCATTTTCAGCACCGTGGCTCTCCGTGGGTCACCGGGAACACGCCGGCTTCGATGTGACTGAAGCTTAAGACTGTTTTGTCTGATGTTGCAAGAGCCTTTGGGCATTTGTTAACATGATGGTGAAATGATTGGTATTTACGAAATTCCAATTGTAGCGTGTAATATATGTTTATGTCTGGCGGTGTCACAGTCTGTTGGGCATCTATTCAAATCGTGGATAAAAGGTGGGCATACATGCCAATACACAATGCGCGAAAAATGCGACTTTTTCCAAGAGCCTGTGGGAATTATTGTTCATCGGGCTGGTGGAATGGTATACATGTACTTTCAATTTATTTTCTTCAAATCCACGAAATGCCAATTGCATGTGTAATATCCTTATGCCTGGAGGTGTCGTCGGACACCTATTCGCATCGTGGGTAAAGTGGGCGTGTGATGTCCCAGATTCAAAGCAGATTTTCAAAAACTGTAGGCCTACTTAAAGGAGCGTGACCAGAGTTTCTGGAAAATAGTTTTCGATGTAACTTACCAATATTATCAAGTAACTCCCATACACACCTCCCATGTCCCAAAAACCCGAAAACATTCGCAATTTCCAGTAAAAAATTGAACAAAACTATCGAGTCGGCTTTCAGCGGATAAACGTTGATACTGGAAAATTAGTTTACAAATAATCGGTGGATTTTCGACGATATCCTCGGAAATATGCGGCCTAGAAGCGCGGGAGTTTCAGTTTCGTAATCAGAAAAATATAACGGATGTTATGATATAAAAATCTCATGACCCATAAGGTAAGTCCCGGGGAGTTATGGGTAAAAAAAAGTGATCTGGTCACACTCCTTTAATACAGTAACTATATGTACGTGTAAAAAAAAAATGGTCGGGCCTTGTTTACATGATCTGAAATTTTAGTTTAAATCCGTTCGGATCAAAAGTTTTTGACACGAAGTATAATCACCTATCCCCCTTGCGGGCACGGTGCAGGCGTGCGGAGTGCTCCCGAACCGAGTTGTTCTCTGCTTTGAGTCAATGAGTTGAGGGAATGTTTTGGCCGGTTCAACGTAACTCCTGCGAGAGGTTGAGTCTAGTGCATAGTTGATCTCGGGAGGTTTACCTATACATTTGGAATATTTTAAGAATTCTCAATAAATTAAAAATATTCTGTAAAACTGAATTTAAAACAAATATTTATGGTGGCTGTTTGGTTGAACTAAAAATGTAGGACTTTGAACTTAAGGTGTATGGGTAATGGTTACACGACAAGGGAACGTGTAGTGTTCTTGGGCAAGGCAATTTACTTTGATTTTTACTCGTTGCAAGAGCCTTAATAATTCGCTTAATAAAACAACTTTAACCGGGGTTGCAACTGGTAACTTTGATGGTGTAGCGGGTATTGAGAAAATTCGTCTGCAAAAAGTCATAAAAGCACGTTGAATTCATGGAGCTTTAGAGACATTGAATATTTTAGAGAACAAAGACGAAAGATCTTTGTAAGAAAATAATATCATGTAACCTTTTTACAATAATGCATACCACTTGGAGCCCTCGGCATAGCTACTTCTCGATTGATAGGGCAGCATGTCCAGTTCGTTTTGTCTGCACAGGAAGAAAAAAAAAACAACACGCTCTGCTTATTGATTTTTATACAGACTATATCAGTACGCTATCTGATATACACAATTACGATTTTGCACAAAATGCTGTCATAAATTATGGTTGGAATAATATTTATAAGCTTATAATGTTGGCGAAAGTGTTACCTTTTGGTGGAGTTTGTCGCATTCCGCGCAGGTCCAACGGTCGGCGTCATTGAGCTATATATATATAACTGGAGACGGCATCTGGCTGGAATCGCGTCCGCGCGTGCGTTTTCGAAGTAGGGTAAACAACATAATATTTCACGGTTCTTGAATTAATGAGAACAGTGCTACATGCGTATACCCTTCCGACGCGCCGCCATTGTTCGGCCGCGCATTTCTACACAAACACTCACAGATGCCGTATCCAGTATATGTATGTAAATCAATGGTCGGCGTTAGCTCAGAGAAGAGCGCGTGCGTTAAGCGCGCTTCGATGCACCAATGGGGGTGCTTTCATTGACTATGTATACGCATGCGCGGACGTGTAATGGTGAATCTACTCACGTATGTGGTGGAACATTTCTGGAAAGCGGGATCGAATGAGATTGAAGTCTGGGCTCCATATTCCAAACGTCTGTTAAAAAAGTATAACAAAGAACCTCAATGCCTAGAAAAGTGTTGAAAACAATGGTAACAAACGCCACATGATTTTTATATCATATACTTATACCTTTGTGGGAGAAATTGCCAACTGAAGGCGCTTTAGTTTTAAAAAGATCGCTTGCAGACGATTTTATTTTTACCATTCATTCAAAAACCAGCATGCATGGATCTTTTAAGGTTCTCAGGAGTATGTGGCTGAAATTTCTACAAGGCAGTTTATCAACATTATTTTTAAGTTATGCAATGCTGTTATTAGTGCAAATGATATAATAGGCAGGGGCGGATACAGAGAGGAGGAGGGCGGGGTAGGTTTGGGGGTGAAAACCCCTCCCTGCTCAGACACCAAAAAATATAATGTAATGCACTTTGTGTGTGTCCGCCTGTCCGAAACGAGCTGACATACAATATATGACAGGCAAAACCCCTCCCTGGTGGCAAAACCCCTTCCTGGAAAAATTCCTGGATCCGTCCCTGATAGGCCTACTGATAGGCCTTTAAGTTTAACGTCCTGAAACTCTCCATTGTGGGCGGAAACGTCTAAAAAAATGATGTAAGTAATCATGTAGTAGGCCTACGTATGAGGCAGAGTTACTTTCATTTTGTTATTTGAAAACAATATTTATCCAAGCTGTTCCGTTTTTTTATTATCCAGGATATGAAGCCAGGAAATGTGTTTTTGTATGGAAACAACATCTTGAAATGTCCACAATGTATGTTTGTTTATATACTGATGTGCAGATGGTTTCTCGTTTTATACCACGAAGTGACACCCAAGTGAACTTTAGTTACAGTTCGTGAAAACCGCAAAGTGTGGGGGACACAAGTTTTCACGACATCCAAGTGTGCGCGCGCACTCCGTACACTGCACCCAAAACCATGAATTTTTTTTCCACGAACTGACACCCAAGAAAACGTTAAATTTATCCGGAAATAAACTTTGAAAATGCTTGATACGAATGATATCATCTGAATACTTATTATAATTAGTTAATTTCTGATTGGTGTCAGTTCGTGAAAACAAAAATATTGGGTGTCAGTTCGTGAAAACAAAATTAAGTGCTGACAAAATGCACTGACGAACTGACACCCAATATTTTTGTTTTCACGAACTGACACCCATCGTAAATTAACTAATTAGGGATTATTGCGGTAAATATTTTACTATTATTCTCCAAGTATTCAGATGATATCATTCGTATCAAGCATTTTCAAGGCTTTTTCAGATAAATTTAACGTTTTCTTGGGTGTCAGTTCGTGGAAACAAAAATTCATGGTTTTTGGTGCAGTGTATACGGAGTGCGCGCGCACTTGGGTGTCACTTCGTGGTGACAGCGACGAAATGTAGAACACATAATTGGTAAACTGTTTAATAAAAGGGCCGTTATTTCCACTCGTGATAAAACTGCCCTGTAGAAGTTTTAGCCACATTGGTGCAGTATAATACTTCTGAAAACTTGAAAAATCCATGCATGGTTTTTATGTCGACTTGAATGGTATTTAAAAAAAAATTGCAAAAAACATGTTTATATAGTTGTTAATTTCTCACACAAAATACAATTCTGGACTGGACTGAAATAAAATCATGATGTGGTATTTGGTGTCATGAACACTTTTAGGGATTTTGTTCTTAAGGTCACTGCAAATGATGTATTATTAGGCCTACTCTATATATCACTCTAAAAACACATTGGTTGAATTCAACCAATGTGGTTGGTAGATATACCCTGTAGAAGTTTTAGCCACATTGGTGCAGTATAATACTTCTGAAAACTTGAAAAATCCATGCATGGTTTTTGTGTCGAGTTGAATGGTATTTTTAAAAAAAATTGCAAAAAACATGTTTATAGTTGTTAATTTCTCACACAAAATACAATTCTGGACTGGACTGAAATAAAATCATGATGTGGTATTTGGTGTCATGAACACTTTTAGGGATTTTGTTCTTAAGGTCACTGCAAATGATGTATTATTAGGCCTACTCTATATATCACTCTAAAAACACATTGGTTGAATTCAACCAATGTGGTTGGTAGATATACCCTGTAGAAGTTTTAGCCACATTGGTGCAGTATAATACTTCTGAAAACTTGAAAAATCCATGCATGATTTTTGTGTCGAGTTGAATGGTATTTTTAAAAAAAATTGCAAAAAACATGTTTATATAGTTGTTAATTTCTCACACAAAATACAATTCTGGACTGGACTGAAATAAAATCATGATGTGGTATTTGGTGTCATGAACACTTTTAGGGATTTTGTTCTTAAGGTCACTGCAAATGATGTATTATTAGGCCTACTCTATATATCACTCTAAAAACACATTGGTTGAATTCAACCAATGTGGTTGGTAGATATGTGTCCAACCAATCTATTGGTTAAAATAACCAATCTTATTGGTTAAAATAACCAATCCATATTGGTCAAAAAAACTTTTTTTTTCAACCAATCCATATATGGATTGTTGTTTTAACCAATATGATTCGTTATTTTAACCAATCATATTGGTTGGACACAATACCAACCACATTGGTTGATTTCAACCAATATGTTTTTAGATTGTACCTTTAAAGGGAAAATCAAATAGACTTTAAAACATGGTGTATAATCACATCGTCTCTGTTGTGATTCACAATTCTATAATATTTCACCTACATGGTTATCCTTGTTGTACGGACTCTGGTAAACCAGCCCGATGGAGTGGGGATTCTGTCGCCGAGTTGGAGAGAAAATCCTCGGTATGGCTCGCTCCTTTGTCTGGTCGTTGGTGCAAGAAAAGTCGGACAGCGTCGTCGTGCGCGGTCGGTGATGTCGCCTCGTAAAAACGTTGGCCATTGTCAGAAATTTGTCGTTTGGTAATAAAGAAACTTCGACATTTTGAGATGGGGTAGTTTCTCATTCAGAATATACGTTCCTCTGTTAAAACCATTGATGATCTGCAGTGCATAGTTAAGGTTAAAGGCATTCGTAGCAACAAACTCAAACTACATTGTGACGTAAATAAACAAGTGCGTCTGCTATGAATATTTGAACAATGGCCAACTTCTGTTTCTGTGGTATTTACGCGCGTTCCTAAACAACAGATAAACTGAACGCGCACGCGTTTGGCGATGTGCACATTGATTTAGATTCACGCACTACATCATTTACAGTTAACCAAAATTTTACTTCACGAGTTGACAAGAAAAACCCGACTAAAAATGTTGATATATACCATATACCAAAACAAACGCCACATGATTTTTTTCCCATGTAAAATGGAACCTTTGTGAGAGAAATTGCCAAAAGAAAAAGTTGTCTGCAGACTATATAATTTTGTTTACTATTCCTTTATGCACAAAAAAACATGCATGCTTACTGCATTTATCAGTGGCTGAAATTTCTACAAGGCAGCTTATCAACGTTATCCTTTAGTCATGTAATGAAGTTGTTTTTGTTTTTAAAACGAAAAGCACCCCAGCCTACGCCGTTGTTAACCATTATTCTGCTAAAAAAATTGACTAGAATAAAAAATACATTTCCCACCCACCCACCCATCCTGGCTTTTGTTTTGATAAATATGAATAGAAGTATAAAGGTCAGTAGGCCTACATTTCGGATTGACCGAATGTGGAATCTATTTTGACAACGGAAAATAAACATGAGCTTATAATTACGAACAGGATATGTTCATTTCAAACAAGGAATTACCTGCTCAGAAACATTCTTTCCTTTGTACAATTTGTGATGAGGATGTTTGTTTTTCAGCTACATTTGTTTTACAAGTGCTCTTACATAGTTTCTCTTCCATCCAGGCCAATCGGCCAAGTAGGAGGCCTACAAGTCTGGACAATTTAGATAAGGTCACATTCTCCCCTGGGCCACACGTTTCTGGATTTTTTTAAGGCACATAACAAGGGTGTCAATGCGATTTTGGTACAAAATGTACCTACCAATTTGAAACTGAAGTTGATCACTTTCTGCATTACTGAGTAGGCCATATAATTGTTTGACTTTGGCGGTGTAAAACGACAATTAGTATTTTGCGTGTTTCGTGTGAATAGCGTATGCTGTACTGACGTAGCCTACTTCCTTTTACATGTACACTTAGCCACTTGACCAGAGTAAATTTTTATTGCTATGTGGTGCACGTGCCAGGTGTGAATTGCAGAATCAATATCGTGTTCACCATAGGAGAGAATGACACAAAGCAATTTGACTGTTGGTTTCTAGGCAATGGCGTGCACCACATAGCAACAACAGCTTAGTATGTGACTTTCGAAACTGTAGGCCTACCTCCGTTGAAAGTAAAGAATTCATTTGGAACGTCAGCCATTAGCAAATATTACAAAAATGGCTAATTTCTCAATCTGCATGACTGAGTAATAGAGTGTAAATTTGATGATAAAAACAAGAAAATAGGTGGGAAAATCTCAGGAGTTTTATTCAGGTGTTGTGCATAAAGCTCCACGGCTTGTACAACTCTTAATGAGGCAGACCCTACCCAAGGCTAAATTCACGCACCGCAGGCCTCCTGAATCAGTTCTATACAAATAATGCAAAATGCCGATTGGGAAGGCCTGGTACCGAACTATATCATCTTCAGATCGAGGTTTGGAACGCGTATTACTGCATATGGCACCTTTTCAATCGACAGATTGCACTCTGATTCAGGGGAGACAATTGAATTACCTTTCATGGTGAATAGGTCTGTGGCCTGGTATGGAATTATGTCTGCCAATATCTTGTACTTTTTGCCAACAGAATGTCTTCACGAAGCGGGAAAGGATTTCCAAGAAAGTTCGCAGCCTTTTTCGTCTTCCTTTTGTTGTCCCTCGTGCAAAGAACACACGGACAATTGCAAGCATGCGAGTTGTGTAAATGTACGGTTGGCATCGTGAACTGCACAGGGTTGGGCCTGGTTGAAGTACCAATGGGGATACCAAACAACACCGAAATATTGTAAGTACTTCTTATTTAGTTTTCAATTTAATAAGCCTTATTGTCATTGGCCACTTTTATAATGCATCTTTTGCAATAAAATTACCTTTATGATCGACAACCACCAACTCTTCTTTATTCTTACAAATTGCAACCTATATTTTGCCTAGTTTTGGATGACAATTTTGTGTGTGTTTTCTCTCATTGTCCAATCAGAGTTAAGAATATTGACTTGTAACTTTTCTTAGCCAATCAGAAATGACCTTTCTTGCCATGCTCAGTATAGGCTGTTGAATTTGTTGAACATTTGTTACATACTACCAATAAGGCAAAATCCTGCCCCCTTTCCACAAAATTAACTTGAACCTTGTCACTTTAATAGTGTTAGGATTTTGCATAAAGGTAAGTCACTAATTAGCCACTAATTCTTTATTATATGTCATGATAACACCCCAGAAAGTGTAAGTATGGTGAGAAATATAAATTTATCTGTGAGAATATTTCAAGTTTTCCTTTGAAAACACTTAGAATTGTTATGTCATGCTCCATAGACTGAGTGCATAGAGTCTCAACTGACGAGAGTGTATGGTATTTTTTCCTTTTACTTATAACTTATAAAGATAATATACAGGATTGATAATTTCCCTCCAAAGAAATGACTGAATTATTAAATAAAGTCTTACTTGTTATCAAAATGGTAATGGTATAGTAGGCCTAATCATCCTGTGAAATTACTTCCTCTAATCATCATGAGAAAAATGACGAAACTATTTAAATCTCCAAAGATCGCCTGCCATTCATTCATATCATGCACAAAAACCATGATTTGGTTTTTCATGTTTTCTGAAGTATTAGGCCTGTACTGCATCTATGGCTGAAATTTCTACAAGGTAGTTTTCTTGACCTACATGTATAGGCTTTCAATTACCAGTGGAAATCACGCCGTTTTTAACAGTTTACCAAACATGTATATTACCTTTAATTAAATTCTCAGCTCAAAAATTATTAATGATTGTTTGACTATTTTTCTTCGGAGGTATCTGGGAAACAACCTGTTGCAGTCGATTCCCGACGACTATTTGCTGCACTTGAAGTCACTTCTGCATCTGTAAGTATACCACTTCAAACGTCGCGATTTTTTTTTTTAATTCGACGCGGCACAAGCACGACGTTTTGAAGCCATTTGGCTCGGCAAAATGAGTTTGACACAGCAGAAGATTTTAGCTCGACAGGGTCTGCCGTGCTAACTCTATTTAGTGCGGCACAAGCACTGCTTGGCTTACGTCGTGCTTCTGCCGTGTCAAATTTAATTCCAGTTCGAAGTTGGTCCGCACTTTTGTTCACAACTAGGAATGCGCATGCTTGCAGCGCGTATGTGAGTAAAGAAATAACCAACAAACAAGTGCATCAAAATAATAAATATGGCGACGTACAATGGACAGAATGGAAAACGCACGTGTACAACATCCATGACGTGCACAATACTCATCCGCCATGTTGTATGTATATTTAAGCTCGTCTGGGAGTTTGCAATTAGGTTCGACGTTTGAAGCCATTGACGTGCTAAAGTCGTGCCAACGTCGTGCCAATTTGAATTTAATTAGACACGGCATAAGCGCAACGTTTGAAGCGGGCCTAATTTACCGTATTGTTCAAGAGTTATACACTGAAATCTCATCTGGCTTTAGAGAAATTTGTCCTACGACCATTACACGGGGCTGCTTGGGGCGGGGGTGCACGGGGCAGGGGGGCACGTGCTCCCCCAGCGCTTATGCCGTGTTGAATTAAATTTAACTTTGCACGACGTTGGTATGATGTAAGCACGGCAGTGGCTTCAAACGTCGAACTTAACTGCAAACTCCCAGTCGAGCTTAACTACATCCAACATGGCGGATGAGTATTGTGCACGCTGATATGAATTTCCATATTATTCATGAGCAAAGTTTGTGATGTTAAATTATAGATTCTCGGGATTTTTCCATTGGTTTGAGCACAAATATAATTTGGTTTTCTTCATTTATAAGAAGTTTCCTGTTCTCATTCAAGAGAAAAAAATTGGGCTTTTGGCAGACAGGCCTTTATGGTATATTCAAGCAAATATGCAAATGGTCTTTAATTCCACCCTATTTGGCCTTTCCACGCTAATGGGCCTATTTGAAAAATGCGTCAATAATTCCTTTCAGATGTCTTCAGTTTATCTCAAACTTAAAGAAATTCCTTTTGCCCAAAAGTTACGGTATGTAACGTGCACATCAGACCTAAATGTCACAATTTTGTCTGTCTACGTTACATACATATAAGGGGAAATTTGTACACAAGCTTTTCAGAAATGTACATTGTGGCAGCATTTTCTTACCTTTTGGGGCAAAAGTTATCTCCTGAGAACATGAGTACAAGGGAATAAACTGAGAGATAAACTGACGACATCTGAAAGGAATTATTGACTTATTTTTTAAATAGGCTCATTAGCGTGGAAAGACCAAAATGTTATTACTCAATTAATATGAACTCTTTTAATTTGACACTGGCAGATTTTTCAACAACAACAACATCGACCAGCCATTTCAAATACCAGATTCTGTTAAACTTGTGTAAGTCAAATTCGCCTCTGGAGTGCGGAGATCGTAATGTTAAACTGAAGTTGGAACAAGCATAATCAGCCCCAAGAGTTTGGTTCTTTGATAAGTGTGGACATTTTTTTTTCATTAATGGTTTTGAAAAGGTTTTTCAAGTCTGTCCTTTAAATGACTGTACCAAGCAACATTTGTATTTCGTGCCACGAAATATGCAGCTCAATAGCAAAGGCAGTATGATTGGTATCTCGAAAATCAGAAATGTTCACAGATTTATGCTTAACTTACACAATATAAACAATTATTTTTCGTCTCATGAGACACAAATTCAATTCGCCCCAAAACCATTTCGCCCGAGTGCTATTTCGCCCCCAAACCACTTCGCCCGAGTGCCATTTCGCCCCAAATCACTTCTTCCAAACACTACATCTCCCAAATGCCACTTCGCCCAAAAACCACTTCGTGCACAGGCAGTGGTTCAGGGTGAAGTGGTTCATGGCGAAGTGGTTTTGGGGCGAAATTACTGTAAAATTCTGAACACGCTCCTTTATTAACTGTCAGAGATGTCATCTCTATCTCTAAATTTCCTGTTTACTTCCTATGGACAGGATTTTGGGGAGGTATTTTATATTGGGGGCGGGGGTGGCATCTGAATTCGGCATCTTTTGACAGTACGAACAGGATAACCATGTTTAATATTATAGGGGCAAGTTTGAGGAAGCCAATTCGATTCACGAGTGCGTTCGGTTGGAAAGAGTCGAACTATAGTTAAAGGCAGTATACATCATTGGTAATCTCGAAAATCAGAAATGTTCACAGATTTACGCCCAACTTACACAATATAAACATGATGACCGTAGAAAACTTCCCCTGAAATGGTTTTGTCTAAAGTGCTATAGTCTTTGAGAAATTAGTAAAACAATTAGTTTTCGTCTCATGAGACGAAAATTAAATTCGCCCCAAAACCATTTCGCCCAAGTCCCATTTCGCCCCAAATTACTTCGCCTCAAAACCAATTCGTGCACAGGCCGTGGTTCAGGGCGAAATGGTTCAGGGCGAGGTGCATGGTTTTGGGGCGAAATGACTGCAAACCCTTTTTTTACTGTTTTCTCAAAAGTTAGACAAAGTACGGGGCTGGTTTTTGCTCAGGGTGGTTTTAATCATGCATATCTTCAATCACACAGGGGGATAAAACTATTTGTAACAGAAATTTCAGAGTGGTAATGAGAAAAATATTACAAATGTGATATTTGGTATGAAAGTCTCATCATCCATGGGTGGGGGTGGTGAAAAGGTGAACTGGTCTCGCTCTTTTAATAATTTTTCAGTAATTTATAAGTTTAATTTTTGTTCGGACTGTGTGTAATTGTTTAAAAGTTTTAGTTCAATTCATTTTGTTGTGAGTTTTGATTGGTTTCATAATTTTATCTGTTTCTTTTTTTAGGGATGCCCGAGAAAATAAGCTTTCAGATATCAAGCACATGTTGAAAAATACAGTGAATCTTCGTGATGCGTAAGTATAGTTTGAATTACTCTTATTGATTTGCCAAACTTGGGATGAGAGAAAAATTGTAAGGGCCTTATCGGGATTCGAACCCGAGACCTCTGACTCCCCATGCAGATGCTCTACCAGCTGAGCTATAAGACACAGTTGGTATACTCCCTCAGATTTTCCCTGTGGGGAAATAGGGAAAACCTAAGGTCCATAGGGGAAACCTGAGGGAGTATACCAACTGTGTCTTATAGCTCAGCTGGTAAAGCATCTGCCCGGTGAGTCAGAGGTCTCGGGTTCGAAACCTGTAAGGTCCTTACGATTTCCTAAGTTTGATTGTACCATATACCATATGTTGTGTTCGTTATTGATTTGCTTAATTCTTGATTCTGACTTTGCTTGCAAGACATCAAAATAGCTAGAATGTCATAAGGCCAAGAAGAAAAAAATAGCCATGTTTCCTATTATCTGCCCCAACCTAAAAAATCCTGCAGAACCTACACTCGGCAAAAGAAGTTCTTGGACACTGGTAAAAGTTCAAATAATTTTTAAAAATAATTCATAAAAAGCACATTATTGTATATCAATATGACCACACAATAGTTCTCTACCAGCATGATATGGAGTTAACGCGTGAGCAATCATGCATGGCTGGTTACACGCATTGAACAATAGCAAGTACAGTAACAGAAAATTGCAAGAAACTGTTTTTGATTATGCCGAGATACTGAAATTTGACATTTTTATCATTGCCTAAATTTTGTTAACAATTCCAGTGGAATAATGATGCATCCAAGATGGATAATTTCCTCTTCTTTTCAAAATGGCATTTAATTTTGACTTGACAATGTGCACGGGATTTGTTCAATAATGAACCCCCAGCAAAGAAACATACTGCTTTTTTCTTTCAATGGATCATTATGCCACATAAACTGTTTCACAATTGAATAACTGAATGCTCCATTTCTTGCAATTTTCTGTTACTGTACTTGCCATTGTTTAATGCGTGTAGCCAGCCATGCATGATTGCTCACGCGTTAACTCCATATCATGCTGGTAGAGAACTATTGTGTGGTCATATTGATATACAATAATGTGCTTTTTATGAATTATTTTAAAAAATTATTTGAACTTTTACCAGTGTCCAAGAACTTCTTTTGCTGAGTGTATATCTTTTTGCTCCAAAATGCAGAACCTATATCTTTTTGCTAAAAAATAACAAAAAATTTTAACTTATTGTGCCTACCTAAAACCTAATTTTTTTGTATATCCCCTTCAAAGCATGAAAAAGTGGGTCATGCACTCGTGTATATTTGCAATGTTGTAATGTGCAAGTGGTAAAAACATACTGACCGTCATCCCACCCTAATATTATCGGCTGAAAAAATTCAGAGCAAATCAAAAAGATATTTCCCACCTACACACCCCGAATATTTCGAGAAAAAACAGGTATTTTTGTTTTGGTCTTTTGACCAAATTTACCATTTGCCTATGGTGATGAGGCGCTATAATATCATCAAGAGAAAAAAATCATGTCTAGAAAAACATGGCTTAACTGTTTGTGGGCCAGGAGAATTAAAGGCACAGGCTCGTCAGCAATGCCAGGACTCACTCTCGATAGACACATTCAAAACTCGATTAAAGATTCACTTACTCAAATCTATAGTTAGCGCTTAGAAACGCCCGTTAAAGCGCTTTATAAATGCAATGTATTATTATTATTAATAATGCGCATGCGCGCCAAATTTGTGCCACAAAATACGCAGCTCCATGTCTTTGATAAGGAGCTGCTTATTTTGTGGCACAAATTTGGCGTGCACATGCATTGCTGACGAGCCTGTACCTTTTAAACGCTGTTTAGGCCTTTTCCAGCTAAACCAAATCTCCGGTGCTGGCCCCGCTCGGGGCAATTTGGGTTGAAAATAAGCCCTAATTCTCTCTTAAAATTGGTGTCCCATTTACAAAAGTGTTGAATTGATAATTGTTATTGTTTTTTTTACGGAATGTTTTGCTGTACCCCTTGTACAGAGATTTCTCGGAAAACAACATTCAAGTTCTGGAAACGGATACCTTCAGCCGGTGCTCCAGCTTAAGTCAATTGTAAGCACATGTATGTACACTTAGTCTTTACAAAAACAAATTTGCTTAAAGCTAGGGCCCCTTATTTAGGATTTTTATCAATGAAATCTATGCTTTAAAACCACTCTACTCAGTTAAAGTATAAAAAAATCCTCTTTGGAGCTTGCTTTGGGGGTTAAAACAAAGGTTTTTAAGTTTTATGCTAATGCAAATATGCATATTCATGACCAAGGTCACGATGTCACAAGAGGCAAACACAGGAAAATCACATTCAACTGTGCACAAAAGATTCCACTTTTTTCTCAATTTTCCTAAAACTTTTGTAATCCATGGCTGTTTGAGTTTGTTTTACATGTTGCCTGCTGTAAGCCTTGACAAAACTGGGGGTAGAAACTGCAGCAATTTGCCACAAGTCCAACTTGAAGTCTTATGTTTTTTCTTAACTTTTCCCTTCTGTCTTCCTTATGTGATGCACTCAAAACAGCGCCCTCTGTCTGTGATTTATTGCAATGAAATCTTCAAAGTTGAAAAAGGCCACCTTTTATTGATTTTACATCCAAACGAACAATAGTATGTCTTGCTGAACAAGTAATCCGTCATTATGAAGCAAAGCTTAGGCACAAAGTTGTTTAGCATGTCACAGGCCCTTGGTTTATTTTGCAAAAATGGATTGTCAGCCAAATCATAAGTGATTTGTATTGAAAGGTATTACTCTTGCGAAGAAAACGAGTTGGTGTAAAATTTTGGCTTGTAATCTATTTTATAAAGCAAATAAATCCTGTGCTAAGCAAATTTCTGTGCTTAGCAGTGTCATAAAACTTGCCCCTGTTTTGAAACAAAATGGGGCAGGTTTGAAATCACAATATGCCAATATGGAGTAAGGGGTCGTCCAAAGTTTTGTCAACATTTTCACGGTTCTACAGAGCGTAGTATGGGTGGTGATGCTACATTTACACCATGTCCCCGGCAGTCCCGTCGTCCCGGTTTGGCCAAAACGTGGCGTGCCGTGGAACTTTTATTGTCTTTTTATTACTTTGGCTCGACTCGGCCCTAGTTAGCACTTCAGACAAAACCATTTCAGGGGAAGTTTTTGTCTGAAGTGCCCCGTTGACAACTTTGGATGGCCCCTATTTAAACGGACTATTTTGAAGTGACAACCTAATATTAAAGCTCAATACATTACTCGCAGTTACTCAAAAATCTACTTCAAAAGTTGACAAGAAAAACATGGATTTTCATGTTTTCTGCATTTATGTGGTATGAATAAGAGATTATTTTTTTATGGATTATGACCCAGGGACCACCAGTGTGAATAAATTTGATACAAATGTGGACAAAATATGTCCATGAGTTTGGGAAATATAAATGCAGTGAAAAGCGGTTGCTGGGCTAAAATTTCTACAAGGCAGTTTATCAACATTATTCTTTAGTTATGTAATACTGTTCCTGGTTTTAACATTTTTTCAATCATGTGATCAGTCTTTCACCCTAACACTCCTCAATCCTCCAAAATCAATATGATTTTACATACACCCTACGGAATTAGGCTTAATTATCCCTGTTTTACAGCATTTTTTCTCTCTGCATGTTTCCTTTCAGGCTCCTGGATAAAAACCAGATCTCCAGAATAGAACCTCACGGCCTCCCAGTGTTTGTAACATGGATGTATGTATTAATGCACCTATCAATTGTTTCCCCCACCCCTCTCCCCCGGGCTGCCCCACCTAAGAGGTGGTTATTGTCACTTTTCGTGTGACAAAATCCCCACCCCTGGGGCACAATTTAGGCGACAAAAATCCCCACCCTCGGGTGCAAAACATGTATTTCAACATGTATGTTGTGGGGTGTTATGGCCGAACGGTCTAGTGCGTCGAACTCAAGTTCCTGTGCCAGTACTAGAATGTGGGTTCGATTCCGGGCCGTGAAGGGTTGTGGCACTTGTGCCCTTGAGCAAGGCACTTAATCACACTTGTTCCGTCCTTCGGAAGGGATGTAAAGCCGTTGGTCCAGTGTGTAAGGTAACGCACTTTAAAGATCCCAGAGCATTCTTTCGTGAAGAGCAAGGGTAGGGATTCCCCGGTGTCTCTGGCCGTTTATAATTCAACTTAGAAGTTAATAGTTATTCGAATATCTATGTTACTTGATCCCATTCCTGTAATTGGCGGTCCTTCCGCTGTTGGATGTGGTGAATAAATAAATAAATAAATAAATAAATGTATTTCAATGGGTCAAAATCCCCACCCTGGGGCACGAAAAAAGTGACCATGCAAACCTCCACCTAAGGGGTGGGGCAGCGGTGGGGGAAACAATTGATAGGTGCAGAATGTCATTACATAAGCTTGGTGTCATTTGTGTATTTATTTATTAATATATACGGTCTTTATTTTTGTTTTAAATATATTTCATGTTTAGAAAGTAATGCCTGGTAAAAGTCAAAGCCCATTTTAGCATTTTCCCTCATTTTCTCTGAATTTTTCAATTGAATGCCAAAATGGCAATTTTTCTAGAAATGAAAAGAATCCTTATTCCAGTTAATTGCAGTGAATAATCTGTGAGAAACATTCTTTGCAATGACCCAGTAAAAAAGGCTGCTCTGCTCATTATTAAGATATTGTGAAATCTCTCTCGAAGACCCCTCTTTTTATTAACTTGAGGAAGTATACCAATGTGCCGCACAGCTCATCAGCTGGTAGAGCATCTGCCCAGTTATCAGAGGTACTGGGGAAAACTTGAGGAAGTATACCAATTAAGGTGCCTCACAGCTCATCAGCTGGTAGAGCATCTGCCCCGTGTGTCAGAGGTCTTGGGGAAAACTTGAGGAAGTATAGGCCTACCAATGTGCCTCATAGCTCATCAGCTGGTAGAGCATCTGCCCCGTGTGTCAGAGGTCTTGGGGAAAACCTGAGGAAGTATACTAAGGTGCCTCACAGCTCATGAGCTGGTAGAGCATCTGCCCCGTGTGTCAGAGGTCTTGGTGAAAACTTGAGGAAGTATAGGCCTACCAATGTGCCTCGCTTATCAGCTGGTAGAGCATCTGCCCCGTGTGTCAGAGGTCTTGGGGAAAACCTGAGGAAGTATACTAAGGTGCCTCACAGCTCATGAGCTGGTAGAGCATCTGCCCCGTGTGTCAGAGGTCTTGGTGAAAACTTGAGGAAGTATAGGCCTACCAATGTGCCTCGCTTATCAGCTGGTAGAGCATCTGCCCCGTGTGTCAGAGGTCTTGTGAAAAACTTGAAGAAGTATACCAATGTGCCTCACAGCTCAGCTGGTAGGGCATCTGCCCCGTGTGTCAGAGGTCTTGGGGAAAACTTGAAGTATACCAATGTGCCTCACAGCTCAGCTGGTAGTGCATCTGTCCCGTGTGTCAGAGGTCTTGGGGAATGTTTAAGAGGTCTTGGGGGAAACCTGAGTGAATATAACACTGTGCCTCATAGCTCGACTGGTAAAGCATCTGCCTGGTGTGTCAAGAAACCTGAGTATACCACTGTGCCTCATAGGTCAGCTGGTAGAGCATCTATCTGCCCAGTGTGTCCGAGGCCTCGGGTGCGAATCCTGATAAGAACCACATGAATTTGTTTCTTGTCTTGTTTCTCTATTTTTATTCTTTTCTGTCAGCTTTCTGAGTACAAACAATATCACTGAGCTAGGTCCTGTGCAAATGGAAGGTTTCAAGGGTAACTTCATGTAAGTAGATATAATCATAACATTATTATAAACAGTCGTAGATCCTGGTTTATTAAAGGCAGTATACATGATTGGTATCTCGAAAATCAGAAATGTTCATATCAGATTAACGCCTAACTTACACAATATAAACAATGATGACCGTAGAAAACTTCCCCTGAAATGGTTTTGTCTGAAGTGCTATAGTCTTTGAGAAATAAGTAAAACATTTAGTTTTCGTCTCATGAGACGGAAATTCAATTCGCCCCAAAACCATATCGCCCAAAAACCACTTCGTGCACAGGCAAAATGGTTTTGGGGCGAAATGACCGTTATTTTTTAAAAAGTTAGACGAAGTGCGGAGCTGGTTTTTGCTCAGGTTGGTTTTAATCATGCATATATTTAATCACACAGGGCGATAATAAACAATTGTTGACTGGTGTGGTGTGGGATATGGAGTTTTAACACCCGAGGGAGCTCATAGCACCCTCGGCTTTACCTCGGGTGCTATGAGCTGGTAACAAACACCACATGAATTTATTTCCGTCCAAAATGGTATTTCGTCCAACATTGTAAAATTTTAATTCTAAATCCAGTCTTACTGTAGTTTTTCAGGGACTAGTATTAATTTCCAAACGTCATTTGGCATCTTTTATTCAAACAGGAGATTGGAAAACAACAGTTTAAAGGTTCTCAACTCGTACACATTTGGAGAGAAGACTAAACTTGGAAACTTGTAAGCTTACATAATTTATAGAAAGGGGTGTCGTCGGGATTTAATTCTAGTGGGGACACAGCAAAAAAGGGCACTGCTTTTGGATATATGGGCACCATACATGTGTCTATACTTGTATTTTGCACAGGTGCACTTTTGCTAGTAAAAAATGTTCTGCTAAAGAGCGAGCACTATATATAGCTGCTGTCAATGATGCACAAGAGGGCACCAAATCATGACACTTTTTTTTACTGTTGCAGTGATCTCCACTGCCAGTTTTGTCTGAGCGGTGCGCCTGGACAAAATCATCAGCTAGGTACCGTTAGCGCCCAGACAAATTTGCCGCCCGGACAAACAATTTGGCCGCTTGGACAAAAATAATAAATTTTTCCCCTCTACAACACTGTGAAAGACCGGCAGCCACGTCATTCCAAAATGTGGTGTAAATTCACCAAACATGATTCGCTTGCTTTTATCGATCACTTAACACGCAAATCTATCGCATCAGCGTTGATATAACGGCTATGACAGTTGTATGCATTTGTTTTGAACAGCGCCCTCAAGTGGTAAGCGTGTTCATCTCTTGAGGGCGCTCAGCGCAGTGGCGGGTGGAAGGTACGGGTGAAACGTTGCGAGCGCTTGCGTGGCCCATTGAAAATCGTCCCCCTCCCCCATATTAACACCCAGAAACCTTATGAAATCTGTTGGCATATTTGTGTACACATTGGAAAATACGGTATAAGAGAAACCAACCGCGAATGACAAAAGCAACTCGCACTTTGCGCTGGTTTCTACGGCTGGAAATACAACTAACTCACAAGACCGGCACGTGACTTTTCGGAACCAGATCCAGAATCTGGTTCCGAAAAGTTACGTGACCTTGAATTTTTTTTAAATGCTAAAAAACGGCTAAATTTGACGGCTGGTGATAAGTTGAGCACCCTCGCAGGACAACGCGTGCTGACAAATTATAATGTGTTGTAGCCTACTACCAGCGCCGTAATAGCATTGCCGATATAGCCGTGGAATTTTGATGAGCGGTGCTATATATCACTTTAATTTCATACTATTTTGGGCAGACACCACCATGAATTTGCCGACAGTACCATGATTTTGCCGACAAAAATAAATAATGGGGGGTGTCACACTCCCCGAACTCCCCCTCTAGCGACGCCGTTGGATTTACTTGTAATTCAACTATGCTAATGAGAAAGCGCACTTATGCGCGGCCTCCATTTCTTATCTAGCTTTAAATGGATATAAGTGGGGTACAGCTAGTGGCCGAGTGGTTAGGGCCATCAACTCGCAATCATGGGTGAAAACTTGGGGTTGCGGGTTCGAATCCGGCTGCGGTACCTGTGCCCTTGGGCAAGGCACTCAACCACACTTGCTCCATCCTTCGGAAGGGATGTAAAGCCGTTGGTCCAGTGTGTTAGGTAATGGTAACGCACTCTAAAGATCCCAGAGCATTTTTTCGTGAAGAACAAGGCGATTCCCCGGTGTCTCTGGCCATTTCTAATTCTATTCTTCATGGGTTTCCTCACGCTTACGAGTGACAGTGCAATTAGCACTATTGAGGAATCCTTGGTATGAATACCAGAAAGAAATAATAATAATAATAATAATAATAATCTGTGGTTTAATTAAAAACTATGAATTGTAGGATAGGGCGACAAATCGTGTGTAAAAAAGGTATATTAGGGCGACGTGCTCAATGGGGCGACATTTTGGTGTCGCCCTAATATTTTTGAGTTTAAAAATCTTTTTTTTTAGATCAAAAACCATTTATTTTAAGTCGAGAACCATTTTTATTGGGACTGGAGTTGTTTCTCTTCGGTCTGGAACCACCTCCGGAAGCTTTGGGTAAAAAAATAAGGTGTCATTTTGAGTGACTCTTGCCGAAATTTCGGTGGTCCCCGGGGAGAGTCTTCCCGAAATGTCGCCCCATTGCGGCATTCAGGGTTGTATTAAACCCTGTACCATTTTGTTTGATTAATTTGTTATCTTCTGATAATTTTCAGAAATTTCCAGTTCAATCAATTGGAAGAACTTCCCTATGGACTGTTCCTCGATTCAGCTAACTCAACAGGAAACGGGGAAGGGAGGCATATAGAAGAACTGTAAGTTTTGAAATGTCACATATATAACTGTCAATGGGAATTGTGGGAAGGAAAAGGGTGCATACTATGCTTGGCCAAGGTCTGCTACCTCCCGGGTATGGTAAAATGAGGGATGAACGTCCCCCAATTGGTAAAATAACATAATTGGTGCCTTATGTACAATAAATACATCTATGCTTAAAGGCAGTATACATGATTGGTATCTCGAAGAATCAGAATTGTTCACAGATTTACACATAACTTACACAATATAAACATGATGACCTTTGGAAACTTCCCCTGAAATAGTTTTGTCTGAGGTGCTATAGTCTTTGAGAAATGAGCAAAACAATTAGTTTTCGTCTCGCGAGACGTAAATTCAATTCTCCCCAAAACCATTTCGCCCAAGTGCCATTTCGCCCCCAAACCAATTCGTCCAAACACTACCTCTCTCAAATGCCACTTCGCCCCAAAACCTCTTTGTGCACAGGCCGTGGTTCAGGGCGAAGTGGTTTCGGGGTGAAATGACTGCAAACCCTTTTTTTACCGTTTTCTCAAAAGTTAGACGAAGTACGGAGCTGGTTTTTGCTCAGGTTGGTTTTTATCATGAATATCTTCCATCACACAGGGGGATAAAACTATTTGTAACAGTTTACCAATCATGTATACTATCTTTAAGCCTAGCACAACGTACGGTTATGTGCATGTTTCACACATTTGATTTGTTAAAAATACTAAAAAAAACCTTTAATTAAAAGTTGTTTGATTACTTCTAATTGATATTAATTCCTTTTATTTTTCCATTTGTCAGTCGTCTAGCCAGCAATAACATACGCACGATCTCGTCTGGTGCATTTCTTGGTGTGAGCGACTTCACCATCATGTGAGCCTATTACTTGACGAGTATTTTTATTTATTTATAGAGGAATTTCAAATTGTTATAAAAACCGAGGGTCTCTGGCTTTCTTTTGTGATTAATGAGAAAATGAGGGAAAATGCTAAAATGGGCTTTGACTTTTACCAGGCATTACTTTCTAAACATGAAACATATTTAAAACAAAAATGAATTTGAAAAAAAAATGAAGACCGTATATATTAATAAATAAATACACAAATGACACCAAGCTTATGTAATGACATTATGCACCTATCAATAATTTTTCCCCCACTGCTGCCCCACCCCTTAGGTGGGGGTTTGGTCACTTTTTTCGTGCCCCAGGGTGGGGATTTTGACCCATTGAAATACATTTATTTATTTATTTATTCACCACATCCAACAGCGGAAGGACCGCCAATTACAGGAATGGGATCAATTACATAGACATTCGAATAAATATCAACTTCTAAGTTAAATTAGAAACGGCCAGAGACGCAGGGGAATCCCTCCCCTTGCTCTTCACGAAAGAATGCTCTGGGATCTTTAAAGTGCGTTACCGAAACCTAACACACTGGACTAACGGCTTTACATCCCTTCCGAAGCACGGAGCAAGTGTGATTAGGTGCCATGCTCGAGAGCACAAGTGCCACAACCTGTCGCGGCCCGGAATCAAAAAGAAAAACATGATGCATAGTCCTGTCGAAACACGGACATTCCAGGCAGTATCAGGGATTTCCATTGTGTTTTTGTATTTTAATGAGCGTGGATCTGCCGCAGATTTCTTCTTGTGGATGTGAAAACTCGCCCTAGCCTGCGCAAAGAGCGGGTCCCATATTTTACTACACTGTTGCATTTCATGGGGACTCGAGCCGCCGATAGCGTGTTCAAGCCGGGCTTAAAGCTTGAAGCTATTTGGCGAGAAAGAAATAGTTATTTTATAAAACGGATGTTAATTGATAAAGTTGCGTTTTTCTTATCTTTATTGCTGACTTTATATTAAAGAGAAAAATGAAAAACTAGACCGTGTTCTTCAACCGGCAACAGGCCAAAATGTAAAATAGGATGATGACGTCGTAATGACAGTCACTATTTTGCAAAGCAAGTTGCATGCTTTCCGCAGAGCATAAACCACCAGTCGTTATTTTTCTGTAAAGGTTTTCAAAGTTTTCGGTGTATTTTCTCAGTAGTTGTTACTCTGAATTTATTTTTGATATCAATAAAATACCAGCTTCGTGCATTGTTGGTGGTAACACTTGCAACTCTGTGGAAATTACGCGGTTCCATGCGTGCATACAACGTGTACGTGTTTGCTGCGACGAGCTACATGTACATGACCACAGGTACATGACCACAGTCAGTGAAACAGCTCTGTGTATCTCCTCACTATATGACGTCGCACACGTAGCTCGAGTTGATTGACATGACCTTTCATTTTCAGTTTCGCGTGAAAAGAGTCTCGGAAAAAGACTGAAATTTTCTGACTTTTCCAGGATGAAATTCTGAATAAAATATTCTTAGTACATAAAGGACTGTATAAAGAAAGAAATAGTGTTGAAAACCATGAAAGTGAAGGGAGATTACCACCCACTGCAGCTTTAAGGGTTAAGCTTCCTGTTGAAACAATTGGTTTTTTTTCTTTCAGATCATTATCTAACAACAAGCTTATCGACCTTCCGAGTGACCTGTTTGCCAACACCAATATAACGCGGACATTGTAAGTAAAGTTGAAACTCAATCCTTTTATATACAGAATCTGGTTCCGAAAAGTCACATGACCTCTGTTTTTTGAAAATTGCTCAAAAACAGCCAAATTTTGTGGTTTCTTTTCAGGATATGTTCAGTTTATTTCGGAAGGGCATTCATAATCTGGTATGGGTCAATTTCAAGCCCAAAATAACCCAACGAAGCCGGTGTGTACCTTTAATCGTTTACAACGATACTCACTGCTCATTATCGACGTGCTCTCAGCCCATGCGACGTGCTCTCAGCCAATAGGGATGCGTAAACTGTCTAAGGTTTTTATGAACGGTTCTTAATCCATTTCTGTTTTGTCCAAAGGGATTTATCCTTGAACCAGCTGACAACTATCCCAGATGGATTATTGGCTCATCAGAAATTGGTCAAGTACATCCACCTCCAGCACAACAACATCAAAGCTCTCAACAGCAGGATGTTCAAGGGGCTATGGGCCCTCAAAGAACTGTAAGTTAACCACGTCATCGTAAAACATCCTTTCTACTTTAAAATCCATCATATTTCCATCCCATCAAGTAAAAAAAGATATGTGATAATAGTACGTACGTGAAAAAAGATTGTCAAAATG